>RJWH01000584.1:0-683454 GCA_004363575.1 Solenodon paradoxus
AGAACCTCTAACACTATATTAAATAGTAATGGTGAGAGTGGACATCCTTGACTTATTCCTAATCTTAGAGGAAAAGCTTAAAATTTTTCTCCATTGAGTACAATGTTGGCTATGGACGTGTCATAGATAGATTTTATTATGTTGACATACATTCCTTTTATACCTATTTTTGGAGCGCTTTCAACATACAAGGTTGGATCTTAACCTTTTCTGAATCTATTGAGATAATCTTGTGATTTTTGTCCTTTCTTATTGATGGAGTGTATGACGTTTGTTGATTTGCGTATGTTGAACTATCCTTGTATCCATGGGATACAATCCCCCTCGATCATGGTGTATGATTTGTTTAATATGTTGTTGAATTTGGTTTGCTAGTATTTTATTGAGAATTTTTATATCAATATTCATCAAAGATATCAGTCTATAATTTTCTTTTTTGGTGCTGTCTTTATCTCATTTGAAATCAATGTAATATTGGTGTCATAAAAAGTGCTTGGAAGTTTGCCAGTTTCTTCAAATTTTTTTGAAAAGTTTAAGAAGGATTGGTGTTAATTCTTGTTTGAATGCTTTGTAGAATTTACTTGTGAAACTCTGATCCAGGGCTTTTGTTTTTGAGAAAGTTTTTAAGTACTGTTTTGATTTCTTTGCTTGTGATTTATCTGTTCATGATTTCTAGTTCTTCTTAGTTTAGTTTTGGAACATTGTACATTTTCAGGAATGTGTTCATTTCTTGGTTATTCAGTTTGTTGACATATAGTTATACATAATATTCTATTATAATCCTCTGTATTTCTGTTGTGATTAGTCCTCTTTCATTTCTGATTCTACTTGTGTTTTCTCTCTCCTGTTTTTTTGTGAGTCTGGCTAAAAAACAGCTTTTGATTTTATTGCTTTTTTGAATAGCCTTTTTGATGTCTCTTTTCATTGATTTTTGCTCTAAGCTTTATTATTTCCTTCCTTCTATTGGATTTGGGTTTCTGTGTTTCTTCTTTTTCTAGTTCCTTTAGGTGAAGGTTTAAGTCTTTTATTTGTGATTCTTCTTGTTTTCTGAGGTAGGATTGTATTGCTATAAATTTCCCTCTTATTACTGCTTTTGCTGCATCCTGTAGATTCTGATATGTCATCTCTTCATTTTCATTTGACTCCAGGTATTTTTAAATGTATTTCTTTATTTCCTCCTTTTCCCAATGGTTATTCAACATTATGTTGTTTATTCTGCACTCTTTTTGCAGTTTTCCTCTCCTCCTCCTTTTGGTTGATCTCTAGTGAGATCAACCATTGTGATCTGAAAAGGTGCTAGATATGATACCAGTTTTTGAAAATTTATCAAGACTTGTTTTGTGTCCCAACATACGGTCTATCCTTGAGAATGAACACTTGAAAAAAATGTGTAGTCTATAGTTTTATAGTGAAGCGCTCTCTATATGTCTATTAAGTCCAGATCTTCTATTTTGTTGTTTAAAGATCTTGTTTCTTTATTGATTCTCTGTCTGGATGATCTGTTTTTATTGAAAGAGGTGTATTAAAGCCCCCTACTATTATTGTGTTGCTGTCAGTATCTCTATTTAGATCTGGATATATTTGGGTGTTCCTTTATTGGGTGCATATATGTTAATAAGTGTTAAGTCTTTTTGTTGTGTTAATCCCTTTATCATTATATTAGCTTGGAGTACCAGTCTCCATCCATTCACTTTAAGCCTTTACTTGTCTCTTGACCTTAAGAGAGTTTCTTACAACCAGCATATGGTTGACTTTTGGTTTTTAATCCATTTAGCCACTCTGTGCCTTTTAATGGTGAGTTCGGTTCATTTATATTTAAAGTGATTATTGATGTTGCTACTGTCATTTTGATTTTTGTTTTCTAGGTTTGTTTATTTGTTGCTTTGTTTAGATTTTTGTAAAGTTTCTTCTCTTCAGTTTAGATAGTAGAGCCTCTTTTAACATTTCTTGTAAAGGAGGTCTTGTGGCAGCAAAATCTTTTCAGCTTTTGTTTGTTGGGAATGATCTTTATTTCTCCCTTAAATCCGAGAGAATTTTAAAGGTTATAGTATTCTTGGCTGGTAGTTTTTATTTTGTAATACTTTTTCTGACTGTAGGCTTCCTGTTGAGACGTCTGATGCTAGCCTAATGGGATATCTTTATATGTTACTTGATTTTGTTCCCTGGCCACCTTTAGAATTCATTCTTTGTCTTGGACTTTTGATTTTCACAATTACATACCTTGGTGTGTAGGTCTTTTTGCATTTCAGTAATCGGGTATACTATTGGTTTCATTGACTTGTATGTTCATTTCCTTCCCTAGGTCGGGGAAGTTTTCAGCAGTTATTTCTTTGAATATGTTCTCTAGTCTCTTCTTTTATTATTCTTTTTATGGGATACCCATTATTCTTATGTTGCCTTTCCCAAGAGTCAGATAGTTCTCTGGGTGTTTCTTCTTCTTCTTCTTCTTCTTCCTCTGTCTCCTCCTCTTCCTCCTCTTCCTCCTCTTCTTCTTCTTCCTCTTTTCCCCTTCTTCCCCCTCTTTCTCCTCCTCTTGCTTTCTTTATGTTCAATATCCCTCTTTCCTTCCACCTGAGTTTTTTCTACATTCCTATCCTCCAGATCATGGGTCCTTTTCTCCTTATGGTCAGTTCTGTTTCCATAACTTCCTTTGGTTCTCTTGATCTCATTTATTGCAGTCTTTATTTCCTATATCTCTGTTGTTTCTATTGGAAAACTTCAGTTTCTGCTTAATTGTATTTTGCAGCTCTTTGATTTGTTTTTCTGAGTTTTATTTTCTCTCTCTAAATTTCTTTATGATTGCACCTTTGAATTATCTGTTAAAAAGAAGCAACCCTCTGTCTTTGAAACTGTTGAAATTGGTTTCTGATGAGGTATAACTTGTGTTTCCATAATATCTTAAGGTTTCAAAGTGTGTTGCATTCTTCTTGTCCTCATGGTATTGGGTCCTTGCTAGTTTTTTCTTTTTGCTAAGAGGCACTCTAGTTTTGTTTTATATTTGTGTCCCTTACAGTTACCTGTAGTGTGCTTTTTGCTGTGTCCAGGAGGGATGGATGGCTGCTGGGTGAGGGTGGGGTGCGTGGTGTCAGGGAATAGGGCAGCTGTTGTAGACTGGTGTGGGAGGGAGGCTTGTTCCTACTGGCAGCTCTCAGCCCAGCCTTCCTCTCTGAGCCACCAGAACTGGGTCCAGCAGTCCACAGACTGTGCCACTGGAGTGCTCCCCCACTGGGACTGGGGTCCCAAGGTATGGGCAGGGAACAGTGCTGTCTTTTCCTCTCTGTCCCTTGCTGTGTTATACCAAAGTCTTTCTTCGTGAGCTTCTTTCAAGCCAGGTGTCCCTACTTCTAGTAATCTTAGTTCTTCTTTCTCTTTACCCCATGAGCCCTTGGCTGTTTCTGCAGCCACCCACTGCTGGAGCCAACATCGCTGCTGCTGCCTCTACCATGAAATATCTGTGTGCCTCTCACACCCTCCTTCTGATTTCTAAAGCTTGATGTCTCCGAATGCAGTGACCACATTCAGTGAGTTGCTGGGGTGCTAGACATCTCTCCACTCAGGTCATCTTCAAAAAAACTCCTGCACCTGCCACAGAAAGCATTCATGGATAGACCTCAGCCACCACCATCTTCTCACTCTTCCTGAATGACTAATTTTTATTAGGCCCCTTAGAATCATTATTCTCTTTTTTGTTATGCCATAAATGAAAAGGTAGCTTAATTTGTTTTAGTGTTTAAGAGTTTAATTTTTATATACTAACTTTTATAACTATCTTAAATATATGTATCTGAAGCAAAGCTACAAGACAAGATAGTTAAGGCAAAACTAGAGTCAATTTTTATCCATCAATCCTATTCTACTTCCTCTTCTTATAAGAACCAATTTTTTTTAAAGTCATGGTTTTATCAAATGTTTTAAAACGGAATAACTATGTAGATCTATTTATATTTTGTCTTAGATGAACAGTAATAGACTTTATATATTTGTATTCAATTTGTCTTTTCCACTTTACATTTTATTGTGGTGATCACTCCATAGTAGAATATATAGTTACTCTACATTCCTTTTTATAGCTGCATAGTTCTCCAGATGTTAGATTTAGTAAGTCCTCAACTGGTGGATAATATGGTTTTTTAGTCTTCTGCTATTACAAATCATATTGAATTTAATATATAAACTACTTTTGAATCTGTTTAAATGTTGGCTTTTTTCACATAGAATTGTTGCTTTTGGGGAAATTTTCCTTTCTGAGCATATTCAGCATAAGGAGGAGGTGGAGATATGCTGTCTTTCTCAAAAAATGAGACTGGTTTGGTAGAGCTAGATCATAGCGCAGCAGCATTCAATGTCAAGTGGTCTTTAATGTCAAGCTGAGAATGCTTTGCCTTTATTTCAGAGGCAAAGAGATAAAGGCAAGTGTTGGAGGATGGGAGTAAAATGCTCATGTGAGTTTTAGTAAAGTGAGTCAGCATCTTCTCAATGGGCCTGTTAAGGAACTGGTTTCATGGGAGCTTCTGTTGCATAGCAGACTCAGTGCCTTTAGCTTTTCTGCCATGGAGGCTTGTGTTTAATGTGTGATACTGTGATTTTTTTCTATCGAAAAAAAATTCTCAAGAGCTTTTGAGTAATCAGGGAGGCCTGAGTACTTTTTTTAGCCAAAGTGTCCTGAAATCAGTGCCACAGTGCTGCTATGAACATACTGATTCTCTTTCAACATTCAAATCGCATATATTACTCTCCACAGTCCACTTCACCTGAAAATTGCTGGGTTTCTGCTCCCTTCTGTGTACAATGAAATGATCTCTAATATAGGAAAATATAAATTTGATATTTGGCTTTATTCTTCTCATCCCTGTATGTTGATATAATTGTTTATATATTTTTTTCTTTGGCGGTTATTTTTGGACAGATCCAGTGCTAGCTGTGATGTTATGGACAAATCCACATGGGTTTCTAATTCTTATTTGGAAAAAAGCAAGTTGACCTTGTTGGATTTAAATCTGTGTTTCTGGGTGCACCCTGGTGGAATAGCAATTGAGCACAGTTCACATATATCCCAAAGACTGGGGAGAATAATCAGGATTAATAACTAAATTAAATAAGAAATGTTTTCTCTTCCTCTCTCTTCCTGCCTGTCAGCCTATTCAACCTTATTCTTCTCTTTCTTTTAAAGAATCCGTGTTTCTATGAGCTTGCACTTCTGATGTTTTTAAAATAGTCTTATAAGTACACAGCAATTCAATATTCTCATGATTCTTAACAGTGTCCCTTCTTTCCAAATATATAGTCAGAGGTTTAACTTTATGATAATATTTTCCTCATGGTGGGGTGTAAAGTAGGATATAAGTGAGGCAAAGAATATGACCAACTGATTCTAAATATTATCTGGAAAAATAAAAAAGTTAATTTTGAAAAAGAATAGAATGAGCATTTGCCCAGTGAGTGTGTTTAAGAGTTGCAGTGATTCAGGAAGATTGGTGCAGATTCAAGTATAGATTGACATATTAATGGAAATCCTGAGAATATTTATGTGTTGTTTTAATAGATATTTATTGATTACCTGTCATGTTCCAGGCATTGTCTAGGCTCTGAAAATAGAGTAGTCACAGAACCAAATAGGGTCTCAGCTCTCTTCAGCTGCCATATTAGCAAGGACTATAATCAGTGAATAAACCAACATATCCATAATAAATAAGAAAATATTAGGTTGTGAGAAATACTGTGAGGAAAATAAAATAGTATGAGAAGATAGAGAATGCTCGAGTACCTGAGGGGTGATTTTTATTGGATGATCAGAAAAGATCTTTGGTAGACCAGAGGGATAATAAGAAACCATCTGATAACCCATAGGAATTTAGAGTTCTGTTGTGTGATTCAAAACTCCCACTACCAGCCTAGTAGATAATTCATATCTAATACATATGAGAATTTCATACATATTAAAGAAGTATCCCAAATGAATAGGAAATTGATTAGTCATTCAAAAAGTGCTGTTTGATAAATCTATTATTTGAGCAAAATATATTATATCTTTATACCAAACTATACAACAAAATACAAGTGCTTTAAGATTTTTTTTAACATAAAAGAAAATGAAACCAAAACTTACTAGAAGGAAGAATGGATAAATATGCATATGATCTTGTCATAGGAAGGCACTTGCTAATATTAAAGCAATGAACAAGATCACAAAGGAAAACATTAGAGAAACATCTGCAATAACTGGCAATGTATATAAAGCTTAAAACAATCCAAGAAAGCACTAACATCTCTATAAGATGGCAAGAGATAAGGGCAGGCACTTCACACAAGAATACAAACACTGAGTTTATAAAATGATTCAACCATACTAGGAATAAATAAATTTTAGGAAAACTAAGTGAATGATGTGATTTTTTTTTTTTTTTTTTTTGTCTATTATGGTAGCGAAATGAAATTGGTCCTATTCACTGCTTTCACTGGTGGGTTGGACTGTACAGATGTTTTTCATGTAAATTGTACTCTTCTGACCTTTAATCTTTACTTTTTTGTGAATATGTATAAAGTATTAAAATTAAAATTCACCTGAGAGTAATTAACATCTGTTATTCCCTTTTCAGAGGGAGTACTCAGAGATGATGATAAGGATTTAAATATAAAGCCGTTTGCCAGAGGATAATTTATAGGAGGAAAAAATATTAGCAGTCTAAATGCTCAATAGTAGGTGAGATACTTATGATATAATTCTAGGCATAAAAAGGGAATTCTAAATTATATGGTAGTTATTTCATGCAAAAAATTGCCATTTTTGTGTTAATGCAGCCTCACAGAGCTCATTTGCATTCTCCACCCTCTTTTCCTCTCCCCTACCTCTCAGTATAACCAAGAGTTGACATGGTAAATAAACTGGAGATAAGATTATAAATGACTTTCATTTTCCCAGTGTTTTACTTTGGGCACATATTCTGTTTATAATCAGGAGACAGTCAGTATTACCTTAAAATAAAAGGCATTGCCTGAGACACAAATATGTAGATTCAAAGCCACCCTCATCCAACAGTTATCTCAAGTCTCCATGTCCTCTCTACACCTGACTCCTGCTGGATTGTCTCCAGGTCAGATGGAAAGGAGTCATCATTATTATTTTTGAGAGAATCCAAAGTTCAAGATTGGATAAAGGTGTGAACACTGAATAAGAGGAAGTACTTCACAGGAGCATGAGGCAGGATGGGCTACCAATTCAGTCCATTTTTAGAATTCCTGCACCCTCCCTCATTCCCTGAAGCATTTTAAATGCCCAAGCAACAGAAAGTTGGGGGTAAGGGGTGGTTGTGATTTTAGATCATTGCTACTTTATAATATGACCTAGCAGAAAAGCAATCAGATTCAATACATTCGAGGGCATAGTTTTCCTCATGGAAAAGGAAAGCCAGGAGCTGGTCTATCATGTTCTTTTAAAGGGCAGGAGACCTTAGAAGTTGGGGAGCACAGAAGAGCTTGGGCAGCAAGAACACTCTGCTATCCTGGGTAGCTAGAGGAGAGGGTATTTAAGATCTCAGGTCTAGGTTGAGACAGACTTGGGTTGGAATTCAAGATCAATAACCGAGTCATTTTGGATAACTCATTAACATCTCTAAGGTTCAGTTTCATTATTTATATGGGGAAAATGCCTGCTTCTTAGGGGAAGATAGCTTGAGGATAAATAAGAAATGCTTATTGTATTGTTGAGTTCACTGAATGGATGGAGATGGTGATGTCGATGACATTGATGGTGATTAGAAGAGTAATTCCAGAGGTATGGAAGGGCTAAAGCCTCAGTGGACCGATGAAAGGGAAACAGAATTCTCTTCTTTATCTATCTGGCAACTTTTAGCTTCTTGTGCCTAAAGCCAGAAACCAGGCAACAATAATCAGTATAAGACATATTCTCCAGGACCATATATCTCTGGGGAACTATGAACTCCATGATGGGATAAACCTGGAGCTTTATTACCACTAGAGAGGAATTCCCTTCGCCCCGCCCTGCCCATTTCTCCCACCTTCAGCCATCCTCCCTGGTAAGGATGCTTGTTTTTAAAAACTCAGAAACTATAAAAACAAAATCTGCATCTTTCTGAGTTGGTGACCACTGCTGTAGCAGAAACAAAATCTTCCTTGTTTCTCATTTGCTCTCATACTTTCAAGTAAATGACTCGGTGGCACCCATGTGACCTGAAATTATTAATTTATCTTCAAAGTTTGTTTTCATGTGGAAAATAGCTGAGCTATTCAAGGAGAATCTGAGGCAATTACTAGAGAATCAGGAAATGAAAATGACATTTTACAGTTAGGCTGTAACTGAATGAAGAGAACATGATTGGACTATTTGTAAAGTTTGCCCGGTGTACCTTATTACAGTGGAATAGAAGCCCATAAGGAATAGCTAATAAAATCGAGTATAAAATGAATGATAGCAAAAAGCCAAATCTTAGTATTTATGCTCCTATGTAAACCTCATTAAGACTAGATTCTATATGGCCCCAAAAGATATATTTCAGTATTTCCTACAAAATTAGAGCTGAATTTTATGACTCTCTTTTCATGGGTTTATGCACCGTCAGCAGATGTTAACTGAAGATGCATGAAGAGGAGAAAGTCAACTTGACATCAGCCTCTTTCTAATGCTTGCTGATGTATAAAACATGCCAGGCACCAGAACCCAAAGGCTCTGCATTGCCCCAGAGTACCACATCAGTCTGTGTTCTCTAAGCTTGAGAGGAAATGTTTTCACAGAAACATCACACACCAAATCATACACTGCTTTGCATCCCCCCCCCCCCCCCCCCCCCGGTTCTGTGATATCAGGGAGAGGCTGACTTTAACCCATCAACTTTAGAACTGTTGGTAGATGGTGATAATGTGGTAAGAGCTCTATCTGTCAATTGTTCCTGGCTCCACGCTGTATCTTTATTTTTGGCCACAGTTACCCAGTCATGGTTAATGACTCACCAGTCATTCACAGCATTAACTTTATGCCAGACCTCATTGGATTTTAGGATTATTTGTCCTTTACAATAACCATTAACTTTCACTGAATTGTGTGTGTGTGTATTTTATATGTGGTTCCTTCTCAGTCTGTGTCTTTGATACAGTTTCTTTTCTTGTGATTAGAGGCAATGTGTTTATTGAGACACTAGGTAATAATTAGTCTGACTCTGTAAATATATGCATGGTTGAACATGAATAAGCTAATTATGTTCTCTGGGTCTTATATGTCTCAGTAACAGTCGAGGCTTGAATTTTGTGATCTATCTTTCTTTTTCTAAAATGTAGTGAATCTGACCTATCACATACTCAGTGATGTGGGATATATAGAGACTGATGGGAGATGGAAGAGAAGCATGAGTTATAACCCTTTTCCACAAGTGGCTTATATTCTTCTTCAGGAAATCAGGGAATAATCAAATAACAAACTGATCTGGTATGGTCAGGAAATGAATTATCAACAGACATGAAATTAAGTGTTAAATATTATTTTTCAAGCAAAATGATTAATTATGATGGACTAGTCAGAATTATGGAGTAGAAGGTTATGGTGAACTGTGCTGGGCAAAATTTCTCACAGAAAGCAGGATCGATCTGTCTGTCTGTCTGTCTGTATATAGAGAGATTGGGGTGGCTGTGCAGGATACAGTGACAAAGTGCATTCCTGGTAGAGGAATCATCAGGATCAAGTTGGAGGACTTAGGATGAATGCTGTGAGTTTGGCTTCTGTCTCCCCTTTTGACCCCTGCATTTTTCAATATACTTTTACTTACAAGAATTCTGATTTGATGGATCAACTCTTATTTTATCTTTTTTTTTCCCTTCTGAGTTCTAAGGAAGCGTTATCAAGAGGCTAGAACGAGGTACTCAGAATCCCTTGATGAGCTTGGCATCTCCTTAGATCCCAGCCGCGTAGGATGTTTGTTGCACGATCACGGCGGCGATGCATGAACCCCCGCTGTCATCTGTGAGGCTGCGCTTTTCTCTTGCGCCTGCCCAGGCTTCCCTGGCTCCTGAGCAGGCCCCCCGCCACTGGATTTCCCACCAAATAAAGTGCACTGACATGTAAGGAAGCAAGTGTGACGTATGGGAACTACCTTGCTTCACTCCACTAAAACCATATTTTCTAGCTAACATGGTGATGTAACCATTTTTAGCTAATCATAAGAATGTATTTTGTTTATGGAGTATTTAGTGTATGCTGGACATTAGGCCAAGCACTTTAGGAAGAAAGTCATTTAAGTATCACAGTGGCCCTGTGTGAAGCGAGGACAACAATCTCTCCTACGTGCCTGACCTCTGTCAAGTCTTTTACGTGCAGTGGTCTGATCATGGCACTTTAAGATGTTACTGTTGATCCCACTATTTGCTAAATGAAGCAATAGGCTGAGAAAGGGAGGGGCTTATGCAAGTGTTTCCTGGCAGGAAGCGGTAGAGCACGAATCTACAGTTTTTGTGACTTCACAGACTGTGTTCTAGCGCACAATAAATGGCTAAAAAATTACACGTAGGCCCTCTTAGAATTGATCATAAGCCCATAGGAGCACCGTCCTCATTGTTGAGTGACCTGATGTGCAGGATTGTTTTCTGTGATTTCTTTTAAGTTGTACTGAATATGGCAAATTTGCAATCGGGCAATTTGGGGAGAAAAAAGATAACCCGTAGCAACAGGACACTCACGGTTTGCTGAGCAACAGCATTTGCTGTTTGGAATAACGAGTAGAATAATGATGTTTTCCCCCAACTGCGTGGTGTGTCACTGGCCCTCGATTTATCTTTTGCTGAACACAGGTGATGCACTCAGGTTTGCTGGGACCTCTGAGGTTAGTGTAAAATCACAGGAGTGTTACTCCCAAGTGACCCTCTGGCTCTCCCATCTGGTTAGGGGTCTTGTTCCATACAGCACAGGCAGAATAATTAATATACCTTTTGATTAAGTACTTTTATCATAAATGTTGGAGAGTGAGGTTCACGTGAATGGAATGAGGTGCTTCAGCACTTACCGGGCATGAATTCAGGGATGAAAATGATGGCACATGGCAGGCACCAAGAATCCATCTTGCAATAAAGGGGTCATGGAATGGATTTGGGGGGACTTAAAAATGTCAGGGACTTAGCTGAAGGAATTACACAATTCTGTACTGTGCCTGTGAATGGGGACACAATCATCCTACTTACCTCCTTGCCTAAGGAGGATTGCCAGCTTGTGACAATTGATCTGACCTGCACATCTTAGCATCAAAGAAATAAATCTTTATGTAGGAGTCTGTGAAGTGTGAGATACTATGCTCGGCAGTGGGAAAATGGGGCAGAAAACATAAAAAGCTTCATGCTGTTTTAAGCTAATGGTGTAGCATGGACAAATCTGTGATGACATTGACAATGTATACAGGCTCCTGTGAAGTGAAAAGGACAGGGTGCGATGACAGCGTAGAGTGGGAAGTGGAAGTGGACACTCGAGGAAGTCAGTCTCAAGAAGGCTTATCTAAATTCAAGCTGACAGTTGAGAGTTGCCCAAGCAAGAGCCAGTTGGGGGTTGTGTATCAGGCAGAGAAGAGCGATCTGAAGGTCAGGAGCATCAAGAGTCGGGCATTATTAAGGTGGTGGAGGTGCGGGGGTAGGAAGGTGTGTCTCTGGGGAGGAAGTAAGCCCGAGGTGGAAGTCGTCCACTACCGTGTAGCAATCATCTTACTTGCATTCTCTCTTCTTAATAGGCTAGACACGCATGTGCAATGATTCAACTCAGCATCAGCCAAACCTGCATTAATGGCATAGAGTGTGGCCTGAGGAGTTAAGCTTAGGCCTCTGAACCATGTAGAATAGATCACAGTGTATAGTATTCGCTATGCAGAATTGGGACAAGCCAGGCTGACTGCTTGACTGAATGTCTTAGACTAATCAGTACGTATCAGTGAAGAGTGCAGTGGGCTTTGCTCCTGCTCTTCAATAAACCAGTTCAATTCTGACCTTAAGATAAGGGGGTTGGTTGGGGTTCACCATATGATTATTTTCCCAACAAAATACTTTATAACTTGGCCTTCTTGTTCTGATTGCTTTTGGTTTTCTGGAATTCTTCGTGACATTATCCAAGCATGTAGGACCGTGCTTCTTACGTGATTTAAGACAACACAAGCTACGGTAACAGATTTTTGGATCACTATAGTTCTGATCTGAAGGTTTATCAGACTCTCAAGTTGCCTCTGAACCTACCATAAAAAAGTTTTGGGAATGGTCGATAGGTTTATTTCTGTAAAGGAATAGAGTTCATTGTTATTATTTGGATACTTGGTCGACTGACATGGTCAGTTGGTAAGGATTTATCAAATTCCTATTCTAAACAGAGCTATCTTCTAGTTGCAATGTAAGACTGGAGATGCAGCAGGTAAGGTCTGATAACATGCTGCTGAAATGTGAACGCATTTTCCTTCATTTCCATTTGAATGGATCCAAGAACTTACCAGTGGCTAGTATTAGGAAACTTGCTCAACACCCTGCTGAGACCAAGAATAACTTGGTTCACCTTCTTTCCCATCTGCCTTTATGCAAGACTTTGAGAAGTCCTTTTTATTTATCTAGCATTAAAAGATAATATGTAACTGAATCAACGATTCACTCCAACTAGTGTCAACAGACAGCTCTGTTTGCTTTTTCTTATTTTAAATGAATGCAGACCATATAGTTAAATGATATATTCAATAAACCTGATACTTGGCTCTTGTCATAACTTGACAGTATCCTTAAACTTCAATGGACCAGAAAATACAATCGCACAATTATTGCTCTGACTGAGAGCAATAAAATTGATGGATGAAATGATAAGGATTAGCTGCGATGACATAACCAGAACCCTACAGCACCCGTGCTACCGCTTTCCTACTGAAATTTAACTAGTGCAAACCCTCCACATCCAGACTAATAATGGACATGGATCATGTGTATGGACATTGATTATTTTTCTCCCTGGGGTGTTTCCAAATGGTCAGTTGATGAAGACATTATGTTTGGTAGTAATCATGTTGTATACATTTTTCTGAGTTTCTCTAGTTTTTCACACTTTACATTGCATTCCCAAATGCATTTATGTCATCTGCATCTTCACACCCTTGTAAGAGTGAACAGATGTTAGTTTTCCTGTTTTGCAAATGAAAAGATAGGAGCACAGAGCAGTGAGATGAGTTGATTATAGTTCACACAGCTGGTGAGTATGGGCACTAGAGATGTACCAGGTCTGATGACCGAATACTTTTTGGTGATTAAAAACATGGGACTCAGCTGGGGTCAAATCCCAACTTTACCACCGCTAGTTGCAAACTTGACCAAAGTTTGTAATCCCTCTCACTCTTGGTTTCCTCACTTATGAAGCCAATTATAAAAATCCGCTTTTTAGAATGATTGCGAGGACAGCACACTGACCAGGAGCCAATGTTCAGTGCTGTGCCCCTCACTTAGCAAGCACTGCATCAAGTATCACAAAGACTAGTTCCGAGTCTGCATGACACACTCTGTTAAACTGTGGTCTCTATTATAAGTGTGAAGGGTGGAGACTTCAGCAAATAAAAAGAATAAGGAAGCATCACCATCATAAAGTGATGTCTGCATGTAACTGCAGTCATCTCTTATTCACCCAAACTGCTTTCCCCAGCAGGGACTGCTCAGGATGATCTCTTTCCTCTTTTTTGTTAGCAAAGGTTTTGCTTTTCACGCATCTTCCAGCACAGCAGGCTGTGAGATTCTTCCGAATTGGCTGCCTTTCCCTTTGACTCCACACAGAGAGTTAAACACATCTGAGTGTACTGGGCAAGCGGACTCAAATTGCACTTTCTTTGCATTCCCACCACTCACTATCCCACCAAACTGTGACTTCAAAGGGTTTGCACCTCCTCTGAAAGTTGGGACAGTGATGTTGGAAAACGTTTCAGAGCAGCTGGAATCTTGAGAGCTGGAAGAGGAGCAGTGCCAGGTGGGCTGGAGACCTCGTCATGATGATTTTTGGGCAGACACTGTGTCAGATGTGGTATCTCTGTCATCTGATGTGGTCCTTAACTGTGATCTCATGAGGTAAAAATAGTTATCCGCAGGGGCGATAGCACAGATCTTTATAGATCACGTTCACACGGTCTTTTCTTTTTTAAAATTGTATTGTGGTACCTTTAAAAATAGCAATAGTTATTATTTCTTTTGTTCACAGTGCTATATTCATTTTAGGATAGTGAAATTGTGTCTCTCCTTACCTACCTCCATAGTTCCATTGTCTTTTACCACCACCTTTTCTCCTCTGCCTCCTCTCTCCATAACCAGAGTCCCCTCTCCTGCCATTTTTGTTGGGCATTATATGATCATGTATTTTATCTCATAATAAGCCACATAGGAGTGAAACCATCCATTATTTCTTTTTTCCTGGCTTATTTCACTTAATATGATCCCCACCGCCCAGTTCCATCCAGATTGTTGGTAAAGGTCTCAACTTCACTTTTTTTTTTTAAGTTTGGCATAGAAGTCCATAGAGTATATATACCAAGCTTCTTTATCTGGTCATCTGTTGATGGACATTTAGGTTATTTCTCTGTCTTGTTTATGGTGAACTGTGTTGCTATGAACATAGGGGTGAGGATTTTTTTCTGATTTGAGATTTTATGTCCTCTGGGTATATGCCCAAGAGTGGACTGCTGGATCAAATGGTACATCCATATTTATTTGTTTGAGGAATCTCAGTGCTGTTTTCCAAAGAGACTGCACCGAGTTACATTCCCACCGACAGTATAGGAGTGTTCCCTTATACCCCACACCCCTTCCAACACCTGCGATTTCCAGGCCAAAAGACTTTACTTGATCTTAAGGGAAATTTAATGGTGGTGAAGAGAAAATAAGGTAAACTGTAGTATGTTTTGTATTTCAAACATCCTTCTACACCATTGTATAAGAATGTTAGAGCTAAAGAAGTCACGTATTTAAGCTCTGTTTGAGGAGACTGTAATCAGACCTCTACAAGTACAATTCTTCCATAACCTGTTATTTTTTGAAGAATAAATGGGTGCACCTCGTGGAGAAATGGAACTATTCAGGCAGGCCAGCACAGTGTCCTATACACAATGTGAGAACTATTTGTGAACTGCATGAGCCGTAGCTCTTGTAATCAACTTTAGATCTCTTAGTTGCCTCTGATGGGACAGAACATCAAGTCCCTCAGGCATCTCCCTTTACCCGTCAGGGTGTCTAGAAAAGACATTTTGCGTCATTTGGCTGTATTGATCAGGGGACCTGGAGGCAGTGAGGTAGATTGGTTCTGGAGTTAGACCAAATTGTTCTGATGAGTCAGACCCGATGAGTCAACAGCAGAATAAGTTCGTGATTGGCTGAGAGCATCACCGCAGGAGGGTTCCATACATCCCTTTTGCTTGGAGGTCTCCGGCATTCAGACTAAGATGCAGTATAGCTCCTTACCAGTAGAGCTTGATGGAATTAGCTAAGAATGCGGGACTTGATGGAGAAGGCTCTTAGTAGAGAACAGAAACCAGTCATGAAGACGCGGCATTTTAAGTTTAGAGAGCTGTCTGTGAGCACAGTTACCTTTTCATCATGCTGCTGAGATATCTTGTTTCAGCAGCACCACTGCCTGACCTAGGAGAGAAACAGAAAGTAGATAAAGGTTGCATTTAGAGAGTATATTGGATTTCTGTTGCTGCCATAAGACATTGCCAGCATCTTTAAGGCTTAAAACGGCAGACATCTATTATCTCACAGTTTTGGAGGATGGACGTCTGACATGGATCTCACTGGGCCGAAATGAAGGTGCTAGAAGGACTCTGTTCTTTCTTTAGGCTCTGGGGGAGAGAAGTCATTTCCTTGTCTTTTCTGGCTTCTAGAGACTGCCCATATTTTTAGCTTAAGGCGTTCTTCCTGCATCTTGAAAGCAAACAGTGTTGAACAGAGTCCTTCTCCTAGTGTATTCTTTTGATTTTTCTCTTTCTACCCCCCTGTTGCAATAGTAAGAACCCTCGTGATGACATCAGGTCCATTTGGATAATTCAGAATAATCTCCTTATTTTAAAGGTGGCTAAATCACAACCTTAATTTCACCTGAAACCTTATTTCCCCCTTGTTAGATAGCAACAGTCAGAGTTTGCAGGATAGAACAAGGACATACTTGGAGCCCATTATTCTGCCTGCCTCAAACTGCAGCGTTTATGGGTTAGCAGTCATATCGACACTCTCCCCTCGTCTTGGGGGTGAGAAGTACCTGTAGGCTTCTTTACTCTCTTTATGAAAGTTTGAGGGTGACTGAAACATTCTCTTCTCCAAGTCCTTGGGGACTGGTTATTATCTTCTGACCTGGTGGACTACCTGAGGCTGCTGGAATATGGAAAAAAGGGGTGGTGGTGAGACAATGGAGTGATATGAGAGTTACGTATGATATGAAAGTATGTGTTTGAGGGATGGATAAAGTGGTCCCTATTTCCGCTATTAGGTATGGATGATTATATAAATTTCTCTTGGACTGAGTAGAGGATTCAGAAGGTGGCATTCTGCTACCTCTGTGTCCCTTTGCCCAGGGAAGGGTAAACTGTTGAACTGCGGATATATGAGCAGCAAGAAATCATGGTCGGGCTTCCTGGGAGAGGCAGGTGATGGGGTGAGGGGTTCAGCTGGACCTCCTTTGTTAGAAAAATAATTACAAAATATGCTACAAGAAAAGTGTCAAGTCCTGCTATAAGAAGGAAGCGGACTTCTAGACAAAGTTAGAGAAGGCCATCTTGGGGATGAGAGCAACTTACTCAGAATAATTACATATGAGATAAGAGCTTCTTTCACTCAATACCATGGGGTGCAGACGCCAGTCAGGAGGCAGGTGATGGGCAGAGTTGGGAACGGTTGCAGCGTGGATAAATTATTAGGAAAACTAAATCACTCAGTGTTTGAATCAATCCAAAGTTGAGATTTCTCATGGTTAATTAGAATAAGAAGTAACATGTAACACTCAGATGCTGGACGCTAATGCTTTTTACGTATTTAGTTTAAATTTTCTGAAAGAATCCTACAAATTAGGTCATTTCATTATACCCATTTTATAGATGAGAAATTAGAGGTACCAAGACAAGTAATGTGCCAGGTGTCACACAGATAAAAGACATAGAACTAGGATTTGAACTCAGGAGATGAGGCTGAAATATTAACATTTTCAAAAAAAATTTTTAAACATCAGAGTATATTTATGGATAATAGATATAAACTGTTTTCCAAGCCATTTGAATTCTCTCTCGAATTCATTCGTTTAATGAACAGAAGAATCCAGCATGTTTAAGGAATAGCTGGGACAGGGAGAGAATAGTAGAAAACAGAGTCAATGGCCAGATTATGTAATGTCTTAGTTTCTGGAAGGACTACAGTTTTAGCCCCTGTTAGATGAGGGAGCCTTGGGAAGGTGTTTAACAGCAGAAAAGTGCACTTTATGTTTCTGTTTTGACTTTCATTATGTCATTCATTCAGAATACTTTGTGATTTTCAGGAGACTGGATTCACACCTCAGTCAATGTGCATATCACACCACAACCGTCACCAGCATTGTAGGCCTGTCACCACTATCACTGTTACTCTTTCAATCCCAGATTTCAAATCCCAGATTTCTTGTCCCTGCACCTCTTCCAAACCTGGTAAACCACAGTCTTGCATTTGAGTCCTGAGAGTTTTGCTAGTTTTTTTATTTGAATTTTGCCTAGGAGTAAAACCGTCGGTAGTTTTCTTTTTATATCTGGCTTATTTTGCTTTGTGTAATCACATCAAGTTCTGTCCCGGTTGTTGCAGATTGATGTAGTTTTGAAAGAATTACTCTGGTTGTTGTATTTAAAATAGCCTGGAGGTGAGGAGGGATGACAATGTAAGTGTGGCCAGTTAGGAGGCTGTTGTAAAAGTCCATGAAATAAAAAGTGATAACTGGACCAGTGGGCAGTAGAGGAGGAAATGAGACATGGACAATTTTGCGTATATTTTAATATTGGAGTTAAAATGATGCACTGATGGATTGATTTTGAGGTCTGAGATAAAAAAAAGAAATTACTGCTAACTCTGAGACTAGCTTACACCCTGAAGTGTATCTCATCAGCACCAGAAACTTTAATAGAGTTGTCCTTCATATTATAATGACTGTGAAATATAGTCTTATCGTATTTGAAAAAAATTGCTCATGCAAAATTTTTTGGTAAGGGAGAGGGTGGAAATAGTGTGCAAATGAGTGGAATTGTGTTTTGTTAAAACATACCCAGAGGAGTGTGCACCTCATGTGAATATCATACTGTGAAAAACTATGTAATTCTCTGCTCTGGAGGACTGTCATGTGTTGCATTGTGTCCCCTAAAATATATGTTGGAGTCCTAATTCCCAGTGCCTTAGTTTGTGACCTCTTTTGGAAATAGGATCTCTTGCAGAGGCACCAGGTTAAAATGACATTAGAGTGGGCCCTAATCCAGTGTGACTGTTGGCCTTATCAAAAGGGGAAATTTGGATGCAGATAAGCACACATGTTCACCAAGTGAACATGAAAACAGAGATCTGAATGATGATTCTACAGGCCAAGGGACGCAACAGGTTGCCAGCGAACCCCAGAAGCCAGCAGAGAGGCATGAAGGATGTTCTCTCACAACCCTTGGAAGGAATCCATCCTGCCAGTACTTTGATCTTAGAATTCTAGCCTCCAGCACTGAGACAAGACATTTCTGTTCTTTTTAGCTGCCCAGTTGTGATACCTCATTATGGTGGCCATAGCAAATTAACACAGGATGCCTGAATAAAAACATTCCAAAGTCACAGTTGGGTTGTGATGAGGACTGGAGGAAGAACGGGGATCTGCTGATTACTAAATGTGCTGAGATGAATGCTGATCTTTCTCCCTGCTAATGACCAAGGGACCCATCACCACAGCACATTACCTACAGGCAAACTAATTCCTTACAAACACTTGTTGCCTGATAGAATGTTTAATGTATGTAAACACCCAATATCTTATGGGTACTCAGCACATACTACTTTCTTTCTCCCCTAAACAAGAAGCTTGGGCACTGAAAACCATTTCAAACTTGGTGGTTTTTTGAGAACTTCAGAGAAAAACAGAATTGGAAATTGATGTTTCCGTGTCAGCTATTGAGATCCTGAATGGCCCATGAGGGCCTCTGATCTCCTCTTATATCACACAGTGTACCAGTATAACATTCATAGTTTGTAGGAAGTCAAAAATCAAGGCTCTATTCTTATGGACCAGGATAATGAGAAAAATAGATAATGTTGCAATGGAAAGTAAAAATCCTAGTAACATTAATTATGTTGTTCTTTAAAAATGATAATTAAAGGATTAATCTACTTGGACTTGCTTGATTTAAGCATTTAAGTTTAGAACATATGCTTTAGTAAAACCAGGTTTTATGACCTGTAGTCAATTAGTACTTTCCTTTTCAATGAACTCATCTGTAACATTGAGATGAACAATTTAGCCACCTTGATTTGTGTGACCTGTCTGTAAGTTATTTTGCACTTAATTTCATCAGGCTTCATTGGTTAGGTACACACTATCCTTGAGAATTTTTCAGTCTGTACTTTTCATTACTTTTGTAACCATAACTGGGGAGGAGGCTGTTTGATGTTCCAGGTGATCATGTAATTGATCACCTTTGTAAAATCTTTACAGGGTTTTTGTGAAACTTCATGAAGGAAGCATGCAAATAGGAAAAGTTTCAAAAAGCAATAGAGCAGAAGGAGCCCACTGCCGTGTTTCTTTATGATAGCAGCAGTAAAATATATGCCCCTTCCAGTGGACTGAATACATCTCTGCTCTGAGAGATGGCGGGGTGGTGGCCACAGTGTAATAGCCTGTCGTAGGCTTTCTGGTGACCTGCCACCTCCTCTTTGAGAGCAATATTGTGCTAACAGTCAGACAATGATTGGCTGCCCAATATTGCTCATAAATAAAAGCCACTGACTGCAACAAAGGAATAAGTAGTTGAGGTCCGATCTTTATTTATGAGGCAGACTTTGGAGAAGAAGGCTCTGAATGTGCTGTAGCAAACACCATCTTTCCCTAAGAAAATGCTCGATGGAGGGGGGAAGCCTAAAAAGAGAGAAGCCAAGTAGCAAGGGCATTGTCCTGTTATAATTCTCTTAGTATTTTAGATAGTGCATAATATAAAAATCACTATTATAATGCAGGATTTGCACACTCCCACTGAAGCAAGTTCATCTGGCATGGTTGCCAGTGTAATGGGTTGAAAAGGCTGTATATTTTCTTAAAAAGCCCCGTTTACTGAGATTAGGATAACCATATCTTGAATAACTTTTTTTCCCTTTGATCTTAATTCCACTGGCAGAGATAACAGTTGCTATGTGTTGAAAGAGGGGAAGGCCATGGAGGGGACTCCCCTAGAGGCTAGTTGGCCTCTTCCTCCCTCAGCTCCTCTTTCCCAGGGGATGGGTTAACTCGATGGGTGAGGTTGGGAGGGATGTGTAAGCATTCATACCTCAACACTTCCTTCTCTTTGTTTTTTGGGAGGAGTTCTGCCAAGAGGGGGCATTCCTTTTGAACTTCTCCTTTCTGTCCTAAGGATTGCAGGAGCAGATTTCCAAGGGGAAGAATTATCAGTAGCTCTGACTGGTTCTATCAAAAAATGAAGGGATGAAGTGTCAGTAAATGGAATTGTCTTATAAACTAAGTTAGCAGTTTCTTTGATACCAGGTTTATTGAAGATATTGTTGAAGATATTTTAATTTTCTTTATCTTGACTCTTGTGATCATCCTCAAATGGCTTTCAATTTTGGTAGGAAAAATGAAAACTTGTTATTATGGATGTTGGTAAAGCTCCTCCTTCATATATGAAATGGATCTTCTTTGACTCTAGATAAAAATGGCTTGAAAAAATTTCTCTTATTATGAAAAGCATATCTGATATATGTTTATTGTAGGAAAATTGTGATACATGTTTACTGTAGAAAAAGGAGAAATCACAAGTAATTAAATAGAAAGCTCATTTAATATGTTTATTGAAAGAAATAACAGATAATATAACCTTGTATAAGTGTCAGGGGTGTAGCATTATAATTTGACATCTTTATATACTTCATCATGGTAACTGCCCAAAGTCAGGTTTCCATCCACCGTCATAGAGTTGACCCTTTTTTCTTGATTCACCTCCCTCCCCGCCTTCTGCCCCTCTGGTAACCTCCAATCTGTTCTTTGTGTCCAAGAGAGAAAACTTTAAAATATTTTCCTTCACCATAGAGATCATGTTCTTTTTTGCAACCCCTTTCTCTCTCTTCTTAAGCTTTTTCTCTTCCTCTCCTCTTTTCTTTTCGTTTTTATTTTTTAATTATTTTATTTTTGCACATGAAAATAAACTCACCTGTAAAGGTTCCCCATTTCTCAGATATATGTTAACACCACCCCCTGCCCTCCACCAAAGTCCCAAGTGTTCATCACCACTGTCCAGTGGGCTCCGCCATCACTCCTGTTTCCATTTAGAGAGGCATCTGAGTGGCGGTGCTGACGTTGGGAACATCCCCTTTGAGTCTCAGCCCAAGCCCTGTGTTGGTAGTTTCTTCTGACAGAGTTGATGTGGCTTTCCTAGCAAGAAAGAAGCCTGTGTAATTTGTAAAGCATTAAGATACAGTCCTCTGTATCCACTAGTCTCTTGCCTTTTAATTCTCTTTGTTTGACCCAGGGTTGGTACTGATACTGGGATTATTTTGCAGTTGCTGTCACTCTTCAGAGGCTCGGCACCTGGAAGTGGGTAGTGAAAGTCTTGCTTTTGTAGCTCAGCTTCCACTCACCCTTCTTCTTTTCATGGCCTTCTGGTTTCCCCGAGCAGCTCTCTCTTTCCTATTCTTTGACCTACACTTCGAGTAGAGTTGATTCCACTCCAGTGTTCTAGAGTGTTGGTGTGGTCATCCCTGGACATTTAGAGCATTGTGCTCCCCTAGACATAGTGAGTGTTTCAGGGATAGCTGTGTGACCTATGAAATGAGACTTCTAGAAACACTGGCTCAGATTTAGGCCATCAGCTCAAGGGCCTGGAACTGCAGCCAGTCATCTCACCACCGTAAATAATCGACAAATGAAACCTGTGACTGTAGAGTTGAGGATGACATCACCTGAAATCCTGAATCCAAACACAAAGCTACACCTCGATGTTTTAGTTGTGACCCAGTACATTTCTGTTTTTGCTTGAGCCATTTATTTTTGTTTCTTACCACCAAAGCCTAACAAGGTCTGTGTGATTTAAAGCACTGATATGTCTGCCAACTGACTAGAATCAACCAAGCTTCTTGGCTTGGTTACCTGAATTATGGATTTTGCATTGTCTGCAGTACATGAGAGGTTAAATACACCTTTTCTCAATGTCTAGCTTTTGATAGTTACAATTGCATTGGGCTAAAATATAATATTTAACTATTCAAGTTGGCAGCAAAGATACTTGGTTGATGTAGCCAGCACTGGTTCCATGTCAAAGAAATAACAGGGCAAATTACCTGGAAGGGCAGTGCAATCACTTAGGCCTTATCACCACCGGCAAATGGAGCTTGGGACCACCTGCCTTCCTTTGCTAGACACAGGTTTGGATGAAGCTGAGATGCCAACCAATTAAGTTTTAGAAAATGACTTTTGGAAATCGGTGCTGTCTTAATGGCAGAAAGGCTCTTGCCATGGTATCCTCAGAGGGAGTGAAAGTACTGTGAAGTATGGGTTTGGGTAATAAAGAAGGTAAAGACACGTTTGGGAGGAAACTGTGAACTTGAATTAGGAAAGGGGAAATTATTTCCTCATTCAATCTGAATATTCACTTAAAGTGTTCTCAGTGCTAAGGCACTGGGATATAGCAGTTGTTTGTAGAGATGTATTTCTGTTCTCAAGAAGTCCAGAGAGAATAATCAAAATATAATACAGCTAAAATTTAAAAATAGAGTTGATAGTTATAGGGAGAAGGATCTGCTCTGATGGAAGGTCTGCTTGATGGAGTGACGTTGAAGCTGTCACCTGGAGATGAGAAGAAGCCACATATGCGGAGAGTGCAGGACAAGTGTGCTCACCACATGTAAAGGTTGGGGGTGGGTGACGATCACTCAAGGGCCAGAGCAAACCAGGGCACTGTCATCGGAGCAGAGTGACAGAAGGACAGCACTGTATTAGATGAGATTGCAGGAGATTCGGGGTCCTAATTAGTCAGATGGGTGAAGACTGTGGGAAGGAATGTGAACTTCATTCTAATGCATGAGGAGTCAATGAATGTTCACTGATGCTTGGTGCTTTTTGGTGCCCTGAGAGCAAATGTGGAGTTTGCAGAGGCAGGTAAGCCCATGCATATGTTGTACAGCTTTTGCTTATAGGTGACATCTCAACTGTGGATGTATTGTTGTTTCCAAAGTAAATCTTCAGTGATAGTGAAGAGGAAAGTCATTAGACCGAGATCACACTATCTGTGTTTGTGCCTGTGCTTTGCTACTGATTACTGTGAAAATGTGGGTATGTTCCTATCCATCCTGGATCTCAGTTCTTTATCTAGAAAATTTTAAGGTTGGAGTGGATGTTGCAGTTATCCTGATGTTTTATGAAGCGTGATGGAAACCCAGTTTAAAATGTCGTAAGTGGAAATGAATTCATTTGTTTGTTTAAATGAATAATCCAAAGACCTAAACTTGATAGGTTTGAATCCAAAAGCTCAGTTTAAGTCACCAGGAATCTGATTCTCTCTTTCTTGGTTTTCCTCACCAAGAAGTTCCTTCTATGGATGGTTCCTAGCACCCCCAGGATAGCATCGTTTGTAGAGTTACAAAATCTCGTGCAAAAACTATTTCTCTCCTCAGTTGTGTTAGCAAACATTCCAGAATGACTTGCTGACTTGGGGCATATGCCCATGGCTGAACTGTGGCCAAGGTGGGAGGAAGAGAACTTTGACCAGACCTGAATCAGGATCCCACCCAGGGAGTCCGTCCTAACTGCAGGAACCTCCTGCAGGGAGATGGAAAATGGAAATGAAAATGGAAGAAGAGGGAGTGGATTCTGGATAGGCAAACAAGACTTGTTCAAGTCTGTGGTTTGGGGCTTACAACAGTTCCATAAAGCCTGGGTGAGTGGAGAGGCAGGCCTTCAAAAGCTCTTTCTAATGGAAATGAGTCCTTGACTCCACCCTCCTCTCCCTCACTTTGGCCTCAAACACGAGGATTATATGTTATCTTGTATATATTATGGCATGTTGACTTATCCCCTCCTTCAATTTCTGTTCTGTATCTTCCCTCAGTTATTATGCACCCAGACTGTCTCCTGCAATTTGTTTTCATGATTATTAACAGGATGCAGGACTGTGACTCCTAAGGAGCCAGGGAAGTAAGTAGTTTGTAGTACAGGGCACTAGAACTCTGGTGGTGGGTGTGGTGTGTGATACACACAGGCAGAGGTGTGAATTCAATATCCTACAAAGTATAGAGAAATCTAAACAAAATAGATAAACAGTGAAAAATTTCAAGTAATTTAAAGAATGATCAACGTTTTAAAGAATTTTGCTTTGGTTCACCCATTAATTACCACGCTACGCAAACACCCAGACCAAAATTTATTTTGTCAGATTGAATCGTTTGTTGAATTGCTAAGAAAGAAAATATACTCGGTTGCTCCCCGCGGTCCTGGGTCTTGAACCTGGGACTTTGGGATGCACATGGGACTGCTCTCAGGGTGCACTAAACTGCCAGGCCACCAGGAGCAAGTATTCATTTTTAATAAAACCTGAAAAATGGTCTAAAGACGTCGCCATGTATGCCCTATCACAGCATCTATTCCCACAGACGATGTGAAGACAAGCCTTTAACATGACCCACTTTCTCCTTAAAGTATCTCCATTATTTTTGCCTCCATGCCTACCTTTGATCTTTATTCCCATCCAGTAAAATGTCGCCTTTTCTTTTAAGTTCTGGCTTTCCCATGAAGTATTGACATCTGCTAGCCTGCCTTTCTAATTTCCATTTAGTACCAGAGGTCATCTTTTGCTTATAGATCCTTGTCCATTATGAATTACTTAAAAGGTAAAGCTTTTTAAAAATTGAGATATAATGTCTCGTCTCTAATATTCACCCTTTTAAAATATACAACTTAGTGGTTTTTAGTATAGTCACAAAGTTGTGCAGTCATTCCAGAGCCATTCAATAATTCCAGAACATTTTCATCACCCTTAAAAATATTCTGCACTCATTAGCAGTCACTCCTGCTTCATCCCTCAGCAATACATGGTTTTTATTTCTGAAGTTACTTCTTTGAGGGTAGTGTCTGAGACCTCGCCACTTGCTTGCATCTCTCACAGAATTCTGGGACCATGGGAGACGTTAATAGAAATGCATGGAATTGATATTTCATGTTGATCTCTGTTTCAATCCATGGCAGGGCGAAGAGGCCGAATGCTATAGTGGAAAAAAATGTTGAGCAGGGAGTTTGCTTTAGGTTTTTTTTCTGTTCTGCCACAAACTGTGCCCTTAGGTAATTCTTCTGTAGGTCTAACTTCCCTCCTCTGTAAATGGGGGCCACAGATTCAGTCACCTCTGTGGCCTCTTCCAGTTCAAATGGATATCTGGCACGGTTAAATTTGAGATCAAGTCTGACTTAAGGCATGAGATAATTTATTGAATGAAAATAGCAGGGGTTCTTGCCATTTTCATTTGGGTTTTATAGAATATGTGAAATAACAAATCTCTCTGGGGCCTGTGCTCAGGGATACAGTAGAGTCTGACTCAATTATGTCTTACTCAGCAGAACTAAGGTGGCATGAACCCACCCAGGCAGCATGAATGCACTGTTCATAGTCAAGATTTCAACCTCAGTTCTCATTATTTCAGGGGCTGTCTGCATCTCTGCATTTAGAGCTTGTCTCTGGGAATTATGATCTAAAACATCATGTAGAGATAATGGTACAAAAAACCAAAAGCATGCATTCCTTGCACTGTAACTTTTCCTGACTTAAAGACTGAGGATTTTTCCATTTCCATCAGATGAATACTTCTGACCATACAATTTCAGTCATCCTTCAGCTCACCAATGGTCCAGTGTCTTCAAGAGCATTTTAGGAAAGAAGTGAATCAGCTCTGTTTTTCATGTTTCCCAAATGAGGTTCAATGTCATGGAAATGAGGTTGAAATGGTAAACAGACAGCTGTTATGTTTTTCTCCTTTTTGGGACTGAAGGTCAAAGACACCTTCCTTCTGCTCAATAGATCCTTCCCAAATGGGTTGTAAACAAGAGTGCAGTGCCGCTCTGGATGCCCTGGGAAAGAAGAGAGGCATTTTGGTACAGACATAAGAGGTGTTAAACATATATATCTTTGATTCTGTTTTCTCATCTCTTTGCAGTATCTTTCTTTCACAACATGAAGCCATTGATTGAATGAAGTTAGAATAACTTTTGACATAGCTAACCAAAATAGATAGCAAAGAGACTGGTTGCTAAGCACAGCTCTGCTGGTTTCCTTGGCTGACAGCCTGTATTAGCATGCAGGGCTGTGCAGAGGCAAATCCTTAGTTATTGGTGGCTGGTTGTTTAAAGTTGCTATTGCTTCTTAGGTAATAGCAAATCTGCAACACATGCAATATTAAGTAGGAATTACTGATGTTTTAAGCCTCCGTATAGGATATAAATTGCATAGGGTATAGCTTATTAAAGTATAGATTCAGCAGACATTATTGAGCACCTACTATGTGTTGGGCATGTTGTAGATTCTGGATTTGTAATAACGAAGTCACAATTCCTGATTTAATAGTGCTCGGGAGAGAGAGAGAGGAGAAGGGGAAACACAGGTATGATGGGACAATACTTAACTAGCACATCATTGTGTTAGTGTCCTCGGACTGTTTTCTGTTCAGTACAGAGGGTTTTACCAAGGAAAAGACACCACGTTGAATATCTTCTCTTTCTCTTCCTCTGAGACATATTCTGTATTGATGGTCTGGTTCTTTGGGGTTGGTGTTAAAAAACTGGGAAAAAGGGAAGGAGACAGAAGCAAAAGGAAAGACAAGAGGCACTCCTGTTATACACCTGTCCTAGAGCAAAGGGAGTCTTTCTAGAAATGTTGGCGGAAAGGTCAATGGAAGAGCCATGTGACATGTGAAGGGAATGAAATGGAGGGTGGTGGAAAGATGATTTTCAGATGATTTGCTGTGGATTTTGTTGACCATTTATTGGTTTCAGGAAAAATTAATGTTAATAACAAAAGTTGTAACTTTTTAATTTCTACGTTTTTAAAGGAAAGGTGAAGCAGAAATGAATGTGAGCAGAGGCAGGCAGACAGGAAGAGAGAAGGGCAGCATTCTATTTATTGTGTTCAGCTATTCACTGGGTTATCAGCTCCAGTCCCAGGACAGGAACCCAGGGGCGTGGGATGTATGTGGTTGGTGCCCAACCCCTGCTCCACGGGGATGCGCCCATAACTGTTTATTTTTAAAAATCTAAACTACTTGGAGAAGATTACTCAAAAAAATTGAGACTGGAAATGCCATACGATCCTGTCATTCCACTTCTGGGTATTTACTCCCAAAACACAAAAAACTGATTCGAAGGTATTTTTCCATCTATCTATACTCTGTGTTTATGTAGGACATTCTTTATTTCCTACATTATTTACAATAGTCAAAAATTTTAAACAACCTATGTGCCCATCAACAGATGAATGGATAAAGAGGATGTGGTGGAGATACACAAAGGTATACTCACAGCCCTAAAAATGACATCTTCACATTTGTGACAATGTGGATGGAATTAGAGAGAATTGTGCTAAGTAAAATAAGTCAGAAGGAAAAAGACAAATATCATGTGATCTCACTTATATGAGGAATATAAAAAAAAATGGACAAAATAAAAACCAACCCTTGAACATTGACGTGAGAACTTGAGGTTACCAGAGGGGTGGGGGTAGGAGCAAGTGATGGTGGCTGAACAGAGGGTAGTGGTGGAGGGCTGGTGGTAACTGGTTTTGATGTGGTGCATGATCATGTATTTCATGAGCCTGTACACTTAAATTTAGATTATTTTGTAAATCACAGTTACCTCAATAAAAATGAAAAAAATTAAACTCCCAAGATGGTACAATAATTAAAAACCTCCTGTCCCTCTACCCCACGCTCTTAAGCCATCTGACAGTGTCAGAAGTAACCATTATAAAATGAGTAAACTTGCAGATCATATGCATATAAACAGTACTATATGTGTGTATATATACACAGACATATATTTAAAACGAGATTAGATTATATATTTTTCATGTTTTCAGCCGTTTAAGCTTAATATAAAATGGTATATTTTCAAATCAGTAGATACATCTTATTTAAAAACAAATTAGCTACTTGGGCATTTTATTTAATGGAGATATTCTGATTTATAAAACTTTTCTGTATTGACAACATTGATTACAACTTTCCAAGAATTCTTTTTAATGCCTTTCCATTTCTGTGCAAATATTTTAGTGGAATAGATTCTTTGGAGTTGATTTATTGGCTATAGAGAATGTGCATTATATTTTTTTCACTCTGCCAAATTGCCCTCCAAAAATGTGTCAGGTTATTTGATAAAAAACTTGAGAATCAGTGTCTTTAACATTCTCATTTCTCATTAACTCCACCTTTAAAGTTAGTAGTGCAGGTCATTAGTGAATTTGCCTCAAAATCCTCAAATTCTTCAGTTTTTTTTAAAAAATGGTAGGTACAATGTTTTTCAAAGTCACTTTCACTGCTCTATGGAAGAGGAACTCTTGTGGATTTGCTCGATGGCTTGGCTATCGAAGTGTTAAAGCTTTTGATGCTTAGAAATACTTCTAAGATCAGCCCTAAAACTGTTGAGAGGCTTCTGAGTGATGCATAAGTTGAGTTGCCTTTAGCTGTCAGTGTTTCTTAGGGCAAAATGTATCTACAGAATTATCAACTTCATTCGACAGCCCTCGCTGGGGGAGTTTTAGTCTTCCCACAGGAGACATTTAGCTAATAAGAAGTTCATCCATGCACATATGTGTCTGTGTCTAGTCAACAGTAACAAACCATTTGATCCATAGGTAGATGAGCCACAAAAAGTTTTACATTCCCTCTTTTTCAGCTGTTACCTCAGCTCTGTAAAATGTCTTTTCTGATTAATTACTGAGCTCATGTTTTAGTTCTGTACTTAGGACTTTCAAATACATTATCTTGTTTAATCCGTAAACAATTCTATGAGCTAGGTATTAATATTCCCATTTGAGATGGAAACCAAGTGTTAGAGAATTATTTTATTTTAATTAAAAATAATTTTTAAATTTTATTGACAGCGTTGCATTATGCCTATAGGTTTAAGGGATACAGTCATCCCTCGCTACATCGCGGTTCACTTATCGTGGCTTCACTGTATTGCGGGTTTTTGAAAAAAATATATCTAATCCTGTATCGTGGAATTTTTGCTATATGGCGGGATTTTGCGGCACACGTCTACTCCACTAGTGAGAACCCACATAGAATTCTATATGTTGTTAAAATCATGTAGGTCTAAGAGTGTAGAAAGTGTTTATAACAGTGTGGGAAGGGTTTATAGGAAAGTAGGAAGGGTTTATAAAGCCTTAAAATATATATAAATAATAAAATAAAATATAACGCCGCTACTTCGCGCATTTTCACCTATGGTCTCTGGAGCGTAACTACCGCGATAGGTGAGGGATTGCTGTGTATCACTGTAAATCAACATACTACATTAAATTAACCACTACGGTCAGTTCTGTTCTTTTCGATACTACCCACACAGCTGGGTTGTGGCAGGGCCTGCCATATCCATTTAATTCCAAGTCCCATATTGTTAACCACTCTGATTTACTGCGCATTAAACAATATGATACCAAGTCATATCATTTTCTGATCTGTTTAGAGACTTCTGATACCATTTGATTAAATGCTTCCCATCTTACTTTGATTCTCACTGATTTATGTATTTGCTGATCTCATTTGTAGCTAAGAAGAGGCCAACTTCATTAACAAGACTTTGTGTTTTCCAATCTCATAAAGAATGACTCTACAATTATAGTTAAAAGTGTAGAGTTGCTCTCCCTTCATTCAAACCCTGGTGGTGTCACTTACTAATTGTTGACCTTGGCCAAATGACTAAACCTTAGGTTTCTCATTGTAAAATTGATTTAATACATTTACTTACTGTATTGGATTATTTTGAGAATTAAAATGGGATGATGTCTAAAGCATTTATTTATTTACATTGCACTAACTATAAATTAAGAGTGTTGCGGTGTGGCTGTCCCACCAAACTGCTACCTCTGTGGCTGTTACTTTCTACTGTTTCTCATCTTGTTGCACCAGAATCCTCTCCCCTGGTGTTTTCTCTGGCCCTCTGACAAGCCAGTTCATTCAGATGTAGTCACTCAATTAATCTGTTTCCTCATCTGGAATGTTTCTTTCACATGGAAATCTGCCACTATTTCTGCTTTCTCTCCTGATTCAAATTTCTTGGTCACTTTCTTACACTTGTATTAACTAGTAATGTTGGTCTACTAGCCGAGCCCTGTATTGCTCAATTTCTCTGCTGTCTCTACCTACCTTGAATCAGTACCTTGCATCAATATACCTGACTCCTCCAGTTATTTTCCCCATCAGGTCCTCAGCTTGTTACAAACCTATACTTTGTCAATTAAAATCTGATTATCTTGTACTTTGCTTACTCATTCCCGTCATTCAAAACCTATTCAATAAAGACTTCAGAGAACTTATATATCAGGCACAGTGCCAGGTGCTGGGGCTATACAGTGATAAAACAGAAGTACGCAGAACTTATAGCCTAGTAGGTAATAATCAGATTATCAAACAGTCACACAAATTTAAAATTCTAACTGTGATAGAGATCATACAGGTGAGCCACATAGTGTAATGAAAGTTGATACTAGGGACATTTGACCTTGTCAAGGAGGTCAGAAAAGGCTTCCCTGAGAGGATGATCCTTGAGATAAGGTCCAGAGGATGGGGTGATCATTAACTAGATGAATGGGAAATATAAGAGTGTTGTAGATTAAGAGGAGAGCATTTATAGAAGAGCTGTGGAGGAAAGGAGTATGTGGAGTGTTACTGAAAAAAGGTCGGTGAGCAGAAGCAAAGTACAATATGCAATGAGTTTGGTTGAGACCACCTTGTCGGCTGTATTAAGGATTTTGATCTTTATGCCAAGTGAATTGGGAAGCCATTGGGCAGTGGTAAGCATGACAGTGGGGCAGTGGGGACATGATCAAATTTTTATTTTTATTTTTTTTTTTATCTATCTGGGTAGAATGAAGAGTGGGTTATAAGTGGGTTGTAAGAGTGGGTTATAATTGGAAGGTGCCTAAAGCAGGTGATACTGACACCTTCAACTAAAATAGTGATTGTAGAAGGAAAGAAGTGAATAGCATTGAGAGATACTGGAGATGAAATTAGCAATTATTTGGTGATCATGGGTACAATAGATGATGTACAGTAAGGGAGAGGGATGACTTCAGGTTTCCGGGCTTATATAATTGGCCAGAAGTGATTCTCTTTATGGGGCTTGGGATCATGGAATGGAATGCTTTGGATTCAGTAACAATTCTTTTATTTATCCCAGATAAGTCTCTTGTAAACTCTGGAGTAGAAACCACTCAAAATAGCTTGAGTGGAAGTCTTTTTGCAATGATGTAGTGAATCATATGGAAGCTTGGTAGCATCTCCTTGGAAACTAGCAAGTTACCAGAAATGAAGACCTCTTTCTCTAGCTCTCAAGGCTCTTTTATGTCTGTTTCTCTTTGCTGTGCTCTTTTTCTTGACTGTTTCTATTGGTGCTCTGCACATGGGTATCATATGCATGTCTACCACCCCAAATCTAATCCTAATTTGATTTGACCTAATTTGTTAATTGACCAACATTAATTATTAGCTACTTACAGTTTTTATATCTTATAAAATTATTTGTATAGATAGAGACAGAGTAGAGAGAATTGATGGTCAGCTGTCCAGTGTGTTTCTGACTTAGTCGAGTGGTTATGTGATATCGCCATCCCCAAACTAGGAGTTATGATCAGAGAAGACAATGCTAAATAAGTCTAGTAAAACTCCTTCAGGACCGGAAAAATGGTGTGCTCTTTGGTATTATTCAGAATAGTTAGCAATTGATTGGCATTTAGTCCAAGTTCAATAGATATTGTCCTTGTTGAGTCATTGGGGATTTTTCAATATTTTCGAAATGCTGGAATACATCAGAATTTCTTCTGCCTTTAAAAAAGAAATTCAGAGTTTGAGGTCTACCTTTAGAAGAACAGATCAGTAGGTCTTAAGAAGATCTCAGGGATATGCTTTTTTAGAAAAAGTTTCCAACATAAATTTGATGCAAGTGGTCCATGGACCTATTTTGTTGGACACTGCTCTAATTGACTGTGACTCTTGTCAGGAAATCCCTCTTGCAAACTCCAGGTACTGAGTTCCTCTTGCATCCTGTGCTTTTATTTCTTCATTTATATAATGGGCCAAGTATTTATCTCTTTTGTTATGTTCAAAGGTGAATTTGAAGGTTAATAAGATAATTTTGGAAATAAGCTTTGGCCTCGCTTTTCCAGAGCCATAAATCTGACAGATGATGTTACTATATGATGTCCGAACAGCTTTTCTATTGCTTGAATTGCTTCAAATTCGTCTAGCACTCACTATTTCCTGATGATGACCCAAGAATGAATAAGACCTCATCAGTGTTTTACTGTCTCCTTTCATGAACAAGAAATGCAGCTCTTAAATCACAGAGACTTGTCCTGAGTGATGTTCTTACAGGGAAAATAGAGGGAACTTCTTGGAAAGTCAAACAAAATGCTGTATATAGCTGCCTGGTTTTAAAAACAAGCATTTCTGATTATAAAGGATCCATTTGGAGGAGTGCCAGGTAACAAGACAGCCCCATTACACACATTGTTCAGTTACAACAGGGTCTGACTATAAGGTCACTGGACTTTCAAAACAAGGGAAACCTGGGAACGTTGCCAATCCTGTCCTTGAAAGAATGGGCCCTTCAACCTGGTTCTCAGTCTTCTCCTTGCCAGTAGCTGCTGAGACTGGCTTCTGCCTCTCTCAGCTCCCTGAAACTTCCCTGGGGTTAAAAATAATGCCTCTTTGCCAAGTGCAGTGGGATCCTTTCAGTTATTAAATATCTTAAGTGTTATGTTTCTTACCTTTTATTTCTACAGGCTACTCCCCTGAAGCTCTTTCCTCCCTTGTTTTTGAGAACTCAACTTCTACCACACCATGGTTATATCTAAATCTCCTTTGCTGCTGCTTCCTCCTATTCACTTTAGTGTTTTTCATGGTTTTAGTCTTGTTGTTGGTCAAGCCCATCATCGCTGTCTCTTTAGTTATATTATATTTCAGTTGATTCTCATATATCCTCTTTCTTGAACTCCTGTTTGCAATAACTCCTAGGATTGTCCACTGGCATAGCATACAGGTAGCTTATACCTAGCGGGTCCCAAACCTGACGTATTGTTTACTCCCAGCCCTTGAATTGTTATTCTGTCTCTTATTTACTAAAGGTTGGAGCAGCTCTCAGAAACTTTGCAGTTATCCTTGATCCCTTTCCTCATCACTTGTTTCGCTTCTTGTCCATCCCTGCTGTCCTGGTTCAGACTCTGATGACTTGATGATCTCTCCTAAGTATCCTGCCAGTCTTCCCGTCTCCTCTCCAATCAGCAGTCACATGTGTTCTTCTAAAGTATGAATTTGTTCATGTCTATTTGCAACTTTTAATGTCTGGTGTAGATTTGCTGCATATTATATAAAACTCAGTTACTTAGCAGAACTCACAGGGTTTTCACAATCTGGTGCCAATCTGACTTTCCTGTCAACTATTTCTAATAATAACCTGTGATTTTGAATGTACTTATAATGGGAATTTTACTACTTATGGGAATGAACAAGGTATTCTTATTAGTCTTGCTTTATATGTTAGGAAAGTCTGTTAGGAAATGATACCAAGAAAAGTTAAGCAACTTTCCCAGATCACATAACTAGCAAAGGAAGAAGAACCAAGGTAGAACACAATTTTCCTTAATGACTCTGCTGCTCAGTCTTGACTCGAAGCCACACTGGACCTTTACTTGTGGATACTGTTGTTCATGTTTCCTTCTCAGACCTACTGTCTGACTTTTATGTCCAATATCCCAGTGTTCATCAAGATCCCGCTTAAAAGGTAATGACGACTCCCCCTGGTGGCCTAGCAGACATACATCCCAAGGACCCAGGTTAGAGACCCCAGGCCAGGGAGAACAACCAAGTAAAACAACTCAATAAAAATAAAGTACTTCTTCTTCCTTTCTTCCTACCTGCCTGCCTACTCACCTTCATTCCTGCCTGCATATTTCCTGTTAAATGTCATTGCCTTTTTTAATCAGTTGTCTTGCCTCATAGTAGAATTAATAGATGCTTCTTTTGAATTTCCCCAATGTCTTGTGTATTCTTCAATTATAATATTATGTTACTTTGTGTAAAATATAAGCTTCTTGACATAACTTTGCTAAATTCGGGTAAATTCTTTGATGAATCTCTATGTTAGTCATTTTTAGGTCTCCTATCTAGAATATGGTAAATCCTCAGGAAATACCTTTAGAATGTAGAGGTGGAATATTTTCATAATCCATTAAATTGCTATTAGTGAATCTAGGTTTTTAACATAGTTTTAGGTGTTAGCATATAAACATGAAGGCTTCTCAGTAGGCTTCTCAAAATGTATTAATGATATGCCATGACCAGGCGTTTTCAAGAACATTAATTGAGACTATATAGAAAGTAGTTACTTATGCTTTATGTACTCAGGAGCACTGTTAGAATTAATCATATCAATGAGCCACCTCTATTGTAAACAACAGAAAACTTGACACAAATAATAAAGGACATTATTACCTCATCTTATAGAAGAGAAGAGAATAGTAGCACGATAAGACGTGATCTGGTGAGAGTAAGATGCAGTTTCTTTCTTGGTTTTTGTTTCATTTTCTGTAAGCCCTCTTGTGGTTCTCAACCTGTATGCTGTTTATTCATGTAAGAGGAGAGGCATCTGTTTCTTTCCCCACTAGTCGATAGGATTCAAACTGTTGGGACACGTTGAAGTCACACTTATTACTGATAGTCAGCTGCAGTTAAGGGAAGTTATTGTTTTGACCAGATAGTCCTGTGCCAAACCTAGGTTGATCATATTTCCTCGAGGCACAAATGGGACAGGGTTATGTGTTGGCAACTGAGGGTTGGGGAGGAGGTGGAGTAATCCTAGCAGGACCAGAGCAGCCAGGCCAGAAGCATGTAAGTACAATGTGATGCTGATCAGCAACTTCATAGTAACATAGTCTGGTGGGACTTCATACAAATAGCTGGGGCTGCTGCAAGGAATATTGGTACCTTAGGTGAAAGGAAAGTTTATGCTCCTGTAAGCCCTGCTCTAAATGTTCTTCCAAAAACACATGTGACTTTAACCATTCCGGTGCTGGAAATGCCCCCACAGTGCCAGAGATAACTCCCATAGTGCCAGAGACAACTCCCACAGTGCCAGAGATAACCATCATACTTAACTGTGGCTTGACCATGCTGAGGTAGTGTGTTCCCTTTGAAGAAACAGGCGTAGGAGCGTTGTGTTTGTGTGGTGAGAATCTTCTTCTCCGTGGCTCCTGTTTCTTCACAGGGGGTGGGAGCAGCAGTGGTGGCCCATGGCCACCACAGCACCAGCGAGGACTGTCTTTAACATGGGGCAAAGTGGGTAGCTGCTTTGGGGCTCACTCAGCAGACTGAGTCCAGGGTAACAACTCGACTGTCTCTTTAGCCCTGTGTTAAAGACAGCCCTGGTTTATTAAAAACAAGACAAAATTGACGGTTATATTAAAATGATGGGACAATCAGGAAATATGAAAAAAATAAAAGGTACTGTCCCATTTAAAACGGTATGTATGGTCAGCCTAGCTAAACCCCTTTTTAAGTCTGGATTTGGTTCCACCTTTTAGCAAACAAATGGACTTCAGGAGGAGAGAGGATGGACACTGGAACAAAATCTTGAGCTCTGATACTGACTAGAAAGCAAATGGATGCTGTCAGCTAAGACCAGTAAAATGACCCCTAAATGATAATGAAAATGGACTAAAGTAAAGGAAAGTGTGATCTGGAAGAAATTTCAATTCCTTTCATGAAAGGCATACTCAGTCCTGCTTCTGAGGGGGGAGTAAGGCACAGCCTATAATTCTCTAAATCATTCTGATATTTAAAAGGGAGATGCGCTGTACATTACCAGCTCTCTGCCATGAAAGACTAACCTGCATAAGCTGCATGGTGAGTTCTCCAGACTGAGGATGGTTTTGGCTAGTAGAGAGCCCAGGAGAAAGGAGGAGGGTGAGATGGAGGTATTTATTCCTCTGGCTCCTTCCTGCTGGACTGTGTGTTGGCTGTGTCCCTGATGCTGTCACATAGCTTGCCCGCTTTACATACCTCCTCTCTCTGAATTCTAAACCACTTTTTGCCATTCTTTGCCTTCATGCTGTTGCTATTCCTGGGGTTCTGCATTGTCGATTTCTCTAACCTCTGCCTACACCTTCGTAAAGACTTTTTTATTAAGCATGTCTCAGATTACTCAGTAGGAGTATGCCATCTGTTTTCTGCCAAGACCCTTACTGATACAGTGGGTACTCATCTCTCTTCGAGCAGTATAGCACTTTTTCCAGAATAGAATAATCATGATATCAGTTAAAGCTAGATTTTCTTTAATTGAAAGAAAACAAGTTTCCCCGGTCAACTTGGATCATTTGTGATTTCATCACAAAGTTAAGGAATTTGAAACCTGAGAACAAAATCTTTGACCAGGAAGGACATAGTTTTTTGCTTGAAATTAAACAATTTTACCTTTTAATGTAAATAACAGAGGTGATAAACTTCATACTATTCTTAAAGATTTTTTTTTCTTTCAACTTTTTTACTTATGTAAATGCATAAAGTTATAAGAATTGTCCAAAGAATTCCCAACTACTTGTCACCTGGATTCCCCCAATGTAATTATTTTGCCACATTTGCTTTCTTCTCTCTCTATTCACTTTTTTTTTTGAAAGGAAAAGTACAGGTGCAGGAATGATAGTAACTAGGCAGGCAGGCAAAAAGAGAGAGAAGAGGAAGAACTATGTTATTTATTCTTTCACCTTGGTTGTTTCTCTGGCCCTGATTCTTGAACATGGGCCCTTGGGATGTATGTGGATTATGTCTGGTGGTCTCATCCACTAGGCCACCAGGGTATACCTCTATTCCCTTTTTTTCTGAATTATTTGAGAACAAATTGTAGACATGGTACTCTTTTACCTCTAAGGAGTTCAAGAAGTATTTCCCCCCAAACAAGGACAATCTCTTTCATAAGCACAGGGTGTTATTTATTATAAGAAAGTTAATATTGGGACAATACTGTTTCTAATTTAGAGATTCAGAGCTGGGCATAGAGTTGTTAGAATAGCTGTTAAAGAGGTGCCTCCTTTCAGTTTGCATGTTTGTTTGCAGTTTGAACATGATTTCTCTTGACTCGTTTAACTAAAAATAATAATGAAAATTTTAGTTCAGTATTTTTCTGTGTTTTACAATGGTTTTAGCAGGCCTGTTTATTCTCAATCGTATTAGTACATTTTTAAACATTAAAGGAAGAATATTTGTATATTTTGAATAGTCATAATAATAGTATTTACCACTTAAATTACTGATATGTAAACTGTCATATCTATACAACTCAATATAAAGGGCAATTCTAAGAACAGATTACCTAAAATCTTATAAATATTTTTAGAAAAAGTAGTAAACAGTTTATTTCTTTTATGCTGGGATTCAAGTCTGATGACAGCTCTAGAGCTGAAGATACCCTTGGTTAGGAATCATTCATGTGGTTAGGAATCATTAGCGTAGCCATTTTAATCAGTGCTGACTGGATTCAGTTTTGTCCCTTTATTTGCCAGTTTCTTATTTGAATGTATTTTTAAAATATTTTTTATTGTAGTAATTTTTCTACACATTACAATAATTTTCTATTTATAGGTTCTCCATTTCTTAGGTATATTTCAACACACCTTGGCCTTCACCAAATCACCAAGTGTTCTTCCCCAGTGGGCTCTACCACCATTTGCCTGTGCCCGCCCCAGTCCCTTTTGGTAACCTCAGTTCTGTTACAAATGTTCCAGGATTGGTTTTGTTTCATCTGTTCCCCCACTTTGTCTAGTCACATTCCACCTATGAATGAGGTCATCTGCTATCTTTCTTCTTTTGACTTGTTTCACTTAGCATAATCCTCTCTAGTTCGAACCATGTTGATTCAGATGACAGGGTTTCATCTCTTCTGAGGGCTGTGTAGTATTCCATTGTATATATGTACCGCATCCTCTTGATCCATTCATCTGAGGTTGGGCACCTAGGTAATTTCCAGTTCTTAGCTATTGTGAATAGGGCTACAATCAATATGGGGGTGCATACATTGGATGTATTTTTGATGTCATCAAAGTTTATGAGTGAATTTCCTTTTTAGTGTGGGAAGCTTAAATTTTTGAGTGCCTGTAATCACTTGTAAAATAGATTCTTGAGTCTCCATTTTTGAGATTCTGGTTTAATATGTCTCAGGAAACCCTATTGTTCTAGTCACAGAGGCTCATCTGTTGTCTCTCACTCACTTTTTTTTTCCCCCCTAAGGTTTTCTGTTGAAAACTGTGAAGTTATGCTGACATCTCTAATTCCAGTTCACACAACAGGGTTCATTTGAATCCCATTCTCCTTTCCATAGTTGTACTTCTTCAGTGAGAGAAATTTGACTTCCATTATCTTTGAAATATTTACTTATTTTCTTAATCCCCAAAGTGAAGGCAAACTCCTTATCCCTATTGGTCTGCTGTCCCATTCATAGTCCCTCCTTGTCTGGGCCCAACTTACTGGATGGCCTTCCCAGCACTCGTCTCTGTCCTCCAGAGTTGGGACTTCTTAGGGAACTGGAAGAGGGGAAGGAAGGAACAAAGAAAGGAAATAAAAATAGCTTCATCTTTTAAAATGAAGTTATAAAGATTACTCTCTGTGTGCCCTGGTGGAGAAGAGGTTGGATGCAGTCCACATCATCCCAGGGTTCCTGTTTCTCCTCGGGGTCCAGTGGGAACAACCAAGATGAACAGCTAAAGAAAATCAATAAAAATGCTTCTTCGCCTCTCTTCTTGCCTGTCTACTTGGCTTCTTTCTTGCCTGTGCCTTTCCTTTAATAAGAACACTTATTTTCAGGACAGGTTTTAAGATTTTACTGTGAAGTAATACGCAGTAGTTATTTGTACACTAATATTTGATATAATATAGTTATTTGTACACTAATATTTGATATAATAGCCACTGGATGAATCAATAGCCTGAAATAAATATTTTAGTAACCCCCAAAGTCAGCAGAGATGAAAACACTAGTTGGCATCTAGTCCTAAATAGTAGTAAATAGTAGTCCTACTACTACCAGGGCACTAAGAATTTGAGTAATAAGTTTGTTAAACAAACAAATAAAATTTAAACTTTTTACATTTCATAAACTTTCATAAGAGCTAAGAATATAAGAATTAACAAGATAGACTTGGTCTCTGCTCTCAGTGTGTGTGGTCTAACTGAGAGGACAGATGTCTAAACAGCAATAACAATAGAGCAGGGAAAGTGCTTTGTCACAGATGTAGAGTTTTGGGAGTACTTTAGGAGAGTACTGAACTGTAACTGAAGATGCGGTCAGGAAAGTTTCAGAAGATGACACTTAAGCTGCGATCTCAGGATAAGTAGGAGTTAACAGGGGAAGAGGAGGGAGAAGAGTATTTTGGGAAGAAGGAGCAGAGGTGGGAAGGTGAGAAAGAGCATATTGTGTTTGATGAGTTAAATTCAATGTGGTGGATGCAAAAAGAGCAGTGGGGGGGCTTGGAAGAGATGTGGGTGAGAGTGTCTTGTGAGTTGGTGATGGACTTTGTGAATTATTTAGAGTGCAAAAGAAAAAAAATATCACCAAATCATAAGTGATACAATTAACTGTTTAGAAGTATTGCTTTGGCTTCCAGACTAAGGGGCAGAAGAGAAAGACTGGAGCAAGAGTTCAGTTTAACTACAGTTGCAGATGAACCACAGTCATCCATGAAATAAATGATGAAAGTATAATGAGGGCAGAGACCAGGGGGAGAGACAGAAGTAGAGATCAATCATAGGTATTTAGAGGCAGACTCAGCAGAAATGATGCTCAAGTCTCTGGTGTTGGCAAATGCTCTTCTCTGAAGTAGGGGACATGAAAAAATGTGTTGAGGATGATACAGGGGGGATGAGAAGCTCATTGTAAAACGAGAGAGTTAGACTCACAATAATACAATTCTATGATGATCTTGTTTTGTCTTCATGTAGCCAAAGCAGTTTTAGAGCTGTAGAGGGATTCTTTAAATTCCTGTCTCCTCCTGCTACTCAGGTATCTAACCAATCTAGCTTTTAGTTAGGAATTAAGCTCAGGAAACAGAAGATGTTTGTATTGCTTACTACTGAAACTGAAACAAAAGAGAGGGAGTGGGGAATTGGCATAAGCTGGTAGTTGTGTTCGCTTTCATAAACATGAAATAACAAAAGATTTATCATTCCACATTTTATAACTTGGGTGATTTGAGATCTTCTGTGGCCAGTATGACTTTATTGTCCTATAATTCTCAATTCTGTGATGTGCGTTTTCTTTCCGCTTGAGCAACTCTCCCATTTGCTTATGACTTTACAGTTGCTATGGGGAGTCATTATACACAGATGGCTTTTAGGAGAGAAGTCAATTGGTAGGCATTTTCCTTGATTATGATGCCTTCTCTCTGCACTGATTATTGTAAGAGTGAAGATTCTTGCATGTCAAATGGTGAAAATGTTTTCAGGGTCTTGAAAAAGGAGCATTGCATTTGGCAGATGATCTCTGCACAACTATACTCTGAAGAAAAGGCCGCCTGGTTCCTTTAATTTATTCAGATAAATTTTTATAAGCGTGATAAAACCAAACCAACATGAAGCACCAAAGGGGAAAAGACTGAGCAGAATTTGCAGTAGAGACTAGATATTGATTTGAGCATATAATGACATCCACTTTGTTATATGGTCTCATTTCCATCTCTTGCAACCTTGCAAATTAGTACAAAAATCTTATCAGATATACCTTGTACTCTTTTTTTTTTTAATGTTCATTCAGCTATCCTTCCAGAAGAGAGAGAAAAAGAAATCCATTTTTTATTTGAAGCCAGTTTTGTTTCTTTTCTTATATTACTTTTAAATCAACTTTTTATTGCACAGTTGATGCATTTTTTTTTAAAAGAAATATCAGAAAATAGAAGCCAGTGTTTTTCATCTAGACTTGTCTTTGTCTGAGGAAAGGCCTGATCTCTATGAATGACCTTTGAGACCAAAGTTACAGGAAAGAAAAGGACAATAACATGTGTGTTCCAGTCCTCAAAGAAATTTGATTACAGCTGGAAGTAGTCCACCACTAGATAAAATTCCTTTGAAGTATCAGGCCTTACCTCGACAAGTAAAGGATTCTTGTTTTGTTTTTACCTTCTACTCCATCATCTATGCATATATATATATGTATATATATATATACACACACACACACACACACACACACACACACACACACACACATGCATACATTTATGTATTTACTGCAGTGTGAGAGTAAATACCATTGAGTAAAACCGCAAATCCCCACTTTCTGCTGCCTCACATGCCAGTAACTGTGCTTGAGTCTGGAAATAGGCTAGAAATTCCCAAAGATTCCTTCCTCAGAAAACTCTTGAAGTAAATTTTTCCATTTAGTGCCCTGATCTCTAGCTCCAAATCAGGTATTTTCTGCTATCTAGGGATTAGGAAAGTATTCCAAAAGAAAAACTCACTCACCTAAAAGGTGACTGTCATTTTGATATAAATGATCTAGTGCTAAATTTGTTGACCTGATTCACAAAGGGTTTTGTGATTTTCTAAACTCTCTTTGAGCTCTGTATGAATTCATTGACTTCAAATTGAACTTGTACTTGCAAATAGTTATCAGACTGTGGGTTGGAAGAAAGAAAATCTAACTTGGCACGAACACCCAGACAATGATTTCATGCAACTAAAGTTTGTTGAGGGCACTTTGTCACCCTCATTAAATTTATTGATCTTTCTGTGTCTCCAATCACCTCTCTGAGAACCCGTTGGACACTAATGATCTCTCCAAATTGGACATTTCTTGACCTCTTTGCTCTGAGAGAGAAAGATGATCTGACAAAAATTCTAAGCAATTTGGGTTCTCTTATCTTCTATAATAAAACCCACTAGTTCTAGCATACACCCAGTGAACTTAAAATGAACTCCAATTTTCCAGGGAGCAGAAGAGGTATAAACCATCACAGAGGGACGTTTCATATTTGAGAAACCAGCTGGTTCCTCAGACTGTCTCCAAAGGGTGTCAGTAATTAGCTATGTTCCTAAGCTGGGTCCTGGTGAGACTCCAGTCTCCAGAATGGACTCTGTTGAATTAAATCCACAAGCAACTGAAGTACCAAACAACAGAATGCAATTTGTTAATTTCTGTGAATAAATATAATTTAAATGGGGACTAGGTGCATATATGTCTTTTAACGAGCACTTTTGTCCCTCATCATACTAATGTATTCAAGAAACCAATTTAGTATCTGCAGTGTGCCTGGTGAGCATAGGATTAGTCTCTACAATTTACTAGCTACGTGACTTTTGGTGTGTTTCTTTTTCTCTCACCTTTCTGTTCTGTAAAATTCTGCCCTGCTTCTATTTTTTTTGTAAATTTTAATATATGATAGAAAATCCACTTTTCCTTGTTTCCTGCTTTTTTGGAGTACATCTCAGTGTAACCCCCAAAGAGCCACTCAAACTTCACATTCAATAGGAAGGTCTGCCTAGTCACAGAGAGAAAAGTAGACTGCAAGAAAATTCCTATCTCATAAAAGAACCCAGTGACCAACTTTATGAACTGTTTGACTTCTGGGAGAAAAGTGAAACCTTCATGCCCCCATTTCTCTGCAGATGGCCTCCACAGTGTGAAAATTGCTGATAGTTAAGGTTTCATAGAGAAAGGTTGTTGGAAGGGAAAAAAAAAATACCGACTTCAACTCTGTGACTTTTGTCAAGACCTTGTTCGTCTCTCCATGTTTTCTGAGGATGCTGCATGAAGACATTGGCACTCTAAATTGGAATTTTACTGGCTACTGTTCTGGAGAGAAAGGAAGTTTGAAGGAGATAAAATTTTCTGTTTCTTCAGGTTCTCTTAGCAGATCACTTATGTTTGAAAAAGACAGTGAAAATCATTGACAAATAAACAAATCTTCCTCAACATTCAAGAATCAGAGGAGGGTCTGCCTGTCAGAAATGGTTCCAAGGGGAGGAAAAGCCACCACACAAAGTCCATGGAAAATATATTAAGTAGCTTCTCTTAGGTCCAGACAAAATACACTAAAGTTAGGAAAAGAGATGCAGATCATTAAAATAAATGCCCTCAGTTCCTAAATGCATTCAGCAGAAATTGAGGGAATAGCTATCAAGTGGCTGGACAGTGGTAGTTACTGGAGATAAAACGGTGAGCAAAAATGGACTTGTCCTCATGGAGAGTACAGCCGACTGGGAGTCAGATGGCCTTCAGATGATCATACAAGTAAATGCAAACTTTTAAAAGGGATGTTATGAGGGAGACAGCAGGGCAAGCAGATATGAGAATATTTGACCGAGAGAGGAAAGTCAAGGGAATATCTTTGCAAGGAAGGGGCGAAAGAGCTGAGACAGGAAATGCGAGTAGAAGTAAACTGAGTGTGGAAGAGGAAGGAAAAGTTCCAAGCTGTGCAAAGCCCCCTGGACAAGAGGGGGGAAGTGAGTTGAAGGGGTGAGTCTGACTGGAGGTCAGAGATCTTATTTAATGATAGGACGTGCACCACCCAAACTGGGGCATCAGGATGGTGCCATGACAAAAGCATATCATGAGCAGAGGAGGAAGAAAGAAAAAGATGGAAAGAGAAAAGAGAGATTGCATTGTGTGTTTATCCTTTGCAAAGTATGAGTTTTCACTGGCAGAGAGGAAAGACTGGTTTTTCTTGGTTTACAAACTATTATGAGAGCCCAGTGTTAGCAAAGCAAGCTGTCCAGCGTACTGCTTTCCAAGGAAAGACTTGCTTTTATTCTCCATATGATGATTTGTAGGCAAAGTTATTAAGCACTTTATTCATTTTTTGGTCTCCAAAGACTTTGTAGCTGGGTAATTATTTTTTTCTTCCCAGGTGGAATTGGGAGCACCGTGAAGATAGGAGTTGGATCAATTGCGTTCACCACTAAATCCCGGGTCGGTTGCACCTGGCACCAAGTAGGGGATTGCTAATGTTTGTTGAATAAAGGATCTTAAAACCTTAAGAGAAATAGCATTTGCCCACATGGCATTCCACCACTTTTTTACTCTTTAACTGGGAATGTAACTGTCACTGGAATAATCGCTTTCCCTCCTGCCTGCCACCCCACCCCTAGAAACCGACATCTGCTGGAGACTCTGTTGTGTGTGGGTGGCCATGCTGGGTGCTGTCCTGGGAAAGGACTGGGGAGAACAGAGGACCCACGCACCAAAAAGGTGAACTCATCCTGGTTGGGGAAGGACTCGAGGGGACAGCCTAGATGGGCAAAGCAGTGACAACTGCTTTCAAGAGACGACTGTTGTCACTCATTTGGTGTATCTCTTCCAGATCATTTTAAAAATGCACTTATGTTTTACATTTGTGTATTGGCTCCTAAACACAGCAAAAGTATATTTTTTACTTGATGAATTTCCTTTTATAGAGAACACAAAGATAAATCTCATTTTTCTTCCACTTACATATATTTACATATGATTACAAATTTTGACTCATAAATATTGCAGTGAAGTTTTGTTTTTAATTAGAAAAGTATAAACAAGAAAACAGACATGGCTCATTATCTCAAAAACCCCAACTATTTTTTTTTGATGTAAAAAGTGTCATTTATGTATGGAATTAAAAAAATGTAAAACAGTGAAGAGAGGAATTCATTAAAACTAAATGTCTGCCACTCTGAGATAATTTCTTGGTGTAGTAGTTTTGCACACACACACATACACACATACAACTCACAATGCATACGTGGTATATATCGGTAGCAAAAGAAGAGTAAAATCTATAATCTGTACCCTGATTACCTCCCTTAGTAAAACATCTGAATCTACAGCCTGTGGCCGTGTAGTGATTTAGTTCTATGCAGTTTGGGTGTAAATCCCATGCTCTATGACCTCAGGTAATTTGTTTATTAGCCCGTGAGTACTTAAGTGTCCCAATCTCTATAATGGGGTTTTCAAATGAAATTTTTGTGTATTGCATATTGAAATATTAAAATATTCCTTGTAATAGTACTATGAGAATTCTGTGAATTAATTCATCCAATATATTTATAACAGATCTTGGTACATGCTAAACTCTGTGTATTCACTTTTCTCATTATATAGACATGTACTGTCATATTAACAGTATTTTTTATTATGTCAGCATGTAGAGATCTACATCATTCTTTTTTATTTTGCTTTAGAAACTTGTTATGGAAATTTATTTTCTAAAGGAAAGGTGCAGACAGAAATGAAGGTGAGTGGGCAGGCAGATAAGAAGAGAGAGGAGGAAGAAGCATCTTTATTTTTATTTAGTTGTTCACTGGTTGCTTCCTCCCAGGCCAGGGCCTCAAACCCAGGAGTATGTGACTTGCTCCTTCAGAGGCGACTAACCCGATGGCTCCTCCACTGGGGCACGCCTGTTGTGGAAAATTTTAAATAACCAGAAATGAAGAGAAAATTATGAAGAATCCTTATGCACCCATAACCCAGCTTCAAGAAATTATCAACACTTCTGCAAACTGTTTTATCTATCTCCTCCACTGTTTTCATGAAATAATCTAAAGCATATCCCAAACATCATCTCATTTTACTTATAAATACAGTTAAAAAAATACAGGACATGTATTAAAAACCTCTATGCCATTATCACATATAATTCTTTAATATTTTCTAAACCGTTTCATATTCAGATTTCTCTTATTGCCTCCAAACTGTCTTTTTACACTTGATTTGTTCAAATCATATTTCAAACATAATCCATATATTGCATTTGGTCGTTATGCCCATTTCTCTCTTTCTCCCATATCAGTCAGTCTCTGATCTCCCCTCTGCTTCCCGCTCCGCGCCGCCTCACCCGCTGTCCCCCATCATTGACTTCTTGGAGAAATAAGGTCTGTTATAATGTTCCAAATTTTAGAGTTGGCCAGTTACTTTCCGTTTGTGTCATTTAACTTGTACCTTTTGAATCAACACAGGATGTTCCTTTGAATAGACGTGTCATAATTTATCTGGTTGTTCTATGGGCAGTGCCTTGAGGACTTGCTGTGAGCAGATGTCTTAGTGTACTTGTGTGAATATTACTGGAAGTGAAAATTTTATACCAAATTGTAGGTCCCAGAAAAAATTTATAAGATTTACCAATCTGAAAGTCTCTCATCTTTCCCTTACTAAGTTTTAAATCCTTGTTTTTAAAGTATGGAGAGGTGGAGGAGAATATAGGTGAAAGCTAAACAGACTGAAGGTAGAACCCAAATTGCAGACTATTAAAGTTAGGAGTCTGATTCTAACAATAGCAAATATTTATTAATGCTTCAGTTTCTGTAATATGAGAATTTGTCACAGATATAAAACTTTTTCTTGTGTTTTGGAGACTTTCGCCAAAGAAAGGTAGACGAGAAATGCAAGGTGACATGGAGTGGGAGAGAGCAAACTGATCCGGTCTAGCTGTCCTCAGACTTCAGTATGCGTAAGAATCACCTGGGGTGTTTAGAACATGCAGATTCTTGGCTGATGTAATAGGTCTGGCTGGAGTCAAAAGCCTACTTTTGGTTTTCAACACATTTGTAGATGTTTCTGACAGGAATGTTTCACAGTACATACCTGGGGCAAGTTGCCATCATCAGTTCTCCAGGTCCTAAGGTATAGGTGATCCTTTGCTCCGTGTATGATCTCAAAATGGAAACTGGGTCAGTACTGGAAATGGGTGCTCCTTACTAACTCTGCTTGGTTCTTTTTACCCCTCAGACTTCACCCACTACTAAAATGCTCCTGACACTCTGCAGTGAGTGGGCCTCTGGCTATTAAATAGTTTCTCTTTTAGATGGGATTAGTGAGCAACATCCGGGGTCATTGATAGGCAACTGTTCCAATGGAGAGACATGACAGAAAGATCCCCCCTATCCCAATTTTTTGGAGGAGGATGGGAATTTCGGCACAGTTGTTCTTTTCTCTCTAAGGGTGACCATTAGTGTGGAGTCTGTTTTGCTTCTTTCTTTGCCTCCTTCACCCCTTGGAAGCCCAGTGTTCGCTCTTCCCCTTCATGCAGGCAAGGTTGCTATTCGCCTCCCTGGACAGCTCTTACATTATTGGTCAAGATGATTTGTGGTGATGCTGTCATGTAAACTGAGTTATGCAGCGAGGGTTTCTGCTGATGGAGTATGTGCTTTTGAGCAGGAAATGGCCTTTATAAATCTTCTCTTTAACAAGGGCTTCAAAAATTTGCTTCATTCATTGAAGCTCATAACTGTGTCCTCATACCAATAAACTTTGCACAGGAAAGATTGGTTGCTTGAAACACTCCTCTGTCTTTGGATTCCACTGAGCACAGACAATCCATCCCTCTGGGCAAGGAGGTTTTCATATTTTTCTAGGTATAACTCCATGAATTATAAGCAGGAATAAATAAAAGTAAGAATAATCCAACTCCAACTATTTTCAGAATTAAAAAGTCTCATGAATGATGACAGACAGGATAAGACATGCACCTAGCAGCCTCTTCTGGTACTACAGACATTTTAGTAGCTGAATGCTTTAAAATAGTGCTGTACAATACCATAATCTTTGATGATGAAAGTGCTCATAATCTGCCCTCTCTGATGTAACTGCTCACTCTAGGTGCCTAGTGAGCTCCTGAAATGTGGCCGGTGTGACTTAGAACTGAAGTTTTCATTTTAATCAGTTTAAATTCAGTTAGTTACATGTGATTAGTAGCTGTATTGGGCAGTGCACCTTTAAACTATTCGGTGGGCATTCCTCACAACTTTAGGGAAATTGTCAACTATATTGAATTGCTGAAATAAATGCAGTTTCATGCATTGTGTATTGTATAAATCCTCTCACCTCTAATCATGCCCCCAAAACTTGAAGAAGCTATTGCAATTCAGGTAAATAGTTATGAGCCAATAAATGACTCTAAATCATTGTTTATTTTTCCACTTAACCATCCATTGAACTATAGGTTCCATGCTCTCAGATTGCCTTTCTTCATTTCTCCTGCTTCAGAGCTTCTATACCTGTCTACTCTAGGATCAAAACATACTATTGAGTGAACCAGGCAGTTTACATAACCATAGGCATGATCTCATTCAATTTTGCTAAGTGAAACTGTGTATAGAAAATGTTATCTTGCAAATGGACCAGTAATTGTTATCTCTGAGACAGCATTACAGTTGAGTTCATTTTCTGTATTCAACTCTTCCTTTTGAAATTAATATTCTCTGTATTTATATAACTTGTGTTACTTCATCCTTAAAACAATTTAAAGTAAAACTTTAACAGTGAAATTCTCTCCTTCACAACAAAGTTTTTATAATTTCAACTTTGTTCTTTTTTTATTTAGGCTTCCTGTGAATATGCTCCGGAGCCCTCCCTGGACTCAAGTTCTCATGAAATATAAACTAGAAGGAACTGGATAAAAGGTACCAGTATATTACATTTTCTTTTATTCACCCTTTGAGTCACTTTATTATCTTTTAGGCCTTGAAAAAAAGAGCTGTGTCCTTATTTTCACATGGACATTAAAGCAGATATTTCATTATAGCCTCCAAGAGCCCAGGTCCAAGTTAATTGCCTTGAACTCTGCAGAAGTAGTCTGTTCCCTATGGATTCCACAAGAGAGGGCACCATATCTTTGTCTCTCATCCCTGAAGTTTTAAAGATACAGAACAGAAATCCCAGCCTTGTCCCCATATCTGAAATAAACAAGAGCGTGCCCAACAGTAATGGGCACATTGGAGCATTTTTCAAAATTCTAGAGAAATAGTTGTTTTTAACCATCAATGCCAGTGAATATTGGCAGGGATGAGAGTTCCTGGCAGTTGTCTTTTGACTTCATTGCACCAAATCCACAAAATGATTTACTGTCCTGTTGTATAAAAATGAGCACAATCACATACTTAATTTTAGATTCTTCAGCAGTGATATCATTTCTATTCCAGTTTCACTGCTCGTAATTTAAAATGGAGAAGGCTTATCTGCATTCATTTCTTAGATCATTGCTTTGGCACTTTCAAGATTTTATCCAAGCATGACTTTTATAACCTTGTGGAAATTGCAGTGATAAAGGGTGCGTCAGCAATTGTCAGACTCATTTCTTTCTGCGGAGCTCTCCTTCAGCTTCCCTTAAGAGAGAGGTAGAGATTAATCGTAGGTCTTTTAACTGTCTTCATTTTTAAAGAGCTTTGTTTTGGTCAATGAGACATACATTGTGGAAATAACAGCAACACAAACATTGTGCTGTTTATTTTTATTTTTATTTTTACTGCATCTCTAACTAACCTTGATTACCTGTAAGGCAAGGGGCTTGTCTGCCATCTTAGCTACTACAATTGGTTTCAGAGGACTTGGTTGTAGTTGAAATGTCAAGCCCTTTAAATATCAAAGCTTTAAATACCATACTGGCATATGGATGTGATCGTAACTTTGCCCATTCTTAGATTCTACTGTGTCACATGTCATAACTAAAGGAAGGAGCAATAAAGGGAAATAAACTATTGTTCTGGAAGAAATGACTGAAACAATTGGATATGATGAATGGATGAGGTCAACTGGTTCATCTTTCAAGGAAGATCTTTTCTCTGTAAGTCAGAGCCAAAATGGGATCTGTAGAACATTTGGAGGCTATGAAATTACGCACATGCCTCATTGTTCCTTCCACTCCACTTGTTCTCATGCCCTTCTTTTCCTTGAAATTAAGCAATTGTGAGACTAGCTCTTTGCAAATGAGTCAGGAAGCTTGCCCTTTGAAAAACAATAACAAAAAGATTTTTCTTATATTCAAAAGAGCAATAAAATCTACTGTTATGTCCTTAATAGATATTAAGTACTGGATAAATATTTATTGAATTGAATTGAGTTCTTCTGAGGACTAGGGACTATATGAAGCTGGGAAGACATGGACTCAAGTCTCATTATGTTCTTAATTAGTTGTGTGACCCTGGATAAGTCACTTAGACTCTGGTCTACAGTAGAATAATGATTAAAAATATTCATCTGTGGAGGGGGTCTAAGGACATAATGACCAAAAATTCTTGCAACTGTCTAAGATGCATTAAAAAAAAATGAATGAGTAGAGATTCTTCTAAAGAGAAAACTAAAATTTTAACAAGTTTGAGTATGATTGAACCAATAAAATTTAAAGGAGATTCATAGGGTAATAGCTACATATATCTACATAAGAAATGAGGCCTCTGGGAGCCCTGAACTATGTAGAGTTTATAAGTCTAAGAATGTCATAAGAATGACAGAGATGAACTTTCTAAATACTACCTAGAGAAAAGATCTTCTGTCAGAGGAGGCCTGAAAAGACTGTCACACAAATAGGATCTTAGAAAAACATCAACTATTAGTCTTAGATCAAGGAAATAGCAAAATACTGATGGAATGACATTTCTTATAGGGAGAAAGTCTTTTAAAGTCACTTCATATAATGAACTGGCGCTAGTTACGGACTGGGGATATTTTGTCACATGGCACACTCTTTCTGTAGATAAAATGATAGGGTGTGGGACACTCAGCCACATTTGCAGTCTGAGTCAGCTCGGTCTTCTCAACTCTATTAGCATGAAATAAGTAAGTAACATGTATGGATACCTACCATGGTGAGTCTGTTATATACCGCATTTACTTTCTTGTTTCATTCAGGGAGGTTTGTTGGCACGTGATCTGTCATTCGCAAATGAGAAAATAGGGACTCAAGTCCAGTACTTGGCTGGTGAAAGGGGAAGTTGACTTTCAGTCTGCCTTACTCCAGGGCCTGGGAACTTTCTAATACAGCAGGTTTTCCCAAACTGTCTTCTACCAAAAGATTCTGTGAGCAAATCATTTGGATATAAATTTGTCTTCTGCTGAAAGACTCTGTGAGCAAATCATTTGGATATTAACGGTGCATGTGCTATGCTCTTCTTAGAGATTTGCAATATTTATTAAAGTAAAAGGCTCAGCAAAGTCATATGGTTAAGAGACTCTGAAAAATATATTTACTTAGTTTTCTTCTTTTTTATAATCATAAAATACTCAGTTCCTGTTTTTTTTTTTCAAGAAGCACATTTAACACTGAAGAAACACATTTGAAAAACAGATACATGTGCACCATGGAACATGGTCAGAGAACTGCCTTACTCTTCCTATCTTAGTTTCAAGCTTATTTAATGTAAAGGTCTTATCTAAGAATTACAGTGGATGAATCCGAGTACCTAAGTTGATTCCTTTTATTTCATTTAATAATGATATACCTTTGTTCATGATAATTAAATTTGGCATTTCCTTTGACTATAACAAATACTCTTAAATATTGGAAGGCAAATAAAAAAAGAAGTGCAAATTCCCACATTGAGTCTCCTCAACTGTAGATTCATCACCTAATGCTTGTTGTATTCTTCTATGACTGGTGTTAGTTGACAGTCTCTACAGGTTATCTGAATTTCTTTTTGTGCCTCTGAGACATAAAAATGGAAATGGACATATTTAATCTGTTCATCATCTGGATTCTTACATCTACTAGCAATAGACATCTCAGACATTTTTCAAAATAGAAATATTTGGAATCATAAATTTAAAAAGTTCAGGCGGCACTGTTGATCAAATCTATCACTGCTCTCATCTGCTTGTGTTATTAAAAATATGTTTTTTAGTAAATGTGTATATGTATAAGAGAATATAGTTTCAAGAGGAAACGTATAAGTCAGTGGTTCTTCTTAAAAAGGTTAGATGTATGCCTGAAGGATACCTCCTGGCTTGGCATGAATTTATTAATATGATGAAGGCATGCAACAAAGTGATATTTTCTCATGCTTTCCCAATTTTTATATAGCATTTTTCATCTTTGCTCAGTGTATAAGGTCTTCTGTTCATTCCTTTTGATGTGATGGCATCAGAACTGAGAGAATTCCACCTTAGCACTAGGTCCACCCAAATCCCTTGGGAAAGTGGTCCTAAGGAGTCATTTATTGAAAGATAAGAGCTATGTTTTCTATATTTTGCTATCCACACACCTTACATTATGATACATATCACTGGTGTGTTGGAAATTAAACTGGGGTATTGTTGAAAATAGTGATGACAAATATTGGGCATATACTATGTGTCAAGACCCATTCTAAAAGTCTTACAACTATTATTTAATTTTTCCCAAACCCTCTAAATAAGTATTGTTATTAGCATACTTACCTTGTTGGTAAGGAAAGCAACCGATATATATAACATTAATTGTCTAGTTGGGATTAGAATGCTGATCCCACCAGTCAAGCTTCTAATCATCACACAAAGGAAAGGGCAGGATAATGATAAAGATGTAGTCACATCAGCATTTATTGAACAATTAATATATGCCAGATATTGTACGTGCAAAATGCTTTACGTGCATTGTGTCATCTGTTTTTTACCACATTGTTGTGTGATAGATTCTATTGTTTATGACTATTTTCCTTAGGAATAAACTTAAAACTTTTTCAGTATCCATAGTTAGCAAGTGGCTGTGTCAGGAAGTGAATCCAAGTTGTTTCCTGATTAGATTAATTTTTTTATGGCATAAAAGAGTTAATAGAATTTTGACAAATGTTTGTTAGCGTATTTGAGTAGGTATTTCACCTTATTCTATAGATAAAATTTTTGTGGATCGAGGAGCTGTTGCTCCATCTTTTGCATCAGAGTAAAGGATTTGTATTTCCAGAACTAGCACAGAGGCTTTGCAGAGCCTGGGAACATGGCTTTGTGGACACGGTTTGTCCTGAATTTTCTGTCTTTCCTTTTCTCCTGGTCTGATCTGTGTGAGGACTGCTTTGAGGTGAGTCATACTCCAAGTGTAGGATGAGTGTTGCCAAATAACTTTCCAGTCCTTGTTTTTCAATTAGCAAGGCTGAAGTCTGAACCTTCACCCTTTGGGAGGAGAGCATGATCTTCATAAACCCAGCTTTTGACACTAGCCAGAAGTGAGCTGTAATTACCCATCACTTGTCAAAACAGTCTTTTGCAAGAGAGAGAAAGTGAATGAAGAAGTGGGCCAGCCCCTTCAGTCTGTGTCAGGACAGTCGAAATCTAGAGACCTAGCATCACAACTCAAGGTGGGAATCAGGAGGTGTCTTACCCAGACTTCTCAACTCACACAGGTTAGGTGATGCATGTGGATGCCTGCAGGATCCTCCTGGCTTGGGATGGATTTATTAATGTGATGGAGGCATGTGACAATGACCGTCCACAGAATGCGGCAGATAAAAGGGCCCTCTCAAAGGCACACTGTACACGTGTGCACTTGCAAACAGCAACCAAACTTTAGCTCAAGGCCTCAATATTCTTTCAAAGACACACCCCACACACCCCCCACACCCACACCCCCCACCAAGACTATACAAGGACCTCAAGAGGGAAGACTTTAATAAGATATCCAGAAGTTTACTTTCTCCTGTTCCCATTCTTTCTTCATCCAAGATAGTGTGTTAGCTGCCTTTGCAACTGGTACTGTCCTAGTACCAGACCTCTGCAATAACCTCTACATTTGTATCTGGATGATTATAACCATCAGAAGCCATACCTGGCCATTCCTCTACCTCCCAGAAACCTCTTTCTAAGGTATTGATTTTGTGTTCCTGCTCACTAGCTCTCAGTTCTTGAGCGTCTTATGTTTCAGACAGACCGAAGTCCCAATTCTGTAGCCTGCCCTTCAGTGCCATTGACAGTGTGGCACCTGCTCACTTTTCCGACTCATCCTCTGCCCACTTATTCTCAGCTCTCTGCTACCCTGGTGACGAGAGTCTGCTCTCCTAACTCAGCATCATCTTCCTGTTTATGACCTGTTTCTTTTGGACCAAACCCCTCTACCTCATTCTCTCTTTGGTAAACCCCTCCTCATCCTTCCAAGCCCAGATTAACTGCTGCCCTTGTGAAAACTGTCCCTTATCCTTTCCGAGTGGTTTTGTATTTAATCGTTTAAATGTATTTCCAAGTAGATCTAAGTTGTTGTTTTTCTCAATTTGAGTAAACACCATCAACTACCAGTGAACAAAACAACTCTAAAAAATTAATACATGTTGGTTAAATTGAATGGAGTTCTCTTTCCTAAAAATGTATTCTGGAAAGGGCTTTGGACTAGAAGCCGGCAGTTCGAGTTTGAGATACTCACTTGCTGTGTGATCTGAGACAAACCACACGTTCCTCACCTGCGTAAGAGATAATGCCCTCTTTTCCGAATCAAAGGAAAACATGTATGTGAATCAATATGAGAATGTAAAGTACTATTTTAGGTTAAATGATCCCTTTTAGTAAAGCAAACTTTGTTTATGTAACACTTGTTCTGGTCAAGGTGACAGCAAAGAGGTTAAAATAAATGGTCACCTCAGGCATTTTTACTGTTAAAAATCCTAACAATTTCATCAAGCACATACAGAATGTGTAGTTAATCAGATCAGACATACAAATATGAACTCAGGGCTTGTGCCCTAGTGCTGTTTCGCAGAGTCCTTTGTGGGACACAGTGTAACAGACAGGATTTCTGCATCATGGGATATTTTGTTTCTTTTGTAGCTCATATGTGTTTGTGTCTCTCCCAGCAATGTCAGCCTCCCTAGGACTGGAGCTTTGTCTTGTTCACAGCTGTATTTCAGTGCTTAAAACAGTATCAGAGACATAGTAGACAACCAATATTCGTTACCAAATGATTAGTCTATCTTAGAGACAAGTGAAAGGATTACTAAATTTCATACAGAATCACAATTTTTAAGATAATTTAAATGAAATAATGTACATTAAGATATTTTGGAAGCCTTTACATTCTAAAAGTTGATTCATAATCATGTTAACTGGAAAGTCCTGGCCTGATTATTCGTGTGAGACACACACACACACACACACACACACAAAAGAAATAGAAGAGAGAGAAGGGAGAACACTTATTTATTTTGGTTGTTTCCCCCTGGATCCTTGTCACAAACCCAGGCCAGGTCCTTGGGCTTTACATGGACTGCATCCCAGTCACAGATTTAATCGGTGCCCGAGGCACCAGGAGCTTATGTGCCCGTATGTATGTATATTGATCCTTAACCCATGTTGACGTTTATTTTGTGGCATACCCATTTCACAGATGAAGATGTAGCAGAAGTTCCTGGCACACAGTAGGTGGTTGAGAAGTGCTGATTTGTTTTTTGTTTTTGTGTTTTTCTTTAATGCTTTTTGGGTTGCCCACAGTCTAAAATTCTTACATTTAATTTGCCGTGCTTGTCAAGCCCGAGTATACAGAATTTGTTTCTACCGGTGACATCTGTAGACATCGAGCTTGCTTTTTGACTCCAGCGTCGCAAACTAAAGAGCCATGCTGGTTCCTTGTTCTGAGATATTTCATTCTCAGATCTCTCCCTACCGCACTCAAGATCCTGCCTCAAAAGTTGGCCACTGTCTGCAAAAGGCAGAGAGCTACACAAGAACCCAGTTTCAGGCATGTAGACTCCATGCCTACCGCCCCTCCTTATCCCCCACAAAATAGCCAAAGGGAGGAGAGGCCATGTGCCAGGTGTGCCTGCAGGTGGCGCCCTGTTAAATGGGAATGCTCCCATGCGCCCCGATATTGGTCTTTCTAAAACTGCCACACAGTGGCCTCCAGTGGTTTATTGTCATTACTGTGTGGTTGTTACTGCTATTATCAGCCTCACAGCAGTGATGATGTGACATTGATATTATCAGTGACTTCTTACAATGAAGAAAACTAAGAATCAGAGAAATAGAAGTGATTCCCCAGAACTAGGCTACAGCAGTAGAGTTGGGCTCAAATGTATGTGTTCTTTTTATGTTAAATTTGAGTCTGAGCCTTGGTTAAGAAGGAGGGTAAAGTTAAGTTGTTTTTCTTAGTTACCATTTGTATATATGAAGAGATCACTCAAGATCTACTCTGAGTAAATTTCAGATGTACAATACTTACTATAATCACAATGCTCTGCGGTTGAACTCTTGAACTCATTCATCCTATGTAACTGAAACTTTGTCTTCTTTCATCAGTATCTCTCCATTTCCTACACCCCTTGGCTCCAGTTAACCATCATTCTTCTGCCATTTTTACGACTCAAGGAAAAGAAGAAAGGCTAAGTTAGTTAAGTGTTTAGTGTTTGGTCATGTGTTACTATTCCTTGGAATTATACAAAGACATTATAACTAGTTTAAATGCTTTGACAAATTCAGTGTGATTGCCTCTGGTTAGCATAGAGATATAATTAAGTCTCCAATTATATGTTCAGATTTTCACAGTTTTCGTGTATGTGCATTTTGACAGTAATTGAACAAGGCAGTATTTGCAATATCCATTCTGAAACTGTTTCACAATATTTCATTATATGCCAGATTAATTTGTTAAATTCACGTAGCAAATGAAAACTTCAGCGTTGATCCAATTAATCCAACTGTGGAACCTTTCTGCTAATGTGCCTTAGCAGGAAAACTGATGGAGATGCTGAGCCGAGTATCTAGAAAGATTCGGGATATAATTGGGGAATGGAAGAGAGCCTGATGGTAAGGTTTATTTTTCCTCTAACTTACTCTTTTTTTTCTTCATTAAATGCCATTTACTCCTTTGAGAATCAGTATTGTGGGAAGATGAATAAACATTGATGAGATATGCATCTGAATCTTGAAAAGATCTGGGGAAATTTAATTTTCTCTTTGGATCTCTTTTGTGTGTGTGAGAGCATGACTCTGTGTGTGAGGGTGTGTGTTCGGTTCAGCATGAGGGTACGTCCCAAGCAGAAAGGCATTTGGAATCTATAGCTCTATTACTTTTCATGTGTTCCAGTGTGCTGTACAAAGAGTAAGTGAATTAGAATCCCTTTTCGCTTTGATAGAACTGGAGATGAAAGGTACGAAAATACTAGATGGAATATGTGATCCCTTTGAATGTAAGTGCACTTTCTTGTGAACTGATGATAGGGAATGAAGTCTGCCCTCTGTTGTACAAACAGCCTTCTTGATAAAGTACTTTATGTCTGTCAGGTAGATGTATTCATTTATTTATTCTGTCATTCAGCAAAGATTGAGACTTGATAATGAGTCTAGGACAGGAGTAGGATACTGTGGAGACCAAAATTAGATCTGGTTTTTATTTTATGGGATTTAAAATCTAGGGGAGAGGCATATCAATCACACAATGCTCAAGGTGTAGAGGAAAGCTACATCCAAGATAAATACCACATAGTGTTGAGCTTCTTAAGAGCTAATGAAAGAGCCATTTGACCTTATCAGTGAGGTTAGAGAATTCCTCAAGGAGGTGGTGTTTGCATGGAAATGGATAGATGAAACTGAAAGGTTAGCTTGTCCAATAGGTTAGTAGGTGGTGATTGGCAGAGGGCATGACACACGGAAATTTCTAAAGTGGTAGCCGTTTTGGTTAAAGCATGCAATTACACAGGGCAAATGGGGTGCGACAGAGTGGAAGGAACCTAATAGCCTTCTGGATAATAAAGTTAGCATTTCTTTTGAGTGCTTATTTGTCCATGGTTTCTTCTTCATATATGAAATGATTTAATTCTTATAGGTAAAATTTAAATGTTATCTTACTGATTAGGAAAATGAGACACAGTGAGGTTAAACAACTTGTCTAAGGTCAGTGGGTAGAGTTATGGTTTTGCTCTAGAGTGAAAGCTCTTAACACAATGTTATCCCTTGAAGGGCACGTCAGCTTTTTGAGTGCCTTTGTCTGATTCTATATAATAGTAAATTACAGGGAGATGAGAATTTCAGGACTTCATGAACTTTATGACATTATATGAAATTTTTTTTGTGGAAAAAGAGTGTACTTTTTGCCAGATTCTCAAAGATATCTGTAACTCCACAATAATTATTATAGATTATTTTAGAATATTTTATTATGGGAAAATTATTTGGATTCACTTACAGCCATAGAGGAGAATACAACAAGGGTATGATTTTCTCTGTTTCCTTCAGTGGTAACAATTGTATAACTTCGGTAAATAATATCAAAATCATGATAATTGATGCAACCTACCAAGCGTACCCAGATTTCACCAGTTTTGCATGCACTTATTTGTGCATGTGAATTTATTTCCGTATGATTTCACTGGTTGTGTTTGTATAACCACTGCACTTAAGATACAGAACAGCTCCACCGAAAGGATCCACTGTGCTGCACTTTCATAGCCACAGACTCCTGTCTAGATTTCCTTTCCCCAGGGTACCTGTATAGACTGTCTTTAAGGAAACTAACATACCTTATTCAAGTTATCATTGTTATTATATGAATCTGAGGTATCTTTTCCCCCCCTTGATATTATTCAGTATTAAGTGGTCTACTTCATACTTAACTAGAGATTAATGAGTAAGAGCTCTTGGTTAGCTTTATATAGTTGTATGCTGCAAAAAATGAATAAAGACTTCTCCATATGAGAAAAGTTTATTTTTCATGTAAGAGAAGGATCTTTTCTAACTCTCTCATTTACTCTCTATATGAAGATGGCATTTTATGTGGCTTTTCCGATTCTCACATTATTTCCTCCTGAGTCATTGCAGCATTCAATACTTAGGACTATTATTATCATTGATATTACTATTAGTTTGATATGTTGATTCAATTTTTTTTTAGAGAAGTCAGAACAACCTTTATAAAAATACAATCCAGAGAGATATACTTTTGTTGCCTAAAATCTTTCAGTGACTTCCCTTGGCTTTTCTGGACTAAGCTCTGTCTTTGTGGCCCCAACACCAGCTTGCTCCCGAGGTTCAGATCACAATTTTCCACCTCTCTCCCCTAGACCATTGCTTATTCTTTTCAGACTCAGGGAGCTGCCTCCTCCACAAAGTCCTCCTTGATTATTCTTTATTGCAGATCGTCCTTTCCCTGTGCTTCCTTGACGTTATTATAGTGTTTAGGAAGTCAAGTTCTGGATTAGAGTAGTCTGGACTTAAATTCTGTCTCTGTCACTTACTAATCCATGTATGGATCTTGAGTGAATCTTGTCCCCTCCTCTATTTCCATAGTTGTAACAATGGGACCCTGTTGGATCGCAGCAGTGAAACAAAATAATGCACCTGAGGTGTAGGGAATGATATGGTGCAGGGCTCACCAGTTGAAGGTTTTTATAACTATTATCTCACTCTGCGCTTTCCTCTAGTAGAGCACTAGTTGCACTTCTGATTGTTGACTTTAATGCCTGCAATTCCAGCACCTTCCTCAGGGGGGTGGCATAGAAGTAGATGGATAAATGACATAAACCAACAAACTAAAGAAAATAGATTGCCTGCATTTGCTTCAGTGTTTGTTCTTTTCAGAGACCTCTACTGTGTACCCTCAGTAATTGAGAGTAAACTGAAAACTATTGGAGTCTTTGAATAAGAGCTTGATTTCCACTTGAGGAAGGAAGCATCATTCGGGGAGAGGGAGGGAGGAGGGATGGAGGCAAGAGGAGAGAAAGAGGAAAGGGAGGAAAGGAGGGAGGCAGGGAGAAGCCTATGTGATTGGGAAACTGCAATTATGCCTAAGAACTTGAGTGGGTTCATGACCCATAATGAGCTGGTGAGTTGTCTTGTTGTGTTTGCGAAGACATGAACTTCATGTGGAAAAACCTGCAAGTCCACATAAATTAGAAGCTGCAAAAAGTATCATTTGGGACTTTGACTTTGGCTGCCCTCTCAGGGAAGTGTGTATCCTCAATCAGATGCTCCCAGAGATAAAGCTCTTACTCCAGCTTCCCTGCAACAGGAGTAGCTGTGTTTGGTGTTTGTCATGATGAGATAGGAGTTGTGGATTTACAGCAACATGGATGAACATGGAGGGAATTATGCTGAGTGATGCAAGTCAGATACAGAAAGAAATATAGCAATATGATCTCACTTACATGTGGAATCTAAAAAAGTTGAATACTGAGAAGCAGAGTCTAGAATGGTGATTACTGACCAGTTTGATAGTGGGGGCAATGGGGAATTGTCAAAGGGTGCAAAGTTACAGTTATGTGGAATGAATATGTCTAGAGATCCAGTGTACAGCGTGATGGCTACAATTAATAATACTACGTTGAATACTGGAGATGTGCTAGGAGAGAAGACTTCAGGTGTTACCTACTGTAACTATATAAAATGTTATGTCAATTGGCTTTATTGTTGTGATTATTTAAAAAATATATTAAATCATTGTTTTTATGCCTTAAATATATACCTTTTTAACTGAAATATGAAATAGAATAGAAAGGGACTTTGGAGTTGGCCTGCTTTAGTTTTGAGCTCCATTTCTGCTGCTCATTCACTGGTTGGTATTTGGAATGTTACTTAACCTTCTAGGTCTAGGTGTCCTCATTTGTAAAATGAACATGAAAGAATATTCACACATTGCTTGTGAAGATTGTACATGATGACCCAGCCCAATGGCACCGAAGAATAACATTTAGTCGCTGGTGTCATTAGTTTAGGTTTTTGGTATTAAGATTGACTTTAGTATTGTTTTTGGTTACTTTTTAAAATTTCATAGTACATTTTTATTGAAGTAAAATTATTTTATAGTATTACAGTAATTATTACATGTTTACTCTTTTTATTTTAGAGGATAGATGCAGGCAGGAATGAAGCGAGCAGGCAGGCTTGCAGGAAGGGACAGAAAGAAGCATGGTTATTTATTTTTAGTTGTTCATGCTGGGTGTTCTCCATGCCCCATGTCAACCTGGGTCCGTGGGATATTTGTGATGGTGCCTGGTGAGAGGCAGTGGACTTAGCTGCTAGGTAAACCCTGGTTTTCTCTTTAACAAATAACTGATCTAATGCCATACCCATCACCCAGTTTCTAACAACCCTCCTCTATTTCTCACTGGACTCCCCACTGCCCTCTGTCCCCACCCCCTAGCCTTTTACCCTCTGGCACCTGTGTTCTGTTTTCAGAGTCTGAGAGTTAGTCTTTGTTTGTGTTGTCTGTTCCTTTGCTTTTTTATATTCCACATATGTGTGTGATCATCCAATATTTATCTTTCTCCTAACTTATTTCACTTTGCATAATCCCCTCTAGTCTCATCTGTGTTCTCACATACGGCAAGATTTCATCTTTTTTTTTTTTTTCTTAGCTGAGTAGTCCTCCACTGTGTGTCTATGCCAGGTCTTCTTCGTCTGGTCGTCTGTCACTGGGCATTTCGGTTGTTTCCATTTATTGGCTAAATAGTGTGCTGCAGTGAAAATGAGGCATTTACATTTTTTTGAATTAGTGTTTTCATATTCTTTGGCTCGATACCTAGAGGTAGAATGACTGGGTCATATGGTAGTTCTATTTTTAACGTTTTGAGGAGCCTTTATACATATCGTTTTCCAAAGTGCAAGTAGGTCCTAATTTACATTCCCACCAGCGGTGCGCCAGGGCTCTCTTTTCTCCACACCTGGGCCAGTGTCCTTGTTTCTAATCTTTCATGTCAGGTGATAGGTTTTGATTTTTGATCCGCATTTTCCATGTTCCCATTGTCCATCTTCATGTTTTCTTTGGAGAAGTGTCTATTTTGATCTTCTGTCCATTAAAAATTTTTTTGTTATTAATTTATTGTTATCTTGGTTATTAACCCCTTGTCAGATAAACGGTGTACAGGTTATCTTCTCCTATTCAATTGGCTGTCTTTGTTCTGGTAGTAATTTCTTTTGCTTTGCAAAGCTTTTTGCTTTGATGGAGACCATTTGTTTATTCTTCTTTCTGTTTTCCTTGTCACTATGTTTCAGCCCCCAGAGACATCTGTTAATTCAGTGTTATGGACTGTACTATAGTGCCTAAGTTTTGTTTTATTTTTTTCGCCTATTATTTTTTCCTGTGTACTTTGTAATTTCTGGGCTTGCATGGTTCTGACTACTTTTAAAATAAGAAGAGGGAAATAGCATAGCTTACTTGTTCGAAACATTTTCTGTGTAACAGAGGCCATACAGGTGCTCCACAATACGTTATGACAACTAGTCATCACAGTAATTCAGTGGGATACAGATGAGCACTCTCAGTTTGTAAAGAGGAAACTGAGGCTCTGAGGTTCACTTTCTCCACATCTGCTTGTAGGTAGAACAGCTACTCAAACTCCACATGTAACCGGGAGTGATTGGTTGGTCCTGAGTTATGCAGGAATCTTGAAATTGAGCTTTTTCTGGGAGGATCTAATTTGGTAGGTTTATATAATTCTGGAAGCATTGCATGAATTGGTTAGGACTTCCACCGTGTCAGCTTTTGAACTTGCGCTTTAACAAGAGGCAGACTGAAAGAATGACAGTGCAAAGAACTGAGAGAGGTATCCTCTTGACTTTGCTTCTGGATCTGCTGCTTCTTTCAATCACAAATGCCTGCTGTTCTTTCTCAAACCCTGAGTTAGTTTCACTCTTAGCTTACTTAGGAGAGGATTTCCCTTCATCTAGGGCCTCTTTGCTCATTGAGTGCTTTTTGTATTTGGAAATGACCAAAACCTACAAGCACTCTGGCTGAAGTGTCCAGAGGCCATGCACTGATTCTTTCTCTGGGGTACAAACTTTATACTAATGAGAAGGGACGCTTCTTTGTAGACATGCTGAAGGCAAGTGAGTGAGAACAACTTCGTGGCTGACCTGTGACGGATCCTGTGAATATCGCTTTGAGACTGAGATTCTGACCAGTACTGAATTCACAAATGGTGTGTGAGGGAGTCAGCAGGGAGGCTTCTCTCACATGGCACAGAGTGCTCTGCCGAAAAGGATCCCTGATTGGAGAGACTTCTGAGCAGAGGTGACCTGGGATTGTAGCCGGTGTCTCATTGGCTCTGTGACCCTGGAAAAACAAAAAGTCCTTTGAGAAGCAGCACAGGATTCTAAAGACATTACAGAAAGTAATGTGTCAATTCTCCTTCTAGGCATGTGCACCAGAGAAATTCTTGTTATTGGCCCTGTACACTAAAATGCTCACTGCTACGTTATTTTTTAATAGAGAAATATTAGAAACAATTTGTCATGTGCAGTTCCAAATATAGAGACTATCCTCCATTATTTCAATAAGAAAATTAAAGAAGGGTTTGGGGCCAAATTGAATAGAAAAACTTTTAGGGAAGCGAAAGAAGTAGTCAACTATAAACTTAAAATGTTAGAAATATATGTGCATAAAAACATAGATACACACACATATATATATATATATACATATACACACATAGATGAAATCACATATTACATGAAATATTAATTTAGAAATGTTCCTTTTCTGCAGTTACATATTTCAGAAAATGATTCGACATAAGCTTTCCTAAGTGTCTTTGGCATCAGGGTTCTCACTGGGAAAAACCTCTTTTTGAGTCATATAGTGTCTCAGTGTACATCATACTCAGTACTTGATGAATAAGTTGATGATCTTTCCTCTGGAAATTTTGTCTTGATTCCAAGAATCCATGTGCCTTAACAGTACATTTGGCTTGCTCATAAATTGCTTTCCTCAACATAACCAATTGCCCTATTGATTTTAAATGATCTTTAAGGGGCTTATGTATAATGGCATACAACACTTGTAATTATGAGGTCTTACACTCATAAATAATTACCTGAACTATGTTAAATTTATCTTTTTCTTTCTTCCTCTCCTTTTAAATAGATTCCATTAAGTGAGCTCTATAAGCACCCAGGCTAACATTGCATAGTTATTTCTGGGTAATGTGTCTTCCCCATCAATTTTGTACGGTTTGAAATAAAGTAATTGCAAGATTGCATCATGATATCAGAGTTTTGTGAAGTCTCACATGTGAGTACTTCTCTTGCGGAGTAATAATTTGGGAGGAAAGTTTCGTATTATGTCCTGGTATACTTGTCATCATTTGAGAAAGGAAACAAGTAAAATGAGATATATTCATATCTTCACATCATGGAATGATATTCAGAAGTTAAATGGAATAATCCTCTTCTTTTTCTTTCTCCATCTGTAGATTTCAGATAGATGCAAACCTAGGCAAGTGGAAAAACACATTGCAGAATGATACATGCAGTATGATGATATTTGAATTAAAATCCCTAAAATAATCAATATAGATTTTGTCTGATACATATATTATGCATGTAAAAAGGTAAAAGGGACTAGTTAGATAGAATTTAATTCATGGTCTGGAGGAAAGGACATGATAGGCATTAGATAAAGAAATTTTACTTTTATTTGTAATATTTTATTTCGTTTATTTAAAGAAATGCTTTGAAGCAAAAATAGCAGCACTTTGAAGAGTTTTTGCTTTTTGGTGTTGGGTACATGCTTTACGTGATTTTTGTTCAATATATTTTTAATGTTTCAGTGCAAGAGGATAAAAGAAAGAAGAAAGCGGCATAGTAATTTTCTTCCACTGGCAGAGAGACAGGCTGTATTGGGATGAGAGTATGTTGAGTGGGGTTGAATTTTTCTCCTTGCATGGTCAGGTCAAATTCAAGGACCCAGTTCTTTTCATCCACATCAGAAATTAAGGTGGTGCTTTTTACTCACCTAGTTTTCACAGAGCAAAGATTGATAAGTTGTTTGCAATAGGGAAATAAAAACTGAATTTTAGGCCCAAAAGATGCCACCCAGCTTTGATTACTTTCTGTACAGTGCTTCAGTCAACGCCAGGCAGCGTTGCTCATGAGACCCAAGCCCTGTGGTCCTAGAAGAACAAAGATAGGGATTATGGAATTGGCAAATTGGTGGCTCTTGGGCGTACCCAATTCAGAGATCTGTTTTGTTAGCTTACACAGTGATTTATATTTTCATTTTATTGAGGAACATTGCATGATAACATTTTATAGGTTTCAGCTATCATCATAGTAAGTCAGCATCTGTATAGACTTCATTAAGTTTATCACCAACAGGTCAGTTCTTTTATTCACTTCATAATCGGCCCCTTTTACCTGACTTACCTATCTTCTGACCCCTTCCCTTGGGCTTACTACTGATTTTATCTTGTAGATTAAAAGTCTATTTTTGCTTCATTTATTTGATTTCTCTATATACCCCAAAGGACTGAAACCATAGGCCGTCTGTCTTTCTCCTTCTGACTTATTAAGCATAATTTCCTCTAGGTCCATCGGTGTTGCAAATGGCAGGATTTCACTCTTCGATTTTTTTAAATAGTTGAATAGTATTCTATTGCGTATGTATATCATGTCTTCACAGCCATACTGGGCCCGCATTTTAACCTGATAGCAGAACAGCTGGTTCTGCTCCTTCCAGGGAGTGTGGGCTCTCCTGTCTGCTGCAGTGTCCCCGCCCCAGTCAGTGTGGCTGGCGTTAACTGGCCCCTGTAGGAACTGAGCATGGTGTCCTGTGTAGGGTAACTTTGTGACAGGCAATAGCGAAGTCTTTGTAGTAGATGGTGCCAGGCTTTTACAGAAATGCTGGCAATACATTATATGTGAAAGTTCATGTTAGCTTCTCACTGTGCCTAATTACAAATAAATGGTAGAAATGTTTCAACATGCCACAAAAGAATGACTAGAATTTCAGCAGCCAGCAATTCTTCTTTCTCCCCAACCTGGAATTAACGAACTGACTTTCATTTCCCCCTCTTTAATTTCTGTGAATTAAACACTGCCCTTACCCATGAAGGCTTCAGGTTTGTTAACTCCCTATCAATTTGGGATCTATATGCACATTAGTTAATTATGTCCATTGGGAATTATCTGGGGACGCTAATGCCTGACTCTCACACGGAACTACTTTTAATGTAAACTGTGCCCAGATACCTATTCAGAAAAGAAATAAATGAACAAAGGCAGGGAAGTGGTCATAATTCATAGTTTCTTATTTTTATCCATCTACTCACCTTATGTAAGTCCTGTGTTGCAGATATTTTGATCATTTTTAGGGGTAAAATGATAATATAAAGCAGACAATCCTTGTCGTCTCGAGATTTACATTGTAACAGGAAAATATATTACAATGTATTTATGCCATTAATTAATTGATTATGAATGCACTGTATCTTGGGAAGCTGAGAGCATTAAGAGAGCTTATAACTACTACGGGAACTCACCTAGTATGAAGTGTCAGGGAAGGTTCTTGAGTAAAGAATGATGGGTGAAGAAAGCAAAGAGGAAGAGCATTTCAATGATGAGAAGTACAGATATGTGGGAAGCGTGGAGGCTGTGTATTTGGGAAAATGAAAAAGGCTGATGTGCCTGGAACACAGCTGCAGGCCCACCTGGCAAGTGCATGAATTCAGTTTGTCATTTTCTCTCTCTGTCATGTTATTTTTATAAAAAGACTCCCTGCTTTTCCTTGTCTTTACATCAGTGCGCAGCACCAAGGAATGGCTGCTTTTAAAAGCCCTTTGGAGAAAAGGCCTCTGAAAGTTCCATCTTTCTTCTGAGGAGGCCATACAGCAAATGCCTTCTTGAGTTCTTGTCCAACATGCAGGAGCAGTAAAGAGGAATGTAGAACTCAATACAAGAATATAGTCTTGGTTTGGGGCAAATGTTTTTCTTTTTCAGGTATTTCCAAGCCCTAAAGAAAAAAGAAAAGGAGTTCACTTAAATAGATGGCTTTGCACAGATGAGATACTCCAGGTTCTCACATGCGCTCACATCGGTTGGCACTTTTGCTGCTTGCTTTCCTTTGAGATCCGAGCTATCTCTAAATGCAAGGAGCTCAGTATTTAATTTACAAGGGGCATAAGTATGATTTGGGAACCTAATATGTATCTTAATGAGTTTTTCAGTCATTTCATTGGAGACATTTCAATTATAATTTTAGACTAATTCTTCAGGGCAGAGGCTAACCTAGCACCTCCTGTTTTATTTAAATTTTTTAATACAAAATAAATCAGTCTTGAAATGGTTCAGCACTTTCAATTAATTTTAATGGTCTGCTGGTCTCCACATCATTGGATCAGAGTCTATGGATTCAGACATGTTGCTGAGCTTTTTAATAGGTCTTTAAGACTCATATATAGGTGATATTAATTTCAAGTGAAAAAGAGCTCCTATTCAAGTGGTTTGTCCTAATAGTGTGTCTCTGAAATTAATATGGTTGATAAAGTCCCATTGGAAACAATTATATGGCTTTTATAAGCAAAGGAAGTTAATGTTTTTTTAAGTGAATGCTCAGGAAAGTACAAGATAGTGACCGGTAGAGGGGAAACTAACTTTATCGGGTATATGGCTGTTCTTAGCATCAGCCTCAAAAACGTAGGGCTGTATTTCAAGTAGCAGTGGAGTTCCAGTTATAAATCCATCCTAAGTCATTTAGGTTACCAGTAACTAGCAATTTAGTTTACTCAGTAAACTAGGTTACTTCTCAGGGTCAACCATTGTGTCTAAAATATGATTTCTTTTTATGTGTCTTAAAGGTTATACCGTCAACACGTTCAAGATGCCCCTTAGGTTCTATGTCTTAGGAGTGGAGATTCAATTCATATAAATGAGGAAATTGCTCTGTGAACCTAATGTTCAGTGACTCTTACATTGTAAAGTGTAAACGCTGCCAGGTTACTGGTTCTGGAAATGACTTTAAACTCATTTCAGTCGAGCCAACGAGAGTACTTGTCTTTATGCAGCATTATTACCAAAGGAATCTTTGTGTTCAGAGTTGGTTCTGGAAAATCATTGTAAAATGACATCATGGCAGAATAAAGAGGTGTAAACAGGAGTTATGAGAAGGACAAACACGAAACGCCTTAGAAACCCTGTGGGTCAGAGGAGCATGAAGGTCAGAAGTGAGTTTACCGTAGAGCAGGGTTTTCATCTTTAGCACCAGTGACAGTGTGGATGAATCTTTGTTAAAGGGTTGGCATTAGGGTGCCCTGACCTCTGTTCCCTAGATACTGATAGCACTGACCCTCTGGCTCTGAGTTACGAACCAGAGATGTTTCCAGACATTGCCAAATATCTCTTGGGAGGTAAAATGGCCTCTTTTGGAGAATATCTGCATAGAGATTTAAAAGACCAGACATAGGAGTACAGGGAATTCCCAAGTTTAAGCAAATGATTGATGACTACAAACTTATATCTCTTCAGCTCAGACAGCATCGCTTGCTTCTGACTCATATTTAATTGCTAACGATTCTATTTAAATCTCTTAGAGACATTCAATCTCAACAAGTCCAAAAGTGTACTCAGGGCCTCTCAGTTCCTAAATCTGTTTCTTCTTCATGACGCTCAAGTCTCTGCGGATGTCCCCAGTTAGAAAACTAGGATTTATTCTTGACTTCTTTTTCTCTCTCTCTCCTCCCATATTCAGTCAGTGACCTTTTACCACCAAGTCTGTTTACTTCATTACTTTCACCACCACCACCCCACCCCACTACTCCACGTGAGCATGGTTTCTCTTACCTGCCTCCATTATGGAAGCTGAATACTTATTTTCCAGCTTCTCTTGGAGTTAGGGATGCCCAGGTGACTTACTTATGACCCAGTGAGACATTGAAAGGGGAGAATCCAGAAAGTTAGGAAAAGTCATTGTTTTTCTAATAAAAATCACAAAGATACTGACATTACAACGTCTTTCAGCCACCTCAGATACAGATTTCATGCCCAGAGCTGACGCAGCCCTTCTGCAGTCATGAGACAAAGGCCACTGGAATTGACAGTGATGCAGTCCTGACATTGGGAATCATTAAACCAAGGGCATAGCTGCCTGTGTCCCATCACATTGTTATATTAGAAGCATAATTCCCCTCTTGTGTAAGCTGCTATCTGTTGGGTTTTCCATTCCTTACAGACACTTTCCTAATCGAGACACTAGCTTTGTGATTTTTAAGCAAAGTATTTAAGAGCACTTTCCAGTCCTTGATTTTCCGTTTTATAACATGAGGATGACATGAAGATACTGGGCCGATAAGATCATCTGAAGGTTAAAAGAGGGTTAAAACATCTGACACTCAGTGAACACACAGTGGTTGTACATTTTAATTTGAACATTTGAGTTCTTTGGGCTCTTTTGGTCCCACCTATCTCTGTGAAAGTGCATTTCACTAAGATAATTACATCACGACTGTTAGTTGGGAAGTAACTCTATGTTCCCATAAAGACAGGCACAATGTGCCTATTTGGTGCCAGGGACAGCTTCTGCAGAGCTGGATTTCAGGAGAACAGTTATAGGCTGAGGGCACTACATTTCCAAATCCAGGGCTCACATGACCAAAATCAGCTTTGAATTTCCAGCCTCCTGGTGGTAGTTTGCCTGTATCTTGCAACACACACCCCTGCTAGCCTTCTTTGCTCCACTCCTGAGCGTCTTTGAATCATCTTGCCTCCTGACAGATCTGGCATATTTTGTGTGGAGCTGCTGAACTCCAAAACTGGGCACTTAGAGGCTGCTTATGAGAGAGTGGGCTTTCTAATGCTGTAGTAATTCAGTGACAAGACTTTGCAAAATGGAAGCTACAACCTCAGGCTGAAGATTAGATGACATGATCCTCAGAGTTTTTCTAGTTTAATTTTTGAGGCTTTCCCCAGAATGTCCATGAGAAAAAAAATAAAAAAAAGAGTATGTAGTGGAAGCTAAAATATAGCAAAGAAAATGCACAAAATTGGTTTGCAGGAGACTTGCCAGTTTATCATCTGTTCCAGATAGCTAGTATCACCTCAGCTTTGCCTCTAGGCCTCCAAAATTATTTTTAGCCATCGGCAAGAGTGGTTCTTTCTTCCTCCCTTTCATATCAAATGCTGTGCTGGAAAGGAATAAAATGTGGTGGCTGAATCAAGAATCACATCAGCAGTGTTTCTGAGTAAGACCTAGGCTAAAATGTGACCTCCTCTGAGGCATCTTGCTAAGGTTACCGGAAGAGCTCCAGTAACCTGGAGGATGAGAAAGAAGCTGGAATTGAAGGGAAAACTGTCTTGTTCAATGAAAAAGCAACAGTCAGGGGAGAGCATTTTCATGTAACAGTCTATACTCTCCCAAGATACATGGAGAAAGTGGAATGGGGAAGGGGAAGGAGAGAGAGGATATTACTTTTGCACATTACACATCAAGCTCATGGAGTTAGAAAGACACATGTTAACAGCATTCTAGTTTTTCCTTCTGAAAAGATTTATTTAAAATAATTTTATTGAAGTAGCATTGCATTATAGCATTATATTTTCCAAGTGTGCATCATTATGAATCAACATCTGTATCTACTACATTATGTTCACCACTAACAGTCCAATTCTCTCTCTCACTGTAGCATTGACCCCTTTTTATCTGATTTACTTACTTCCCCTTTCCTTCTAGAAGCAATAACTTGATTCTGTGTTTACAAGTTTATTTTTGTTTTGTTTAGTTCACTTGCTCGTTTTGTTTATATACCACCAAATGAGTAAAACCACATGGTGTTTGTCTTTCTCCATTGGAGTGGTCTCACAAAGCATAGTGCCCTCTAGTTTCATCCATTTTTTTTCCAGCAGTATTCTTTTTGAAGGAGAGTATTATTCTACTCTGAGTGTGAGCCAGTCGTTAATGTGGTTATTTCATATAGAGTACTGATTTCATTTATCCGTAAAATAACACTGCGAGCAGGGTGATATTTATCCTTGACAGATGATACTAAAATATGTTCTATTACTTGTGCAGTGTCATGTAGGTTATAAATGTGGTTTCTCAGTGCGTAGAACTAGTTAACAGTGGGAGCGGGTGCAGTTTATTGAGTGTCTATTTTGTGCTCCCAGCTTCACAGACATGATTCCAGTGCTTCTAAGGGCTGTATATTATTATCTCCTACCTCCAGTTTGTCAGTGAGGAAGCTAAGATTCTATAGGTTAAGTAACTAATGAAGTAACTCTGGACAAAATACTCAAGGTGTCCAGGCTTCTATTGCCTCAATAAGAGGAAGAAAATAGCATCTCTTTTATTGTGTTAGATTGTTTTTGGAAGAATACAAGGGAGGCGGATGAAGAAAAATGCAAAAGGTTGGGTTTCTGTTTTAAGAGAGCAGGAAAATCACAGTAGTTTGGGAAATGATCAATAGAATGATGATGGTGCACTTTGCAAGTAGCTATTGCTTGCGATGCTGGAGGAAATCCTTTCTGAGATGACAGGGAAAGGCAGAGGGCTCACTAACCTCGGTATGGAAAAGCCTAGCTAACCGGCGAACCTTCTCACGGTTGTGCAGGGTGTGTGAATGAGCCTCCCTTTCTAACAAGTGACTTTACATGGCAAGCCAAGAACCTCTTACAGCGCATTGAAAGCGTGGTTCACAGCTCTACAACCTGAGTTGAGAAACCAGGTCAAAAGAGTTGTGTTCTTGGCTTTACTATGTGTAACTGTTGAACAAGTGTTGCATCTGTCAGATAAACATGATATATTTTTGCCAGTGAGAAAGCTTATGTGGCATCCTTAGCACAGTGCCGGCTCAGTGCCTATCCAGTGCATAACCGCTGGCTTTTTTGTTGGTGTTGCGAATCTCTAGCACAGAGGAGTTGAGCCAGTTTTCCTGCGACAGGCTCTTGATTTGTTCTGGACAGGAGAGAGGGTGCCTACTTCATTTCTGATCATCTTCAGGGATCCTTCGTTATAACAACTGAATTCTAGCACTTGACCATGACAGAGTGACTCTCATATATGCCTCTCCATAGATTGAAACCATGAGCTTGGACTTGCTAAGGCCAATATACTCTAATACTACCAGTGTGGAAAGACAAATCTTAGTTCCAAAAAGGATTCAAAGAGCACACAGAAACCTCTCCACAGGAGGATGCCAGACAGCTTTGCTTTCAAGCCTTCTTGCTGACTCTCCTGGGTTTCCCTGCTTGTTTGTTTTCTCCTTTGGCTAATATCATCATCAACGAACCTTGAAATGCCTCAGTCAGTTCTTTCATTCTAGGAAGAAGTGCATGTTTTCTCTGGTGTGGGAGCAAGTGACCCAGGAACATGAATACAAGGATTTTAAAGTTGCTTCTTTAAATACTAACTCCACACAATTCCATAGGAACATTTCCTTTCTCTTTATTTGCAAAGTTTACAAAATAAAATTAAAAACTTTATGTTTAAATCTTTTTCACATTACAAACCTTAACTTTTAAGCAACTTACAACAGAATTTTAAAATAAATACACGAAGTGATTCCTGATAGAACTCCAAGGAGAAACAGAAAAATCCACAATTACAGTCAATGTTTTCAACACTTATCTCCCAATACTTTATAAAGTACAAAGCAAATCAGGAAAGATGCAGAATCTTTCATCACTCTTCCCTAAATAGAGAAATAAAAATTTCTCTTTTTCACTCAAAACTTCTGTCCCTTTGCTGAACCCATTTCCCTTCATCATTTCAAATAGCTTTTTTGTACATTCTTCCAGATATTTTTCTGAGCGTGTGCCAAGTTTATGCCTATTTGCACATTTCAATTTAAAAAACAATGCTGAGAAAAATGCCCCTATATCTTTATATATTCTCTAGTGTGTATATTTGTGTAAGAGTAACTGTAGCATAGGATCTTAGAAAGGGAATTTCTCAGTCAAAATAAAGGTGCATTCTAAATTCGGGTGGACATGCTAAATTATGCTTAGAAAAATTGCAGGCTCTTGCTACTAGTAAACAAGAGAGGCTGTTTTCTTATACCTTGGCCCCGAAGGCGTTGTTAAACTACTAATTTCGGATAATCTTTAAGAAATGGGAGAAGTGAGTATGGAGACAGCCAATGCTAATGGGAGGCCAACCTCATGTGGCGTCTCAAGCAGGAGAACTGACCCGGCTTGAGTTTCTGCTCTTTGCCTTAATTTATCTCTCTGCCAGATAAACTGTCAATCTGGTTCCTTCCCCACCTCAGGGAACAACTGATTGATTATGTATCTCATCTAGGAAGCAGACTGGTCAGAAATGCTGTGCTTGGGGTCCTCTACAGAGCAGCACAGAGTCAGTGGCTCCCCAAGTGGAGTTTCGTTAGCGTCTGATAGAGAACTGTGACCGTACTGTACTGTCTAGGGTTAATTTAGAGAGAGTCTCATAAGCTACCAGCAATACTTTGAGGAATGAAAATCAGTTTAAAAGCAGGTCGTTAAGACTCCTTCTGTACAGAGGAACATGAGTAGACCACTAGGAAATGCAGGCTCCGCCAACCCCAACCATAATGGCCTGTGTGACAACAGGTCCAGAACAGGTCTGCTAATCCACTTGTTTCTGGAGAAAACAGGAAATCTAGTTGAAAAAGCTCAGCAATATATGTTCCATCTCAGTCATCCATTACCTGTCTTTTTACATGGGCTTCCAAAGTCTCCATGCTCTAGACTGTGTTTATTCTTTACAATCACTATCTGCCACCCTTTCATCTTTAATTAGATGCTATACACGTAGCATCATCTAACTTAATCTTTATAGAAAGTACATAATGTTCCCGTTGCATTAGTAATAACATTGAGGTTAGTTTACATACTGCTGGGGCTTGATTACAAATTCTGTATTCCTAACTGTAGTACTCTGTGTTTATAATCATCCTCCCCGACTCAGCCCAAATTCACACATTTATAACAATGGTTAATTGAAATATATGCTGAGGGACTAACATCAAGAGAAATAAAAATACAAATGTTCACAAGAATATAGGGTTCTAGAATATATTTATTCACCCAAGATTTATTCAGCTCTTAACCTATACCTAGTGATGCTCTAGTTGTGGTTTAACCAGTGAATAGGACAGAGAAAATTCTTACTTAAATTCCTAGTGGAAGGAGACATAACGAGCAAGTCAATAAATTCATATATACAATGAAAACAAAAAGATAATGGATTAGAGTCATTGAGGGTACTTGAGCTCTGACTATGCTTGTCCGACACATATGTGGTGGCATATTGGGAATATAGCGGCCAGAGAGTCCTCCTAATACCTCTCATACTCATACCACTTGCAGTGAAAAGAGCAAGCCTTGGTTAACACTGGTTTGAGAAGGCTAATGGTACACATGGGATGGATAGACTTATAGCCCGAAATCAAGCTTACCTGACTTGCAGCCTGAAGCAAAGCTGGTCCCTGCAGACCGCAGCTGACCTGCAGACTTATATGCACACATACCCACATGCATAAGTCTATTGTGACAGACCAGTGATTTTTGGAGGGCGGTAGTGGTAACTTGTTACACATCTCACTTAACTACTAGAAGGAACAAAAATTCTGAAGTGGGAACAACTGGAAGCTTTCCAGGAACAGAACGAAGGTCATGCATCTGAAGCAGAATGAGCACGTGGGCCGTATGCATGGGAAGGAAGGAAGGAGCCAGAGCTGCTGAGGTCGTAGAGGTTATGTCAAGAATTTTGCATGTTATTCCAGGTGTGAGGATTTCAAGCAGAAGGGGCTTGTGATCTGATTGACATTTTGAAAAAATCAATTCAAGTGTTATGTTGAGAATTGGATATCGGTTGTCAAAAAGAATGTAGAGAGGCACATTCTGGTGGAGTAGTGGTTAGGTCAGTCACCTCCGAAGGAGCCAGAGGTCTCATACCTTGAGGTTCCAGTCCCAGGTCCAGGAGCACAACCCACGTGAGCAACTAAATGAAAATGAAATAAAGATGCTTCTTCCTCCCCTCTCTTCCTGCCTGTCTGCCTGCTCGCCTTCATTGCCTGCCTGCACCTTTCCTTACAAAAAGGAAAAGAAACAAGAAAAAGAGCCTAAAGAAAGAAGACCAGATGAGGGGTTAGTACAGTAATCTGGAACATAGTTATTTGCTTCATGCCCTGCTTCAAGTATCCAGGAGGGTGGAAAAATCAGCCAAAATCTGATCTGGATTTGCCCTGCTGTGTATTGTTATGAGAACGTGTCTGCTAGAGTCGTTGCATAAGGTCTTTGTGAGGAAGTGACTGTGGACACAGGATGCTGCCATTTCTTACCATTTTGTGTAACGTGTATAAATGGTCCCATTACATGTCAGTATCCCATGACACGCTCAGTACTTATATTCCACCAACTTGTCGAAGCCAGATTCTGTGCAGACTCCTCCAATCCTGTCTAAATCATGTTCGCCACTGAAAACCCAACTCAGCATTTGGAGGAAATTTCTACTCATTAGGAATCCTGTGACCATTTCTTTCTGGGGGATAATTGGAGCTTGATGTCTTTTTTTGGCCTCTAACTTCTGTTGTACAATACACTTTCTAAAGAGCATTAGAGAACAAGCCGTTGTATCAAAATTAGCTAGAGAATTGATAATTAATGCCCTTGAAGACTGTTACTAGCTCCCTCTTTGATATGTTCCGTAGCCTGGTAAGCTTTTGGTTGTGATGAGTGGGAGGGATGACCGTGCTCACCACAGGATTCACAAATTGATGTCATCATTGCTAGTAGAGTACGCAGTCTAGCTCTGCACTCTTGCTTTACGCTTCCAGCAGGTTTTATCACCATGTTTGTGTAATGTCAAATGAGAGTACTGCGTCAGTTGACACTAAGCTGTCCAGCCAGTTATTTTATCTTTTATGACAAAATTACCTTGTGACCACTTAGTTATGAGGTGAAATGCTTGTGGCAAAGAACTTAAAGTGAAACGACCTAGAACCAGAGCTAGTATCCTTGCAGAGGTCCAGTTTTGCCTTTCTTGTGCTTGGAAACATTATGTATATTGTGTCAATGAAAGAGAACATACCAGAGTGGTGGGCTTAGGAAAAATGCGTTGTGTCTGCTTAGAGACATAAAGGCAGAGGCCACATGGGACCTAAGCGATGGCCGTGTTTATACTCCTGTGTCCAAACTATAAAGTGACCAAGAGTATATTGAAGTTCAGCAGCGCGGAGATGGTCTGGTGCTTCTTCTGGGCCTCGCGCCAGTAGTTCTGGTGAAAGGGACCTTGCTGGGTAATAATAAAATGAGATACGTTAAATGCAAATAAAGGAAACAGTCACGAGAAAGAGTAGAGGGAGCTATATGTGACGAGAAGCAGCTCCTCCGCGAGGGAGAACTTAAGTCGATCTGGGAAAGGTATGAGAGGACAGTGAACATGACCATATGAGGAAGGGTTGGTGACTAAATACAAGGGACACATTGAACCTGCATGATGCAAGTGTGTCTCCCTCCCTGTGTCCCAACCCGACAAATGAACCAGCTGTTTGTCACTCCACATTATAGTCTCTGTCCTGCCTGTTGTCATCCGTGCATTGTAGGAAGTTTCATGGGAGACAACATAATCTTACCTGGAAAATCACAGTGTTGTATTAAGTGTTTTCTGCCCTCTTCAGAATTAAGCAAACTACTAGATTAAGTTCATCAAACATTTATTGGGGGTCAGTTATTGTACCCAGTCCTTACTGTACCTTATCTCCCTTTATCTTGTTAGCCTCTGGAACCTATGATTTTATCACCCCCATTTTATAGACAGAAAAACTGAAATTTTGTGAGATTCAGTTGATCCAGCCCAAGGTCATAGCAGGGCTGTGCCCTGGAGCCTGTGCTGTCGCCGTGGTAACGTGCTGCTGCTCAGAGATTCTCAGCCCCTCACTGCTGTGCTGGGGGCAGTGTTTATTATCCTTAAGTGTTCCAAGCCTTGTTCTGTGGTCAGCCTGTTTGGATTTGAGTTCTGACTCTGTCACTTGGGTGAATTGGTAAGCCTTTCTAAAGCCTCTTTGTTTCTTCATTTCAAAAGTAGAAATAGCGTACTACAGAATCTGGCCTGATATAAATGGAGATAAGTTTTCTTTATTTTTTCATGGTCTGCTATGAAGCTCTCAGTTCCTTCTAGAAACATCAAATAGCTTTCCAGAGACTTGGAATTCAAGGTAGAGGCCAGCCTATTTCACAGATTAGCAGACTAGTTCCAGAAGAACAAAAGTGTTTCATGATGCACTGAGTTTCAAAAATAACTCTTACAGAATTGTAATGTAAATTAGCATGTTAAAAACAGTGAAATACTGTTTACTTAGTTTATGATTTCATACATTAATTGGACATAAGAACAAAAGTGTTTCATGAGGCACTGAGTTTCAAAAATAACTCTTACAGAATTGTAATGCAAATTAGCATGTTTAAAACAGTGAAATACTGTTTAGTTTATGATTTCTTGCATTAATTGGACCATGGAAGTAGTTAATATTGTGATTCATTGTATAGACCAGAAAACTCCTGTGTTCAAACCCTGGCCAATAATGCTTTTTTTATCTTTGTCAAGTGTCTGAATATTTCTATACCTTTTTTCTTATATGTAAAATTGGAATCATAACAGGCTTTATAGGGTAAGTTTGGTGATGGAATGCATGGCAAATGACTGGTACCTAATAGAAACATCATTAATGTGAACCTTTGATTGTCAATTTTCTTTTCAAAGTTCGAACTCTGGTATCTTATGCATACTTTTATATTTCCCACATATTTCTCTTCTTTGTCTTATCATTGTTGATATAGTGTTTACCTTTTTGCTATATGTGACTTTAAATTATGAAATTAGGTGCTCAGTAGAAATGCATAGGAATCGGAAAGAGGGCCTGACACTTGGTAGATTGAATAGGGTCATGGACTTTGGAAAGAAGACAGTGCCACCTCAATGACATAGTTATTATCACTCGCATTGGTGCTCTCAAATAGTAGGTGAGGGGCAAGTGGGGTTCTGTCACATGCCTTTCTGCTGAAGGGGCTGCTGTCACTAACCTCCCAGCTTTGAAGACCCCCAGCCTCCATCCTCTTTTGAATCCTCTCCCAGTTAGCTGTTCACTCTGCTGCTTTTAAAAGCTACTCCCAGAGGCAAGGAAATTAAAGGTTATTTTTAAAAAGTGTATGCTGCGTGAGTCATATATGCTCTTCTTTCAGTGAAAGATAAAAATGGGTTTTGTATTCCAAGTAGTAAGCCTATCTCTCTGCTAGATCTCATTTATTTGAAGTCCTTATTAATGATGTATGTACGGACATGGCAGACACAGAACTTCTGGGATCAAGAGGTAGAGGGTCACTAATTTGCTTCCTTGTATAACCATTGGAGAGCACAGTTGTGACTGCTACTGATTTGCAGATAATGCTCATTCATCAGCTAATTAAAGTGCTCATTTATTTATTATATGATTATCAGGTGGTTGCTATGTAGCAGGTACTGTGCTAAAGCCCTGTGAGGGCAAAAGATATGAGTAAGACTAGGTCTCTTCCCTTGAAAAAAAAAAATCTCAAAATTCATTTGGGAAGAAAATGAATGTGAACAAATAACTAGTTCAAGGTAGTTTTACAAATGTGTTGTGACTATGTGGAATGATAAAATGTATTAACCTCTTTTATAACGCCTCCTCTGCTTTCTTAGAGTTTCCTCTTAATCCCTGCCTTAATTTTCCTCCTTCCATCCTCTGGAGAGTCTGCCCCTGGAAGACAGTTTCTAGGTGTGTGTGCGTGTGCGCATCTGTTGTGTGCTCATGTGAGAGAGAGTTGGGGTGGCAGGGTGGGCGTGAGAGAGAGAGGGGAAGAGAGGAGATGATCAGAAAATGGTACAGAAAAGGACAAAAGTAAAACTTGCTTTAAAAGCTTGTCTTATTTACTAAAGAATGGAGAGAGGAAGGGGGAAATAAAGTGTGAGAGAAAAGTAGGAGAAGCTGCATGATGAGTGTCTGATATTTTGAAGTCTCCATTGACTTAATGTTTGCAAGATTTTTTTTTCTATAGGGGCTATGCTTTTTCAAATGTAACACCTCTCAGGGAGTGAATGACATGGGTCATGACTTCAGAGGGTTATAGACTTGGAGTCTCCTAGGGGTTCATAGGAGATAGGCCACTCCTAGAGGACTGATCATGAAAAATAACATGGGGGTGACACCTCCTTTTGAATTGGGGCTCCAAGACTGGATGACTTTTGTTATATAGTAAAAGTGCCAGTAAAAAGATTGTGTTCTAGGCAGAGGGCATTTTAAAAATAAAGTAGCTGAGTGGAGCAGTCTTCAGGAGATATAGTTGCAAGTAATAGGGATGTTGTAGGGCAGTAATGGAATAGGATCAGAAAAGCTGGTTGAGGTCAGGAATCAGTGAACCAACCTCTAACACACACTGATTTTTGTTATGATATGTCCTTTCCTTGGATTGAGAATGGCTTGGTTTGGTCTATTAGTTTGGCCTTTTATGGTTGTAAGAAACAGATACAACCAAATTAAAGGGGATTATCTTCCCCTCCCCTCTGCCCCCCATCCTTTTGTGTAGGCCTGTTGGCAGGGTAATTCCAAACAACTACTTTCCACTGCAATTTTAAGGAAGCTAGATCTTTTCTCTTCTTGCCTTTGTAAAATCATCAGACAAGTTCCTGCTCTAGCTCTGCCACCTGGAGTGTTATCATTTGAGTGAATGACCCAAGGACAAGAGGGAACGCTGGAGATGATTTATTGCAGCAACAGTGGAATTAGCCTCACCTTATAGCTGTCCACCTACAAGCCACTTGTCATCCTTCTGGGCATCCAGATTTAACATAGTCCCTGCTCCTGTTGAAGCCTAGTGCCCCAGCCACTTCTCCCTCTCTCTTCTACTAAATCTCATTCTTAAATTATTGAAAATACATTTCTATTACTAGGAACCAAGCACTTTCAGTGACTCGGACTCAGATGCTCTCCTGAGTCATTCTGTGAGCAGAAGAACATCAGCTCAGACAGACTCAGAAGAAAGCGCTTACTTAGAGGCCTTCATACCCCTGACAACGTCATAGAGATGTCTTTTGCGTCCACTTTGCTGCCTTCTGCATAACCTCCTTGGAAACAAGGGCAGGATTATGATCATGCTTTTTGATAATAGACTAGGAAGACCTGGGAAGTTAAATGACTAGCCCAGAGTCGGTGAGTTTTTAATTCAAGATTAAAATCCAGTGTCCGGCTTATAAATGTGGGTGCTGAAAGTTCAGCCCCTGGAATTTCACATTTGTTCGTGGAGAAAGAACGCAGGGACCTTGGTTGTATTTCTTTGAAGAGTGAATCTTCACTGAAGACAACAGCAGGGAAGCTGATAGAATCCTTCTCTGATGTCCTTTTGGGCAGGGTCAGGAGTTGACATGAGATCCCGTTAGCAAGTTTGCTTTTCCTGTGACCCAGAAGATACCTGATGATCCTTTACATCTGTCACTAATTTCTCTCTTGAGGGCAGAGTGACCACAGCTTCCCTCAGGCGCTGCAGGCAGCTCAGGACACAGAAGGAAAAATCTAATGAAAACTCTTTGTTTTGGCTGATTCATTGCAGGTACCTGACCCCTGGCTTCACCCCACCCACCCTACCCCCGTCAAAGTGATGTCAGTTGTCTGTGGAACACATTGAGAATGTCTTTTTTCGTTATTAACTTACATGTATCAATTTTTTAATTTCTTGACATCAAAGGAGAGTCTATTCATTTTTAGAAAACTGTGAACTTCAGAAAATCAGGCAGAAGAAAATCAACTAATAACACCCCTATTCAGAAACAGCCATGTGTGATATCCTTCTAGTCTCTTTCCTGCAAACACATGTATTCATATATAATATACTTAAAATATTTCCATAGAATTCTATATATTTTTGCAATTTTCTTCTATGCGGTATCACATCAGAAACATTCCTACATGATATTCAATGGCTGTGTAGTATTTTAAGCATATGTATATAATATAATTCATAGATTATATGAACATATATTGTTAATTATTTGCGCTTTTTAGTACATAAAATATTGCTTCTCCTTTATTGTATTTTATATAGCTAAATTCTTAGAAGAATTGCTAAGTCCTTAAGATGTTCAAGGAATAGATTGAGCTTTCTAATTAGGTTCCTTCATGTTGTTTTAAAGTAGCTTTGCAGTTTAAGAAGTGTCTTAGTTCATTTGGACTGCTCTAACAATGTACCATAGATGGGTGTCCTGTAGACAGCAGACATTTTTTCTCACCATTCTGGAGACTGGTTGTAAATTTCTTGTATCCTCACATGGCAGAAAAGGTGCACTGGCTCCCTGGGGCTTCTTTTTTTTTTTTTTTTTTTTGTTCCCCCGTCCCTGCAAACCTCTGGGTCCTTGGCTCTGCCTTGATGACCTAATCATCTCCCAAAGGTCCTAACACTATCACCTTGGAAAGTTAGGTTTTTCCTTTCTTTTTTAAATTGAGGTAACATCAACTTATATCACAGTATAACAATATAAAAGTTTTAGATGTGCAGATTCACTCTTCATCAAATAAATAACACACCACACTCCTCACCAAATTTCTATTAGTCCTCCACCACTGTCCATTGGACTGACTACCCTTTGCTCCCACCCCCGTCCCCTTTGTCTCAGGTACCTCCATTCTGTTTTTGAAGCTTATCTGTTGTCAAGGAGAAGATTTTGCTTTATTTTGTCTGTTCCATTGCTTTGTTTCTTTAATTTACATATGAGGGAAGATAGCTCAATATTTGTGATTCTCCTTTTGCCTTATTTCACTTAGCAAAATCCTCTCTAGTTTCAACCGTGTTGGCACATGTGGGGAGAGTTCCTCTTCTGTTTTTCATAGCTGAGTATATTCCATTGTGTATATCTGCCACATCTTCTTGATCAGTCATCTTTTGATGGCCAGTTAAGTTGTTTCCATTTGCTGGCTATTGCAAATAGTGCTGCAGTGAACACTGGGACACACATATCTTTTCAAATTGCTCATATTCATATTCTAGAAGTGGAATTGCTGGATCCTATGTGAGTTCTAATTTTAGCTTTTTGAGTAACTTTCTTACATAAAATTTTCTAAAGTGGCTGCACCAATTTTACACTCGCACCAACAGTGGACAAGAGTTCCCTTTTCTCCACACCCCCCAATAACACTTGTTTCTAGTCTTTTGGCTACAGGTCATTTTCACAGGTGAGAAATGATATCTCATTGGTTTATTTTTTAATTCATTAATTATTTTTGTTTTATTTTGTTTACATTGCTGTATTCATTTTAGGACATTGAAATCACACCTCAGCCTGTGTGTATTTCACACCACACCCACGACCAGAGTACTAGTGCCGTGTACCTCCACCTTGTTCCCGCCTTCCTCCCCTGGCTACCTTCTCCCTCGTATTCCCCTAGTAGCCATATTCTTGTATACTGTGAATTTTGTTGAGATGTTTTCATTCATTTTTTAAAATATTCCACACACGAATAAAACCATCCTCTACATCTCTTTATTTTGGGATTATTCCACTTAGCTTAATCACCTCCAGTTCTATTGTGGTTTTGATACGCATTATCCTAATAAATGATGATGAGCATTTCTTCATGTGCTGTTGACCATCCTTATGTCTTCTTTGGAGACATGTCTACTGAGATTGTTTGCTCAAGTTTTAGTTTGTTGGTTTGGTTATTGATGATTTGTATAAGCAATTTACATATATTAGATATTAACCCCTTGTCAGATGTATGATGTGAAAATATCTTTCCCAGTCAGTTGCCTGTCATTTTGTTCTGATGGTAGTTTCCTTTGTTGTGTAGAAGCTTTTTAGTTTGATGTAGTGGGAACTAGGTTTTCAATGTCTGAATTTTGGGGGGTGCCAGAAACACTCAGCTCACAACAAATTATCACGTGATAGAGTTGGGTGGCATGAAAAACTTTATAGACAATGTATAGTTGGAGTATGAATATCTGACTAAAATCCAGGGCCTTAGAGTGTTAGCAATGCAGTGCATGCAGGGAGACTTTCAATCCTTAATTTAAGCTAAGAATGAGTTGGGAACATTAGTGAAAGTAAATGCAAAACTAATGAGAATAAATGGTCCAAGGCTGGACAAGGTCCATACTTTTTGAAGCAGGGGACTTCAGCAGACGCTTTGTGAGAACTCTGTCACAATCTTCAGTTCCTAAACAGTAGTAATAACTCTCCTGAACCATGCCCAGCTGCTCAAAGCATCCACCCAGATGTGTACTCCAGCATTTGGCTCACTCACTAAGCTCCTTAACATTAACTGTACAATCTCTGCATACAAATGAACCCCAGAATATTTTAGCCATCTGTTGTGCTGATGACTCTTGGGGTTGGGAGCATGGAATCTCATACACACACTTTGAGGCCATGTGGGTCAGTGACCATTTGGAATTTCCATTTACCTGTCTCCTGGCTAGTAAGTGACTGCTTCTCTCCAACTGGATGGTATCCAGTCAACAATAAAAGTCCTAAATTACTGTTTGAAAATACTTGAAAAATTTTTCATCATTCTTCTTCTTATACTATTTATCTTGGTATGAATTTCTCTAGAAGCAAAGTTTCAAATGCCTGTACTTTCTTGGCAGGTGGGAAAGAAGTGGAGGAAGTGACATAGGGAACAAAAGGAAGTCTGCGGAGAGTAAAGTTATTAATCCAGAGCCATGTGAATCACTGGACCTTAATCCTCTGGGGAAACTCTGAAATGTGATATAAGACACAAGCCTCAGAATTATCCTGGTCTGAAATGCGTAAACTAGAATGAGAACAGGCCTGGAAGAAATATATTGGGGCAAGCGTCTATGAAAGCATCAAGGGAATGTGAGTAAGTGGAGGAAGGGAGAACTTTCAGACTACACTGCAGGTCTGACTGACACTTGGGAAATGAGAGAGGAAAGGAGGACTGTGTACCCTGAGCTAAAGACCACGGCACAGTCCTGAGAGAGTCTCAGCCATACCAACAGAGAGTTTGCAAGCAAAAGCAGCCCATTCAGGCCAAAGTGGGCTCATATTGGCACCTGTACTGTGCCCAGTCATAGGCTAGGAGAAGAGTAGTCTTGAGTGGGGTTATAGTTTTCCTCTTAACTTGATGGGCAATCCATTTCATTTCATTTCATTTTGTTGGTTTACCTTTCTTTTCCAGATGTTTAAGTACCAGAGTTCCCAGGCAATCATACACACACACGCACACACACTCACATACATATATATACATACACACACATGTGTGTGTGTGTGTGTGTGTGTGTGTGTATTCAGAACTTCCAAATTTGTATATTTAGCCCAAATCTCATTTCTGAGGTCTCCACTCATATATCCACTGTGCTGATTTGGATGTCTAATAGTCATCTAAGGTTAGTAAGTCCAAAATAGGGCCAAAACAACTCAAATTTATGTTTATATTAAATTTACATTTATATTGTCCTTATTTATGCTTTTAATTCCTTCTCCTGTATTTGAATGTAAATGTTAATGAAGACAAGAATTTTGACTTATTTTTTCATACTCCATCACCAAGAAAAGTGCACAGTAGTTTCTATATATTTTTTAAATGAGTAGGGGTTATTCCCTAACCTTTGAGACAGGCGAACTTTGGAGATTTACTGTATTCTGGGCTAAACCTGTAAAACAACCCAGTCTTATTGAAGGAGCACATGGAATTGAGTACCTGACTCACCATGAGCTAAGCTAATGGGTCCCAACAAGTGTTATTCCATGAGGAAGAGCAAAGAGCTGGTTCAAAACTCAGAGAGAGTAGAGAGCTTAGTGCTTTAAAGAACACACATTTCCTTAAAGGAGATAATGAAGTCACCATCCTAGCAGAGAAGAAGTCCAGTGCACACAATTAAATCTAACACTGTTAATGCATTGCACTAAATGCTTTGTATAAATCATTGCATATAATTATCACGACAGTCACATGAAGGAGATACAGCTCTTTTATAGCTGAGAAAACTAGGGCTCTGAGATGTAGGGAATATTCTTAAATGAAAGGATATAGGGTTCAAATGCAGATGATCTCAGCCCAGATTCCTTTTTCCTCTACTGTCCTCTAAGATGTAAGTGAATTTCAGGGAACTAATGTGAAATATTTTTAGGATCTGATAGTGAGGCTTGATCTTTTCATGATAAAATGGTTTCTCCGAGTGGAGCCAAAAAGGTTCAGCACTTGGGTTATTTAAAGCAGGATGAAACCAAATAAAAGATGTGGTATTGGAGCAGTTTTGTGTTGGGAGGAAACTTGGATAGACTAAATGTGGAATTCAGTGCCCCTTTGCCTGAAAAGTCTCACCTAAAAATAGATCATATAGCAGATTCTGTTGATGCTTCATTTGTCCTCTTGTATCCCTGCACCATTCTTGTATACACCAGGCCATTTTCAGCATCCAGGATTTGAGCAAAAAGCCGGGGGTAGGGGGGTGAAGTGTCTGATAATGATGACACTGAGAGACTTTGTCCCTAGTGCAAAGAGGCCACGTTAGTTGAGGAATGGGAAATTCCATTTAGATTTAGCAACATGGAGAATTTTGCTAGTTTGGAGAAGAGCAGTTTTAGTCATGTGGTGAAAGGAACAAAATTATTGAAGTGGGTTGAGAGAATGGGAGGAAAGAAAATGGGTGTAGTGAGAAGACAGTTTATATGAATGACTTGATAGTGACTCATTATTTAAAAACACTGCAACTCAAATTACATGTTTTTGTAAGAGTGAGGAAGTATTGTCATCAACACACTTAATGTTTTAGAATGTAAAAAAGGAGCAGCCTGACAGTTGAACTAGGAATCTTAAAATCTGCTTTGCAGGTTTACCTTGATATCTGACTAGACTCGTGGCTCTATGCAAGTCATTTCTCATTTTCTTAATCTATAAAATGTTGATCTTTCCAGCTCTAACCATCTATGCTTAAGTGTTTTGCAAAAAAAAATTAATTTGAATTTTCTTAAGTAAGATTAATTTTAGTCTTACGGTACAAAATAAATGCCAACTTATTGTCAATAGATTTAATAGCAATATATTTTATTTTTTATTATTTTTACCTGGCTTTACAAAGTTATCTCGCAGTAAGTTCCATGGTTCAGGGTTTCCCTAGATGTGAAGAATATATTGTAAAGAGTTCTTGTTCTCCCTCTTTCATTTTTTGTTGCATGTTCAAAAAGTCATTTCTGTAATGTATCTAGAGTACTTGATGAGCTAACTCCCTTATTTTCTCTTAGATATGACCTGTCAGTTTTCATTAATTTTTGCGTATGGCCTTGTTAAGATGTTGTATCTGCAGGATTGCCTTTCATTTAAGCCTCAGTTAAACCAATTATGGCATAGTGTTGACATGGATACTAAAATTGAAATGTATCATGTTTCTTTGTTTAGTTAGAAAATTTGTCAATGTCTTGAAAATATTCCAAGTCTTTTTAGGAACGGTGTGCTGCTTTGTGTTTATTTTTCATTCTTTTAATGTGTACAAGTATTTGAAAGTTTGGTCAAGGTTACATTATTTTAATGCAAACCTTTGTTTTAAGCATCACATAGAATACATTTTCTAGGACATTGTCTTTGAATTAGGACCACTTAATTTTCAGTCTTGGTTCTGTATTGCAATTAACTTTAGTCAATTCTGTTAGTGTTAAGACCTTAAGCTAGTTACTAGGCATTTCTAAACCTCATTTTCCTTTTCTTTAAAACAGAAGACCCTGAGTCTTAGGAGGAATAAAGAAGATATAATTGCAAAATTTTAAGTGCAGTATGTAAAACTAAGTAAATGTTCAGAAATGTATTGTTACCACGAAAAGAAACTTGCCACACTTTAAAAGGATTAAAAGAAGATATTCTGACATGGTGCCTCTCTGAAAGAATTTATACTCTAACGTATATGCCATGTTATTGTGCAAATGCCATATTCAGAGAGTACCAGGAATTTATAAGATCTATCGAGAAATAGAAAGCCAAAAGCTATGGGAATAAGAGTCAAGGAAGAATATTAGCAACGTGGGATATTAGGGAAAGCTTCCTGGGTAATATGCTATTCTTCAGAGACACCCAAAGGAGCTATAGTAACTGCATGGGAATGCAAGAGGACCAACAGCTACAAAACCTAACTCTAAAGAAATGCCTAGCTGGGGAGTAGATGAAACTGAAAAGAACCAACACCAAACACTGTATAGAGGATAAAACAAATAAAAACACATGGAAGCAAAGCAACAGATACAGAAAAATGACAGAAAACAAAGGATCAAATGACAGCAATAATGTCCTATAGATCATTTACGACCCTAAATGTGAATGGACTGAAAACAACAATCAAAAGACAACAGTGTGACTGGGTAGATGCTTACAAGAAGCTCATATCAGATCCAAAGAGAATGCAGTTTAAAAGTCAAGGCTATGGAAAAAAACATATCAAAGCAACAGTGATAAAGGAAATTAGGAGATGCTATACTAATTTCAAACAAGATGAACTTCCACCTGGAAAAATACATCTTTAGCAAGAAAGGGCACTCTGTTATGGTCAAGGGGGTAATTCATCCAGAAGTAACTATCATTAACATGTATACATCCAGTGTTGGACTATTAAAATCAATAAAATAAATACAGAGATAAAATTAGACATTGACAGTAACACAATAATGGCAGGGGACTTCACCTCTCCACTTACATCAATAGATAGATCATCCAAATATAAAATCAACAAAGAAATACGGACTGTAAATGAAATAATAGAGCACATGGACCTAACAGACATATACAGGGTACTCTACCCCAACAAAAAAGAATATACCTTCTTCTCAAGTGTACATGAAACACTCAAGGAGAGACCACATCTTGGGACAAAAAACAAGTCTCAGCAAACTTAGCAAGACTGAAATTATAGAAAGTGTCTTCTGATCAGAAGGCATGAAACTAGAAATGAACCAGAATTTATCCTGGATAAAACTGCAAGAACCACAAAGATGTGAGGATTGAGCAACATGCGTCTGAATAACTCATCAGTGAAATTAGAGATGAAATTAAGATGTATCTGGAAACAAATGGAAGTGAAGAGAGGAGCTACCAGAACATGCGGGATATAGCGAAAACAGTTCTAAGAGGAACGTTTATAGCCATATAAGCACATAGCAAAAATCAAGAGAGAGCCCAAATTAACTCCCTACCTTCACACCTGAGGGAACTAGAAAGAGAACAATCAAAACGCAAAACAAGCAGAAGGAAGGAGCTAGACTCACAAAGAAGAACAGAAAAAAACCCTAATAACAAGAATCAAAAAATGAAAGAGATGAGATTACACCTGATACAAGGCCCATAAGAGATGGCCAATTTTATACCAACAGATTCGTCAATCATAAAGAAATGGACAGACTCCTAGAAACCTATAACTTCACAAAATAGAAGCAGGATGACTTGAACAAGTCAATCACAATCATAGAAATTGAAGCACTAATCAAAAATCTCACCCCAAAACAAGGCCCAGGTCCATATGGCTTCACCAGTGAATTCTACCAAGCATTCAGAAAATAGTAAATCCCCATCTTCCTTAAAGTCTTCCACAAAATTGAAGAGGAGGGAAAATTCCCAGATACATTTTATACGACCAGTATTACCATGATCCTCAAGCTAGACAAAGATAGCACCCAAAAAAAAAAAAAAAAAAAAAAAAAAAAAAAAAAAAAAAAAAAAAAAAAAAAAAAAAAAAAAAAAAAAAAAAAAAAAAAAAAAAAAAAAAAAAAAAAGGAAAAGAAAACTGTTGACAAATATCCCTGATAAATATGGATGCGAAAATCCATACCAAAGATCTGGAAAACTGAATTCAACAGCACACTAAAAGAAAGTTAAAAAATGTACCACAATCAGCAGGATTCATTCCAGGGATGCAAAGATGGTTCTACATATGCAAATCAACCACATCAACAAAGAGAAAAGCAAAAATTAAGATTATTTCAGTAGATGAAGAAGTATTGACAAGATTCAACACCCATTCATAATAAAAGCTCTCACTAAATAGGAATAGAAGAAACATAACTCAACATAATAAAAAATTATACGGCAAATCCATAACCAGCATAACACTCAGTGGTGAAGAACTGAAAGCCATTGCCTTAAGCTCGGGAAGAAGACATGGTTACCCTCTCTTACTATTCAACATAGTCTAGGAAGTATTGGCCAGAGCAGTAAGGCAACTACTGAAAATAATAAAGGAGTATAACAAATTGACAGGATATAAAATCAACCATCAAAAATCGGTAGCGTTCCAATATATAAAAAATGAAGTCAATGAAAAAGAAATTCCAAAAAAACTTATGTTCTCAATAGTACCACAAATGATTAAATGACTTGGAATAAAGGTATCAAAGGAGGTCAGAGACATCTACATTGAAAATTATGACTTTAACAAAACAAATAGAAGTGCAAAGAGATACATCCAATCCGTCGTGCTCATGGGTTGGAAGATTTAACTTAATTAAAATGAAAGAAATTCCCATCAAAATTCCAGAGATGTATTTGAAGGAAATTGAGCAAACAGTACTGAAGTTTATTTGTAATTACAAAAGACCTTGAGTAGACAGAGCTCTCCAAAGATTAAAAAAAAACAGTGGGGGCATCACATTTCCTAACTTCAAACTGTACAACAAAATGATTACCATCAAAACAATATGGTACTGAAACAAAAACAGACATAAATTAGTGGAATTAAATTGAGAAACCAGAAATAAAGCCACATCTGTATGGACAGTTAATCTTCCACAAAGGAGCCAAGAGCACATAATGGAAGAACAAAAGTCTGTTCAATAAATGGTGTTGGAAAAACTGGACATACATCTGCAGGAAAAAAAAAAATCCAGCAATAGATTATTCATTAGCACCATCCACAAAAGTTAACTGAAAATGGATCAAAGACCTAGACGTAAGTCCTGAAACTTTTTATACTTGTAAGAAAATGTAGGAAAAATGCTGCACGACCTCAATCTCAAAGAGATCTTTGGAGAAAGAAGAGCTACAGCAAAAGTAGCTAAAGTAAAACTAAATATCTGGGACTACATCAAACTAAACATCTTCTCACAGTGAAAGAAATAACCTCTAAAACAAAAAAGCAATTCATCAAATTCAAGAAAATATTCACAAAGCATAGCTAATAGCTTAACCTCCCCAATATAGAAATAGCTCATACATCTCAACACAAAAAGTCAACCCTTTCAAAAAATGGGAAAAAGAAATGAACAGCCACTTACCCAAAGAAGAGACACAGATGCCCTACAGACGTGTGAAAAATATTCTGCATCACTCATCATCAGAGAAATGTGAAGACCAAAGTCCAGCACTACCTCGCGGCATTGAGAATGGCCTGTATCCAAAAGCCTAGAAATACCAAACTTTGAGGGTGTGTCTGTGGAATAAAAGGAACCCTCCTTCACCACCTACCTTGGTGAGAATGAAATTAGTGCAAACTCTCTGGATCACAGGTTGGAGATTCCTTAAAAAAAAAAATGAGGCAACCACCATTTGATCCAGCAATTCCCCTCCTAGGCATATACCCCCCCAAAACCAAAATTGCTAATCAGGAAAAAGCTGTGGAATATATAGTCTATGGAATTCTCTGCAGCTCCTGAAAAAATGAAATTGTGCCCTTCACAACAATCTGGATGGAACTAGAGGGGATCAAGTTAAGTGAAATAAGTTAGAAAAACAAGAGACATGCAGGATGGTTTCATTCATATATGGAGTCCAATGAAGTGAAACAAATAGATCAACTTCAGTAAAAATCCACAGGACCCAGGAGGGTGGCCGCCAGGGACCCAGGAGGGTGGGAGGAAGGAAGGAGAGAGTGATGGTGATTAAGGACACTAGAGCTCTGGAGGTGGGTGTGCTGTGAAACACACATGGGCTGAGAAGTGAGTTCAATATCTTAATGTGAGTGTGGCTTTTTAAACAAAGGAAATAATAATACAGTTATATTGCAGAAGTCATGATATAGTAGTTGTCCTTTTTATAAGTAATGGTGGAAACAAAGTTGTAGGCAACAGAATCACATACTCAGGTAATGGAGCAATAGGTTGGAAAATGCAGGGGAACATGGAAGTGTCTCATGCTTGGTTGGTAATCTGTGAGATCAGTTCAGATAAACTAAGTGAAAAAACCAGGAGGGACATTTTTAAAGGAAGAACAAAAATAGATGCATATTAGAGGTAGATTTGAAAGAATCTCATGACCATGGGCAATGAGCAAGAAGGAATTATTTAAACTGGACATCAAGGTTTCCAGATATGTGAGATACAAGAGAAGTTTTGAAGATGGGTGTCGTAAGAATAGATTAGGCAGAAAAGTCTCACTCCATTGGACTAGCCATGTAAAGGGAATCAATGAAGTAGGTTAGACTCGGGATTTGACTGGGAGTGGTGGTGGCTATGGAAATTGCCCTGTCTACTAAAGAACAGTTCTTCTCTGTGTCAACCCTGTTCGTAGTCATTACCGTGGATGAGTGTATGTCTAATAGTATAAGATCTTTTAATTTTCATAAGAAACTAACATTTCAAAATGTGACTTAATTTTTTCTGGTTCATTTCTTTATATTTGATTGTTTTTTAACATGGTGACTCATACAAGGTGTGAGAGTTGGTAACTTATGAGGGATTTGTAATTTTTCTGATTGTCTGATATAATCTATATAGCTGCTTCAATTACTGTTTATATTTCCATTAACATTTGTATGCACTTCTTCCAATTGCTTTAGGATAAATATTATATAGACTTACTATTTTATTATTACATATCCCTAGTAATAGTCCATTTGTGTCTGCTTCTCCAGTGGTTTCTTCTGTAAGATATTTGTTCCAAGAGAGCTTAATATATTAAGAGGCTCTAATATAAATGCATGTTTTGCAGACTGTACAACACATGTGTTTGTGTGTGTGTGATTATTATGTAGTTTTGGGTACAAGGGATAGTGGAGACAATTGCATTTTTCAATAGACTAAACTTCTGGGACTTGAAATGTAAGACCACAGAGGTAGAAATATTAAAAGTCTAGGTAAGAGCACAGAGAAAGGGACAAGATCCAGATAAACAGTTTTTATCTGAATATTAAGTGGATTTGCCAACCCAGCCATAACAAAGATATCTCTTATTTGCTCTAAGGGGTGCGATGATAGTTCCATTGACTTTATTTTAACCTACATCTTTCAAGAAGTACTGGGAAAGAAATTCACTGGTCTAAGGTAGATGGAGGGGGGGCCATTTACTATAATTTAAACAGATCTTTCAATATCAGCATTCACATCAGATCTCCGCATAATTGGTCTTATCAAGAAAGCTTTGATGTCACTGAAATAATGGAACAATTTTAGTGGAAATGCAGTTTTTTAAGTTTTTGAAAAAATAAGTGTATGTATTTTGTTACTGAGTGAAAGCTAATAGCAAAGAGCAGGATCTGAGGCATAATTCTGAAGCTAAAAGATCAATTAATTATCCTCCCAAATGTTTCATCTTCCAAATGTGTATTCATCACACACCTGGTTGCCTGGTAACCTGGTGATAGTCAGGGGTAATGGCGTGTCAGCACGAGGCTTCAGGTGACATGCAGTGACATGCCCCCACTCTCCTTCAGCCCGAATAGGCAGTACTAGGTGGCTCTCAGGTCTAAGAGGAAATTGCTGTAGGGAAAGAATGTTGGGTATCAGATCATAATTCCCCCTCTACCACATATTGGCTGTGGCTCTAGGGAAAGTTATTTGATCTAAGACATCTTGTTTCCTCATCTGTATGGTGGAAATAACCTTAGTACTTACCTCTCAGAGTTATCATGAGTCTTACATGAGATCATGTATGTAAAATGTACAGGTACAGTATTACTATTAACATTAAGAGCCCTGTCATTATTACTGAAATGAGTAGGACCTTCTGTTGCTGGAGACTGACTAGAAAAACTAAAGTTATCTGTCACTAGAAGCTGAATTAAATGACTAATGATGTTTTGTGAACCAGATGGAATTCATTCACTGAAATTAAATCCAAAGGGAATTTCTTGGGAGGAAATCTGTGGTGTACACATTCAATGAGTGGCTTAAGTCCACTGTTTCTATCAGGAAATTAGCATAATATGCTCTTTTGATTAGAACACACACTACTCACATACATCTTAAAATTGCCCAATAGATACAGAAATCTATGACATAGGCGAAGTGCGTAGCGCCCCTAGGATTGGGTAGTTCCCAGCTTGCACAACTGTTTGGGTTCCTAGACATTCCATTATATCTTTAAATGCAGTGGAGGTCTGTGCACTCTGTGTGGGGACTATGGCATGAAGAAAGATTCTTGCTCCCCGAAAAGCTAGTCCTGAACACAACTTTTGGGGGGTATTAATACTTGAATTAAGCGGTACTGGTGCACATGGGTTTCTACACTTTTGTCGCTATTAAAAATTGTTTGGCGCGCTGATATTGCATGCCACCTGACATTACACACACATCTGCAGTAATTTTCCTTAAGAGCTGTCTTACAGAAAAGTGTGCCCGGGTGCGGCTAATGCTCTTGCATGGATGGTGTGATATTTGTTAGCCAGAGTTGTATAGGCAGGGAGAACTCAAGAGCAGTAGACCCCTTGCTTGATTGTTTTTTTAAAATCCAGAAGTGTTTCTGAAGAACATTTTCTAAGAAAACGTTTGCTTCATTTATTCAGTAATCCATCTAATTATCAAAATAAATATGACAGACACTGGTCACACATGGGGGATAATGTGATGACAAGATCCGTATAATTCTTTACTGACTTTATGCTTTTATGGAAAAGATAGACTCTCAAGCGAAAACAATTAAGCAGCATAAATTTTATGAGTAGGAAAAACACCTAGCCTGAGTATTCTGGGAAGATGTTATCATCATGCTTTAATTTGTTTCTCCTTTAATAAAATCATTGGCTTTTGACCCTGAATGTTAACTAGGCACCTAGAACAATTTCTAGATGAAAACAGCTAGGAAACTCATGGAGGGATAAAACTGCCTTTATTTCCACTCTAAACTTTTGATCTGTGATATAGGAGAATGGATGGAAATGGGTCTGACAAAGATCGCATGGATCTCCTTGTCCTTGTTATAGGCAGGGATAGAGAGATAACTTTTCATGGATAGATAACATAAGAGTTTCAATTAAGTCCTCAGTAGGTATTTAATGCAAAACCCCTAAATGAAGTTACCTGCATGTATCTTAATCAGCCAGTTGTTTTCTGGGGAGTGATAACCACAAACAGTTTGCTTTTGCAGGAGGATGAGCACACACCTTAGGTTCGTGGATGAAGGCCTGCTGCTGGCAAATCCCTCGCCAGAGACAGACATGTGGTGGGCAGAGTGGGCGGGTGGGCTGCAGTGGTTAAGATTGCTGTGTTAGCACAGGCATCCAGGGGTGCCAAGAACTTGACAGCATGACAGATAGCAAAAGAGGAAGCTGAGCCAGTTAGGGGTGGCCTCCAATCTGTGGTTGACAGCCAAGGATAATTTGAGGTTAAGAGAGCAGGCAAAATCACACTGCACACACATGCACACTCTGAAAGTGCTTCCAGAGAGCTCATCCTGATGGAGTCTGTGGCTGGCTTTGAACTTTAATCACTCACTGGTTAGTGGGATGATATCTCTTTCTAAGTTCTTTTAGAGTTAAGTACCTCATTTGAAATCTTCAAGTTATATATACGCTGGTGAAGTTTATTCCAGATTTCCCAGGTCAGCTTACATATCATTTTCTTCAGAAGGTTTCTCTTGAGAGCCTAGCTAAAGAATTTAGACTCAGGTATACCCTGGTGACCTAGCGATTTAGTTCTGTAGGCACAGGCACATACATCTCAAGATCCTGGGACTGGGGAAACCAATGAGGATGAACAGCTGAAGAAAATAAAGTGCCTCTTCCTCTTCTCTCTTCCTGCCTTCTTCTCTTGCCTAGACTTCATTCCTGCCTGCACCTTTCCTTTCAGCAGTGACACTCTACATTATTGTATTATCTGGTGGCACCTATCACATTTTGGGATTATCTTAAAAATTGTCATTGTTTTTCTTTATTGTAGAGCTTTTGCGTCTGATCTGGAAGCTCTATGAGAACAAGGAACTTCTCTGTCTCATTCCCTATTGGGTCCTTAGATCCCAAAGCAGTCCTTGGTACTTACCTCTCTGTGCCGCACGGGGCAAGGATCCTCTCTTAGACAACTTCCTAAGCCTGATGCCCAGCACAGCGAGTAGGCATCAATGATTCTGACTAATCTCTGGGTTCATTTAATGAGAAACACAATGAAGTGTTATAATACAAACCCGAAATGAACAGTAAATGCACAGCTTGTTGAAAAAAAAAGGACCAATTTTCTCTTAACCGACTTTAAATGAATTTAAAACCAGTGGCTGTTTCTGTGTATTTGTGTGTTCAGCTTGCATTTGAGCACCATTCTGTGAGAGGTACTCAAATGAAAGAGAAGTTTGAAGTCCTTGCCTTTCAAAGTTATATGCTGTTTTAAAATAAGTAGATAAAATATGCTTTCTTTTCTAATCTTTAGAAATGGTGTCGAGATAATGTTTGTTAAAAGAATGAATAAATGAGTAGAAATAAGAATCAACGAATGAATAGGAAAAGATGAATTAAGAGAGGAGTTAGAACCAGACAGTCAGTTGCCAGAATCTATGCGTCCGGGTGGGGGATTTGATTGCATGAAGTCTTTGACTCATGGAAATACACTGGATTTAATTTTCACCCAATGACAGTATTCACTGACTCCTCGTGCTCATATTATTGTTTCTTAGTAATTTGTATTGTTCGTTGATGTCCTTATGCTTGGAATGCCCATGCTAATAATCTTTATAAGTACCAAGTCAAGGAAGATAAAATCAAACATCATTATCTCAGTGAAAAATTTTACCACCTCCCTTGCAATAAATAATTTTTCTTCTTCTGAATTCCTAAAATGCTCTACTGATTCTTTGCCTGTAGTACTTAACCCTTTCCATCTTATATTACCATTATTTATGTCTGTGTTTGATCATCCTTTAGCATCTCAGCTCCTGAGGCGGGTGCGTCATTGCTGATTTATCTAAGTTGTCAACCTTCAGTAATTTGTTCAATAAATATTTACTGAAGACATATTACATGTCAGGCATGCAGCTACTTTTGGAGAAACCGTTGTGAGCAACTGGCATCAACAAGGCAAACTAGTTTGCTTTGGATTGTAGAGTTTTATAATAGAGCAATGTATTAATGGCTTTTATTTGTTGAACACTTTAGCCAATTTGACAAGATAATTATCTTATCGTATTATAGTTGGTAAGGATGTAGATTTTAGATTCCATAGATTCTGGTTCTGCTTCTGGCTCTGTTGTTTACTAGATGCATGACCTTCCCCTGGTAATGCAGTCTCTTGGAACATCTGTCTAAGTAATTTATTACCATAAATAATACTGTGTAACAAGCCCTACCAAAGCAGATGAACACAAAATTTATTCAACCTGTGAGTCGGTGAGTCCTTTGGGTCTGGACCCAGCTAGGCTGGTTCCATTTTGAGTAGCTCTTATGTCTGAAGTGAACAGTAACCCAGGTGGGAGGATGGATCAATTTCGGGTAACCTCACCTGACACAGCTCTTTACAAATGGTCTCTTATCCAGCACCAGGCAAGTAGGACTTACTCATATGGTAGCTGTATGGTCTAAAACAGCATTAGTAGTGTCACTATATATGTGTATGTGTGTGTGTGTGTGTGTGTTTGTGTATATACATATATATATTACTGTAGTAGTTATTCTACTAATATTTATTCATTAAATAACCTCAGGTGTTTAGGTTCCCCATTGCTTAGATACATGTCAACACACCCTGCCCTTCACTAAATCACCAAATGTTCTTCACCATTGTCCGTCACCATTTGCTGCCCCCCAACCCCGCTGCCCCAGTCCCTATTGGTAACCTCAGTTCATTGCAAGTGTCCATGGGTTGGTCTCGTTTCATCTGTTCCTTTGTTTTATCTGTTCACATTTAACCTATGAGTGAAGTCATCTGGTATCTGTCTTTCTTCTTTGAACTTACTTCGCTTAGCATAATACCCTCTAGATCCATCCATGTTGATTCAAGTGACAGGATTTCATCTCTAGTAAGCACTGTGCAGTATTCCATTGTATATACGTACCACATCTTCTTTATCCATTCTTTATCCATTATCTGATGTTGGGCACCTAGGTAGATTCCAGTTCTTAGCTGTTGTGAATAGGGCTGCAGTAAACATAGGGGTACATAAATCTCTGCAGATGAATGTTTTTGTATCTTTTGGATTAATACCCAGAAATGGAATGTTGGGATCATATGGAATTTCCATCTTGAATGTTTTTAGGGATCGCCAAACATTTCCATAGGGCTTGCACCAACTTACACTCCCATGAACAATGTAAAAGTGTTCCCCTTTTTTTCACATCCTCACCAACCTTTGTTGTTTCCAGACTTTTGCATAATAGCCAGTCTTTCAGGTGTAAGGTGATGTCTCATTGTTGTTTTGATTTGCATTTCCCTGATAGCCAGAGTGTAGGAACAACTTTTCATGTGCTTGTTGGCCATCTGTATATCCTCTTCAGAAAAGTCTCTCCAATTTCTCCTATATTTTGATTAGACCGCCTATTTTTCTGTTATTTTTGTGAGTTCTTTGTATATTTTTGATATTAAACCTTTGTCAGAAATATGAAATTCAAATATCTTCTCCCAGTTAGTGGATTTCCTTTTGGTTTTGATCATGTTTTCTTTCACTGTTAGAAGCTCTTTAGTTTGATGTCGTCCCAGTTGTCTATTTTTGTTTTTGTTTCCCTTGATGGTGGAGTTGAATTCCTAAAGACCTCTTTACAGATGATGTCATGGAAAGTCGTTCCTGTGTAGTTTTCTAAGAACTTTAAGGATTCTGGTCTTATGTCCTAGTCTCTAGTCCATTTTGAGTTAATTTTTCTGAATGATATTAAAGAGTAGTCTAGCTTCATTCTTTTGCATGTGACTGTCCAGCTTTCCTAACACCATTTATTGAAGAGACTTGCCTTTTTCTCCATTGTATGCTTTTGGCTTCTTTTTCATAGATTAACTGACTATATGTGAGTGGGTCAATTTCTGATAATTCAGTTCTATTCCAGATCTGTGCCTCTGTTGTTATTCCAATACCATACCATTTTGATCACTATTGCTTTGTAATATAGTTCTATGTCTGGGAGTATAATCCCTCCACATTTGTTATTTTTTCTAATAATTGCTTGGGCTCTTCAGGGTCTTTCGTTGTTATATACAAATTTTAAGATTTTTTTTGTTCTATTTCCTGGAAATAAGCCCATGGGATTTTAATGGGGATTGCATTAAATCTGTATATTGCGTTGGGTAAGATGATAATTTAATGATGTTGATTCTTCCCAGCCATAAGCAGGGGATGTCTTTCTATATCTTGTGTCCTCCTTTATTTCTTTTAAGAAGGACTTAAAAATTTCATTGTACAGGTCTTTTACTTCCTTGGTTAGTATATGCCCATATATTTTATTCATTTAACTTCTATTTTAAGTGGTGTGATTTTCATTTTCTTCTAGCATGTTGTTTGTGTATACAAATGCAGCTGATTTTTGTCATTGATTTTGTAGTCTTCCACTTTCCTGTATTTGTTGATGAATTCTAGAAGTTTATTGACTTAAGTTTTCAGAATTTTCAAAATATGTAATCATGTCATCTTCAAATAATTATAGTTTTACTTTCTTCTTTCCAATTTAGATTACTTTTATTTCCTTTTCATGTCTAATTTCTCTGATAAGACCTCCAGTACAATGTTAAATGGCAGTGATGAGAGTGGACAGCCTTGCCTTATTCCTGACCATAGAGGATATGCTTTCAATGTTTTTGCCATTGTCTATGATGTTGGTTGTGCGTTTTCCATATGTGGCCTTTATTGTGTTGAGATATGTATCTTCTATTCCCATTTTATGAAGGGTTTTTTTTTTTAAATCATAAATCGTTGTTAAATCTTGTCAAAAGCTTTCTCTGCATCTGTTGGTGGGATCATGTAGCTTTTCTCTTTGCTCTTGTTGATATGATGTAGGACATTAATAGATTTATGTATGTTGAACCATCCTTGCATGCCTGGGATACATCCCAGTTGCTCATGGTGGATGATGTTTTTAATGCATTATTGGATTTGGTTTGCTAATATTTTGTTGAGAATTTTTCATCTATGTTCATTATTGGTCTAATTTTCTTTGTTGGTGATGTCTCCGTCAGCTTTTGATATCAATGTAATGTTAGCCTCATAAAAAGTGTTGGGGCAAGTTCTCTGTTCCTCAGTATTTTGGAAGAGGTTGAGAAGAATAGGTGTTAATTCTTGTCTGAACATTTGGTAGAACTCATTAGAAAAGCCATCTGGTCCTGGGCTTTTATTTTGGGGAGACTTTTGATTATTTCTTTAATTCCTTTGCTTGTGATTGTTCAGTTCAAGTTTTCCAGGTCTTTCAGGTTCAGTTTTGGTCAACTGTATTTTTCTAAAAATCTCTCCCAGTTCTCAAGGTAGAGGTGTTCATAATAGTCCTTTATGTGTTTTGAATTTCTGTGGCATTTGTTGTAACTTCTCCCCTCTCATTTCTGATTTTAGTTTTGAGAGATTTTTTTCTCTCTCTCTTTTTTGTGTGCATCTAGCTCATGGTTTGTCAATTTTGTTTATTTTTTCAAAAAATCAACTTTTGGTTTCATTGGGTTGTCCTTGTTTTCTATTTCGTTTATTTCTGCTTGAATCTTGTTTACTTTCTTTTGCTGATTTTTGGCTTTATTGCTCTTTCTATAATTGTTTTAAATGTAGGGTTAGGTTGTTTATATATAATTTTTCTTGTTTCTTGAGATCTGCCTTGTGATGAACTTTCCTCTCAGCATTGCTTTTACAGCATCCCATATATTCCAGTAGCTCAGTTAATCATATCATTTGTCTCTTAAGTATTTTTTTAAGTTCCTCTTTTACCCAAAAGTCACTCAGAAGCATATTGTTTAGTTTATAATTAATTTGGGATTGTCCAACTTTCTTTTTGTGGTTGATTTCTAGCTTTAAATCATTGTGGTCAGAGAAGATGCTCAGTATGATTTCAATCTTTGTAAATTTTTTGAAAGATATTTTGTGTCCCAGAATATGATCTATCCTTGACAATGTTCCATGCACACTTGAGAAGAATGTGAAATCTGTAGTTGTTGGTTGAAGTACTCAATATATACCTCTTAGACCTATCTGTTCCAGATGGTCATTCAAAGCAGCCGTTTTCTAATTTACTGCCTGGTTGATCTGCCCATTGTTGTTAGTGTGTGTTAAAGTCTACCACTATTATTGTGTTGCTGTCGATGTCTCTCCTCATATCTAATAATGCTTGCTTGATATATTTTGATGCTCCTTCATTTGGTACATTTATGTTAATAAGTTAATAATGTCTTTTTGCTGGATTGACCCTTTAATCATTATATAATGTCCATCTTTGTCTTTTGTTATGCTCTTTAGATGGATCTGTTTTATCCGATATGAGTGTAGCTATTACTGCTCTTTTGTGGTTGCCATTCAACTGTAGGATTATCTTCCAACCATTGATTTAGAGAGCCTTTGTTTATCTTTTGAAAGGAGGTGGCTTTCTGAATGCTGCAGAAGGTCGGATTGTGCTTTTTAATCCATTAGCCACCTTGGATCATTTGACTAGTGAGTTCAGTCTGTTAACATTTAGGGTGATTATTGATAGGTAGCTACTTATTGTCGTTTTGCAATTTGTCTTCTGTATATTGTTCCAGACCATGCCTTTGTTCTTATCTTTTTCTTCTTAGGTCAGATGGGTGAAATCATGTTTTTTTTTCATTTGTTTGTTTCCCTTTTTGTTTTTTCCCTGAGTATGTATTTTGAGGTTACCCTGAAGTTAGCATTAACAATTCTATTTTTATTTGAAAGCATATTAGTCTCCATTTATTTTAACTATAAACATTTTTGTTCTCTTTCTCCCCATTTTTTATATTTGCTGTCATGTTGTTTTTATGTGGGATTTCTTCACACTTTATTATAGAGCATTCTTTAATATTTTTTGCAAAGCTGGTTTTGTGGTGACAAATTCCTTGAACTTTTGCTTATTAGAAAAGCTTTTCAATTCTTCAATTCTTCAATTCTACTTCAATTCTAAATGATAATCTCACTGGGTATAGTATTCTAGGCTGAAAATCCTTTTCTTTCAGCACTTTGAATATATCATGCCATTCCTTTCTGGCTTAGAGTTTCAGTTGAGAAATCCACTGACAATATTATGGGCACTGCTTTGTATGTTACACATTTTTCTCTGGCTGTTTTTAAGTTTCTTTATCTTGTATTTTTGACATTTTGATGACAATGTGTCTAGGTGTATTTTTGTTTAGGTTTCCTTGATTAGGAACTCTTTGAATTTCCTGGATCTCAAGGCTTGCTTCTTTTTCAGGTTGGGGAAGTTCTCATCTATTATTTCTATTTTCAGATAACATTTCTTCCCCCTTTTCCCTCTCTTCCCCTTCTGGAACCCCTAAGATGCACATGTTGTTCTTTATGATGTTATCCAAAGATCTCGAATGCTGCCTTTGTTTCTTTACTTTTTCTTTTTTAATCTCTTTGCCGGTTTCCTTGAGCGAGTACCTCTATTTTATCTTCCAAATCTCTGATTCTATTGGAAGTTTTATCTAATTCTCTTTAAATTATTTAGTTCAACTCTTGTATTCTTCATTTCTTTGATATCTTGCTTCATTTCTTCTCTATTTTTTTATATTCTCTTTTATTTATTCTATTGTTTTCTGGACTCCTATGAGTATGTTAATCACTGTTACCCTAAATTCAACTTCAGGTAGGTAGTTTGCATACATTGCTGTATTCAGATTTTTCCCCTGTTTTTTTTTATTGGATCCGTAATTTCATGAATATTTTTCTGTGTCTCTTTTCTGTTTGGCATTCTGTTTATATTTCCGAGGGTTCGGTTTCGCTTCAGTAGTGGCATTGTGTAGAGTGATCACCTTGCTGCTGGCCCAGATTAGCAATCAGTCTGCAGTTCTACCTCTACCCACAGGATGTTGCTAGTGGGCTATGTTGAGATTTAGTCCACTTCTCCCTTTAATCCTGGGGGTGAGATATCTGGTGGACGGGCTATCCAGTGGGTGGATCCTGAGACTTTGGGACAAAATAAGGGTGAAGGGGGTTAGAGTGGGGAATTTCCTTAGCTGCCTTCCTGTTACGGTGGTGCTCAGTGTAATTTCACCATGTGGACTCCAGCTTAGTCTGTGGGACTCTGGCTCTTCTTGTACCCCATGCCGAGACAGTCTCCCTCATCTCCACATCTCAGCTCCACTGGGCATGCTCCTCACTGCCTCTGCACTGGGTCTTCAGCCTTTTTGTTTACTCCCATAGCTCAACCCTACTTCCATGGCTTTTATGCTAAGTCCCAAATCTGTGGCTTAGCTGCATTCCAGAGTGTTTTCCCCTATCCTTTGTCATCAGGAAAGCTGCTCTGTCTCTGCAGATGCTGTGCCATCCATTCCTTGATATTTGCCTCTGGAAAACAGGCAAACTTCTCGTTGCTCTGTGGGGGGATCTGAATCTAGTCCCTGCTAGGTCAGTTCTTCCTTCTCTCCTTGGTAGTGGCACTTCTGTCTCAGTCTATTAGGTAAAGCAAGGTGCAAGGTTAGATCAGATTTATAGGTTAGAAATTTTGTCATTTGATGAGAATTATTGCAAAATCACATTGTGCAGGAAGTAGATATATATAGGTATGAAAAATTGAGGATTACTTTAGTACTTCATCTCCTATTAACTCAGGCTGCAAAAAGGGAGGATAATAATACTCCCTACTTTATAAATGAATTGTGGAAAATATATGAGATAATGTGTAACTACTGGGGATATTTCCTGGCATTTAAGAAATACTGAAATTATGTTGTTATATTACTTATCCTCATAGTCAACCATATGGAGGTATTATTATCCCAGTCTTACAAATAAAGAAACTCAGAGGGTTTGAGTTACGCAAGATCACATAGTTGCTTAGTCCGTCAGTTGTGGAGATAGGGCTCAAACCAAGATTTGTTTGACTTCAAAACTTACTTCCTAACTATTCACCAAATCTTTTTTTTTTTCCTGGACACATAAGTAGATTACATTTCTCAGACTTTCTTGCTATAAGTGAGCTAGTGATTGGATTATAATCTGTAAACAGTGAATAGTGTTGTTCAGGAGGGAAGGATTGCAGATTTCAGAATCTCCTCTTGTTAGGAAAATGCTTTCAGATTAGAAACACTGATTTTGAATTTTAGTGAACCAGATATAAACTTTTATTATAAATTTCCAATTAAGTGTTAGTTTCTTGCAATAATAATAAACTAGCTATATAGTTTTAGCAAACTAATTATAACAATATAATAATACCTGTAAGTACCTAAAAGTACCTATAACAAATTAGCTGTAATTAGATACCATATAGCTTTTGAGTTGAAACTGTGACAAATTAAGAGTTTTACCAAGTATGGGTGTGGGGGTGGTTTAGGTGGGTAGGGGAGGTGTTTGAGGGGATGATCAGGTGCAGGACTGGGTTGGGGATAGGCTTTCAGGTTGGTGGGGGTCAACATTTCTAATCTTGGACAATCCCAGTCACACTGGTGATATGATAAACAGAGATATCACGAACAAGTCAATGCAGCATTTAGTTTCTAAAACACTGGGTTAAGATAATGAAAAATTTTCTAGCTATTATTTTGCATACATCAGGAGTGCTAATTGTCATTGAATAAATGAGAAAGTCCCACAACCAAACACAAGCTTTTTGGTCCCTTATAAACATGTACCATTTGGTCTTTATCTTCCCACTTGGTGATTTCTCCTCTTTCTCTCTTCTGAGAGGAACTTACTTTTGTTCAACCAGACTGAGTATAGGGTTAATATACATCTATCCTGGGCCAGTAGATCAGATTCTCAGATTAGAGTACCATTATTAGGATCCATTTTATCTCCATGAGCAAAAGTAAGTTATAGTTTCAGACATTACATTTAGGTAGTCTTTTGTAAAGATTGAAAATGTTTGTTTCAGGGCTTCTGTTGTCTAGTTTTGAGAACATTATCAAGGATTGTGATCAAGAAAATTCTGAGGATTATGGAAGTGGGTTTTAAACACTCGTAGAAAGGAGTTGAAATCTAAAAGTGACAAAAATTAGAAAGATGAAGAAAACTAGTGAAAATATACAAAATAAACAAAACACTCGTAAATAAAGGGCATGAAATTTACTTTCTCACTGGCTTGAAAAGGGAATTCATACTAATTGGCACTATTATGGAAGCTCCAGTGAGACAATTAGGTTTTTATATTGTGACAATTATATGGGACCTCTGCTATTGACATCAATCAGTTTTTGCCCTCTACCTTAGAGGACCATCAACTCAGAGAGAGACAGACTGTCTAAGTTTGGAGTCATGGAATAAGTCTCATTGCATCCCTTAGGAAGAGAAAAGAGTGATACAGTGAAATCCTAGTGAAATACAATTTAACTTTAAAAGTCTGTTCTGTAACCTCACTTTAAATGACACAATAAAATATAGGTAACATTTAGTGGGTATTTAATATGTGCCAAGTACTCGCAGTTGAACAAGAAAGAGGCAAATGACTAAACCAAGTTGAAATTAGACATTTTATGAAGGCAAAATTTTTTAAGATGCATAACTGGTAACAGGGAAGTTTGGATTAGAGGAGAGAGACTAAGTGTGAATTCTTGGGTTAAGTTAGTACCTCTGGCACTCAGGCAAACATCGCACCTCTCAGAGTCCTCATTTGTAAAATGAGAATAATGATAATCTCCAGGGAGGGACAATAAGTTCAAACAGTGGAGGCATTTTTCAGCTACAGAATGCAGAACTCACAAAGATATTTAAATTAATCTCTGACATTTACACATACATATTAATCATTTTATTTTCAGAGGGTTTTGGTGGAAACCAGCATCATAACGGGTTTGAGAAAACTTCAAAATATCTTCACAATGACTCATATCTAGGGAAACAACCTGTATATCACTAATGTCCCTTTATTACTCAATGAACAAGCCAAATCTTACAACCAAATAAACATATTTCAAAAAAAAAAGAACTCCAAAACAAAGCAAGGGACAACAATCAAAGACATCTGCCAATTTTGGGGTGATGGAAGTAATAAATGAGATAATTCACTACTTTATATTTCATTTCTTCCAGTAAGTCATTAGATACTTAAGAGAAGTGACTTGTACCAACCAGTTGTCTTTTCATTAAATATTCATATTTTCTAATGGAAATTGTTCTGACAAATTGGGCAAATTGAGCAGCTTATAAATACGTTTCAAAAAGAGGAGTTTTGGGATTCCTAGTGAGTGAGCTAATGCTTAAATCATTAGCACTCCATTGATTTTATAATTAAAAAGCTGGAAAGTAAATATAGTGTGTGTTTTAAATGGGATGATAATTGTTTGTGTTGATGCTTAGATCATAAGCCTTTTGATTGGAGATATACATTAGCTATGCAACGTGCGACTAGTTTCATCGGAGGATCCTCTTAGCAGTTTTTTGGGACAAAACCCCTCCACTGTGTCACTTACAAGAAAAAAGAATGCAAATGAGAAAAAGATTCAAGTGAAGAAAAGAATAATTGTTCCAGAAGAGATGAAGACCAGGCATTTGAATATAGGCTCCATGTCTTATTCTGGGAAAGCAAAAGGAGACTTAAGTTTCTAGGGAGCTATGAGAAAGTAACTTCACCTTAGTTATTCAACATTAGTCTGATACATATTTACTGAGCACTAACCACATGACAGGCATAGTTCTAAACAGTATATGGCTACAGTGATGCACACGAGAAAAATGGTACCTGAACTCAAGACTTAGAAGGTAGACAATTAAGCAAGTTGTCATGATACAATGTGAGGAATGTGATGGCAGGAAGTTGTGTGAATTCATACAACGGGTCAGAGAAGGTCTTCCTGATAGGATGACGTATGCTGAGTCCTATGGGTGAGCAGGAGGTAGGAGTGTTCCAGGCATGGTAATATTATATGCAATGGCCAGGAAATTGGAAGAAATATGGAATGTTTTAACCATTGACAGTACGGATGGAACAGGGCTGACTTATAAAAGTCTATCATGAGCCACAAATGTGAGTGATATACATAAACATGACATACATAATTTCCTATTTTCTAGTAGTTACTTTAAAAAGGTAAGAATAAATTGATGGAATTAATTTTAATAACATAGTTTATTTAGCCCAGTATACTCCAGATATACCATTGTAATGTAAATGTAAAAAATGTAAAAATATGTAAAAAAAATTATAATCAATATAAAAATACTGGTCATCTAAAAATGTATTTTTTTCCCATTAAGTCTCTGTGTATTTAACACTTGGAACATATCTCAATTTGAATTTGCCACATTTCAAATGTTCAATAGCAGTATGGCCACTGCATTGGTCAATACAAGTCTAGAAGTGAAATAAGGACTTAAAGGGTGAGAGATGAAAACAGACATGCAGAAAGGAGTTAAATACTGATTTTTTAAATGTTTCCACCTGCAACTCAATTAATTAGACCAAGTGATCTTTGAAATATTTCTAGCCCTCTGAATCTATGAACCTTTTCCTATCTGAAGGAAGGCATGCGCAGAAGTAGAATGTTCTTACCAAAACACCTCAAATTATTTTTGTCACTGTTATCCTCTTTTTGACTACAAAGATATTTATACATGCCAATGACCCAGGAATGTTATAATGAATACACTTACTCTGATAAAAATTTTTCTTTAATGCTATTTCTCTTGGTTTATACAATAGGACTTTGGTTTGACAGTATTTGTAGTAGACTTTTATAAAGTAAATTTTACCTGATGGTAATTGACCTTTGAATTTTCTTTGGAAATCATCATTCCTCCATTCTCAGTCCATGTTGTAGTTATTCTGCAAGTTCAAAGGTAGTTGTGTCTCAGGTGTATGTGCACAGTGACTAGTGACTTTGTGTGACCTAAGTCATGATAATCGTCAAATCACAGCTCATGTGGAGGAATTTTGATTAAGCTATTGGGGTAGAAGTATTCTGTTTTCTTTCTACTGGTAAAATTACTTCTAGGATAAGATGTAGAATTAAAGGTGACAGCGGTCTTGTCACTGTGAGGAGAGAATTTGCTTGAGAATGGAGTGGACAGACAAATGCAGTGTAGACAGATGGGAGAGATAGAATCTTGGGGGAAAATATTTGTCTCTGGATTTAGCTTTAGCTAAAGTCTGAAGTTCCATGCTTGGTCTTTCCACTTTTGTACATCTGTTATCTTTTTTGTTTTGGTATTAGCTAAAGTCTCTTTGAGTAGGACTTTCTGTCATTTGCAGATTACTTACTAAAAACTTAGAATAGCATTATTGTCAAATTTATCATAGTTGTACAGAATGGAACCTAGAATTAAGAAAATTTTGTTAAATGTGAAATTATGATGTCTGTAAAAATATTTTTTCTTATGAATTACTCTAAAATTCATTAATCAAACTTCAATGAATATTTATTGCAGATATACTCTTTCAGGGACTGTGTTCTGATTTATATATTATATAAATTATTTAATTGTGTCTCTCATTTCTCTGCAATCTTTTGATTGGCAGAGTACTCTGCCTAACTAAATACAAGTAAAAATAGAAATAATAACTATTTTAAACTATGTTTCATTCTTTTTAAAAATTTATAAAATTCTCATGCTCTTTAAGAAGAAACAGTTCTCCCAAACTCTTCTCCCTTTGCACACATTTCATATTAATTTTCTCCCTAATTATGTATGATTTTGGAACACTTTAAAATTAATTGCCTGCCAAAATTATGACTAGAATAGATGGGCAGTTCAAGGATAAATCTAGATCTTACTCCAAGTGCTTCAGAATCTGTTGGGATGATCATTCAAGATCATTCAAAATGAAAATTCCTGGGCTCCTTTCAGATTGAGTTACTGAGCTTGAGTCTTTGGGAAGAGTCATAGAACTTTAATTTTAAGCAGCTCTCTTGGAGATTTACAGGTACGCAAAATTTTTGGAATCACTTGCTTTCTTAGGAAAAAGTTTCACAGCATTCTAGGATATAGTGAAGGAATGGATAAGTTCTGAAACCTAGATCATCAGCATTTAAACATTATCTTTTTTGTCTCTCTGATAGGCAATAATTATTTTTAATGCTCAAAAATATTTCATACAGAGGAACTGCTTCAAATATTCACATAATAAAGTGTGAGTTGAATATTATTTATCTTGGGTAAACATTATAGATCATAATGTCTCTATTGAATTTGATTATGGAGTCTTAACAGCCTAGTGAGAGATTCGCTGACCCATGTTAACTTAATTTAGAAAAGTTAGGCTAATATAATTTTAAAAAGGGCTCGCTTCAAAATTATGCCCTTAAATATTTCATTCAAAATCTTAAAACATCTTGCTCAGTTGTTTTACATTAACATGAATTTAGAGTATTGATGTTTATTTAAAAATTAGTATTACATTGCAAGTAAATGACTGAATGTAGCAACATTGAGATGTTTGCAATGTAAACATAGCTACCTGAATGGGGACCAGAGAGAAGGACTGAAAGAGAAACTAAGGTCATAGTGCATGTTTGGGATACTTCTTTATCACTTTTAATAAGTCAAGTGGAAATATGGTACTCACAATTCTTTCCTGGGCCCTGGTAATGTTGCGAAGTTTATACTTGGAGAAAACAGTAAAGCTGAATAATAACTGGGGAAGAATTTCTTTCTCTAGAACTTTAAAAAGATCACACCAAATGTTGACCTGTGATTTAGCTAGCTATCTTGCCTTTATTAACTGCCGCTCTCCCTCCCTTTTTCTTCCTTCAACAATGTTTATAAAGTATCTATAATATGCCAGGCACTGTACTAATAAGCACTTGGGATTGAATGTTGAAGATCATGCTTATAACCCTGCTCTTGCCTAGCTTATTATTTGCTCACTCTACTTATGTATCCATCTGGTCCCATATGGAGTGATCCAAAACATTTCTTAATTTTTAGAAGAAAATTATTTTAGTTCCATTGAATTATAGATCTTCTAGCTTATTAGATTTCATTTGATATGCGTGAAGATACCTTATTTGATCAATTTTAGTACTGTGTCTTCAGTGCAGTATCTTTTTTGTTTTCTCCTCCTGCATAAGTTATTCTGTTAATTATCATTACTATAGAGTACTTTCTTGCAGAGAATCCTGTTATGGATAATACAAGATGGTTGTGTACTTGACTAAGTTATGGCTGCATTCTATAGCATGAACACTCCAGTTTACTTTATTAGAAAGAAATAGAAATATACACACTGACATCTCAGAATAACTTTAGGATACTGTCCTGAGTAGCCAGTTGTGACATGAACCACTTCTTGGGTTCTGTCAGCCAATGTGGTTGATTATCATCAGTACTACTTAGGAAGATAATTAGACCAGGTCAAGCAGATGTGAGTATTTACCTGCCTCTCCAGAGGCATTCTGAAGGAATGAGTGCTCACACAGAACTGTTCAGTGACTGGCAGGGCCTACCAAATAGCTGCCACCTTGACTGATGAAGGTCTGATAAATCTCCTTGAATTTTTCAGGTTTCTATGAGGTGATGTTTTCACTGAAAGGGAGATAAAATTTCAGAGATTGGCTCTGGGGAGAGCCAAATCAATTATTTTTCATTTTATAAAATAATGGGAAGAGAAAATTGGTGGCAGTGTTGAAGCCATGAAAAATACTGTGGAATTGACTTTACGATAATGTTTTAATAACAAAATTATATAGGACCAATCACAAATACATCCTATATTGTTACTTCTATATTCTCTGATCTTGAGGAGAGATTGATCAGGCAGTTTATGGTTGTCATTCTGTAATATTTTCATAGGCTTTGGAATCACAGCCTGCCTCTGCAGATACAACACTTAGGATTAGATGCTTTTCTTTGTCATTAACAAAGTGATGATGTTGGGGTGATGTTGATGCAGGTTTTTCATTTGTGAAGCCAGAAATATTCTCCCATGCTCTATGTTACAGACTCAGGTAATTTCCATTGATCTAATTTAGCCTTGACCTTGGTAATGGCAGTAAATTAACAAAATTAACACACATATATTCATGTCGTATTTCATGCTACACAAAGTATTTTCACACACATTTTTATTTTGATCTTTGAAACTAACCCATGAGTTTCACTTTAGTGATGAGGAAAGTCGGGTTCTGCAAAAAAACTTATTTTAGGTCATATGACTTGGAAGAGGTAACCTAAACCTAAATTAAAACCTATTTCTTTCAATCCAGCATCCTGTAGCTTTACCCTTGTGCTGAATGCCATTCAGAGACAGATTTGTTGTAGCATGTGTTCGCCACATTTACTCCGAATTGCCTATGGATATAGCCAATAATAAAGATAATGAAACTATAATATTAGCAGTAAAAATGATGACATAGTTTAGTGTGATAAATATGTGCTGATGGACCTGGGTTCAGATCCCAAGTCTTCTACTTACTAAACACTTGACATTGAACAAGTAATCTAACTTTTCTAAGACGCAATTTTCACAAATGTTGAAAACAATAACAATCTCTTAATAATGGGAGGGTGAAATAACATTCTCTACATGATGATGATCACGACAAGATGATATTGCTGCTGCTCATGGCAGTGACTGCTGACTTGGGGTCCTGGTACATACTAAGTGCCAAGTATTTTGCATGCATTATCTCTGAGTCTTTTAATAGTTTTCTGAAGTACGTATTTTTATTCCCAACTTACATATGGAGAAATGATGACTAGAGAGTTTATGGTGCTGACTCTAGATCAAATGGCCAGTAAAAGTCTGTGTTAGGTTTATTTTTCATACTGTTTCCTTTGTTTACAATAGTGTGTAAGTTTCCGGAGAATAGATTCATACCTTAGTCTATGTATATCTCACACCATCCCAACAAGGAAGTGAACACATATTGGTCTGACTGCAAAACCCATGTTCTTTGTTTATTAAGTTGTTACAAAGCATTTTGTTTTTCAGATGGAAGCCTTCAAAGGATCCTGGGCAGTGAGTTCACTGAAATCAACCATCAATTAGTTCCCTCAAATCCTTAACATTCCATGTGTACCAAGTTCATATTATACTCACAGTGGAATTGAGAATACAAAAAACTGCCCAGTACAGGCGATTTGAATTTTATAATTTAGGTCATTGCTACGAACGAAAATACTGCTACTTTTTTTTTCTTTTTGCTAATGAGCCTACATGTGTGAGACTTATTAAAAAAAAATAGGTTACATTCCAAAGAAACTGCCCTGGAAAAAAACAGTGAAAATCTAAATCGTGTCCCACAAAATTGTGACTGTGCTTAGCAGACCAGAAAATGGCATTCAGGCTGCAACTAAAGAGCCTTTAGTGCCTCTGGAAGAATTTATACCTATAATATTGTATCTTGTCTCCTCCATAAATCTGGGTGGTAGTCAAGGAAACTCTTCCCATATTTCACAGCTGAGAAAACTGAGGGCCAGAAGAGTTAATTTATTCTTGAAGATCACACAGCAAGCAGAGCTTGGTTCTTCCTTCCAGATAGTTTTCGTCTGTGATCCTAAAATAGGTACAAAGGGGTACTTTTGGACTGATTAAATTTATGAATACAACTTTACTCCCTTAACCCTGCTCCCTAAGGCATTAGGATTACAATAGGAAAGTTTTGTTTTATTTTCTCCAGTTGTGTTGGTTTTTATTTTAATTATTACTAACTGTGAGTTTAGAAGGCTTTGGTTCTTGTCCTCTGTCACATACCAGCTGATACACTAGGACGGTTTATCCTGTCTTACGGGGCTGGAGAGCCTCTAATCAGAAGCCATGAGTGTTAAGAAAGTGATTTCAATATCCTAGTGGTGGATACACTCTATAATCATCCTTCCCTTTCATAACTGAACCATGATTTCCTTTTTGGGAATCATTGCTCTCCCGTAATGTGCAAACTCATAGGGGCTGTGAATCAGTCTCTGCTTTCCCATGATGGTGGTGGCAGGTCTCTGGAAGGCCACTGTGGGCTTCTTCAGAAGATCCTTCCTCACCATGTCAGTGAAGCCATAAGGCAGACACTACACTCAGCTCCGTCAGGTGGGCCCTTTCTTCTAGAACTCCAGCAGCATGACAGAGAGAAGGAACGCAGACAACTCGCATTAATCTCTGATTCTAGGCCCCTCCCAGTATGGAGTTAACTGTTCAACTGGAACGGGGTCCTCTAGCGTCCCCAGTAATTCAATGGGAATTCATCTTTCCACTGATTATTAAGTTAGCTGGAGTCAGATTATGTCGATTGCAACAAAGGAATTGTACTAATTATATAGGCATGTTTAAATAACATTTTCTTGATTCAAGATGCTATATATTTAGTATACACCACAGATTTTTCAGGGAAAAAGGAAGTACCGGTCACACTGTTAAATAGTTGTTATAGATTATGTTGAATGTCAATAGGCAAGATGCATCCTGACTTGAGAAAATGTAAAGCATGAAAAATGGACCGTAAAAAATTCGAACTGAGGAAATATGACACTTCTCTTATCATTATTAACCACTTGGAGTGGCAGCATCATTGTGACAGCCGAGCATTTTGTGTACCCAGAGCCATGAGGGGTCAGGGAAGTACCCTGGAGGACTCTATTCTAAACTTCTCTTGATTGTTTTTCTGAGAATTCCTGAAGTTATCTGCTTATTGGTGGGAGAAATCTGCAGTTGGAGCTGCTAGCTAATTTCTAGAAGTTGAAGGCAGTCCTGGTTTGCAGTGAGTAGGAGGCTTGCGGGAAAATAGTGTCGAGTAGGAGAGGCTCTGCGAAGTTGTTCTGAATATACAGATGATGGGCAGTTATCGCTGAGAGATTTTTATAACTTCCTGCATAGAGTCGCTGAAAAATTAGCCTGGATGTGGGGGAGGAGCTTGTCAATTTTATTTCTCATCAAACGCAGCTCTGCTAAGCTGCTAATTCCTAAGGTGTTTTTGCCATTTATAACGAAGGTGGGGAAGTGTGCGTTGGCCGCCTTGATTGAACACATTAATGATCACAGCTCCTTGTAAGGCGATTCTCATTGTTACCTCAGTCAAATGATAGATGCACCCTGCGGGGAGGAGCAGGTGAGAGTATACTCTGGCGCCACAGGAAGTGAGGGTTTGGGGCTGTTTGAAGACTAAGAAATGCCCTAAAGAAACAATTTTCCGAGTCACTGTTTTGACTTGGCAGTGGCAGTGACTTCATTGGAATCCTGTATGATAATGAACAGCAGCAGGATCAAGAGGAGGGGTCTGTTAGCAACTCCAAACCTTGCTGTGCAGACCTTGCAATTTCATTAGTGCTGCTCCCTCCTCTGTAAAGCAGAAGTCCTTATTCATCATTTGACGGCCGTTTGTATCATGTTTAATGATTTAAAGCTGTGTCTTCACGTGGCCCAGTTTCTCACTGACGAGCTGTAGATATACTGGAGCGCTTTATAGCTCCATAGCAAGGGAAGTTACCTAACTCGTCATGTCTCAGCTCCTCATTTGGAGAATGGAAATAATAATACCATACACCTCATCATTTTGTTACAAAAATTACTCCAGTGCCTGTGGTGAACTTAACGGGGTACAGAGTAAGTACTCAGTGGGTGTCAGTTACTGTTAGTAGAAAGGCATGAAGATATATGTTGATGGGCGCTATGTAATTAAATGCAATGTTTTATGAGTCCTGTTAGCAGAGGTTTGACAAACTATGGCCCCTGAGTCAAATCAAGCCAGCCATGTGTTTTTGTAAATAAAGTTTTATTGGACCACAGTTGCACTTGTTTGACTTATTGTTTGCGTATTGTCTCTCGTAGCTTTCATGCTATAAAAGCAGATTTCAGGAGTCTCAAGAAAGATCCTATAGTGTATAAACCTAAAATATTTACTACCTAGCCTTCTATAGGAAATGTTTGCAAATCCCTGGTGTTTGTCAGAAAAACCTAAAAAATCCAACTTTATGCCATTTACGTTTGGATGTATTATAATGTATTTAGTCTTCTACTGATAATTAATTGTCATTTAGACGTTTTCTTTTTTGTTTGTGATTATGCAATAACAACATAGGGTATATGTGAATGTATCTCTAGGGTAAGTTTCTACACGTGAAATGCTTAGGGGTAGTTATTTAGGCTACCATGGTTGATGTGCTTATAGATTTACTGATGGAATGTAGTCAGATTTCTCAACACTAAAGTTGTCAGAATGAGTAGAGAATTAAGCTGTCAGTTCTAATTCCCTCTAACAGAGTTTATCATTAATTAGCCTCTTTCATTGGGCCAGAGGTTACAGTTCCCAATGAAAAACACAACATGGAATCTCAAGAAATTGACAACTTGTCAGGTGAAGTTAGCAGTGGAGATTCCTACCCATCACAAGTAATCCTCCGCTGGTCGTTGTTTCCATCTTTTCATGCAGTTGCCTGTAGGCCCTGTAATGGGTTATCTGGATACAATCATCAGACTTAATGTAACTCTCCATCTGCATCATCACATTTGTCATCCATAAAAAGGCTTCTGAGTACAAGTGCATAACATCAGATAAGAGAACAGTATCATTGTTTTTTATGCAAGGTGATATACTTACTAGAACTCTGTTCTTTCATGAAATATGCCTCTGTAAGATCTGAATGTGAAAATAGTTTTATCCTTAGGGGAAAAAAAACAAAAGAACTTCTGTTTTCTTTTGACATACTTCAAGTTATGACATCTACAAAGACATAGCTGAGGACTCACTATGGCTGTAAAAGATGATGATGTAGGCACATCCTGGTAGAGTAGTGGCTAGGTCTGCCACCTCTAGCTGAGTATAGTTCATATTCATCCCAAGGTCCCAGGTTTGCATCCTGAGGTTGAGGAGGAACAACCAAGATAAACAACTAAATAAAAATAAATGAAGATGCTTCTTCTTCCTCTCTATGACTGTTAATCTGCTCGCCATCATTTCTGCCATCATCTTTCCTAAAAAAAAAAAAAATATATATATATATAAAATGATATATTGATTTATAAATTATAGAGATGAACTGAATATGCTGATAATAATTTTTTTTCTTGTTTGAAAAATACTATGTTAAATCAGTGATCTAGACTCAAAATCCTGTAGGATGCAGGCAGATAACATTAAAAGTGAACTAGAGAACTCATGCCCCATCTGGAGAGAGAGACTGCTAGTTGTCTAGTTTTTAACCAATTGTTGTCATACCTTCTTACTTTGCCAAAAAAAAAAAAAAAGTCAAACTCTTAGACTTCTAAAAGTGAAAGTTTTGATCTGAAATGACTTCACAATGAAAACAAGCATACATGGCTAAATGAAATATGTCTTCTGTTTTGATCCTACCTCTAAGCCCTTAGATTATGATCTCTGCTTTAGATATTATTAGCTGAGCTGATGGAGCAGGGATGAGGTTGAACTAGGAGGTCACAGGATAAGAAGGTTAACCTTCTAAAACTAGCACATCAAAATTCAACGAAGAGCTTAAAATATGACCGGGAATAGGCCAAAGTCAAAATGATTATAAATAATGCTGGTCAATTGTTTTACTGTAGAATGTGTGTGTGTGTGTGTGTGTGTGTGTGTGTGTGTGCGTGTGCGCGCGCGCACACAAAGGGCAGGCTGGAGGCGGGGTGCTTTGGCAAATCTATACAATCAGAAGCTAGAATGTGGAGAATAAGAATGGCTCAGGATAAAAGATTTCCAACTAAGATAATGAACATCTAGGAAAACCCTTAAAATTGAGGACTTTGTCACCAGACAAACAGCAACAGTGAGAGTGTCTTTTCATAAGATTCCATTTCCTTTTCTGAGAACTAAATGAGAAAATGTGTGAAAAGTGCTTTGCTTAGTCCCTGATGCATGGCAGGTGCTAATATTCATTTGATTTAGAAATTTTTATTCTTTCAGGATAAATAATAATCAGTGTATAATTAGACTTAGAATCATTTACCGTATTCCTATTCCTAGATGGTCGCTACAAAATCCTGTAGTGTTGTAGTTATGTGATTGTACTTGTGAAAGAGCCAGACAACTCTGTGGATGGAGTATATTAGGAACCCAAACACCGGGAATCCTGTAATGCAGATGAAGACTTCAATGCCAGCGAGCTAGAGCCATGTTCTTTCCCTTTGCCCTGACTGTGGCCCTCAGTGATTATTATGAGTTATGGATCAGGATGGTAGACTGAATCAGAAGAGAACTGTGTAGAATGTTTTAATGTGGAGAGAATCTTGGGCTCCACAAACTTCTGTGAAACTACTCCTTGTAATAGTTTGTTCTTTGACACAGGAGATAGAGTCATCAAAGATCCTTCAAACTTTCTAGTGGCTCCAGGGAGGTCAAGATGAATGAGAATGCTGATCCAGTGTTGATAGCATATTTTATTTCTTTAGATATTTTATAGAAGTGAATTCAGGACAGGTGGGACGAAGGAGGTTATAATAGTAGAGAGCCTTCTGTAAATTGAGTGGGTTAGGACTGCAGAAGCCTGGGTGGATGCATTTTAGAAATCTGTGTTGAAAAGCTTCATTGCTTTCCTGGCCTTTTTAACCAGAAACTATTATTTTCTGCAAAAATTCATTTATGTATTACCATAATGTTTTATTCCTGGTTGTCAACTAAAAATGTGGTCTTAGATTTTTTATTCAGTGGTCTAACCACCAGTCAATATTAAAATGAAATGGAAATTTTACTCTTCCTTAGTGGAAAAAGTACTTTTCCATTATGTTACATTTTCCAATACGTTACCCACGCATTTTACATTGAATACACACACGCTCATGTAAGTGAAAAATATACCTGTGAAATATATATATATATACACACACACACACACAAATATGTTTATACATGTACATATATGTTAAACATGGAGGAGAGCCTGGTTGAGTTGGGGAAGAGGCATTTATTTGGAACTTTAGGATTGCAGCCCAGAAGACAATAACCCAAGAAATCCTTGCATCCTGTTTTCAAGCTGCCACCGCATGGGGAGGGTTTATATGCACAAAGGTGGAATAGTTCACACTGAGGACTATGCAAATTAGACAAGCAGTCAGTCCAGTTCAAATGGTGCAATAATATGCAATTTGGGTGAAGTGTTGGTACAGGGATGAGTAGTTGAGATTCAGTCCTCAGCAGTCTGTGACTTTGGCTTTGTTTTCTCCTGGAGGCGGGTGTGTCGGTGCGCCGCACAAGCCAGCAGCGCTGGGCCCGGTCCTTATCAGCCTCCTGACTCTCTGTGCTAGTTTTACCCAGATTTAGATGGCTTCATTTCATTTTCTTACTTTTTTGTATTTCTTGTAATGTATACACACACACACACACACACACACACACACAATATACATATATTGTAATTAATTTATTTTCCAATTTGACTTTAATTACTACTGTATGATTTAAACTGTTACTGTGATCACTGTTTCCATGTAGTAAATTAGATGCATAATTGTATCACAAAGCCACTTATTTTTCATTAAGTTCTTATATTCATCATAATGAAAAACAGCATTAATTATCATCATTTCTCAAGATATTAATTTTTCCGAATTGGCACACTAGTATTTTTACTCAGACTTAATGCTCCTATTGCAGGATGAATTTCCTAGGAGGATGTCTTTTGGGATGGTTCTTAACTGTTTGGATTTTTTTCATTCATTTGTTAATCACCACCAATTGCTAAACTATTCAATTTAACTTCAAGAACTGTTTTTTTTGTTTGTTTTTTTTTTCCTCTGCTGCTTTTAGTGCCTAACTTATTTGGAACAGCAGCAGAAAGAAAAATCTCTGAGGCAGAATCTGCTTGCACAGATTCTGACGGTTCTCAGCTCAGGGCAAATTTCCAGAAGATAATTATAGATGCCATTAAAGCTGTATTCATGATGGTCAGATTGTCAGAAATCTTACTTATAAATGCTATCATAATGCTCTAGGGGAGCCTCTATTTTACTTCTCAGAGGAAAGGTTGGAAACGTGCTAAGCTACTTGAGTTTGCCTCTATCTGTGAATATCCTCCCTCTAGTTTCCTAACAGAATAAGCTGTGGAACTTTTGAAGGTTACAAATAAAAATAACTTTTCTCAGTCAGCATATATTTTGTTATTAATACAATAATTTTATTATTTCTTTTGTGTACAAAACCATACTCATTTTAAGATGTTGAGCTTGTTTCTCAGTCTATGCGTGTTACCCATCACACCCACCACCAGAGTCCGACCTTGTTCTGTCTCCTTCTTCTCAGCCCCCTGGTAGCCATCAACTTTATTTATTTATTTTTGAGCATTCTCCATAGGTTGTACTAACTTTACACTCACACCAACAGTGAAGGAAAGTTCCTTTTACTCCACACCCGCTTCAGTACTTGCTATTTCTAGACTTTTTGATATAGGCCATTCTTGATGGTGTGAGGTGGTATCTCGTAGTTTTTATTTGCATTTCTCTGGTGATGAGTTATGTAGAAGATTTTTTTCATGGATGTATAGGTGCTCTATGTGTTCTCTTTAGATAGGCGTCTGTTCAGTTCTCTCCGTTCTTCGAGTGGGTCCTTTACTTTGTCTTGTTGAGATTTATGAACTCTGTATATTTTGGAGATTAAGCACTTATCTGTTGTATGTTATGCAAATATTTTCTTGAATTTTGTGTGTTGTCTTTTTTATTTCAGTGGTGGTTTCTTTTTCTGTGCAGAAGCTTTTTAGTTTGTTATAGTCCCAATTGTTTAATTTTATATTGGTTTCTTTTGCTATCACTGTTTTTTCCCCAGAGACTTTTGAGGAGAGGTCATGAGTATTTCCCCCATATTTTCTTCCAAGTATTTTATGACTTTGGGTTTTATGTCCCAGTCTTTGATCCATTTTGAGTTAATTTTTGTCAGTGGTGTTAATGAATAGTCTAGTTTCTTTTTTTTGCAGATGTCTGTCCAGTTTTCCGAACTATTTAATAGACTTTCCTTCTTCCATTGTATGCTCTTGACTCCTCGATAGAAGATAAACTGTATAGGTATGGCTTTATTTCTGGGCTATCAATTCTATTCCAATGATCTGTGTATCAGTTTTTGTTCCAGTATCATAATGTTTTGATGATAATTGCTTTGTAGTATAGTTTGAAGTCAGGAACTGTGATTCCTCCGTTGTTCTTTTTTAATCTCAGGCTACCTTTGGCTATTCTAGGTCATTTGTGATTCCAAATAAACTTTAGTATTATTTGCTCAATTCCTTAAAGCTTATCTCTGGAATTTTGATAGGAATTACATTAAGACTGTATATTGCTTGGGTATGATTGCCATTTTAATTCTGTTAATCCTTATAGTTCAAGAGCACAGAATATTCTTCAGTCTCTTTGTCTTTGTGCCTTCTATTTCTTTTGTTAGAGTCATAGTTTTCATTATAGACATCTTTCACCTCCTTTGTTAGATTTATTCCTAGGTATTTGATTATTTTTGGTGCTATTGAGAATGAGGTTTCTTTCATAATTTCTTTTTCCTCTGCTTTTTTTTTTTTTGTATATAGGAAAATGCTACTTATTTTTGAGTGTTGATTTTATATGCTGACACTTCACTATACTCGTTTACTATTTCCAGCAGTTTTTTGGTGAAGACCTTAGGATTTTCCAGGTATAGTATCATGTCATCTGCAAATAATGATAGTGTTCTTCCTTTCTATTTGCATTCACTTAATATGTTTTTATTGTTTTATTGTTCTGGACAGGACTTCCAAGAATGTGCTGAATAGCAGCGGTGAGAGAGGGCAGCCTTGTTCTGTCCCTGATCTTAGGGGAAAGGCTTTCAGTTTTTCACCATTGAGTATTATGCTGGCTATTGGTTTGTTGTAATTGCTTTTATTATTCTGAGGTATGCTCCTTGATTCCTATTTTGGTGAGAGTTTTTGACATGAATGGGTGTGAATCTTGTCAAATTGAACCAGCATTTATTATTAACTATCATTGCACTCACTGCTCTATGCACTTTAGATTGTTAACTCAGAGTTCTTCCATTTAGTCGGTGGGTAGTCACTATTCAGACGATTACTAAGAAACAGACATAGAGAGGTTACATAGCTTGCTGAAGGTCACATATGTAGTGATATATAAAGCCAAGAGTTAGAACCCCCAGACAGGTAAACTCTGAGTTTATGCTTTTAACTACCATCTTATTTGTTTTACATTAAATTCACATTTTAATACAAATGATAAATTCTTAGTGTGGCCTATGGCTTAACCCTCATTGACACAACCTCTGTGTGTGTGTTAACTAATAATATTTATTGTTGCCTTTGTTTACAGTGCTATATTTATTTAAAGATGTTGAAATTGCGTCTCAGTCAATATTTTCCACCACCAGAGTTCCAGTGTCCTTTACCACCACTTTTTCTCCTCTTCTCTTCCCCGCAACCCTCCTCTGTCACCACAGTATTACATGAGTAAACGAGTGAGTGTATGAGTTATGTGAGTAAAGCCACATCTTCAGCATGCACTGTGACTGGAGATAGTACTACTTTTGGTAGGATAATATCACAAAATGGGAATCATTGCCTGGTTTTCAACTCGTACTCATTTCATTTGAATGCTTTCTTTTTATAGTAATGATTTTTAGGGGATCAGCTATACTGGTTGGTTAGCTCTACTGAATAAGCAAATAAAAATGTGTCTCCAGTCTGGGCTTACTGAATCAGTTTCCGAAAGGTGAGACCTGAGCATCTTTTACTTTAACAACTTTTCTGATGATGTGGATGCATCTGTTGCTTGTCAGCTAACATCAGAAGGAAGATGGGTAGCTACTACACTATGCATTTCAGTATGAGGTAGACTAGATCAGGGCTGTGGAAAGTTTTGAGAAGTACTATAGGAATGCAGAGATGGGATGTCTTCGAAATAGATAATCTTTTTTTCCTTTTTTTAAGGAAAAGATTTCATTTCCTGATATTGAAGAATATTTCAGTTAAGCTTGCTGAGGTCCGCGACTGTAGTATCAGAGGCCTAATATTAATCATTAGAATTGGCATGAACTAAGAAAGTGAATTGTTGCTCCCTTTCTACTTGTTCTGACATTATCTCCACAAAGCAAGAGTCTCAAATGGCCATACGTTAGCATAATGGTTCCTCTGTTGTTACTTATTTCTTTGTCTTTTCTCAACTCTCTTCAAACTCTTTGTTTAGGGTGGTGAAAGCCCATCTATGACTTGGCATGTGTATTAGAAAAACTACAGAATGTATAATTTTCTATCTGATACTTAAAATCTCATAGATTATATATTTGCGGTTTGGCATAGGCCTTGGGGGGGCACTGAGGCATCTGCTTTCGGTCTCTTTAGACTAAAGTCTAAAGTAGAGCCCCTAGAAAATGCAAAATATTGCCTGTTAATATCCTTTTGTAAAATATATTTGTTATAATGATCAGAGAAGACTGAACTTGAGAATCTATTATTTAATATTAATGTGCATAAAATCTTTGGTAAATTGTTCCTCTATTCAGGCTTAGAGTACTAAATCATTGCTGGACTCCTGCACATAGTGGATGCCATATGGAATAGAACATTCTAGAGTTCACTTATCTGGACTCTGTTTTCCTTTGGTTTACCTTTGGGTCTTATGGGTTATGGCTACTAAGATATAAAGCTTTAAGACTGGCAGTACTGTCAGTCATAAGGTAAATTCTCTTCGGGATTTTAGTTCTTTCATCTGTCTCAAAGTTTCATGCCCAGAATGGGTCAGAGCAAACAGTGATTCTCCTTTCTCTAGGACTCATGGCAGAACCATTGCAGTTATGAAATTGCATAGGGAACACAGGGGTCAGCGTATGATCATATTCACTAACTATAATTAATCTGACCATTTGTCCAATGCAATTTAATGATAGCAAACAGAACTAGGTAAGAGAAACTGAGAACTAGGTAAGAGATACAGAATTATTTGAAATTAGTCAGAGAACTGCTCCAATCACATGGAAAATTATTTTAAAAGTATTTGACAGCATTATATCAATTTATATGAAAGAAAGTAAAGCACAGTTTGTGCTTCAAATAGGATAGTTTGAATAAAAATGATGAGATGTCCTGCTGAAAATTACAAAGGACATAAAAATATGTTCTGCAAAGATTTTTAGTTGTGAAGAAAGGAGACACAAAAATAAAGGGTGTACTTCTGACGTTACCAATGAGGAATGAGGTGAGGGGTTTTGGCAACTGGTGTTGGGTCCATTGGACTGTAGTGAAGGACTTTTGGTGATTTGGTGATGGGCAGCGTGTGTTGTCATATATTGGAGAAATGGTGAACCAGCATGTATATATTTATATTATTTTGTAAATGAAAGTTATTTCAATAAATCTTAAATTTAAAACCATGAAGAGTGTTCTAAACAAAAACAAACTCTTACATACAAAAAATGTGTTGGAGGTCACCAATGGGGAGAAAGATGTTGGAGATTGTGGGAAATGAGTAAAAGGAATCAAGTGTAAGGTGATGAAAGAAATCTACCTTTTCATTGTTGATCATGATGTAGACACCCTTCTGTATACTGGAACTTATATTGTAAACCAATATTACCTCAATTAAAATTTATTAAGATAAAAAAATGAAGAATATTCTGTAGTAACATCATAAAATTATGTTAGTAAAATCACACCAAAAGGAAACAAAATAAATTTTTTGTTTATTCTAAAAGAGGTACAGTCAAAATTGCAACATAAATTCAATTGCATGTAAGATAAATTTATTTTCCTTAGTTTCATTTTCAACATAAAATCAAACTTCTTGGTTACTATTTACTATGAAATTTACTTAATTTTTATCAGTTGACGTCACAGCTAGAAGCCAAAGGCACAATCAAATAACAATTGAGAGGAGTTGACTATTTACAGAGAAAGGTCTGGAAATGTTTTAAAGATAAAATTGTAACAGTGACTGACTAAAAATAATGGGCAGATACAACATTTCTGCAGATTAAGGAGACAATTGGAGAGTGTAGTTGTTTGGAAAACACCACCTTTGGCAGAGAGGAGACACAGCCTGTTCGAAGTGACCACGCAGCAAGGAAGCCAGGATATACATAACCTTACTTATTCTTCTCCTGTCCTCTTATCTCCTGCTGTGGAGTCCAAATGGCCAAAACTAACTGGAACTAGAGTGCAAATAGATCAGTTTCCTTGGACACAGAGCAGGGTGGAGAAAGATGGCGAGGAGAAATGATGAGGACAAATGGAAAATTTCAGCACACCCTTTGAAATGAATTAACTTTAAATGGACTTTTTATAGGCCCTATAGCTCAGAAAAAGACACCTTCTTATACTCAAAGAAATGTTTTGACCAGTGTAAGAGCAAGGAACTTTTAATAACTTATTTAGGATACTTTTAAAAGTAAGATTAAACTAACATTTATAGTCCCATTGTGTATCTTTACTGAGCAGTGATTGACATGATAATATCCTTCAGAATTCCTCATACACAGTGCCCCTCCATCACATTTCTTCAGTTTTGTATCTGGGAGGTTTACTTATTGGTGTGTAAGAATTGACGTTTATTCAAATTGAGTTTTATGATATTCAAATTGGATCGTTGTTTTAGTTTCCTGGGATCTTTCTGGAGCCTGACATTTTTTCAACTACTTATCAGCTGCTCCTCCCAGCTTTTTTTGTCCTGCTTAAATGTGAACAGCTGTCAGTGGTCATCTAATATTGATAATAATGCTACATTGGGTGTGACCTTAGATGGAGCCATGAAACATACTACTGATAACTAAAATCTATGACAATAATAACTAACACACAGTAATAGTTTGTTAGATGGGTTAAACTAAGTTGTGCTGCAGTAACAAGTTAATGTACCAAATCTCAGTGACTCTCCATACCAAAGTCTGTTTTTCATGCATGCTCTGTATTTAGTCTACACATTTCTGCTCACAGACTAGAGCCAGTTGTGGGCACCCCATCTAAACATAAGGCAGTTAAAATTATGGAAGAATGAATAACTATTTGGTGAACATTAAATTTTAGTATCATTCAGATGTAGTCCTTTGACCAATTTTGAATCCAGTTGACACTTTTTTCTAAATTTGCCCATCTTCCAGTGACCACTGTCATTTTTTGAATATCATTTAAAGAAGGACTATCATTATACATACATTCCCTAATTTAATCTTTATGACCATCCAATGGAATAGGTAGTATCATTTCTTTTCTATAGAGAAGAAAACTAAAGTTTAGAGGTTAAATATCTTGTCTAAGGATACACAGTCAACAAGGAATTTAGAAAGGATTTGAACCAATTTTAAAACACATTTTATTTTTACTACTTATCTATCTAAATCTCTTGGTCATTAATGGAATCAAAGAAAGGCTAAGACTCAGCTCGAAAATAGGGCAAATTGATTTTCATGCTACCTTACCATTCTTTTGCTTTACTTTGACTTGTACAACTTAGTCTTACATAAATCTCTGCACCCAAACTCTCATTTTCTCTCTTTCTTCATTATCAACCTTTCACAAGAAAATCTGGGCATTCACTCAAATTAAAAATAAATAAATATCTTTTATTTATCATTTTTTTTATTATTAAAGATAGATAATCCTTCATCCAAAAAAGAGTAAATCTCTAGATATGTCTCATATGATATATCTTTGAAAGAGCTTGTTTGAATAAAGATGTTATAGTTATCCCCAAAATTGTGTCATGGAACTGCCAGCAGCATTGTTACAGGAGTTAGTATAGTGTAGACGAGAGAAAGGACTTTGGACTCAGCAGATAAATTAAATCTGTATTATACTTCTGGTATTTATGTGACCTTTTGCCATTTATTTAAATTTCTGTGACATTAATTTTCCCCTGGGTTATATGAATTATATATAACATATATAAACTTTATACATTTTTGTGAAGATTAAAGAGGTATATAACACATAATAGATATTCAAAAAGTGAATAGATGAATAATGTTTATAATATGCCTAGCAGTTTTGGTACAGAAAAAGTGGTAAATACATGTAAAACTGGAACTGGGGTTAGGTTACGATAAATTGGGGACAAATTTAAATCCAGTGTAGAAATGAATATTTATTTCAATCCAAAGCAATTTATTATAGGCTTGCATAATAATAGAGTAGAAGACCGTTTATTTTGTAATCAACCCAGTAGAACAACTAAATACATGTTGTTTGTCTTACCATTATAACCACTAAGGACAGTTTGCTGTGACTGGGATGGGATACCTGGTGGCAGTGTGACGAGCCAGGACCCTTCATGAAATCACTGGCCCTTCTTTGGAGATATGACCAGGTAGCACAGAAAGAATAAGGAATCACAGTCCAGTTATTACAGTCTCACTGTTAACAACATGAATTGTGGTAACTATTGGTCATTTGTACATTGCCATAGTAGCAATTCTTTTAAAATGTTAAACTATAATTATGTAATCCTTTTCCAAAAATCCCATTAAGGAAGTTATAGAGATCAAAGAAGAAGCAAGATGGTGCATCTAGGAAAAATTGAGTTAGTCTTTTTTCCCTTTTAATCATAGCATCTTTTGGATAAAGGTATTTCAAATCTGAGAGTGCTTTCACATAGTTGAGAAAGTTTTGGTATATGAGTGAAAAAGTCAACATATTAAACTAATAGGTGTCTGTAGCTTAAATTGTTTAATTAATAATCATAAATGTCCATTGAGAATTGGAATTAATAACTATATTAATAATAACTGTATGTGGTAGAATGGACTTATGGATAAAGGATTATACATTTCTGTTTTTCTCTCCTGTAACTTTCAATGAAAGTGTTTTCTGAGTCAACTTAAGAAATCATACCAACTGAAAACAAAAAAGGTTATTGCCCATGCTCAAGGGGCAATTGCAGTTTCTCAAGAGTTTTTAGTTGTGATGTAACATCTAGAGAAAAATAAATGTATAATTGGAAGATTTGAGGTACTCCAAATTGTTGAGTCCTTAGGAGATTCTAGGACACAGCTCCCAGAGGACACCCGAATTTGGGGGAATATTTTAGATATTCATTCAAAACAGTTGAGTAGTCCTTATTCCCGTTCCTCTTGTGATTGCCTCTACTTGACTCACGAAGATAAGTATCTGAATCATATAATGACATGCTGCTTTTTATTCCTAGCTTCCCAGGTGGTTGATGGCATGTTCTCCTTTCATTCCCCAACAAGTTTCCAAGCAGTCATAAAACCCCATGATAATTCATACTTACGCTCTGTTGATCCTCTTTCTTTGATCTTCTGACCAATTTAATCACCCTGTTTATATGTTGACCTCATTACTTACTGACTATTTCCAAAAGGAAAGGGCAAGTTTGGAATTTTCTTGATCATATTTTTATCTGATTTATACAAGAAAATATGCTCATTTGTAAAATAAATAAAAAACATAGATACACCGTTATAATTGGAGTGTATTTTCTTCTAGTATTTCCTGACATATCAGGGTTTCTTTTAGCACCATTAACTTTGCACATATGAGTTCTTTGTTGTTAGGGCATGTCCTGTGAATGCTAAAATGTTAACAATGTCACTGAACTCTGCTCAGCAGAATAGAGATGCCAGCAAAATATCCCTGCCACCCAGTCACAGCAATCAACAATGTCTACTGATGTTGTCCAGTGTCCCCTGGGGTGGCAGAATTGCCCCCAGTTGGAAACTACATCTAGATATTAAAACAAAATTAGAATTTGACTGTTACTGCAATTTATATTCTGCTTTTTAAGTTAACATTATATATTAGAAATTTTCCTGCATCCTTAACGAGTCTTGATAGTTTCTGCAAGAGAATACAGCCAGTATTCTCTAGAAAATGACTTACTTATTGCTGGTTAGTTCAGATGTTTCGTACTTTTCTTTTTTTAACATGAAATTTTAATCCTTATTTGACCCAACACGGATCAGATGATTTCTTATGTCTTTCAAAAGCTATAATCTTATTTGCAAAGTAACAAATTGACTTTGAAACTAAAATATAATGTACAGACAGGCTACTTTTAGTAGCATTAATAAGATGAAGTTGGAGAAGGCAGGGGCTAGACATGGCAGGACTCTCAGACCTTGATATAGGGTATTTGAATTATATTTGAAAAGCAGTCGGAAACCATTGTTGATTCTAAACAGGAGAGTAGAATGATCTGCTGTTGAAAGAAACAGATGCTCTAATGCACTTGAAAACATTTTGCAAACTGTAAAGTGATGACAAATGTGAATTTTACTCGATAATCTCATTTAACCAGGGGTTCTCTAGCCATTCTGCCAACAGTTTCCTCCTGGACTGGTCTAAATAACATATGCTATGTATTTCTTGTGGCCATATTACAGCATGATTTCTTTTTTTATTGTAGCAGAATAGATGCAGCATGATTCTGAAGTTACCTTTTTCCCAATTCAAATGAAATTCCATGCTTGGGATGTAAGTTACATGCTTCTAGCTCAGGAGTCTCAGATCTCAAAAATCTTTCGGCAGCATTAGTATTTCATTTTCACACCTACAGAGTTTACTACTAACATCTTACCCACTTTTACATATTTTGCTAAAAAGAACAACTGCTTCAAATCTAGAAATTTTACATCTGTACTTCATTCATGGAGGGAGTTTTAGTGTTTTCTGTGATAGTAACTGGTGAGTTTATTTACTTATCATCCAAGAAATAGCTACATCATTTTGGAAAATATATGACTGATCTTTTCATCCCACAAGTGATAATTATTTCCTTTCTTCTCTTTGCTCCCTTCCTTTTTTTGTTTCTTTCCTGATTTCTCTTCTCCCCTCCCTTCCTTTTCCCTCCTCTCCTGCCTTCCCTCCCTCCTTCCTTCCTAACTACTACTGAACATTTATACCAGGGGTTAAAAATTATTCTTGGGCTTGAAAATACCTCAGTCAAAAAGACAAAGTTTCTGTCTAAAAAGGAGTAAATAAAAGAAGTAGAATTAGAATTTTGGAGTTAAAGTGGGTAGATGAGAGACAAAAGAAGTAGATGTAAGCAGGAAACAAATTGTATAAGTCGTTATATACCCTTTTCTTTAAGGTGATAGTCATCAAGGGATTTCACCAGGCAAGTATTGTCCTTGTGTCTCCTTTTTAGAGAAATTATAGTGGTTCTGGAAAGAAGAATGGATTAATAGGGTCAGGTTGGATTCAGGCCACAAAGGAGGGCATGTCGGAGAATAACAATGAAGAATAAACAAGTTAGAATATTATACATGCAGATATCAAGATATTGTATTTAATTAAATACTTAGGAAGCTGCTGACTGATTTTCTAGGGTCATAGGGCACTTTGGAATAGCAAGAAACAAGGGTCGGGTCTTCTCATCTGTGTGTTGCATTTTTAGAGCTGTTTTGAGACTAATCATTACTCAGACATCTCTCTGCCCCCTACCTGCCCCACATATCTTGAATTTTTTCTTATTCTTATTATAGGGAGTTTTTCATTGGTGATAATTTTTCTCTTGGGAGCTGTCCAATATTCTATTGCTGCATTAAAATATAAACCGACTTTAAAAAATAATGAAGGGGATATTATGCAAGCAGCTGTCAAGGGAATGATTGGAAATTAGTCTTGAAATTCTATTGTATCAAACTTTGCAGATTTTAATCTGTCCCCCTAAGGTTTTTCTCAACAGACACCCTGATAGAAAGAAGAGGGATTAATCAAGGAACAAGTGTGTTCAGCATTATTGTGAGCTCAGCACAGAATGAACTACCCTGAGGGACAAGGAAGAGAAGTCGGGTACTGTCTCTGCCATGATGCTGTCTAGTTTGAAAGGCAAAAGAAAATACATAGGAAAACATCAAGCCACTTAAAACAGTATCTCAGAATGTATTATTATTATATGCTTCTAAGTGTAATGTTTTAGTTCTTCAGAAACAAAGAGGACCACGTAATCAGGAAGTAATCAGGAAACTCTTCTGGAGGTGGTATTTCAGCTAAGTCTTGAATGGGCAGAGGGGTGAGGCTAGCAGGCTGGAGGACTGGTGTGGGAAAACACAGATGTGGGAATGACTGTATCTGTTGATGGTACATTAGTATGGAACCTAGAAGAGTAGTGGGGAGGTACCAGCAAACAGTGGGAAAATTCAGCCAGTCATGTTGTGGGCAATAACAGATGAATTTGAAGTCAAGGCAGAAATTTTGAGCAGAGGGAACCCATTGAAGGCAATAAAGGAGAGGTGTTACGGAAGGAATTGTAAGATGTCCATAGGAACAGGGGAGAATGGTCACTTCCAGCTAATACCATTGATTCAGCTCAGCTGCTATCATTCATCTCAACCAAGTCCAGTGATTCAATTTACATTTCTGTTTCCATCCATCTCTGAGTCATATTAATGGTCAAATAAGATGGACAGCGTGAAAGTGCTTTAATACTAAGTGATCCTCATGATTACTGCGGCTAGCATTGCTGCCACCTTTACGTTTCCCATGTCTTTGACCAGTCCTGCTTCCAAAATTCAGTCCAGTTAGCTCCCTTGCCTCAATCCCTGTCAGGCACTCTCCATTTCACCACAATGCCTTACAAAATTCTCGCTCCAGTTTTAGCTGAGTGTACTTGATACGTTTTCATCTCTAACATCTTATACCCATCTGGTTTGGCAGAATTTATTCTTATTAAATAACCCGACAAAACAAATACATTCAAATCAGCATTAAAAACAGTAGAGTGTTTTGATTTATTAACATTTAACTTTTTATCTGAGTGTGGGGATTTGGTGGTAATGGCCTGAGTCTTCTGTTTCCTTCAGAGTTCCTAACCAAATAACCTTAGTAACTCATGGTTTTTCTATTCAAATTCCTGAGCAACTGCCCAGTACCTAGATTGTTACTTCTCCTTGCCTGAAAAGTGCTGGCTTAGCAGCTTTCCCATCATGACTTTCAGCTAATATTTTTATTTCGTTGAGTGACTTCCGTTATTTTCTCTTGTTGACAATAGGACTATAACATCTTGGGCTCAGTCGTGTCTATGTAAGTCCTCGATTTCTGTAAATTCTTTGCAAGGCATTGCTCTGTGTGTTTTGCAGCAGGGATAGTGCATTTTTCAGTAGGTTCCTCATGTAATGAAGATCCACGAAGACATGACTTTTGATTGATGACTGTGTTTAAGAAGCTATTTAAGGAGCGTTAGGTTTTTATGTTCTTTTGCTCAGGATCAGATTTTTAAACTGCTCTTTCTCAGCAGCTTCATTCTGACAAGGAACATTTTGTTTGCATTTCATTTTTATTTTTAGGCATTTACAAATGAGCCTATTCTGAAACAGTGATCTGCTCTCTCCAGAGGGGGGCAGACTAGTGTCAAAAATTCATGTGTTTAATCCACAAATACTCATCAAATGAAGCACGGACACCCCTGTTCTAAGCCTTGAAGATACAGATGTGTATCAACACCCACTCTTCACCCGCGTGGAGTTTATGGGCTTGTGAGAGTATGGATATTTAATTGTAATAAAGATAATTGCTGTGAAGGGAAAACACTGGGAACTATTAGAACATATACTGGGAACTTATCCCAACACAAATCACTTACTGAAGAAATGGTAAGTGCACATTTCTGGGAATAATAGAATGTAATGAGATCAAGAAGAAAAATGAAGGAAAAGTTGGGGGTGGGCAGGATAAACAGAATAAATGGATTTCCTAACATTACAAAGAACTTAATGAAAAAAAATTTGCAAAAAGAGGGAGAGGTAACATGCCTAGAACTTATACAGTGAGGATTAAAATTGCATGAGTTGAGGCTGCAGAGAGAGGCAGAGATTGGATGATACAGAAGCCCGGTAGGCTGCTGAAAGAGCTATAATTTTCTTTTTCAGAGTAAAGAGGAAGCCATGGAAGAGACTTAATCAGTGGAGTAACTTTATCTGTTTTGTACTTCTAAAACTATCCCTAGCTCTGATTTCTGTCACACTAGTCTGGAGAGGTGTTATGGAAGGAATTATAAGATGTCCATAAGAACGGGGGCGAATGTGAGATATGATGCAGGCTTGGACTGGAGTCAGCCATGGAGATAAGTGAATTATATAACATAAGAAAGTAACAGTGACACGATTTAGCAGTTGAGTGGCAATAGTGAGTGAGTGAGAGGAGCAAATCCTCAAAAATAACTGAGTTCCTTGAGATAGCACATAGAGGCAAGTATGAGTTCATGTACCAACTTTGTTCTAGGCCAATAGGAAAGAGTGATCTCCCATCGCTAACTCATGGTAAGCAAATCAATCCCTAAATTGTCAATGACTTTACAAATAGCTTCTTCAAGGGGAAGGATGGCCACAGTAGGAGAGCTAAGAAATAGGTAATTACTTGAGTTATTCTAACCTTCAACTATATAGTTTATGGTGGCCAAACTATTTCCTGATACTTTTGCATTGCTTGTAGCTAAGTTGACTAAATCTTCTGAATGCTTTTCCTGACATTCCGAACATGTATTGCTTTTCTTTTACTAAATCAACTTAAATCGTCTGTTGATGTGCAAGCCTCTTCTGATGGTTGAGTTGTTCCTTGAATTTAGGAAGTCTCTTTTTAGCATCTTCAGAAATCATGCCTTTTTCCTTTGGTCACTGTGCCATATTTTTCATTGGGAAATTGCCTGTCCTTGACTCCGGGTTTATTCAAAGCTGAAAAAGTTCCCTTCCTCTATCTCCGTGGACTCCTTGTTTTGTTGAAGGACCCTTAAAATGGAAGTTAGGCTCAGCTTTTTAATTGGAACTACTAAGAAGTAGATGATCATTTTCTCTTGGGATTAAAGAACCAATAACATTTTGCAGCTGCTAGTCAGCCTGAGCATTAAGGCAACAAAGACACAAGTATGGCAAAGAGAAGCAGAAACAATTCCCTAATAATATTGTATGAGCTTCGGGGTAGTTGGATATATGTGCCCTTGGCTTTTTCCGTGAGGATTCAATATATCCCCTTGCGTTTCAGTGAATTTGATTTGTCATTTGTAAATGAGAGCTCTTGAAAGATTGATTAAAAATGCAGTTCTTTAAGAAATTGAGATCAATAGTCAGAATTAATGACTGACAATGATGGTATTTACTTAGATCTTACTATGTATAAGGTTCCATGGCATCTAACATACTTTACATTTGATCTTCCCTAACAAGTGTATGACACAGATATGATGAGCCCCAAATCACAGATAAGACAACAGAGATTCAGAACTAGGTTCCCAGCCCAGGCAGCCTGACTTCAAACGTATACTCCACTCTGCTTACCCTGTTCCCCAGGGTAAGAAAGATACTGTTAAAACTGATACTGGTGTAGCACCTGTCTGAGAAGCAACCAGTTTCTCTATTTGTCAAGTATGTTTCCTGTAATAGCGTGGAGAAAGCAGTAAAGGAAGTTATCACTCATAGTCTCCAGGTTAAGAAATATGAAGCATCAGTATTTAAGGTCAACATAATCAGATTTCGACTATTAAAAAAAATTCTTTAGTCTTGTGTAGAACTGCAAACTCAGGAAATGCAGAGATCTCTCCACTGGGTTTCAGACTTATCTACAAACAACTAACTGCCTGTTGATGACTCCAGTTAGTTGTTTCACAGACATCTCAAACTTTACATGCCCAAAATGGGATTCCTCTTTCCTAAATGCCACTGCAATCTGTTCTTTCTGAGTTTCCCATTTCAGTCAATAGTAATACCAGATGCTCAGTGTCTTAAGAGATAATTTAGAACTCTTTGATTCCTCCCTTTCCTTTTTTCTCTATGTCCCTTCCATTAGGAAATTGTCAGGTCCACATCTAAACTACATCTGAAAAGCATTCACTACTACTGCAGGTCTTCTGTGGGTTCCCAAGCTCTTTTGTATATTAGGACATAGACTCTTGAATTTTCTTCTGCCCTAAATGTTATTTCCCACCTCTATTTCTAGCTACTTCCTTCTTATATTTCTGTTCTCAGTTTAAGCATTACTCTTCCCAGATCCCTTGTCAGACTGCTCTATAAGTCTGTCTTTCTCCCCACAGTCACTTTCTATCACATCATTTTCTTTATAGTTCTTATCTCAAGTTGGATTTTTATATTGTCAATTAGGCTAGTTATTTTCCATTCCTCACACTCGAATATAAGCTTTTTGAAAGCAGATTTCTTCTCTCTTTAGTAGATCTTAGTATTTCAATACACAGTGCAATGCCTGGCATAGTATAGGCATTCAAGAATTACCACACACACACACACACACACACACACACACAAAATGAATGGGCAGAGGACCACACTGTTGTAGGGTTAGTATAGTTAGAGAATCGGAAAACCTCTAATTTCATCATGTAGTTTTTACATCATTGGCTAACTCACTGATTCTGGATTTTATTTTATCTGTCAAAAAAAAAAGGGAGGGGCCTAATGGTAAGCATGTTGTCCTCTTCAACTAATAAGATCAAAAAGCTTTTAACTGGAAGGAGCAGGGGTGTGCAAATGTCCAGGGAAATGGTTAATTCATGACCCATGATTCAGGAGGCAGGCAGTCAGAGCTATGGAACAAGAACAAAAATGACAGTGGGGACCAAAAAGAACCCAGTTGTAGCCTTTGCAAAGTAATTAATACCACACAGAGTGAAACATCTAAATTTGTTGCAGAAACACATGCAGCCATGGGGAATTCTTTTTAAGCATTGGAAAGAATGTTCCAGAATCTAGTGCTCATGCTAATATCTACCGCTTGAGTCCATGGTTCACTGGTCAAGGTCTTTTCACTAAGCATAACTTTTGTGCCCAACGAAATTAAATTCTTGGGCAGAATAATTACATGTAAATGTTGCTGGGCTATTAGTCTCAAGGGGCCAGTTTTCTAGCCATTTGTTGCCATCTGAAATGTCAAATTTATTTCACAGAGGGGCATGGTTATACATACAACATCCTCTTCTAAATAGGATATGAAAGGCACTAATCAGCACTGTGACTGCAATTGGTAAAGGCAGTGAGTTGTTGCTTTAGCCAAGAAAGTGATGTAAAGTAATTGCATGAATTATTTTAAGGAAAAGAAAACATTCTCATAGTAAAAGTGTTACCTGAACACAAGTTTTGGTTCAAAGACTGTCTGCTCTTGGGAAGGTTAATTATCCCCACCTTCTCGTATTTCATAGGTTTCCAGGGTCCTGGAGAAAAAGCACTGTGCAAAAAGAGAAATTCCAGCTTTCATTCCTGGCTCAACTATTGTCTGAGTATGTGGTATTAGGCAAATTACTCTCTTTAATTTTCAGTTTTCTTATCTGTTAAAAATTTATGCTATAATTGTGGCATGCAGAAGGACTCGAAAGAGGAGATTGGTATTTAACTGTTTTAAAAACTGACATGTCACTGCAAAAATATTCTGTGTGGTGGACATTTGTTGATTTTTTGCCTGTCCAGTGTCATTTCTACTGCTGCTATGAATGATGAAAGATCCTAAACTTCATTTTGGGGGAATGATACTTCCTTTATTATAGTCTATGTAGTTTGTTTTTCCTAAAAGTTCAGAGATAGTTACTTGACCCAGGTTTGGCCCATTGGTTTATAGATAACATGTGACTTAGGCCAGGACAATGGGGCTTCATTCTTGTGTGCTTAGAGGGAGATGATGGAAAAGAGGTGACTTCTGTTTTGAGGAGTAGAACCTAGCAGGGTATAAAACATGGTGTAGAGAGGGGGATGGGTTGATAGTGAGTTGTAATGACATGTCTGAACCCCTGAACCCAGACACTGATGCTGATTCTAATGCTTCATTGAGCGCCTGATTTGTGCCAGGCACAACTTAAAGCATTGGGGATTCATCTTTAATATGAGGCAAATATGTCTTGCTCTCAAGAAACTCACATTTCAATTATATAAATCAATACATTTCCAGTTTGAATTCAGTTTTTATCATTTGTGCTCTCTTGATTGTGAAAGTTCACGATTTTACTTCCTAATGTATAAAATAGACAGAAAACACAAAATTTTCTGAGATATAATGGAGATAATATACCTAAAGTCTTTAACATTTATAGTAGGGGCTAAATGAGATAAATGGCCATTGGTTATTGATTTTGGCTACTTCGCATCTAAATCTCCTGCCTTTGTTTGGGGAATCTTTCACTTACGAGTCAGGGCTCGTGTTAGAGGTTGGTAATGGCAGCCTCCATGCAGTTAGACAGGGCCATTTAGTTGAGGCTTCAGAGACTGGATCCACCTGACACATAGTTTGAATCTGAAAACATCAGACAATGAAGTAACAACCATGCAGACTTCTTTCTGGGATGAGTAGCACTAGTGGTGGCAAGTGCATGTGGTTTTAGTGTGAGAATAAGTTCTAGTAGCAACACCCAAAATCCTGCTTCAGAGGTGCTTAACAGTGCAATCTGCAGAGGGTGGTAGTGGAGCCTGTGAGCCCTTATCGGATGAACTCTGAAAAGAAGGGATTGCCTGACTCTCCATGTGATCCTCTAGACTCCCTAGGGATTATGGAAGCCACCCGGTGTCCTCCAACTACGTCATTTCTGCTTAATTTAGCCGGAGATCACTCCTCTACTTGTAATGAAGATCTGATTGATAACTTTCATTACAATAATGTAATTTTAGTCATGATAAAAATAATAAACTTTATGTTGGAGGGAAAAAATAATCACTCAGCTTGAGTAGAGAGAAGATAGGAGAAGGGTGAGATGGGAAGCTGAGATTAGTATGAGGCTGATCATACATTCTAAGAGTAATTGGGAAAGATGCAAGAGATGATGTGGGCTGGTAGCAGATCTGCAGCTGTGTAGATGGGCAGAGAGGTATATTCAAAAGAAATATTGGAGATGAGATTAACATGACTCTTCTTTAGCCATTGGACTATTACTATAAATGGAGAATTCTTGTTCTTAGATATGAATGTTATTTGCCCAATGAGATATATTTGGATGGCAGGAAGTGTAATTCAGTTGCATATCATTGGATCAGAGAATAAGTAGGGGTAAAACTCAAGGTTGGATTCCCTCCTTTGGATGGGACAACTCTGCCTTTTCCATTTTTATCCTTTCAAGTAGGTGAGTCAGACATTTCTCCCAGAGTCCCATGTACTGATGGCATCCAAGTGTTTTGCAAATGGTAAATATGAATAAAGGGACTCATGAATAAATAATGGACATGACTCATCACAATTTTCTTTGGTATTTTCTCACTGTCCCAAATACTATAAGACCAGTGTAATGAGTCACTTGTGACCGACCACCAGGAGAGCATAGTTCAGAGGGGCCAAGCTCTTTTTATTGAGATATATAATTTCCCTTTAACTTCATTAAAAGTTTTGAAACAAATAAATAAAATTGATACACATCCAGCTTCCTTTCCGTCTATAGATCATTAAGAAGTTGTAATTGCTTCCCAACCCCCAGGAAGCTCTTCTCTCTAAGAATAAAGTATTTGTGTATGGCTCCCTGGCAATTGTTATTATTCTGAGGAATTAATTTACTCTAATTGGTTTTAAGCCCATTAACAAAAATAGAATGCTGAGCAAGGAAAGGGAGGTCTGACAACATTTCCCTTAGCCAGTTGTAAGAACTTTTCGTGTGCTTAACAATTTAGCCACTAAAAATCAAACCTTGTTAAAAACCAGCCAAAACACATATAAATCAGGAAATAACCAGTATGATTCCTCTAAGACACATTAGCTCTATTTTCTGAAGGTAACACATCAAATATAATTTTTCTCTCCTCATAAAAATCTTCAAACTGAGTTCTAAGGCCTCTCAAATCAAATAGATGACAGAAATAGAGACTTAAAGAAGGCCTAGTTTTCTTTACACAAAGTAAGTACTTGGGATGATCCAAGAGGTTTTGGAAAAGTTCTATTATCCCAGTAAGTAGCTTTCCCATTCTGACTCACCTTGATAGAAAGATGCCTTTTAGTGCTTTTCTCTAGATATTAAAATGGCCCATTCACCTTGGAGGGGAACATATATCCTAATTCTCATGGAAGGACTTGCATGCCTTGGAGTTCAGCCTTGGGGTGAACTAGTGCAGGTGGTTGAAGACTGGAGGCGACTATGCTCTAAAGACAGTATCTCTGGAAGATAAAAAGCTGGTATGATCTTTAAGGCAAACTGGTGGCAAATGGGGTAGATCTGCAGCTCAAACTTGGTCTTATTGGCCATGGGGAGAGTCTGAGGGTCTTTAAAAAAGGAATGACAAAACAGGAGCTGTGCCACTTGGTAGAACATGAAGGATGAAGCTGAAGAGCAGAGACTAAAGTAAGAAATCCAAAATAATAGTAGAGGGTTTCAATACTCCTCTTTTAGTAAAAGACAGATCATCCAGACAGAGAAAAAAGAAACAAAATCTTTAAATGACAAAATAGAAGAGCTGAACCTAAAAGACATTATATATAGAGTACTTCCTCCAAACACTATAGACTACACATTCTTCTCAAATGGTCATGGAACATTCTCAAGGACAGACCATATGTTGGAACACAAAACAAGTCTCAGTAAATTTTCAAAGATTGAAATTATATCTAGCATCTTTTCAGATCACAATAGTATCAAACTAGAGATCAACCAAAAGGAGGAGAGGAAAACCGCAAAAGAGTGGAGATTAAACAACATATTGTTGAGCAACCAATGGGTAAAAGAGAAAATTGAGGAAGAAAAAAATATCTGGAATCAAATGAATATGAAGAAATGACATATTAGAATCTATGCAGCAAATGCAGTAATAAGAGGGAAATTTATAGCGATACTATCATACCTCAGAAAATAGGAAGAAAAACAAATAAAAAACCTAAGCCATCACCTAAAGGAACTAGAAAAAGCAGAAAAACAGAAGCCTAAATCCAACAGAAGGAAAGAAATAATAAAGACTACATTAAAATCAATGAAATACAGATCAGAAAAAATCACTGAATCCTAAAGTTGGTTTTTTGAAAGAATTAACAAAATAGGCCATTAGCCAGACTCACAAAAAAGAGATGAGAGAAAACACAAATAAATAGAATCAAAAATGAAAAAAAGAAAAATCACAACGGAAATACAGAGGACTATCGGAGAATACTATGTACAACTATATGGCAACAAACAGAATAACCTAGAAGAAATGGACACATTTCTGGAAAGGTACAATATTCCAAAACTAAACAGAAGGACTAGAAACCGTGAACAGATCAATCACAAGCCAAGGAAATTGAAACAGTGATCAAAAACCTTCTCCAAAATAAAAGCCCTGGACCAGATGGTTTTAACAGTGAATTCTACAAAGCATTCAAAGAAGAATAAACTCCAATCATCTTTAAACTGTTCCAAAAAACAGGAGAAGAAGGAAAACTTCTAGTTTTCATGATGCCAATATTATGCTGATTCCAAAACCAGATAAAGACTGCACTGAAAAAGAAAACTATTGACCGATAACCTTAATGAATACTGATGCAGAAATTCTCAGCAAAATACTAGAAAATCTAATTCAACAACATATAAATAGAATAATCCACCATGATCAAGTGGGATTTATTCCAGAGATGCAGCAGTGGTTCAACATACGCAGATCAATAAATGTGATACACTAAATAAAAAAGGACAGAAACCACATGATCATCTCAATAGATGCCGAAAAAGCATTTGATAAGATTCAACACTGTTTTGTGTTTTAAAAATCCTCCAAAAATAGGTATAGGAGTAATATACTTCAACAAATTAAGGTTATATATGACAAGCTCACAGCCAACATTGTACTCAATGGAAAAACTGAATACTTTTCCCCTAAGATCAGGGACAAGACAAGGCTGTCCATTATAACCATTACTAGTCAATATAGTGCTGGAGATCCTGGCCAATGCAATTAGATAAGAAAAAGGTATAAAATGTATCCAAATAGGGAAGGAAGAAGTGCAACTATCACTTTTCACAGCTGACATGATAATATACATAGAGAACCCCAAGGAATCATGTAATGCTGCTAGAAACAATGAATATAGTCAAAAATTAATATTAAAAAATCTGTTGAATTTCTATATGCCAACAATGAAAATACAGAAAGAGGACTGAAGAGGACAATACCATTTACAATTGCACCAAAAAAAAAAAAAGATAGAAAAAGAAATACTTTGGAATAAACCTAAGCCTAGGTGAAGGACCTATACTATGAAAACTGTAGGATATTGCTAAGAGAAATAGAAGATGACAAGAAGAAATGGAAAGCTATTCCATGATCATGGATTGGAATAATCAGCGTAATCAAAATGGCCATGTTGCCCAAGGCAATTTGTAGATTCAGTTCTATCCCCATCAAAATTCCAAAGACATCCTTCACAGACAAAGAACACAAAATAATTAAATTTACCTGGACCAACAAAAAACCAGGATAGCAAAAACAACCCTTAAGAGAAAAAACAACAGTGGAGGAGTCATGCTCCCTGACTTCACATTCCACCACAAAGCAATAATAATTAAAACAGCATAGTACTGGTATAAAAACAGAAAGATAGATCAGTGGAATAGAATTGAAAGTCCAGAAATAAATACCCATATATATGGACTCCTAATTTTTGACAAAGGCGCCAAAGACTAAATGGTGCTGGAAGAACTGGTCAATCACATGCAAAAAGTTGAAACTAGACCATTACCTCACGCCGTACACAAAAATTAATGCTAAATGGATTAAAGACCTAGATATCATCAAATATATAGAAGAAAATGGAGGCAAGACATTATTAGACATAGATCTAAGAGGTATCTTTGGCATCTCAACTCCCATGGCAAGGGAAATTAAATCCAAAATAAACAAGTGGGATTACATAAAACTAAAAAGTTTCTACTCAGCAAAAAAAACTCACATAAAAACAAAAAGGCATCCAAGTGAATGGGAAAAGATATTTGCCTCTCACACATCAGATAAGAGGTCAATATCTAAGATATACAAAGAACTCAAAAAAATGGACAACAAAAATACAAGCAATCCAATCAAAAAATGGGCTGATGTCCTTAATAGACACTTCTATAAGGAAGACCTACAAATGGCCAACAGGTTCATGAAAAGATGCTCTACGTCTCTTGTCATCAGGGAAATGCAAATCAAACCAATGATGAAGTAGCACCTCATGCCAGTAAGTATGACTATTATCCAAAAAAAAAAAAAAAAAAAAGGAAATAATAAGTGCTGGAGAAGATATGGAGTAAGGGAACTCTAATTCACTGTTGGTGAGAATGTAAAGTGATGCAGCTGTTCTGGAAGACAGTATGGAGAGTCCTCAAAGAATTGAGAATGGAAATGCCATACGACCCAGTTATTCCTCTACTGGGCATTTACCCCAATGATGCAAAAACATTTATCTGAAGAGATATAGGCAACCCCATGTTCATTGCAGCACAATTCACAATAGCTAAGAGCTGGAAACTACCTAAATGTCCATCAATAGAAGAGTGGATAAGGAAGATGTAGTACATACCTACTGTGGAATAATATGCAGTCTTCAAAAAGGGAGAGATTCTGCCATTTGCAACAACGTGGATGGTCTTAGAGAGAATTATGCTTAATGAGATAAGCCAGAAGGAGAATGACAGACATCATATGATTCACTCATATGATGGGCAAAGAGAAAACAAATAAATGTCATAAATTAAACAACACTAAAAAGAAAAGAGGAGAGAGAGAGAGAGAGAGAGAGAGAGAGAGAGAGAGAGAGAGAGAGAGAGAGAGAGAGAGAGATGGAGAGAGGGAGAGAGGGAGAGAGAGACAGGGAGACAGAGAGACAGAGAGAGAGACAGAGAGAGACAGAGAGACAGAGAGAGAGACAGAGAGAGACAGAGAGACAGAGAGAGAGACAGAGAGAGACAGAGAGACAGAGAGAGAGACAGGGAGCGAGAGAGAGGAGAGAGGGAGAGAGAGAGACAGAGAGAGAGACAGAGAGACACAGAGACACAGAGACAGAGACAGAGAGAGAGGGAGAACACTACTACAAACAACTGTAGACTCTTGCAGATGAGAGACAAAAAGGCAAACCAGGGGTACCAAAGTGATGAGGCAGGCATGGGGGTTATAGGATGAAGGGATGAACTGTAAATGAAGGGAGAAAAAAGGGGAGATATCAGTAAATCTACTATGCTGTTTATAAATGTGCAAATACCACTATGTATACCTCAAAACAAGTCATTGTCAAAATGCAATATCACTTCAGTAATAAAAAACAAAAAAATTGAAAAAGAAGTCTCATGAATCTAAAATGATGACTGTTAATTCCATTCAATTCTTTTTTTCTTGAAACTCTAAGTGAGCCAATCCCAGAGCAGTCCAGGGGCCATGTGTTTGAGATTCAGTGAAGTAACCTGAGTTATGGAGCAGTGAAAGGGAAGATGTAGCTGAGAGTGGATTGTTGAAGAAGAATTATTTTTAGTAGCTGTGATTTTGGTAGTACAGCATTAGATTGTATGGGAGGTAGACTCTATGATTCTGTGAACTGTCCTCAAGAAGCTGAGAGCTTGGCTGGAAATGTGAACCCAGTGAAACAGCCAGGGGAAAATACAGCAGGCTGTGTGATTAAATGATTTCAAGAAAGGGAGAGATTAGGATTAGCATCCTCAGAGGAATTACAGTAGACAGAGTGAGAGGACTGGTTCTCAAATAGGTGGAGACTTTTCAAGAGGAGGCAGTGGGTATACAAATAGCTAGAGAATTTTCTCCAAGTCCATTTCCAGGCCAATAATTGCAATTCAACAGGTCTTGTGATTTCTCAAGGGAGGTAGGCATGAATTTTCTGAAAGCAGGTAGAAAGAGCAAATTACAAATGAAACCTGGTTCCACCCAAATCATCACTCACAGACCATATTCGGCTATTTTTAATAGTATTTTCAAAAGATTCTTCCTATTCCAATTACTAAACCCTTGGCCTCTTGCTTAAGAATGAAAAAAATGAATAAAACCCTGACAGCTTTTATTAGGAGACAGCACTTCTCTCTAAAGTAGTGAGAGAATCTCTGAAGCCGGGGCATCTCATCTAGTGCTGGTTTATTCAGGGTGGCCCAAGAGTGTGAAAAGAGGTTTGCAGAATACTGAAATTCATAGGACACAGAGGGACAAAAGGTGAGATTTGTTATGGTTTTTATAACTGGGCTTTGGGGGTGCAACAGAAAGTCAAATAGAGTTTTCTCTGATAATGCACTCTGTATTTGATGCTTCACTTCTTGTCTTTTTTTATTCTTTGCTTTTTTTTTTTTTCTCAAACTGACTTTAACAATGAGGACAGGTTTATTTGTTGGAGAATAAAGAAAATAGTGTCTTTGTACTGAATTGGTATCAGTCATGTTATTTACATGAGCTTTTTACTGCTAGACTGAATCAATCTGTGAACCTCATTTGATGACATAAGTTCAATTACTATGGAAGCTGCTTCCCAGATGCAGGTGAGGAGAACTGAGAAAGTCTTTCTGCATTTTCCTTTATGACGGGAAGAAGTAGAGTGTAACAACCTTAGAGAAAACAGCATGACATTTGCCTGATTGTTCAGCTTTGGGGATGAATGAGACTGGGTGAAGGAAGCGTTTTCAGAGCTGAGACACACTACTGTCCATACACAGGAGATGCACGTCTCTTGCCTTTCCAACCAATTTCTATTATGGTTGGGTGAAAACAAATCAGATGCCATTTCTCTAACAACAGCACAGGTTCTCATGCCTGATGTAGTTTTGAAATTCCTGGGCTCATATCTCTGAAAACAGAGGAAGAGACAGAATGGACCAAAGGGAGGAGGGCCGCAGCGCCAAACTCTGGAGGGCAGCGTCCTTCCACCTTTCTTGGGGACTGTTGGATGCATGTCAAGTCATGCAGTAGATCGAACCCAAGGGTCTTATCTGAACTCACAGAACAAAAATAGTATCTTTACCAGTGAGTAGTTTTAGTTGTGTGCTGTCAGTGGATATTATTTCTTAAACATGCTTTGCATAGATTTTAATGAATAAAACCCACATGTTTATCTCATTTGACTTTTTTGTCAGTTTTTTTTTTTTTTAAGAGGAAGGAAGGGAGCAAGAAACACTTTTTTCTAAAGAGGAAGGAAAGTAGGCAAGAATAAAGGCAGGCAGGTAGGCAGGTAGGCAGGCAGGCAGGCAGGAAGAAAGAGTGAGAGGGAGGAGGAAGAAGCATTTTTGCTAACTTTTATTCCCCTTGGCCCTGGGTCATGAGGGTCCTGGGACTTATGGTCTGTGCCCTAGTCATCAGCTTAATACCTGAGCCACCAGGGCATACTTATTATTTCTTTTGTTTACCTCACTCTCTGCATTTAGGATATTGAATATGCACTGTAGTCTGTGAGTATTTCACACCACACCCTGCCGTTTGCCACCACTTTGTTTCCTCCTACCTCCATTCCCCTGGTTGCCAAAGTCTTATATCCCGTGAATATTGTTGAGATGTAGCTGTTCATTTGTTCTATTTTCACATATGGGTGAAACCTTCCTATTCTTCTCAGTTTCTTTCTGGCTTATTTCTCTTGGCATGATCCCCTCCAGTTCCATCCAGGTTGTTGCAAAGAGCACAATTTCATCTTTTTTTAAAACAGCTGCTTAGAATTCTGTTGATCAAGGGATACTTGAAAAAGTAGTTAGAAGTCTTATTTTAGAGAAGGCTAAAATACTAATGACTTTTAATTGCTTTTTGACTATGAAAAGTCAGATTTTAAACATTCTTTGTGGATTAGGTAGATTCTCTCTTTTTAATTTCTTCTTTGAAAGGATCCTATTTCTTCCTTCCGTGACAAAGTAACCAGGCATGGAAGCAAATAACAGGATTCTTCCTCTGGGTGAACACAAACAGTTCATGTCATACATTTCAGAAAATGGTGCAACTCTTCAGTTGCAAATGTCAGGTTAAAGTCCTCTTTTACAGAATGGTAAGATTTTTTTCTCCTTCATTTTTCCAAGCCCAAACAAGATCTGTTCTTTCCACATAGCTACTGAGATGTGCAGGTCAGTGAGTGGCGTCTATTCAAGAAGAATTCGCAGTTGAATTTATCAAGCTCATTGGGAATTTATTCTGTGAAAGATGTTGGGCTCTGGGCTTGGGGTGCACCGATGAAAGACACACATTAGATGCCATCAGAAGGCTAATGGAGTAGCAGGATAGACACAGAAACAGGGCATTTTGATATGATTGATAAGTGGTAAGCCATAAAGTAATTTAGTGTGTAACTCAGCTTGGAAATCTAGGAAAAGAATTTTGCAGAAGATGACACCAGGGTTGAATCTTGAAGATACAGGAGGAAGGAATCAGAGGAGAGAACATCAATATGCAAAGGACTGATTATAGTTAGTGTTGATTGAGTGCTTTCCCTAGGTCTCACTCTCTCTCACACATTCATTCAGAGAATCATCGCATCCCTCCCCAATCCTGCAAGATAGGTATTTCTTTTTAAAGGAAAGATTTAGGCAGGAATAAAGGCAAGAAGAGACAGGCAGGCGGAAAGGGAGAAGGAAGAAACATTCTATTTTATTTTTATTTAGTTGTACCTCTTGGTGGTTCTCCTGGCCCCAGGGCACAAACAGATCCTTAGGATTTATGTGGGCTGTGTCTTGAATGGTTGACCAAACCTGCTACTCGACTGGGTTACACCAAGGTGTAGGTATCTTTAAGTTGATTTAATATAAGAAAAAACCAAAGACTTGGAGAAACTAAATTGTCCAGGTTAATACCAACACTATCTGGGAGAGATAGGACTCAAATTCAAGACCTGATTCAAACTCAACTGCATACTCACTGAAGTATCCTGTCTCTGTCCCACAGGGCACAAAGTAAATTATTATTATTATTATTTTTAAAGATCATCTCTATAAGAGAGACTTTCAGGAAACTTGGGTGTACCTAACTGGAAAAGAGTAAGGGGTAACACAGAAAATTCAAAGTTAAAGTCTTAGAAAGTCATTGGCCATTGAAAATAAATAAGAAATTATGTAATAAAAGGCTGAAATTAAAAAGTAAGCCAATGAGAGTAAAAAGCAATTGATTTAGTACAATGTTTAAAGCTTGTCCAAATCAGTAATGACTCATTAATAGTTTTGTTTCTGTAAGGGTTCACCCTGACCCCTCTCTCTGTTGCACTGGCCTTTTTTCTGTTGCTCAACATAGCAAATTTACTCCTACTTGCAAGCGTGTACACTCGTTCTTCCCTCTACCTACGTCGTTCTCCCTCATTTAGACCTTTTCTTCTCTTCACTTCACGAATGAGCTGAAATGCCAGCTCCTCAAAAAGGACAGACTATAATGAATTGACCTTGCCCTCTAGACCTAATGAGCCTAGTCACTCGTCAAATTGCCCTATTTTATTTCCTCATAGTATTAATTGCTCACTAAAATGTCATGTTTATTTATAGGTTTATTTGTGTACTGTCTGCCTCCCTCTCCTAAGATGAAAGCTCTGAGAGGGTGAGGATTTTGTTTTGCTCATTGCTGTGTCCCCTGCTCCTAAAATAGTGCTTAGCCCACATATTTGTTGAATGAGTATCTTTGATGGTTAAAATAACTTTGTGAAATAGAATAGGCATTAAAAATGTATTTTACACAAAATAAAATGGAGTGCTTTGTGGTAATCTAATATGTTCACAGTTGAATGATGAAAATAAATGGAAGAGTGAAGAATTGAACCCAAATTTCCGTTCCTCAATTCATGCCCCTAAAAATTAAATTAGAGAAAGTATATTTTAGTTTCATACTTTCTCTACTTTTTGACTTTCACATTTGGAGAAGGATTTGTCTTAGGTTAAAAACTCTGTGTATAATGACTAGGGTTATATATTACTCTGTCACTTACTCAGTACCTCTTACTATTCATCTTTTATCTTTCAGAGATATTTGCCTTTCTAAGATTTCGATCCCAGATAGATGGGGTAGATACTGGATAGAGGGTGGGCTGTACACTAGAACCCTAGGTCATGGTCCTGACCCTTTCTATGTGACCTTGGGCCCATCACCTCTTCTCTCTGCACCTGTCAAGTGAAGGCAGTAAACTCAATGACATGAACAAAAAGACTTGATGGATATTTCAAGCTGAGCTTGGTAATGTTGGGTCTGGGTGTGATATGGGGGGTGTGTGTGCTTGTATGTGTGCGTGCATGTACACTCATGTTTATGTGTGTGTGTTGTTAGTTATTCGGTAGATTTAATAAAGTAATAATGTAGCGGGGTTTTTTTTGCTTTTTAAAGCTTGAAAATACAGTACTCAAGGTCCCTGGAGTTGGTTTCCTTTGACTCAGGCACCATAGCTCAATTCATAGCTCAATGAAAACTTATAAATTGAAAAATAGAGTAAATGAAGATGTTTGCTTAAGTTTTCTCACTTATTGCCTTTGTTTATTTTCTTATTCATAAGTGACAAAAACTGGTTTTAGCTAAACCAGACAAAAGGAAGTTAGAGGCAGGCTTTTCGGGAGCCTATGGAAACCATTGGAGACTGGAGGATCAAGTGCAAGAGAGGAGTGGAAACAAGAAGAGTGAGGGAGGCTTTGGAAGAAGAAGCATAGTGATGGTTTGTGATTTCACAAAAGCTTAGTCAAAACCATATTACATCCATGTCCACTGCAATAAAAACCTCCAGTCCATACCTCTTCTGCTTATCAACTTACACATTCTGCATGAGAGTGCTGAAAACAGTTGGGCAGTAAGGAAACAAAATGATACTAGTTATTTTAACAGAGAGAATTTAATGGCAGGAATTGGTTGGAAGATTGTAGTAGTGACAATGACAACTGATGCAACATAGATTTAGTACTTGCAGGAAGAATCTCCAGGACTCCAACTGTGAAACAAGAGAAAATGTTGGTGTTAGAATCTAGAAGCTTGGAGAAGAAGTATGAAGAGCTGAGTCCTGGACCTCTAGGCACAGGTCAAGACTCTCCTGGTATTTCAGGGGTTGGAAGAGGATTCCTAGAAGACTCAAGTCACACCTGCCTGGGAGCTCTTTGGAGGAACCTGGAAAGGAACCCACTGCCCTTGGAATGAACTGTAGCTTCCAAGGTGAAGACAGCTGGTGGGTGATACTGAAAGAAAAGCAAACAATCAGAAAGAGCAAGTCACCTCTTCCTCTTGCAGTTTCTCTGTTGGCAGGGCAGTTCGGGTTGCTATCTGACAGTGGAGAAGTACAATCTACAGAGTTCCAGGTGTGCATTTCTAAGTTGGGTAGAGAAGTGAGTTTGGAGCTTCATCACCTGGAGAGCATCTTAGGAGTGGGACTGAGATCAATGCTCACCCCGACTTACTGTGATAGATAAAGGGAGGATCTGACCTTTTTCCTCTGTGATAGAAATGGTCTACTAGAATTGTTTTCTCAGTTTTTCACCCAAGGGGAAGAAGGCATTCTCTGTAAGGGGAGAATTACGGGCAATATTAGAGGGAATGGATGCTGGGGAGGCAAAATGCCAAATATCTGCTGTTACCTCCCAGTAAGCGATGTCTTGGTGGAGGGCTGGATGTTGCTATCATTTTTCCTTCTGTACAAATATATGGAATTGACCCTTCTTGTCCTTTTTACAGCATTAAAGCTGGTTATTTATGTCGGGCTACAAATTGCAGATGCCCTGTTTAGATGAGGATTGTAAATCCCCCACATTGAACTTTAATTGGGGCCAAATAAAGAAAAAAGTTTGGGGTTATTTTCTTTCATGGCTTGGAGATTTATATAGGATATTTAGAACCCGTTTATCTCGGCAGGCAGAGAGATAGTTGCTTAAATGGATTTTCATGCTTGTAGCTTCGAAACACAAAGCCCTATGCAGCTTGGTGTTTGTTTTGCAAATCCTATCACACCCAAATTATTGTTTGTGGAAGGACAGAGGAAAACAGCTTGTAGCAGTCTCCCCTGTCTTCCCCCAGTTTCTCTATTTTGTGCTTAAAAGAGATACACACAAACATGTAATAGATCTGCATTTGGAGGAATTCAATGCATGTAATTAGTGCCCCGGCAACTCTGAATTTCTTGAAATTAAGAACATTGATTCTGTGCTGAAATGTAAGTTACTTGCAGATACTTTATTCCTTTTGTTCTAGGTTTTCTAAAACAACTTGCAGCTTATTTTCTAAGTAGGGTTTTTCATTTTTGTTTTATGCTACCTGACTCAGAAGACTTTTAGACAGGCAGTTCCTTAAAATTAGAAGCTCTCATGGATTTCTTCAAGGGTGGTTACAAAGAATTATTGACTGACTAAACTGTAACAGCCAAAAGAATGGTCAGTTGTCAGTCTTGCTTACAAATTTATTACTTGAAAACTGCTGGAAAAAAAAAGTTGGAATTGCCAACAGTATATTGCATATACATAAATCAGCTACACACACACAGAAGTGAATTCTTTTCTCCTCAGAAGCAAACTGGTTCTCTAAGACATTTATAAATATATCTGTATCTATATCTATATATACACATACAAACATATCTACACATACAATATATACATATGTTAAAATAGAACTATGGTGTACATATTAGTCTGAATATATTTTTCTAGACAGTATGTCTTAGTTTCCAAGTCATTGCATAGTGGATTACTCTCTATTTTACAGAGGGATTTTTCAATTTATTTAACTCCACTCCATTGATGGATAGTGATAGTCTATTCTTACGTTCTGCTGCCAGCTATGATGCCACAGTAAATAGCCTGGCACATCTCTCTTTAGACATATGTGTGCTACCATTTCTCTAAGATAGATATGGAATCACTGATCTTTGTGCAAGGACCTAGTTCAGAATCAAGTGTTGTATTTAGCTGCCCCTTTAGTCTCCTTTCATCTGCAGTGGTTCTTCAGAATTCCTTTTATTTGCATGGAACGGACACACTTGGAATTATTGCAGACCAGTTACTTGGAAATCTTTCTTCAACCGTATTTTTATTTCTGCCATATTTCATTTGGGGAACATTATCTGTGTCATGACATTAGGACTGTGATACTTAACCCTCACTACATCTCTGAATCACCTGGATATTTGATTTCCTTTTCAATATTCTTGCCAGGGTCCCATTCCCAGAGTCTTAGGTGGCGGCTTGCCTGTCTGTATGTTTTTGTTTTTTAAAATTCCTTTGGAGATTCCCTTGAGTCCCCAGAGTTAGGAACTACTTGGCTAGGTACAGACAAGGTCAGTTGCATTATGGGCGGGGTCCAGGGAAAATGAAAATGAGAGGTGCCTAGTTCACAAAATAGTAAGTGTTTCAAGATGGCGACAACGCATCATTAAGCTAAGTGTGTGGTCCTCAGTCTGGCTCTGGCAGGGAATGTATCAGATGCATGTCTGTGAAGCCAGCCCTTGGTATCTCACATTTGGTGAAGGAAAGAAATCCATGCAAATCAAAGGTATAAGGGACTGGCACCCTGAGGAGGGACACATAGACATGGATGAGTGTCTAGGTACTCCCTTACATCTCCAGCTCTTTCACAATGAGATGAGGCCCTGTCATCAGTTCTGGACAACGGGCAGTGAGTAGAAGAGGTAAGGGCAGGTTTGCGTTTTCCAGGCTCTCTCATCCCTCCGTCTGAAATGACAGTGTCACAAGAAGGTGCTTCTTGCGTCAAGGTGGCTCCCTGAGTGAGCGCGTAAAGCTGACCTCCTTGGAAACTCACATCTTTGTACCATAACACGAAATAAGTCTCTGTTATACTAAGCTACTAAAATGTGTTACAGCAGCCTAGTTCAGACTGTTCTAACAAACAGAGAATTAAATGTCATAGGCTTTCAGAGGAATAAGAGGTGACTTCATACTGTCGGCATCAGGTAAAACTTCATGGAGGATGAGAGATTTGAAATGGGATGGAAGGGCTTTGGAAATATAGGATTGGGAATACACAGGTCATATTAGTTGACTATTATTACATGGGAAACCACTCCTGAACTTAGAGGCTGAGAACAAATACTACTGACTGTTTTATTGAAGACTCTGGGCCAGCTGTGGAGCTCTGCTTCTCTGGGTTAGACTCAGCTAATGCAGATGTGGGTAGATGCTGGGCTGACTGGTTTATTTTGACCTTACTTACGTGTCTGGAAATGTTCTGGCTGTTGAGTGTGTGTACTTTTTCTCTCTCCTTCACTTCTTCTTTCATCCTCTAGCAGGTCATCCAAGGTTTGCCTATACACATTGGTGGCAGAATCCTAAGAGCAGAGTGTAAACACACAAAGCCTCTCACCCTAGGCTCATTGTCACCTAATTCCATTCTGATGATCAAAGGGAGTCACAAAGCCAGCCTAGATAGAAAGACTAAGGACATAGTCTCCACTTTTTAGTCTCCTCTTTCTGAATCTGAGAAGTGTTCCATGTTTGTGGAATAAATGTATGAATAATGAATTGGGTTGTTTTTTGGAGCTCAATCCTTGCACTTCTTTCCTTCCCTGTCTCCAGTCTCTCCCCAGGTAATCTTCTCCTGTATTCCCAATTATCTATCTCCAGCCCAGTCTCAAGTTCTTCCCATAACACAAAACCAACTGCTAAGTGATGTCTTTCTTAGCTCTCGTAGTTTATGCTTGACATGTGCAAACATTCACCCCTTGAATTTCTCTCCCTCGTTGTTTCTCCTCTCACAATTTTTCTCTTTCAGTCCGTGCTGGCTCCTTTGTTCCCGTTACTCAGGTCATAAAAAACCTCAGAATCATCTTGGTCTCCTTTCCTTCTCTCATACCCCATCTCTACTGCATCAGCAAATCCTGTCAGCTCTGCGTTCTGTGTATGTCCAGAATCTAATCACTTCTCTCTCTCCATCACTGGGTCCCAGCCGTCATAATCTGACTGCTTCTCATCTCAATAGCCTCCCCTCATGTGTCCCTGCCTCTGTTCTGACTTCTACAGTCAGTCTTACAGTCTTCAGGGAGTGTTTTTCACTATGTAGGTCATTTTAAAGCACTCCCCTGATTAAGAGCCTCCAAGAGTTTCCCATCTCACTGGGGCGGCAGGGGGAGCGCAGATCTTTCCAGGACCACACAGAACCAGGTGACCTGTCCTCCGGCTACCATTCTACCCTCGTTCCTCCTCCTCTCCTCTTGTTCCCTCTGCTCCAAACGCACAGGCCACCTCACTTCTCCTGGAAGTCACCCCACACACCTGCCTCAAGGCAGGGTTTGTTCTTCCTTCTGGGTCACTCTTACTTCTGATAGCTGCCTGCTTCACTCCCTTATTTCCTTCAAGTCTCTACCTGGATGTCACCTTCTTACCAAGAAGAACTTTATAGATTTTTGTGCTTCAAAAGCACCCCTACCCGCCGACACTCTTCCTCTCTCTCCCTCTTCCTCCTCCTCTTCTTCCTCCTCTCTCCCTCCCTGTTATTTTTGATGCCATAGCCAGCCCTTCAACCTTTGTAATGATACATTGCATCTGTATCTACCTGCTTATTTGTTTATTGTCTGACTCTTTTCACTAGAATATAAATTCCTGCTAGACAGACTTTTTTGTTCTTTATGTCCAGAGCCTAAAAAAAGCTTAGAAACATATTCTAAATCAATGGATAAGTAGAGTTTGGGTGAGAGATTGAATGAAATAATTTCTCAAGCTATTGAAACTCAGTCTATGATGACAATAGGAGTAGAAATTAAGTTGTTCTAAATGAAATTCTATTTGCGATCCGTGGGCAGCTAACATCACCTCTCTTCTCACCCCACCCTTAAGCCTCAATCTGTTCTTTTCACCAGTGCTTATATCGGATGATTTTCTAGCTCCTTTCTTCTTCTAATTAATACCATCTCCTGCTTTAGTTTCAAGTTTAATGGTAGCTCCTGAAATTTCTACCAAAATTCTCTTTACACCATTTAATTATATCATTCGCTATTTTATTATAGCCTTTCTCATATTGAAAACGTTTCTCGCAACAGCACATATTGGTGTGATCGTTTTCAGGGATTTCTCCCCTCGTAGACTGTATGCTCTCTGAGGGCAGAGCGTCCTGCAGGTTCTGCTCGTCATGACACCACGAGTCCAGCACAGGCCCTGGTTCACAGCAGCACAGATGCCTGCTGGGGACTGAGTGTGCTGCTGAATGTGGGCATCTGTCTTACTCAGAGTTCTGAGCATGGACTCTGTACCCCCCGTCCTGAGTTAATTCAAAGTAGGATATTTTAAAATGAAACTCATCTTTAAAGTCCTTTTTTAGATACTAGTCTTAAAAAAGCCATTCAGACCGGGATACAGGGTTGAGGGTACAGGAGAATCTTAAGCCTGTTGAATAGAATGACTGTTTCAGATGGGTCTTTTGATGACACATTGCACTAGAGCGTTACACCCAGTCAGACATCTGGGATGCTCGCTCGGTGTCTCTCCCGGGGTACTGAGTGTGCAGTGGTCCAAGCGGGACTTAGGGATTTTCTTGCCAGACAACGCCATACAGAAGCTCCTATCTGGGCAAATTCTTCCTGGGAGGCAGTGTCATCTGTTAATACCCCAGGAGCAGTTAGATTTATTTAACAAAAACAGAATGGTGTTTGTAAAGTAGCTCGAAAGAGTCCGTGGGGTACGTCAAAATGGATTTTAAAGTAGGTCAGAGCTGTTCTGTAGCTAGTCCAATTATGATGTGTAGGCACGTGGATTCAGTTTCCCAGCGAGTTGGCTCAGGGAAAAACCAGCCTCAGTGGTAGGTAAACTACTTGTCTTCAGAAGCCCCCAGGTACGGGGGTGGGCAAGACTGTCTTAGTGAGAGTCCTGGAGCCTGAGTGGCAGGGAAGGGCCACAGTTGCCTTCTTCCCTCTCAGTCTTCTCTCTCTCAGTGCTCTTTGAGTCCCAGGCAGCCCAGTGGACTTCAGTCCCTGAAACAAACAGAACAGATTTCAAATCCCACCTTCACCCCTTGCTGTGTGATCTTGAATGTGTTACTTCACTTCTCTGAGTCTTTGTTGTCTCACCTGTAAAGGAGCAGGCACAGTAATAGTGAAGGTCTTAGAGGAGTCTGAGAATTCAACAATAGATGCAAATGGTTTTTCAGGATAGCTGACATTTAGAAAATGCATCATAAATATTGATCATTGTCCTGATGTGAAATGCTCCTTCTATAAGTACATGTGAGAAAGAAATGGATAACAGTGAACCTTTTTCAGAGTCCTCGGGGATTTCCCTCAGGAGTCAGATCCAGATTCTGCAGCAGTTTAGGCCTTTGATTCATGTTAGAGCGTTTGCCATTTAATATGTGGTTGAAAGTCCTTTTTTCTTGGAGAACTCTTCACTCCTCCCTGTTCCCTGTCTTTTCCTCACCAAAATGAAAATTTAATGTCTGAGGGAAATGTCAGTTATTTCTATAGTGGTCTTGAGGGACAACTTATTTCTGTTTTTGAGAGCAAAGATGTTTGGGCTGGACTGAGGAACACGGGGAACGTGGCCCCAACCTTGCAGGCAAACCACAGGACAGCTTTAAAGATGGATTTTATTCCTCTCCTCGCATCGGCCAGGGCTAACGGTTCTGACTGAGGCCTCTTCTTTTCCCAGTGGGCTATTTGGGGAAAACAATCAGCACATTTAATTCTGAGAGGGAAGGAAAGAGGTGGGAGTGGGGCTTGAGCTGAGCTCAGCATAGACTCACAGTGATAATGCTGGACTCCCAGGTGCCTTAAGGTGGCTGCATCTGGTCACCAAGAGAAGGCTCTGCAGGTGCTGGCAGCTACGATTTGTTTTATAAACCCTTACTAAATGAATGCTGCCACCATCTCAGGCAGAATAAGAGAATTAGCCCCTGACTCACAAGTCTGACATATCAGAGTGCATCATGCTTTCATTCTTTTACTGATTGATTCAGTAAGTAAGTATTGATAGCCGACTACGTTCCAGGTGTCCTTTCAGATAGTTAAACACTTTCCTCTCTTCACAGTGCAGGAAATAATGCCACCACCACCATCGCCAATAATAATAACAGTGCAGATTCTGAAGGGCTCTGTTCGGATGCAGTGTGGATGACGGGCAGCTTTTCAGGAGACAGGAGGGCTGCTTTCAGTGTGGCAGTCGTGGAAGGATGTCAGCCAGGATTCTGTAGGAAACTCAAACTAGAGAAAACACGTTCTCATAAGCAGTTCAGTTTTAAGTGGCCAGAGATTTTGAATTGTGGAAAATTTCTTCTCTACTTAATAGTCAAGTCTTCCATCCCTGTTCCCTGCTGCTTTCTTGTTCATCTGGAGAGGAGGGACTATGAATGTATTGCTGATGTTTAAGACATCACCGTGTCCGGATAAGGATCTGAGTGTGTAAAAGAAACTACAAAACAAAACAAAACAAAGCCTCATTCTTAAAACAAGGAAAGAGATGCTTCCCCTCCTTTTTCTTAAGAGTATTGACTTCAGAAAACTTGTAGTCCTTAATTCTTGACCTCTAATATGCAAATCGTTAGGTTTTCTTTTTTATTATTGAGGTAACATTGGTTTACAACATTATGTAGGTTTCCGGTATACAGGACTGTAATTTACATCTGGAAATACAGCATTATGTTTACCACGGAAAGACTGTTTCCATTTATCACCTTACAATTAACTCCTTTTACCTAATGTATCCACCCTTCTACCCTCTTCCCATCTGGTAACTCTTGTTTTGTTCTCATCATCTAAGAGTTGGTTTTTGTTTTGTGCATCAGTTGTGTTTCTCTCACTCACTAGAGAGAGCAAACGGTGTTTCTCTGTCTGACTTAACTAACTCCCTCTAGACCCACCCATGTTGCCATGGTGAGGAGTTACTTCTTCCGTAGCCGAGGAGTGTTGCATGTGTGTATGTCCCGTGTCTTCTTGATCCACCGTGCTGCTGGGCACTGAAATTGTTTCCTGCTCAGAGCTACTGCGAATGATGCTTTCATGAACAAGGGAGTGCCTGTCTCTTCGAAGAAGACATGTAAATCTTTTTAATAGTCTTTTTGCCAGTTTTACAACTCAAGACTGTCTTTCTCAAGGACCTAGGAACCATTCCTTTGAAATGTAACCATCAAGGGTGGTAACAACCCCATCTCCCAGTTTCTGTGGGAGTCTAATTTCAGTGGGCACCTTGTTCCAGAGTGCGACTACTTCCTTTAATAAAGATATGGGAGGTTTATATTTTCTTTGTATAAAGCTAATTAACCAAGTCACACAGTAACCCTAATTACCAGATGAATTTAGGATGAACTACATGTGACAAATGCTGTTGTCACGTCCTCTGACTTGTCTGTAATGGGTCCTTTCTGCTTGGCTGTCTGAAAGGGTGTAGTTTCTTTGTGTTTTTTCAGTCTCATAGGGAACTACCTAAGCTCCACATCACAGTCTGCCTTAATATTCATTCATTAATAAAATTGTCTTCTTTGCTACCTTTGCAGAGGAATTTTCTAGATTGGGACTTGATTTTGTTTTGAGTGAAAATTGCTAACAAGAGCAAAGATACTGTCTTGCTGGGAGTTGCCCAGTTAGATTACATTCCCACCTTTGACGAGAGAGCTTTTCTGAACTCATGGAAGTTTGACATGCAGTGGCTTTTAAGGTTTAAAAAACATTTTTAGTTGCTGAAATTGTTCTTCAGATATAACGTTACGTGGTTCCCCGACATATAAAGCCATTAAAATTGGGGAGGGTGTTCCAGCAAAACAGGAATCTTCCTTCACAGCGTTCTGCCTGCAGCCTGCCCTCACTCCTCATCTACCGGGGAACCCGAGAGCCTCTGCCAAGCCTGATGTGATCTCTCTGCCCTTCTGCCTGCAGCCCCCTCGATCTTTCCATCATGTTCCACTTTCACGAGCTTTCTCACTTAAGCTGGAACATATTTCGTCAAAACTATGACCTGTGTGCCCCTCCTTAGGTTTTAAATGACTTCTGTCCCTTGCAGCGTTAAGCCTCACACGCTCCTTGTGTTCCTTTTTATTATCATCCCCATTTTACAGATGGGAAAATGGAGGTTTGAAGAAACAGTGATATACAAATGATGGTGCACACATCATTCTTCCTGCGTTTACCATACTTGTATCATCATTGTACGTCCCTTTGTCTCTCCCTGTAACTGTCTGCTCATGGAGGGCAGGGGGCATATTTCCTTCACATCCTGGCCCACTTTGCCTGGCACAGTGCTAGACAGGCACTCAATATTCCTAAGACGAACAAATGTATATGCTAAAGGTCATGCAACAGAGGAAAAGGCAAACCGTGGCATCCCTGTCTTATCCCAGAGTGGTCCTTGTGTTGTCTAAAGGAAAGCTCTGCCGCTGTTCTGAGCTAACGGAGGCCCACAGAGTATGGAAGAGGAAAATAAGCCATCTTTCTTAGATAAGTGAAAGCTTTTGATATATGATACATTCTCACCATTCGCTGTTTGCTCTATTACTCAGAGTGAATGAATCCACCACTTGGTGTAGTAGTAAAGGATGGTGCAGAGAATGTTGCATTTAATTTATCCTGCCAGCCTTTGGAAATCATAGAAGTCACAGGTGCCATTGCCAATAGTTAATCCCCTTCAGATCAGGGTGGCCACCATCTATAAATGAGACAGTTGGGTACACACATGTCTCTAGGTGTTAGTGCTGTGACAGCTTAAAGCACCAACCTTGTTGGAAAAGATGCACTGTCCTAATAAAAAGGGTCTACATTGATCTGGCTTCCCTGAGAGAGAACACTAACTGTTTGGAAGATACAGGCTCTTAAGGAGCTTCTCTTGGGGGTGACAGTATGTCTAGCACATCGAGTGCATGAAGTTTAGGGTCTGATGGACTGATTTCGAATCATGGAGCCCCCCCTTATTAGAGTGACACTGGTAACATACCCACACTCGTCAGGTGACAGTTTCCCCATCTGTAAAACAGGGACAGTAAGACTCATGTCCTAAGATTATTGTGAGGATTGAATAAGCTGGGGCTTGTTACCCACTGAGTGAAGATGCCATGTGCGGACTGGGGAATTATAGGTGCCATCCTTGCCATGAACAGGGGCATTCCTACCGCAGTCTGTTCCTTTAGGAAGAGGACGAGACCAAAGGGGCTGGGGCCACCACCAGGAGAGCTCCTGATAAGACCCCCTTCTGCAGACTTGCCATTGTGCATGGTGAAGCAGTGGTTACATGTTTGTTCCTTTAAAACCACTTTCAAAGCGATGGGATTTTCCTCATCAGGAAGACGAGCAAGGCCACTCTGGTTCTACCTTAGACAAGTCTGGCTCTTTACCGTCTTCATACAATGTTAGAACCTTTAGGGATTTCTCCTCATTTTTAGCCTCCCCTGGGAAGCTCTGCCTCCTCGGGGTGCAGATGTAACCTGTGGGCATATGTGGACAAAAGGAAGTGGCTTCAAATCCCAGCTCTGCCACTTAATGCCATGATGAGCCCTGACAAGTCTGTGTATCCCGGACTCCAGTTTCTCTTCTGCAAAATGATAACACCCTACCTCCTAGTTTATTGCGTCCCCGGGGCTCAGCATGGCTGTTTTGAATCCTTTGCTATTTATTCACGTGTTTTACAAAGGACTTGCTCAGATCAACTCTCTGGTATCTACCCAGCTATTGTATCTGTTCTTCTTCATCCTAATTAAAAACATCAGGCATCTGGCCTTCAGAATCTACTCACACAGGCCAGACGCCATGTGAAGCCTTGCATGCACTATCGCATATAATTCGATCACAGACTCTCTTATAATAATTAGCACCATTATTAGTAATTAATAAGTTTATAATATAATAATATAAGAAAGTTAATAATAGGCACTGTTATTATACCCATTGTGCACTAAGACTTCAGAGGTTAAACAGTTTCCCCAAGCTCACAGTCAGAATAGGAATAGAGATTCAAAACACAGAGGTCTGTGTGCACCCTGGTGGCTCAGACACTAAGCCGGCAGCTTGGGCGTGGACCATGCAAAGCCCAAGGACCTGGGTTCGTGACCTGGGGCTGAGGTGCACAACCCAAAGATAGATAGATAGGTAGATAGATATATAGGTAGATAAATAGGCCAGATAGGTAAGTATATAGGCAGATAGATAGATAGATAGGTAGATGCATAGAAATAAGTGCTTCCTTCTCTTCCTTCCTTCCTTAAAAATGCTTCTTCCTCTTCATTCCTTTCTTCTAAAAACACGGGGATCTGCTCCAGAGCACACACTTTGCAATCCTGAATGTTTTGATTTTGTTTCATGAATCTTCTGGGCCTGATTCAAGCCAAGTCTAAAATGTATCCTGTCATAAGTTCTGTGTTGGCCCTAAATCTAAGGGTATATACTTCAGAGACAATCCAGTTCTACATATTTATTGACCTACCTGGTCACCTTTGTAGTATGAATGCTTAAGTGTCTCTGCTGCAGGAATATGCGCCAATTCTTGAGGCATTTATTCTGGAGACAGAGCGTGCAGCTCGCCGTGCCTTTGTCCCCCTACACTTAGGGAAGCTGGTTTTGCTAGGGACACTGGCGAGCCAGCCTTTCTCTGGAAAGCCACTCCGCCTTGCTTCAGCCTTGGATTCACATGATGATGTGGGTGTCTCACTGTCTTTCCTTTCTTGGGACATCATTTCTCTCTGTTTCAGATGGTCCAGAGAAACAAAGCCACACACTCCCTGCCCACAGAGTAGGGGATCAAACGGAGCGTGTGGCAAAGGAGAATGAAAAATGCCTGTTATTTGCTTCAGGCTGGGGGATGATGTATGTTCCTGGGGGTAACCTGCTACCTTGGAATTAGTCTTCCATATCATGTTCTCCCTGCTGCTCGAAGTGCCTCATCTTAAAAATGTTAGGATTTTTTTTTCCTTCTCACTTAACTGTAGGAACATTAAATGCACAACTTTATCAAAATGACACAAGATATATGTTTCTGCCAACAGCAACAGGAGAGGATTAACAATTCAAATGGAAACAGGGAAAAGTTGCTCTCAAAGATGGGAAGAAGAAGAAAGTTTGATTGGGGCTCTTGCTCTGACCTCAGCCTAGAGCGTGTTAGTCCACATTTGGAGTCGCCGAGGGCCTGGTGAGAGAAAAAGTTCCGTGCTGTAAGGGGAAAGGGTTTGTATTTTATTCTGTCTCCTTGAGATCAGGAACAATCTCAGCAACAGCTTTCGCTTGCCTGAGTCCTGAATTTGATCAAGGCTCACACTTCTACCCTTTATCAGACCCTGACATGCTAGGCCAGAGAGCCAGTGTTAGAAGGAAATGGGGGCAGGAAGGAGTGTGTGGAGCCCCTAGGAGATGGGGGAATGGAAGAGAAAAGGATTTCTTCGTGGGGTTATTAAGGTATACACACACAGCAGGAATATATACATGTATCTATAGATACACACACATATATGTGTATATATATATATACACACACACATATATACATACATATATGTATATTATGGCTTCTGTCATTTGGTTGATAAAAAAGGTATTCATATTAGATTTAGCTGGAAATTTTTGAGGAAGAGAATTTCAAAGATTCTGAATTAAAACCAGAATTTCCTTGGTCTTAGAAGAAAGAGTTTATCATTTCGCAAAATCTTTCTTGGGATATGAGAATGAATCTTTTTACTTCTTTTTGACATGGGCTGATTTATTGTCTACAGCTCTGTTGCCTGCCACTTTCTTCACCAGAAGCGCCTTTGACATTGGTTCTTCCAAGGCCCATCTAACCAATCTCTTCTCATCTTCCATCACCACTGGGCTACTGTAGCGAAATTGTCTGATTGTGGCTAAGGCATCAGCCTTGGGGCTGCTCGCAGAGAGAGCTACACAGAAGTCCCTGGACATTGACCACTAGGAAGACACAGGGAAGCCGGCAGGACTTAACAGTGAACTTGACCCAGGAAACGGATTTTGCTGATTTGAGGGGAGCCGGGATTCTGAGTGCAGTCTGGTGTTGGCCACTGGGAGGAACCCTCCACCCCTCTAACCACAGGACAAGCCAATCTCCCACTTGCTCAGTGGACCCCAGGCAGGCTACCTCAAGAATTTATCAAGTGTTTTCCTCACTCAGTGTCTTTGCCTTCACTATTCCTTTTTCTGGATCTTCTTTCTACAATATCTTCTAGCTCCCTCTTGCAATTCAGGGCCGAGCACACATGTTACCTCTTAAGAGAGAGCTTCCATCATCATGTTATCTCAAACCCACGCTCCCCTCACTCACTATCACGTTCATGCCATTTAATGCTTGCTTGGTTTTCATCACTTTCTGAAGTGACTTCGTTTTCTTGGTTATTACTTATTTATCCCCATTTGCGTGCGAGCTCCATGTGAACAGAACCTCTCTTCAGTGCTGTGCCACCAACTACCCGAGGGCCAGTTTGTAACAGAAACACCTACTGCATCGCATTGATGAAGAAGCCCCGAGTTCTCTGGATCACAACTTAAAAACTGCTGCTTTGGAGGACACTACATGGTCCCTGGCTTAACCTGGCTTCCCCCCACCCCCGAAACCAGAGACCAGTGTGCAGACATTTTATTTAAGAGCGTGAACCTAGGGAGCAGGCATAGGACACGGGAATGAAAACAGGGAGACGGAGAAGGCCATTAAGAAGGTACGTTATTGATGTGGCAGCTGGCTGGCCACTGCTATTCAACTAGTAATTGAGTTTCTGAGTTGCTCGGTGGAGTGTACCTCAGAGCTGTGCCTCTAACAGGAAAGGAGAATAAAAACAGCGGCCACCTTGCCCCGGTTTTTGGTCAACATTTGTCCCAAAGGGTGTTGATTTCTGCGCTCTGGGACTGCATGTGAGTGAGCATCCCCCAGTCCCCTGAGCACAGCCCCAGGTAAGAAGTGGAGAAGTGCCAGGTTACACTTTGTGAAGCTGGTTGAAACCTGCATGGTCACAGATGCCAGGCTGGATAAAGCCTGAGGCCAAGAGCATTTAAATATTGCACTGGGGCATGCCTAAAGTTCATTCAAACATTAGCCCCTTCAAGAAGTAGTTGGTTCATTTATTTCACTAATTAGCATCTCACAATTCTTCTTCTTCGTTTTTTTTTTTTTAAGGAAAGATGCAGGCAGGAATGAAGGTGAGCAGAGGCAAGCAGGCAGGAAGAGAGAGGAGGAAGAAGCATTTTAAAATTTATTTTATTTAGTTGTTTGTCTTGGCTGTTCCCCCTGCCCCCAGATGTGAGCCTGTATTCTTGGTCCAGCGACTACCCTACAAGGGCACACCTCACGGTTTCATCCGTACCTGTCCTGATGGACTGGGCATAATGCAACTTTCAGGTTCATGTTCCAATACACCCCTACCATTTCTCTGTTACAAAGGTGAAGGAACTGTTTTGATGTCTCCTCACTTCTCATTTTGCCTTCTGGTATCACTGCAGAGCTCTGTGGATGGTTAGTTAACTCTCAGAAAATGATGCATTTTACAGAGGAGTTTGCAGAAGTATTGTCAAAACAGGTATGGATTCTGTAATCTGCAGGGAAATTGCAAGGATGCGGGATGCAATCTATTTTGACACTGCAGTTTATTGAGAAAGGTTTTTTTTCCCCCCTCTCTCTTTTCCTGCCCCCTACCTACACACATGATAAATGAGATAACTTCTTCCTTCTGGCCTCATGGTGGACGGTAACATAACCATTCCTTGACAGCCAGCAACATGCTATTTCTTGTGGTGTGTATTTTGTCAAAATATGTTTCCCTGGGAGATTCTCCTGGATCTCAGATTTTTATTTTCAGAGTGTATTTGTTGATATTTCTCATTCTGTCTGAAATGTCAGAACTCACCTGTGGGCCTCTGGACCACGTGAAAGGGAAGATGGATGCTTTACGGATCTCACAAGGCCCTGCTTGGACCCGTGGCACTGAGATCCAATAATGTCCCCTGTTCTTCACAAACTTCCACGAGAACCTCATATTTGGGATGGGGTCTGACTCGTTTGTGCGGGGAGGCTCTGGGCTCAATGTAAGAATGAAGGATAGCAGCGGACTGTCCTTTCAGTGGCTCCCCACTGCCTCTAAGTCAACATCCAGATATTTTTCCCGTGTATGATTCCTTTCATTTCTAACCCAATTTACTTATATAGCCTTACAGTTCAGTTATGTGTGCCTTGCGTTCTGAGCTGCGCTGGATCAATTGAATTTCCTCAAACTCCCCATATTCTATTACTACCAACACTTTTCTTCTGTTCCTCCTCACCTGAGAAATTCATCTTCCTCCCCCACTCCAGGCTGTTGATTCTCGGGTCTGATTTCTCCTACAGTGCTTTGCTTCCACAGCTTGTGTATTTTCTTTCTCAGGGAGCTTTACCTTGAGGTGGCAATCTTCGCCACTGGCTTGGAAGTCAGAGTCAAGGGTAAAAGATTTTATAGCCTATATAAGGCTGAAGCAGTGAAAGTCATGTTTGTTCTAGTTCCAGTGTTGGCAAACTTTGTAAAGGACCAGAGAAGAAATATTTTAGGCTTTGTGACCTAATGTGTCTCTGTTACATGTTTTGTTTTGTTTTGAAACTTGGAGGTTATAAGACACATTTGATCTGCATGTTACCATTTGCTCACCTTGGGATTTCACTTACTAGTTTTGTCAAAAATACAAAATAAATATCTTGCTAAGTTTCCCACATGACTGCGAAAGACAAGTAACTCTGGACCAATGTCACTTCTTTTCAGACTCAGCGATCTGATAATGTCCCGGTAGCTTGTTAGCAGATGTTCATTGGGTGCCCCCCTGGTGGCCTGGTGGCCTAGTACTTCCTGGGAGCAGTCCCACATACACCCGAAGTTCCTGGGTTCAAGACCCAGGGCTGGCGGGGAGGGCACAACCAATGTGAATAACTTGATAAAAGCCAAGTGGTATGCTCTGGTGGAGTAGCGGTTAAGTCAACGCCTCTGAAGGACACAGGCCACATATCACTGGGTTCTAGTCCCAGGCCTGTGGGGAACCACCAGTGTGAACAACTAAATGAAAAATAAAATAAAATGCTTCTTCCTCCTCTCTCTTCCTGGCTGCTTGAATACTACTACCTTCACTCCCACCTGTCTTTCCTTAAAAAAAAAAAGTGCTTCTCTGCCTTTCTCCTTTTGCCTGCCTATTCGCCTTCACTGACGTCTGTAACTTTAAAAAAAAACAAAAAAAACCAGTTTGGTTGTTTTCATAATGGGTGGGGAAATTGGAAGAAAGCATGCGTAATCTTATAAACCCTTTGTATAAAGATTTTTTTTTTAACTAGTCTTAAGAGATCACGTACTATCCACCGATGATGTTGATGGATACATACCTGGTTGGTATATCTAACCAAGTTTCTGTTTTCAAGAATGTCTTCTGCTTCTTTGTTCTTTTTCTGATCTCTAAGAAACTTTAACTATTAAAGTAAAGAAAGGGAAGTCATTCGCCCAGGTGGTGGTAATGGGACTATTCTTAGGACCTACTCATAGAATGTCAACACTGGAAGGTAACTTAGTGACCATCTGGGTGAAGAAAATGAGGCCTGTGTTTTGAGATGATTGACTGAGCTGGAGCTGGAGTCCAGGCCTCATGACACACATCCTGGGTTCTTCAGACTTCACTGTATTGCCTCCTCTGGCTCTTGCAAGTGGTTCAGATTACTCAGTGTGGTGGGTGTTTAATGCAGGGCTGCCGGTGTATTATCTGGTTTGCCAACAAAGGATTGTGCCGCATTCCACTTCACCTCCCTGTAGTGGTCTTAGCCTAAAGCCAGCCCGTTATCTTCTCACGTGGAGGTATTCCACTGACATTTGTCCCACCAGAGTGGACCTTGCCAAATCATATGTGCCCTGAGAAAAATGATAATTGGGGTCTAGATTTGAAATCAAAGAATCTACAGATGACTACCCACGGTGTTGGCTATTTCTTTTTGATATGACTACTCTGCCACATTGGGACTTAATGTCACTCTCCATAATAATCTAATTAAGCAAGGCCAACATGATTGTGTGATGGATTAAACCAGGTTCACATCACTGTCCATTAATTTTGCATATTAGCAGGAGTCAAATGACCGAGGCTGCTCTTGGTGAGACAGGTTGGTGCTTCTCTCAAGAGGTAGCAGGGTATAACGAAGAGAGGAAGAGGGACAGGAGGTTGAAGTCCTCAGGGAGATGAACTGCGAACAGAGGCCAAGTGTTTGGAAACAACTGTAGACAGCTCACCACTGGACATGTAGATCTATGCCAACACCTGCATCTGGGTCAGGGGGATATTTGAATAGTGCACATGGACACCATTCCTCTACTTTTCTTTCAGAAACTGTGTTATTTTATTGTCTATAGGGCCACTGAAGGCTTTTCTTTTAATGATTGGCTGTCTTTCATATATCTTACTAAAATATATTAAAATTATAAAACAAACCATCGCTCCATTTTCAGTGTTGTATGTTCTCTATAATCCAGCTGTATTATTTATTTCAGTGTCCTTCCAGACTATTTCCCCCTGTATCTGGGCCTATGGACATCTGTTCTCATATTCTCCCTGCTACTCATCTGGTGAACCCCATAGCTGTATGCCTCAACTAGTTATCACTTCCTTGAGATACCTTTTCTATTCTTCCAAAATAGAAGGGTCATTCCAGATACTCCCCCCGCCCTCCGCCCACCCCACTCCATGTCCTAACCCCATCAGAGCTCCGTTATAGTGTTTTGGATGTAATTCCTCACTGGCCTGTCTTCCTATCAAAACTGTGAAGGCAGAACTTGTCTTGAGTTTTCATGGATATAGCCTGACATTTACCTGTTGGGTACTCAACAAATATTTGTTGAGTATTTGAATAGATCATAAGAAGTTGCTCCCATACTCAATTGCTAGCATTATGTACTAGAGACATTTTAAGGAAGGCCAACGTAAGTTTTGTTTTTTTTCCACTTAACGAGTGTAGATTCATGAAGTGGCAATGCAGACACTTCTTATGCCAACTCAGCCTCTCTCCTGGAGAATTTACACTTCAGAGACTAAGTGAGCAACCCAACTTTCATTCCCAATAACAGCATCCTCTTTCTTTTTTTTCGGATTTTGTATGCTAAGAGAGAGTTTTAGAACAACTCCCACGAGTTTTAATTTCAATTCATTTGGAATATGTGAGATGCATTCTGTATTTTATGTTAAATAGAGTTGTTACCATATATTTGAGCTCTTTGGAAGGAAGATGTTCCCTAAATGCAAAGCAGGCAGAAGAACAGGAATTTACATTTTAATGCATTGCTTTATCCCTTTAGAAAAAACACTCCAGGGAATAGCGAGCCGCAGACATTAACCAGTATTGACATTTGGACTTTCCTAGGTACTGCAGAGCAGAGGTGTGTAGTCTTCCCTGTCAGGAATGAGTTGTCCCATCCAACATTCTGAACATATGGAAGCGGTTAAATTACATTATCCAGAAGCCCCTCTACGATCACCTGCTTGTATTTCCCTGCTGTCTACCATCTTGTGTAACAGCCACAAGCTCTGATCAATCAATCAATACATAGTTATCCAGGGCAGATCTGCCTACATCTTGGCACCACACGGTAGGGGAGACAGATGAAACATGGAGCGTGGCTCTTAGCCGTGAGGAAGTTAGACTTTAATTGGCGTGATAAAAAATGAAATAATCACCAAGTGCTACAGGGAGAATGTGATAGAGGATATTCCTTTGGCAAATTTCACAGAACATCTATTATGTGCCAGGCGCTATAGTAGGTGCTAGAGTTGTAATACTGAAGAGAAAAAAAAATAAAGGTTTTTACCTCATGGAACTTACAGTAGAGAAAGCCAGAAAATAAAAACAGGATGATAGATATTAGTGAGTGGAAGATGGGGAATGTGTTATTTTAGCTGAGGGGGGCGGTCGAAGTACCTTGACAAAAAAGTGGTATTTGAGCTGTACCTCAACCCATAAGGAGCCAGACAGCAGGAAACTTAAAGGAAGAAACTACAGACAGAGGGAACAGTAAATACCAATTTTTGATTCAGGAATGAACTTGACATCTTTAAAAAACAGAGAACAGGCCACTGTGCCTAGAGTAGATTGTGAGAAGTAGCATGATACCACGTGGGCCTGCAGGCACAGGCGTCATGGTCTGTCAGTGTAAAGAAATACAACTTCAAGAGAACTGGAGCAATCGTTGAAGACATTATGAAGGGGATTAAACGAGGCTTTGTCAAATGGATCTAATTAATGAAGAGACAAAGAAAGAGAGGCACTAATGGACAAGGGAATATCATTACCAAATGCTTAGAGACCTGTTATCTTTGCTTCCTTTAGGGTTTCCATATTTTCGCTTGATACTTCCTTAGACTAAGATACACTCAATTATAGCATTTCAGAGATGTGTTATGTATTTATTAATTTTTTAAATATTCAAAATGCCAGTGATTTTTATTTTTTGACTAGAGAACATTGGGTACAGAATTCAAAGTAGAAAAGAAACACAGTGAAGCTTCTTCTTTTCACCCCATTCCAAAGGCACCCAACTCCCCATCCTGGGTGTAATGTGTGTAACAGGATGTGTTCTTGGGATGTTTCTCCCATCTTCATCCTTTTCTCTTAAACTCTTCTGATTTCACTAAATGTCTGATAATTTATTTTGCCTGTACATTAGGAGCAACTTTCCTTAAACACTTTTATTTTTAAAGGATGCTTTACCACTCTTCAGTTTGTAATATTGGATTAATGATCTAAAATCAGCATCCAGATGGTTAGGTGTCATGTGTTGACAAAACAATGCAATTACACTAAACATCTTCAGTTTTCAAGTGCATAGATATTCACTGGTTAATTACTGATAAGTATAAATTCTTTAAAAAGGAACAGCGTGAACTAGTTAAAATACCCTTGGTTCAGGCATAGACAACATCAATTATAGAAGTACCTCTCTTCTTAACTAATGTCGTGACATTGCATCTATCACCGAATTTGTGTGTGCAGTTTTACATGGACATAAGGTGGTCTCTTCTTCCTTCTTGAATATTCCACAATCTTAGTGGAAAACCAAACTTTTGCTCCACAATAGTCTTTACTGTGTGTGTAGAATTTCATGAGCCTTGCAGCTATATTTGGCTGGAGAAATACATAGCTTAAATTAAAAGTTCACAAATATGTTTTGACATATTTGAGAGCATCTTTTAAGTTATAGTTGTTCAGCTTTGATGATATGACAAATGGTGTCATATGTATATTTGGTCATTGACATTACCTAGTAAGTGTAATTCACAGAGTAGGTCCTGTGTTAACATCTACCAGCTTATTGACTATTGTTGGTGATTCATGTAAAATAATTCCTGGGGAGACTATGAGTTATCAAGCCATGCCACTGATCTTTAGAAATGGTAGGGAACTTATCACTCAAAGTAAAATGACTTGTGAGTTCAGTGAGAGAAACCAAGTAGTCATTCAATAATATTGGTATGTTCCTAGGAGAACTGGTGATGGTAGAATAAGCAGTTCCTTGCAATGCAGTGCTTTTATTTCCAAGACTGAAGTTCTGTTGAAGTGATCATTCTAAGTGCACATTCATTATTTAAACATTAAGAATTTGCTTTATTAAATGCCCTGGTGGCTCAAGCATTGTCTGCAGCTGCAGTGTCATCCATGGAAAGCCCAAGGGCTTGGGTTCGTGACCCAGGACCAGGACTGGGGAAGAACAACCAAAATGAACAACTAAATAAACATGCTTCTTGCTCCTTTCTCTCTGCCTCCCTACCTGCTTGCCTTCATTCCTGCCTGTTTCCTCCCTCTTCATCACACTTTGCTTTATAAGATATTTGTGTTATAGATAAGTATCTTCTGCATCTCTACTTGGATATATAAATTTAATGTTAATAAAACAAAAAAGAATAAGAACCAAGAAACGGATGGGTGTCAGAGAGAGATAATATATTGTTTGTAGAGAATCTGAAAAGGCTTTATGAAAGATTCATAAAGATGGCATTTAAGTTGGGCCTTGAAGGGTACAATGCCATTTACCGTCTAAGTATAAATAATTTCACTTCTAGGAACCATTTAATTGAATGAGTTTCCATGAGTGGAAATGGAAAATGCAATAGTTCTTTGGTACCGTCGGTACTTAGAGACCAAGAGTTCTTGGTAAAAGAGGAAACAGTCTACATTATTTACCACTATGTGTTATTGGAATAAAAAATGTAAAGTTGTAAATATGTGATGGCTAAGATTTCTCAGGACTAAAAAGTGAGTTGTTTTCCAATCTGGATCCTCTCAGACAGAATGGTCATTTTGCATTTTTCCTCCCTACAGTGTTACCCAGGCAACTATCTCCTCTGATGGAAGATGCCATTAGAGTAGCACTTCCAAAGGCATTTTCTGTAGAACCTTAGTGCTTCAAGATGCTCTGGAGAATAAAAAAAATATTTAGGCAAATAACTCTGGGCAATAATAAAGACTATATTCCTTCACAGACACTTACGCTGTATATTTTTCTTCTTAAAGTCTCTGAGAAGTCCCTTGGGAAAAAACCCATTTAACTTTGGTAAAGCTGATATTTTCCAATTCAACTTTATTTTGAAAATTTGAAAAAATTTATATACTCTTAAGATGAAATTTACATGTGGTATTTTCACAGATCTTAATTAAGTATATAATTTGATGCTTTGATAAATGTATACACTTGTATAATTCCACCCCAATTAAGATGTAGAATGGCCCCCAATTCTAAGGCATAGAACCACTCCCAAATCCCTTTAACTCTGTTCCAGTCAAAAACTACTTTCCCTGAAAACTTATTTCTCATTAATTTGCCTGTTCTTGCACATTATATCAATGAAATCATACAAGTTTAAGATATTTTGTTTCTGCCCTATTTTGCTCAACATACGTTTTGGAGATTTCATCCATATGGCTAGAAAGAAGTATTCCATTGCATAGATATACAAAGTTCCTCATTCATTTTCCTATTGATGAACATTTTCTTGGTCTTCAGTGTTAGATGTTATCAATAATGTAGTTTGGAAGATTATTTTGAAGCTCTTTTTTTGAGACTTGTATTTTAATTTATCTCAGATAAAGGACTATGAGAGTATTTGATAGGTGTATGTCCAATATTACATTTTCTCCAGCAGTGTATGAAAGACTCAATTGTTTCAAACCTCACCTGTATCTGTTGTTTGTGTCTTTAAAGTTTATCCATTCTATTGAATATAAAATGATACATTAATGTGATTTGATTTTCATTTACTCAAAGGTTAACTAACGATCCTCAGCACTTTCTCATGTGAAAACTGGCCATCAGTACATCATCTTCTGTGAAGTGCTTTCTGCTTTTAACTGGGTTGTCTTTTTTTTTATTAATGATTTTTGTTAGCTTGTTGTTAAGTTCTGGACTCATATGTATGTAAGAATATATATATAACCTGTTAAGATGAAGATGTGGTATATATACTTGATGGAATTATATGCAGTGATCAAAAAAAAAGAAAGAGAAATTGTACCTTTCACAGCAACCTGGAGTTGATTAGGCTCAGTGAAATAAGCCAGAAAGAAAAAGAGAAGTACAGGTTGGTTTCACTCCTATGTGGAATATAAAGAGACAAAACAAGAGAACAAATGAGCAAAGCACAATAAAATTAATGGTGCAAGACTGTGGTTAGTAGGGAGATATGAGGGGAAGAAATAAGAGAAGGTAGTAGTTAATATAGTGGTGGGGAAGTGAACACAACTCTAGTAAGTGGGGGGTGTATGAAAGGCATACAGATTGAAGGGGTAAATCCAGTATCCTGAAAATCAAACAGCAATGCAAACAAAATAATAATTAATAATAAGAAGAAGAATACACTGGGTTGTTTGACAATTATTTTACTGTAGTTTGTACTTGAGTCTATTTCTGTATTATCTATTTTATTACATCTGTATCTTACTATTCCTTGATAACGCGAATTTAACAGTAGATCTTAAAGTAATGTGAATATACCAGCTATTCAGTATAAAGTTTTGCTATTCTACTTTTTTGCTCCTCTTAAGTTTTAGAATTTATCCATTTTTTATTTTTATATAATCTGTTGTGAAGTTGATTGGGATTGCATTGAGTTTATAGATCAATTTGGAAAAATTGATAGCATAAGTACATTGAGTATTCCAATCTCTAAATACAGTACACACCTGGTTTTATTTATTTCTTTTAGTTTTCTCTTGGCAATATTTTAGAGGTTTTGGTATATAGCTCTGGCATATTTTTACTGTTTCACCTTTCACCTAAGTATTTCTTGTTTTTCATATTGTTTCAAATAAATTTATTAACATTTTAATTTTCAGTATATAGAAATATCAGTATTTGTATACTGACCTTTTCCCATGAAGTTTTGCATAATTCACTTATCAATGTTTGTAGCTGGTTTATAATTTTCTTAGTATGTTCTGTTTTGTACTGTCCTGTCAAATTTGAATGAAGACTGCTTATAGCCTACAGTGGAAATAGTTGCTGTTAAATATTATGCCCACTAGTAGGCATTTCATTGATGTTCTCTGTCAGATTGAACAGCTTTTCCTTTATTCATAACTTTCTGAAATTAAAAATATGGATACTGAGTTTTGGCAGATATTTGTTTTATGTCTGTTGAGGTAATTATATGATTTTTCTGCTTTATTTTGGCTTTGCTGTAATTGACATGGAATTATTTTTCAAATATTAATCTGCACTTCTGTTTTAAATGACTAAGTCAAAGGAAATAGTTCTTATTGCAATTTAATTTACTAATATTTTCATAAGGAGTTTTTGATCTTTGTTCACAATTGCATGTATGGCATTTGCCTGTATGTCTGTGTTTTCATTTGGTATTAGGCTAGGCTGGCTGCGTAAAATGAAAAGTGATTTCTCTTCCTTTATTTCTGAAATGTCTTATGTAAAATAAATATTAATGCTTCCTTAAATGTTAGAAGTCAATAACAGTGGAACAGATAGTACTGGAATTTTCTGTATGGTATGGTTTTTGTCCTAAACTAAGTTTAATAGTTAAAGGGTTATCGATATATTTCTTATTGATTCACTTTTGGTAATTTGTGTTTTAAATGAATTTGTCTATTTCATTTAAAATGTCACATTCATTTGTACATATTCATTTGGATACAATTTTAATATTCCCTTAATTGCTTTTTACTTTCTTTAGGGCTGCCTTGATATGACCTCCTCCTAATCCCGATACTGTTTACTTTCTTGCTTTTTTTTTTTTTTTTTGGCATTTTTATCAACTTTTGCTCTAATGTGTGTTTTCTATTCCCATTTTTATTTTTTTCTTTTTTTTTTATATGGGTATAATTTGACTGTTAATCTAGTTTCTGTTCTAATATAAGTACTTAGGTGTATACATTTCTTTCTAAGCACCATTTAATTCCATGGATTGTAAGGGCTGTGTTTTTAATCATTTTGTTCAACATCATCTTTATTTTCACTGTGCTTTTTGCTTTGCCCCATGGGGTATTTAGAAGTGTGTTTTTTAGTTTCCAAGTAGTTGGAGGGGTGCACTATGTATTTTGTTTTTATCTGAAGTAAACTTTTCTTGTGATCAGGGACTAAAGTTTCATTTTCTGGATATTTTGAGACATATGCCCAGAATATGGTCTATCTTTGCTTACCTTCTACTTGTCATTTTTGTGACAGCCCTCTACAAATATCAAATAGATTAAGATGGCCAATAGTATTGTTTAGTTCTTCTGTATTTTTGCTCTTTCAAATAAAGAAGGGGGTTCAAAATCTTGAAATATGAATGTAGGTTTGTTTATTTCTCCATTTTTAACAGTTTTGGTTTCATGTAGTTTGAAGCTCTGTTATCAGGTGTATTGTTATACCTTCATGATAAAGTGACTGGGTTACTCTTTATCTCTGAAAACCTTTACTTAAATTTTGAATTTGAAAGTTCAATTTCAGACTATATTTAAGTTAAAACAATATGTGGATTTATTATATATAATCCAATACCATGTCATTTTCATATTTGGTCTTATGTAGCCCAGTATGCCCTTATTTATTTTAATTACTCAGATTCTCCCAGGTTTGGCCATTGGGCAGTAACGGCCTATCCTGGTACATGTTGCTGGTCCTTTGCTTTGGGTATCACCTGTGCAGTCCAAGTCCTCTGCCCTGCTTGGCAGAGACTCTTAGTTCTGCCTGCGTTCAGCCATCTTCAGATCCTAAACCAGAAAGCAACCTCTAATGCTTTATGACTCTTTGATCATTCTCTTGCAGATTTCTACATTTATTTCCCCCCATCCTTTTGCATTTAATCTATTCATACATTGATATTTAAAGTGTGGTTTCTGTGATAATAGTTTTGATCTTAATATAGTCCAAATTTATAATTGCAGCATGTGGCCCATTTTAATCTAAAGTAACTATTAATATGATTGGGTTAAGCCTGTGGTTTTGCTACTTGTTATCTGTTTTGTATAATTTTGGCTTTTATGTCTTCCTTTGGGTTAATAAATACTAATAAACTTTATAAAAAAAGAGATGAATGAAAAGAGGACAAGAAGCATTATTATTATTATTTTAGAGGAAGGAAGAGGCAAGAATGAAGGCAAATAGGCAGGCAGGCAGGAAGAGAGAGGTGGAAGAAGTATTTATTATTTATTTAGTTGTTCATGTTGGTTGTTCCCCAACCTGCCCAGGGTCGTGAAACTGGGTCTTTAGACTTTACATGGACTACACCCAGTCACAGACTTAATGCCTGAGCCACCAGAGCATGCCAGTAGAATATTTTAAAGTATTTTAATTCTTCTCTTGATTGATTTGTTCCAGCCTTACCTATTTGTAGTTTTTTGAGGTAATTATATTTTTAATTTAGCAAAATGTACTTACAAATACATTATAGCACTTCATAAAAGTGTGAGAACTTTGAAACAACTTAATTCTTTTTATTTCACTCCTCTGTGCTCTTGTTGTCACATATTTTACAGCTACAAGTATTACAAACATGGCACAATATTCTATTCTTACTCTAAATAACAACTGTTAAAAGAAATTAAAAGAATGTCAGTTTGTATTTTCTATTCATGCATGTATTTACCATTCTGGTGCTCTTTATTTCTTCAGATCTATCCTTTTCAAATGTAAGCATTTCAAATAGCATTTTTTCAGCGTCCAGTTCTTATGATATAGTTTCTCAGCTTTTGTATGTCTGAAAATATCTTTATCTTATATCCATTTGTATTTTTATATATTCATATTTTTATATATTCATTTGTATATTTATATATTCAAGACTGATATTTATACTTACATTTAAAAGTCATTTAATTATCTTCTGGCCTCTTCGTTCCTGATGAGCATTTAACTAATTTTTATTATTCTCCTGAATGTGAGTCTCCATTTTCTGTGAATTGTTTCAAGATTTTCTTTTTAGATTTAGGAGAAATAGCAGTTTGAAGCATTTATTTTTGCTGAAATTTTGAATCTCTAACTTGACATTTTCTACCAAATGTGGGAACATTTTAACAATTAATAATTTTCAATCTTATTCACCCTTTTATCTTGTTCCGGGACTTTAAGTTTATGCGCATTAAATTTCTTAACATCATTCACTTAGGTCACTAAATCTCTTTTTCCCCCAATCTTTTTACTGTCTTCAGCTTGGATTCTGTTGATATATCTGTCCCCAAGTTAACTAGTTCTTTATTCTGATCTCTTCGATTCATTGAGATGCCATCTAATAAGTTTTTCATTGCTGATATTATATTTTTAAGAGTTTGGTTATATAGATTTGTTTTTTCGTTTAAGGTTTCACTTACTCTCTTAGGAGTCCTTATTTGTTCTTTTACCTTTATTATGCCACCCTTACCTCTCTTTAAAGTTATTTAATATATTTAAAGTAATTTATGATAAATTCAACAACTGAGTACTCTCACAGTCTATTTTTATGGATTTTTCTCTTGACCCACATCCAAAGTTTGTGTTTTTCATATGTTTAGTTATTTAATGACATTGTGGGTGATGTCTTATATAGATACTATATTGAGTGGTTAAATCATATGCTCTTGGCCTCTTTATCGTGAATTAGTTGTCCGTATAGTATAGATTATTTCTGGGCTCTAGGTTCTGTTCTATTGAAATGTGTGTTCCATTGATCTGTGTGTCCATTCTGTTCCATTGATCATTTGTCTGTTTTTATTCCAATACCATGCCATTTTGATTACTGTTGCTTCGTATTGCCTGAAATCAGGGAGCATGATGCCTCCATTTTTTGTTCAGTTTTCTCAGGAGTGATTTTGTCATTGGCATCCTTCGCAGTTCCAAAAATATTTCATGATTTTTGTTTTATTTCTTTGATGAATGTGTTTGAGTTATTGATGGAGAGTGCATTAAATCTGTATGTTGCTTTAGGTAATACATATGCAGTTTTCATAATGTTAATTCTCCCAATAGATGAATAGTATTTTTATTTCTTTGTTTTTCTTCTTTTTACTTCAATAATGTCTTATAGTTTTCAGAGTTTAGGTCTTATCTTCTCTGGTTAAACTTATTCCATGGTATTCCATTTTTGTGTGTAAACTGAATTGTTTTCCTGATCTTGTTCTGCTAGTTCTGTTTGGCATATAAAAATGCAACAAAATTTTGTACATTAACTTTGTATCTACCATTTTATTGCATTTAGTATTTATAGTGTTTTTGATAGTAATCTTTGAGATTCATTCTATATGTTACTATGTTACCTGTAAATAGTAATAGTGTTATTTCTTCCTTTCCAAATGGGATGACTTCTATATCTTTTTCTTGTCTGTTTGCTGTGGCTAAGATATCCAACATCAAATTGAATAACTAGTGAGAAAGAATAACCTTTCCTTGTTCCTGATCTTTGATGAAAAACTTTCTTTTTTAATCATTGAGTGTAATGTTGGCTGTGGGTTTTTCATAAATAGCCTTTACTATATTGAGGTACCACCTGTCTATATCTGTTTCTTTGGAGGGATTTTAACACAAAAGAGCTTTGAATATTATTGAAAACTTTCTGCATCTTGAGAGGATCATATAATGTTTCCTTCCTTTTGTTGATGTGTGGTCTATAACATTTATTGATTTGCCTATATTGAACCATTCTTGAAACTCTGGAATAAATTCCACTTTTATAGTGTGTGAGTCTTTTAATGGATTGTTGGATTTACTTCGTTAGTATTTTGCTGAGGATTTCTGCAGTAACATTCATCAGAGGTATTCTTCTGTATTTTTTTTTTTTGTGTGTGTGTGTGTGTGAGATACTCTTGCTTGGTTTAGGAATCAGGATAATGTTGACTTCATAAAAATTGTCGAAGCTTGATTTCCTTTTCAATTTTCTTTTTATGATTGTTTTATTTATTTTGCTTATATTGCTATATGAATTTTAGGATAATGAAATACAACTCAGTCTGTCTGTATATTACAACACATTCATCACCAGAGTTCTAGTATCCTTTACCCCCACATTATTCCTTCTATCCTTCCCTCTCCCCTCTCAGCTTCTGGTAGCCACAGTCTTATATCCTGCGAATTTTATTGGGGCTTGTCTGTTCTATTATCTTTGTCTTGCTCTAGTTTTTGGAGGTTATAGGATTCTTTGAAATCTGGCCATTTCTTCATGATCCACGAATTTGTAGGGCTCATAAGTCTCATATGATCCTCTGTGTTTCTGAGATATCTGTTGTAATCTCACATCTTTTATTTATGAATTTTGTTATTAGCATTTTAAGTCTTTTCTTCACAATCCTGGTTAGGGGACTATCAATTTTATTTTTTCAAAGAACCAACTTCTGGTTTCATTCATCATTTGGATGGTCCTTTTGTTTTCAATTTTATTTATTTCTGTTCTAATTTCTATTTCCTTTTTTCTACTGATTTTTGGCTTTCATTGTCCTTCCCTTTATAATCCCTTCAGCTGTGTGGTTACATATTTAACTTTGGTTTTTGATGTGCACTTGTATGGCTATAATCTTTCCTCTCGGAACAGCCTTTGCCATATCCCACATGTTCTGACAGCTCATCTCTTTATTTTCATTTGTTTCCAGATAATTCTTAATTTCATCAATGACCCACAGATTGTTCAGAAGCATGTTGTTTGTTTTCTTCTTCTAGTGCTATTGTAGTTTCTCCCCTTTTTGTCAGAGAAGATGCTTTCTATCATTTTTGTCTTACTAATTTCAAACTTATTAAATTTACTGAGACTTGTTTTGTGTCCTGGGTCTATCCTTGAGAATGTTCCATGCACACATGAGAAAATGCTTATATTTTAGTGTATATATGTCTGTTATAGCCATCTGATCTATTGTTTTATATAGGGTCTTTATTTTTATTTTTTAGCCTGGATGATCTATCTATTGATGTGAGTGGAGTACTAAAATCCCCTAGTATTATTGTGTTATTGTCAATGTCTCCTTTTAATGTTGCTAGTATCTGTTTTACATACTTAGGTGGTAGAGCATTGGGTGCCTATGTTAATACTGGTTACTTCTTCCTGATGGATTAACCCTTGACCACAATGCAGTGTTCATCCTTGCCTCTTGTTACCCTTTTTGGGTGGAAGTTTATCTTGTTTGATGTTAACATTGCAGTTCCTGATTTCTTTTCATCTCTCTTACTTTGATATAGCAGTGTACTGTAATGTTTGATTTTCAAGCTATGTTTGTCTTTGGATCTGATATGAGTTTCTTGTAGGAATAATATCAGTGGGTCCTGCTTTTGGTACATTCAGCCATCTGTGTCCTTTGAACTGTGAGTTTCGTCCATTCACATGTAGCATGATAACTAATATGCATTTATTGCTGTCATTTGAGCCTTTGTTTTTTGTTTTTATATATTTATTGCTTTTTACATGTTTATTTTTGTTTTTTATTTTCTCTGGATGTTTTTTGGTGTTGAGTCTTTAGTTTTGTCTGCCTTCCAGCTACATATCCCTTTAGAATTGGGTTTTGTGGCTACCATGTGAATTGTTTCTAACTTTCCTGCTTTCTGATTATCTTTTATGTTCATACATTTTACATTTGTTCATTTTCCCTTTAGTGGGGTTTTTCTTTTCTTTATATCGTTGCTCTACTCTGTTGATACTGTCTTTGTTCTGATTTTGCTTGACTGTTTATCAGCGTTTTCAGGATTTGGTGGCTCTTTGTGTTTATTTTCCTTGTTGTAGAACAACTTTCAGCATGTCTTGAAAGGCATTCTTGATGATGGAAAAGTTCATTAACATGTTTGTTGTTGAACACCTTTATTTCTCCATCATATTTGAATGATAATTTTGCAGGTTAGAGTGTCTTTGTCCAGCAGTTTTTGTCTCTTAGTTTTTGAATATGTCGTTCCACTCTCTCCTGGTTTGTTGGGTTTCTGCTGAGAAGTGTGATGATAGCCTGGTGGGTGAGTCTTTATAGGTAATATTTATCATTTCTCTAGCAGCCTTGTGTAACTTTTCCTAGTTATTGGCTTTTGCTAGTTTTCCTATGATGTATCAGAATGTAAGTCTTTTAACATGAGGAATTTTGGTCATCTTTTAGTGTCTGGGACCTCCCTGGTTACTTTTGTGACATCTGTGGGGAGTTCTCTGCTAATACTTCTTTAATTAAGTTTCACCTCCTTTCTCCCTCTCCTCTCGTTCTGAGAGACCTATTATCCTTATGTTTGTTTTTGTGATGTTTGACACTTCTCACAGGGTTTTTTCATTTTTCCTCAGTCTTGTTTCTTCTCTTCCGTGAGGATCACCTTGTGATCATGGGTTCAATTTCTAAGATTTGTTTCATTGATATTGAGTCTGTGTATGGAGTTTCCGTATTTGTCTTCTATTTAGTAACTATATTTTTATCTCTAGCATTTCTGCTAAGATTTTCTTCTTAATCTCACTCTCCTTGGTGAAGGACTCCTTTTGCGATCTGTCATTTTTTTCTGAGGTCTTTGAATTACCTTTGGGCAGCTGTATGTACTTCTTGCATGTCATTCAACATTTTTGGAACTGTTTTTGAGTTCTTATGTTATATTGTCCCAGTCAGTGTCATGGATTTTTTTTCTCTGGGAAACTCCTGACATCTTTATCTCTTTATGCTATTCAGGTTTTATTTGGCAGGGGGAGGGGAGTGTTATATTTTTGGCATAGTTTTCTTCTCTGTTTTGCTTTTGTCACTATGCCTTCTTCTTCTTCTAGTTTCTTCTCAGATAGTGGCTGTAGCACTATCCCCACAAGGCCCTCAGATGGGCTGTGGGCTTTTAGAGTTTGCCAAGATCTGAGGCTGAGTCCTTCTCTCCCTTGCTCACCTGGTCACTGAGCCTGCGTCTCTGTGTTAGCCTGCCTGATTTATTGAGCAGGGGAGAGGTAGCTGAATCTTCTCTCTCCCTCACTCACGTGGTTGGTCTCTTTTCAGTTGTCAACCAGTATGAGACTGGAATTCTGTCCTAACCCCCTTCTCTTTGGTCTTAACCCAATCCCTGTTGTCCTTTCTCCAGGGTCTGTGGCTGGGCTGGCAGCCCTGCTAACTCTGCCCTGCCAAGGCTGGGGCTGACGCAGTCTCAGCCCATTTTGTGCCCTTATGTGCTGATCTCCTTCGGCTTTCTTTCCAGTGCTGTCTGCAGTGGTATCAGTGGTGCTGGAAAATCTCAGTCTAATCACTGTGTCACAGAAAGGAGTTTTCTCCCTGATGTCTTTTTAGTGGAGATTTATTAGCTATTTCTCTTAGAAGACAGACAGATATTTTCACCCCCTGTCATATTGGTTGCTCATATCCCCCAGAAATTATGTCTGATCCATTAACTGGATGAAGTCTGAAGACCATACTAGAAGTTATTTAAATATGTGAAATATATTTAAAATAAATATGAACGAAAAAGCATTAAAAATCTGTGAGGCAAAGGGCACTTGCTATGATTGTTTGGAATTGGAAGTGCTGATTTAGAGTGAGAACTAAAGAATACTTTGTTGAGAAAAGATAACTAAACTAAGCTCATAAATTAATTAGAAGAACAAGAGGAATAAAAGTATGAACTTCATGTGAGAGGGAACAGTATGTGCAAGGGCACATACTGAGAGATCAGATATTAAGTGATTATTGAGGAATATTTATGAAATAAAGTAAATCTTAGTCATGGTTTGAATATTAAGACAATATGAGGAAGAAGAAAAAGTCAAGAATGGTATTGAGGGTTTGATGTTTCCAAGCCATTGGGTATGGTGCCGTTTATAGTGACATGACATGTGTGAAGAGGTTCTGATTAAAGACTGGTTTGGTTTGAACATGATGCATTTGTGGTGCCTTGATGATGCCAGTGGAGGACTTTCACTGGGAATTACTACATACATTTCCGTAGCTAGTAGTGGATGCTTCAGCCATTTTCCCTCCCTGTTTGGCCAGCCAGCAAGTTGGTAACCTTTGACCCCTAATCATTTCCATTTTGATGCTTCCATCTAACAAATTCTATAAACTAATACTTATTTAGTGCTCCATATAGTCTAAAGCATTATACCAGTTGTTGAGGATGTGGCTTTGGACAAGAAAATTTATTCCTCTCAAGGAACCCAGATTCCAGCCAGGGAAGACAGGTGAAATAAATATATAATATATTCGTATATAAATAAAAAGAATAATTTAATTGAAAAATTTCAGATGCTTAGTAAGTTAAAACTAGGAAACAATATGTTGGTTTTGAAGGATTTGCAACTTGGTATAGAGTGGACAAGGAAGGCTTTTCTTGTAAGATGACAGCTCATCGATGTCATCAATGATGAGAAAAAAAAGTCATGAGATTTTTGAACAAGAAAATTTTAGGTAGGAAAAAAACATCAGATGAAAGATCCTCAGGTAGGAACAATAATTATTTGTATAACTGGATTATAGTGGATGTTGAGCATGCTAGGGACCTGCTCATGTGAGGTCTTTTTGAGAAAGCTCTAATTAGGCCATCTGGCCAGATGATGTCTTTTGTAAGCTCTTTGACTCATCGCACTAACTCTGACCTGCTGTATCAGAACAGTGTTTCAAAAAAGTAAGGGGGCTAAACAAGAAAATAAAAAATAAAACAAAAAGAAGGAAAGAAAACAAGCAAAGAAAAAGAGTAAAAAAAAAAGTTGAATAAAAGAGTAAGGAATGACAGGAATACCCTTTTTGAGTTTTTTGAACGTTTTCTTAAGATAGTAATAAATTCTGTAAAAGAAGCATCTGTGGCTATTTTTCATTCTGAGTCATCTGCATGTTCTCATCTGTTTGAGGAAAGAGGAGACAAGGTTGGTGCTGCTGTGTGGGGCACAGGGAAATGTGGTTCATGGGAACATAGACACCTTCAGTAGGAATCATCAGAGTATATCCACAGTCTAAAAGTGTGTGTAATCAAAGGATAAAACAAATCGGAATAGAATATTTTTTGTCTTGTTATGTTACTTGATGTAATTTAAAGGAGGTATCATCCTGCCGAAAGCTGACACATCTTCTCAACGATACTTAGTGGTAATTCAAATCCCCTGTCTACTTCTAGACAGTCACTTCATTTGAGGTGAGGGCGGGATGTAACAAATCACACAATTACCAACTAAGAGCACTCCAAATTCTCATTATTTTCTCCCTCCACTCACATTGCTCCAAGTGTCAGCATCATCTGTGGGAAACTATGGGACAGACTCAGAAAGCATCTGTGTGCATGCAAATCAGAGCTGCAGACAGGAATATAGAGCTTTTGTCTTTTGGGACCTCTTCAGGTTGTTTATGCCCAGGTTACTTCTTGGAAACAAAAACAAACTCTAAGGGTATTTGTAGATGAAGAATATTTAAAGAAAAAAACGAAACAATCTAATAATTGTGAAACATGTCCTCCCACAGTTTTCATAAAAATCCTTTTCTCTCGCTCCCAGCCTCAACATCACCAGTTATGTTCATTTGGGTAAGTTCTGCACAGATAAATGGAAGTAGAGAGGTGTGAGATAAATCATAAAGATATTTTAGAAATAGGAAATTGCTCCTTACAAAAAGCACCCATTTTAGACTAGATTTCTAGAGAGCATTTTAAAAATACCTCTTACATTTATCAGAGGGCCTCTTACTCATTTTCTACTTTGTCAGGGTTTTTTTTTTTTTTTTTTAAAGGCAGTTTTGGGATTTGGGGGCCTAGTCAGCTCACCTAGAGCCTCGAAAGTGATCCTTAGAAATGTCTGGAGTCTGAAAATCATCCTGTGTCTGGTCTTATTTATATGTGAATACTGAAACCTCCAGTCCAGGCCACTCCAGCAGTTTGTGGCAGAGGGGAACTAAGTATTTCTAGCCCATAGCGCTGTCCTCTAGCCCAGAGCAGAATAACTCTATCCAGATGTTTTTATTCTGTCCCATTCAACTTCAGTGTTTAGGATGTATTCTTGTTGGGGCATTAAGCCTGATGCTCTTTGTGATAGCTACTTAGGTCCAAATTGGGTGAAACCCCTCCTTCAGAGAGTTATCTTTAAATTCCCACACCTGAATCGATATACATGTGGCTATGTGTGTGTGTAAATCCCCATTCTTGGTCCTCTTTGAAGTCCAACATTTTATTTTGCTTCATTTTTTTGTATTCATTACCACAGGCAGGGTCTAATAGTTTCTTTTGGATGTTGTCAGAATTGCTTTATTTTTATAAGACTTTAAGTTTGTATACTCTGTCTACTGGACTGCAGCCCCAGACTTACAGAGAAGGTAGAGCTTTTAGCAGATAGCAGTTGATATATGTAAGATAGTATATAATACAGTAAAATCTAAGGGTTGTGTGTATATACCATAAAACTTCAAATTTAGGCACATTTTAGACTGACACCTACTCTTGTCTGCTGTCTTTCCATTGTAGTCTGGTCAGCCACTCTAGTATCCATCCACTCCTGTCATTTTGTTCATTCAGTGCTGAACAGATATGTATTGGGTAATGCTGTGGGTTTGATACCATTTGAGAAGCTGAGAATCCAGCAGTGGATAAAGTCCCTTTCCTCAGAGAGCATGTCTCTAATGAGGGAGCAGGAAAGTAGATCAGGAAAGCAGGGTAAATGATGTACAGTCAAAAGAATTAAACAAATACATAACACATTTCAGTATGTATTCTGGCAAGGAGGGGTGTTTGGAGCACAGAAAATTACCCATTTGCTAGAAATTGGAATCCAGTAGCTGCAACATATCCTACAGATGCCAGAAATGTAATTAAATCATCACCAGACTCTAGAAACTTAACGGGACTGTAGAAAGAAAAAAGTACTTCCATTTTGATATTGATGGAATACTTCGCTTTGCATTCATTTCAACCCCCAAATAGTTTTCCTTCCAGTCTTGTTTATATTTGGTGTTCGTATCCCGTGCTTATTCTCTTCTGATAACCCATTAAGTTAATAGTAGCTCTTATGAAGCAATAGTGACTTTTCCATTATTGAGTATCTGTTTCAAAGTCACTTAATCTTCCAGGCAGAATTTGTTGTGTGAAGTTTTATGCAGCCAAGAATAATTTATTTGCAAATGTAGTGATAGCAGACAATCAGCCAAACAAGATTGAGGTTTTTTTCTCCAAATAATATTCTACTGGAGGTTTAAATGTTTCTCGTCTGTGTTTCATTAGAATTTGAATAGGGATGTGCAGCTACTCAAAATGTTCTCTGATAGTGAAATATTATTTGGGAAACAGAACCCTGTAAACAGAAGTCTTCTCTCAGAATACCAACACATTCAGATGTCCTGCTCGAGGCAAATATTATTAGGAAGGCAAAACTGCTTTAATGCAAAAAAAAAAAATCAGATTATGATTGTAGTACCATGTACGAAGAACTATTTTTTCTGGAAAATATAAGCATAAAGATAGATATTCTCTTACCATAATTAATATTAAGACTTTTTATTGCCAGCAGTGCTAGTCAAAAAAAGTTGTAATAAGCATGAAAAATTAAGGCAAACTAAAAGTGATGTATGAGGTTTTAAGCTCTGTCACAACACTTGGACAATTAGCCAAAATGAGACTTAGGAGTCTATGTATATAGTGTCATAACACTTATGAGTGTACCTATTTTCCATGGCCATTCCTTTAGCAGCTGTCATGAGACTGTCTTTGATTGGACTCACTGTAAAATAGGGAGGATCTATCATAATCCGCCTTTATTTAATAAGTCAGAAATTGGAAGTGACTGTTTCCCAAATTTGGAGACTCACACACTTGTTCGGGAAACTTGAATTGCTCATGCTCCAGAAGTTTGATACATCTCATGGGTATTTACAGTGATAATCAGTTGTACATATTGATCAGGACCATAGCCACTGTTCTTTCGTAGAAGGGTAATGTTTGCGAACCATATCCTTTTCTCCAATGCAGTGGCCGGCACGCGTGACGTGACTGCAGTCGGATGCAGACCTTCTGTACTCAAAAAGTGACTCGATCTCTGTGGTGGAGGGAAGACGAATAACTGTATTCACATCTGTGGATGTTGCAAGTGAAAAGTCTAAAGCTCTAAATTAAGAGGGGGTGGGTGGAAAAAGATAAAACATAATCATGATTTACCCCCTTTTTGCTGATTTCTGGTCACCACACACTGTCCATCTTAGAAAGATACGCTTCTTCCATGGAAGCCAGAATAGCACATACATGAGGATAGCTCTCCAAGTTCTTTATTGAGGATTGATCACTGGTACAGTATTGCATTATGCATGACTGTGTCCATTCTCATAGTCTTCCTGATATCTCAAGTAGGTCTAAATTCATCATGTGACTCTTATTTTTTCACCTGTAGTCCTAAGTCCTTGACCAACAGGAGTCAAATTTTCCCACTTCCACCAATGAAATGTGTTCTCTTATTTATTCACCCAAACATTTGGAAGATATTTATTCAATGCATATTCCATACCAGACTCTGGGCTCTGCTTTTAAGACAGACCCAATCCTGAGCAAAACCAGAAACCTGTTTTCAGGATCATGTGAGAAAGCTGTGGCAGTGGTGTGAGCGTGAGTACATGGCAGGAAGTGCTTCACAATCCTTGAAGATATGCGGGAACACTTCCCACTAGGTGAACTGAAACTTGAATAGGTATGGGAACCCTGAAGATGATCCGATCGCCCACTTTCTCCAGCCCCCGGTCTTGATTTTTCTTTAAAAAAGTTTCACATACTCATCATTTCAGCAGCATATCTTAACTAGGATGTTAATTCCCAGCTTCGATTTTCTTACTTTCTCCTTTAACATATATTTGTTAGGATCTAAGGTTTGCACAGAAATCTACTAGGTACTGAGAACAGTAATGAATGAAACAGGCATGCATGGACCTGATCTTGTGAAATGTATGTTCTAGCGAAGAAGCCAGCCACATATTTATGTATGTATATATGACTGAGCTATGCAGGAAAACTTGGGTAGGGAGGGTCTAGGACATAATCTGCTGCTGAAGAAGTTCTTTAGGAAGCTAAACTTTGAACTGAAATCTGAGACATTATTAGAATTTTTCAGGCAATCGGGGGTAGGTAGTGGTGGAGAGGTTGCTTTCTGGCAGGAGGGTAGCTTGAGTGAAAGTTTCAGAAGCAGAATGAAGGCCAACTAGTGTGATCCGGAGCTCAGAGAAGATGGGAATCAATTAGGAAGGCCCCAGAGAAAGGCCAGATCACGAGGAATCCAGGGAGCCATTTAAAAAGTGTGGGACAAGGGGAAGAAGGATTTTTAGGGTTGGACGGGAGACACAGCGCGAGGTCTCCAATCTGTATTTAAAAAATAGCCCGCTGGCTGTTGTGTAGAGAGTTGATTGCAGGAAAATGTACACACCAGTCTGTCCCATAACAAATACTAAATGTAAGATTGAATGAATAGGGCATGCCTTCGTGGTTCAGGTGAGTGAAAGGCAGGGGCGTGAACCATGTAACACCCAGGGGCCAAAGTTTCTCTCCCGAGAGAGGAACCCTGGGGGAGTGGGAACCAAAATAAAACAAATAAATGAATAGATGTGCTGTAAAATGACTATAGTCTAGAGGTCTAGGCAGGGGCTTGTCTCTGGCATCTGACTCTCATCATCTCGTCTAAGAGACTCAGTAGTCAGTAAAAGACATCGTTGAGCTAGACATGGAAATTGTATTATTTGCTCATTGTTTTCAGTCTGCCACTCATTCCCGGCCTTGCTATTATCTTCTCTCATTTAGAAATCTGTTAGAGCTGCTTTTACTACAGAATAAACCAAACCCTCTGTGCTCCTGCTTTTTCCTCTAGCCATCGCAAATATATTCTATTACACATTCAGCCTCCAACACTACAGACACTGTCTGGACAAAGGATGCATAATTGGGCATCATGTAACTAAACAGTAGTTTCTCCAAACTGCCCAGCCTTGCTTTTCCCTCCAGCTGTTTTTATTGCCAAGTCTACTCTAAACTTCAGCTAAGGTATATTTGAGGATGTAAATTGACCACACAGGCTCTAATTATGGGAGAAGGCCTCACTTAAACAGACAATTAGTCAGTCTCAACTTGATTACTGGAACAGGATAATTGGTGTTCCCAATTCCAGCTTCTGCCTCTTCTGATGCATCCCACAAAGTAGTCGGACCAACTATGGCCAGAACCACACAGTCAGTTGAATCCATGTGCTCTCTCTGTCCCTTACTCCTTCCTTCCATTTCTTTCTTCCTACCTGGCACAAACTCCCTAGAAGTTCCTGCTGAGGATCCTAGTGAAATAGTTCTTTCACCTTTTTAAGGGGTTGGCAGGGAAAGGGGTGGCAGGAATGAAGGTGAGAAGGCAGGCAGGGAGAGGAGAAAGAAGCACTTTGTTTATTTTATTTAGATCACATTCGTCGTTCCCCTGGTCCCGGGATGCAAACCCAGGTCCTTGGGATGTATGTGGACTACGTTCCTTCATAGGCAGCTGGCCAAACCACTACTCCACCAGGGTGCTCCCAATCCCTTCGGAAGGGAGGGGCTTTGTCTTGTCTGACTTCTTTCTAATGTAGAACCATTCTCTTAGGAGTTCTAGTTTCTCTGTCTCCTGCCTCAGCTTATCCATGATATCTGTATGAGATTGATCTCATTGTGAGCAGGCTTAACATTAATTCCTGTGAGCCTCTTTTGGAGCAGAAGGCATGACTTATTAGCAGAGAGTTATATTGCTCAATGTATCTTCATACCTGAGACTCAGCCCCATCCCAGCTGGAACCCCACTGAAACACAAAGCAGAAGCAGATTTCAGAATTCTGCTTCTTGTAGTGATCGCTGAATTAGTTTGTGAAGAACAAGTCTCTGAGAGTGTTCTATACAGCTGGTGTCATACAAGTACATGGACTCTAGCTTTCTATCTTGATCCAAGGCATGACTTTCAAAATTTAGGGGAGTGAACAGATCATTCTAAAACCGTGCTTCTGTTTATTAGATTGGAAAAATGGATTCTGCAACTTATGCCTACCCTGTGGTCATAATTGATGTGATAACCATCGAAGAGCAAAGGGAACTTTCTGTTTTCTTGTTGAAATTCCTAGCCAGTCATTTTGTTGAGAAATTCTAAATAGTGTCTGTTTTAATAGGCAGTCTCATTTCCTGCAACCTTGTTCCTGATTGAGTATGGTGCATCTGAGAACAGCAGGAGATTAATGGAGGCTGGCCGTGGTTCATTCTTAGTGGGCAGCTGTGATAGATTGAACACCCCTGGCTGATCTGCACTAGGTTTTCTGGCAAATCCGGTTTCTGACAATGCACTGTCTGGAGTATTGATTATGCTAACCTCGAGTTGTAAATTCATGTCTGGAGTGAAGACTTGAAATAAGGCTCATTTGTCAAGCACAGGCTTAATCAAAGATTATAATTGGCATTAATGAGTCTTCAGTAAAAGAACAGGATTGGAGTACCAGTTAAAGATTGGTCCAGGTCAGTGCATCCATCCGTCATCACCGTCTGGAATAGGAGCTGCCAGTTGTGCAGGGAATTCGGGGCCTTGCTGCTGGGACAGTTCCCTTCTTGATGGGCAGGTGCTCACCATCTTCTTGATGAATTACATTTGGACCGAGTGGATGACCTCTTTGGCAAGCATCAGACTATCATTTCTTAATCTTCTCTTGTGGGAAATCTGTTCAAAAGGTAATTTAAAAGCTTACAAAGAGAAAGTAGAGGGTCAATTTAAACTTCATTCCAGAACCTTGGGTTGTCAATCACAATTTTGCATATATATTGTGTATATCTTTAGGAAGGAAAACAAGACCTCTCTCTTTTCCATTCCAATGTTTAAAGCATTGAAGGCATCGTATTCCCTCTTACAGGATACCATCTTTTGGCTATCATCTGTGCTGTAGTTCCATTACGTCAAAGAGGAGACATCTGTCTTCTTGTTGGCTTTCATCTTCTCTTTTTGGTTACTCTCATCCATGAAGCTAGAGTTAAAGTGGGTTGTCAGTTGTTTTCATCTGGGATACGATTTAGTTTAATATTTCTCTGGCTCTCTGGGCTTTTTAATTCACACCATCAGTGAAAGACAAGACAGTTGGGCCTTCTCTATCTACGTAAGAAAAACCATCTCCATGTGTGGTCTGACCTCCTTAGAAAGGTCAGCAGAGTCAGACTGGGGACTAGGGAAAGGAAACCTCAGATTTGTTAAATTGTCATCAGAGACATCCTTCTAACTTAATGCCATCAAATGTACAAGATTGAAAGGGCGAAACTCAAGCTTCTGGTGAAGTTTTACTTTACCTGGTCTTGTCTTTGTGCATCTATTTCCTTTGTGAACTCCATTTTGTGTGCTACTTATTTTAACTTTCAGTTTTTTTGTCAAACTGTAATCACTTTGACTTATTACATTTTCATTTTTATTGTAGTAACGTTGGTTTACAACACTGTGTCAGTTATAGGAGTGCAGGTTTACTCTTCATCAAATGTGTGATATCAAACCATGCTCACCATCACATACTAACAATCCTCTACCACTAGCCCTTAGACGGCCCCTACCCTGCCCCAGCAGGCTTCCCCTCTCTTTCAATCTTTGTAGCTAATATTCTAGAATCTTACAGATTTATAATAAAGTTTTATTATGAACATGAGCACTGTATTATGAACCTTCCAAATATTCTGATTTTTTAAATCCCCACTTCACCATGCTTCCTTGGCTTGCATTTCTGAGAAATTATTACTTTTCACATAATATAATTTACTCTCCTCCTTGAAATAAGTTCTCTTATTATAATGCAAAAGAAGTAAGGTTAACAGGCTATTGCCTCTTCTTAAAGCCTCATCCTTTTTCTTAACCATTTTTGAGCAGATACTCATGATCCTTATGTGTTATTGTAAGAACTCATGGAACATCAGAAAATCCATGTCTTTAGATATAGTATTTTTCATTGGTCGATGGAGCAATATCATTTGAAAAAGCTATTCCACTAATTGTTAAGTATTTGCCATATATGCCACACATTATGTTAAGTCCCAGTGATGTGATGGTGACAAAGAACAATCATGTCCCTGAACTCATGGGACATATCCTCTGGATCAATGTTAATCTACATTGTATGATAGTGAAGTAGTGAGAAAAGATAGTGAAATAGGCGTAGTACTCGCTCTTTCAAAGGAGTTCAGAGAGTAAATGAGGTGTATGTTAATTTCATAAGTAAGTGTGTGCATTAGGGTGTCCGATATTCAAATTATAACTGCTTTTTTAAAATTCAAAGCCTAGTGAGTTTGGAAAAAGCATCTTTTGACAGTCAAGCCAATATGTGCAGTTATGTGTTATTTTTGCGTAACATAAAAAATGTTGCTGTATTGGAAGGTTCAGTGAGAATACCTGGCATACTGTATGTATATGACATTATTTTTAGAGCTACTAGTAGTATTTGCAGTGCAAATAATGATTTCTCCATTTACATGCCTACTGTGTAACATTCATTGCTCTAAGCAAATCATGTACCTCTTCATGTAACTTCCAGGACAATTCTGTAAGAAAGATGTAACAACTCAGATTTCACCATGAGATTCTAAGAAGTTAGATGAGTTATTTCAGTAACACCGTTCGTAAATGGCAGAACCTGAACTTAAGTCGATGACCTCTAAACTCCAAAGCCCATGTCATCCTTTCTGTTGGATTCCTTTTTCTCTACATCCTGACAACCATCTTCTTGGTAGGCCTTTTGAGTTGGGTTTGAGTGTATGCATGGTCTCTGACTTACTCCCCATAATAAACTAAATTTCCAAGATTTGTGTTCCAAAACCATCTGACATGTTAAAAAATACTTGTTTGTAAAAGAATGTCATAAGCAAGATCTCCTTCTTCTGAAAGGAAATAAAATACAGCTCTTACCCTCCATCTCTACACACATATACATGCACAGAGGGAGAAAGAAAATTGCTAAAAATGCTTGTTTAAAAATATATCATTTAACCTTAAATGAACTTAATTATATTGAACTACTGTGATATGTCAGAAGGTTGGCTGAAAATTCATCCTATAATGCTCTGGTTAATTTCATGGCAATTTTCTCCATCTGTTTTTTGTTTAAAGTTTCTCCTGCTTCTATAAAGAAGTTTCGCTTTTTTGGTAAACAATTTATAGGTTCTTTTTTCCTATTTAGACAAGAGCATAGTTACATTTTACTGCCATAATATACAATAAGAAACCCCAAAGAAGTAACCCATTTTAAAATAAATTACTAATTATTATAAATCATGAATATTAAACACTATCTTAAATAAAAAGACTCATTATATACTAGTTAGTGGTGCCAGCCACTGAACCAGTTTTCATTCCATCATCAATTTTGTTTGATCTTAAATAGCACCAGTTGAGATACACTACACCGTTAGGACCAAATAAAAAGAGAACTTATTCAATTATTTGAACAGCTCAAATGAACAGTGTAGACATTGTTTGATAATTTAATTTGCTTAGTTAATTAGGTCCCACTAATCTCCCCCCTCTCCCTAGATGACATAATGAAAAAGTTAAGAATGATATGTGATTTCATTAAGGAGTCTGTAGATCTACCTGTTAACACCTCTGACATTCTGTGAGCCACCATTACTTAGGAAATCTACTCTTGTTGTATTAGCCCACAGGCCACAGATTTGTGATGATTGCTGGGGTGTTGTAAACCTTCAGAAGTGTCTCATCATAGGAGGTGAGATAGAAAGCACGTGTATTGTTCTGGAGGCAAGAAATCTGCAGTGCTTATCCACCAAAACAAATGATAGAGATGAGCAGAGAAAGGTTCGTCATGTAGAAGAAATGGTCAGTGAGGAGAAACACAGATCTATGAAAGCAGGGGGAATGTTTTTGATGAGGAATTCTCTTCTTCCATGAATTCTGAACATAGTCATCACATAGCCCCTTCATCAAGTACAATGAACAAAGAATTGGACAACATCAAAGTATAATCTAAACAGAGGATGTAGCAACCTCCTCCAGTTGGGTCAAATTGGGTCTCATAGTGTGAAAAACATGTGCACAAGGAATATAAACTTTAATTTGGCAGTCTGTTCCAGCTGTGTCCTAGTTGTACCATCTAAGGGAAGGTCATTAAGTCCCTCAGAACCTGTTTCCTTACCACGAAAGGTGGGATGGTAATTCCAGCTTCCCAAATGTGTTGGGAAGGTCAAATGAGAATGTTTGGAAAGAACTGCAAAACCACAAAGTGTCTTCTAAGTTAGACGGGTAATGGTGCCGGAGCCAGATTACTTAGAACTTTTCCAAGGACTTAAATTTCTGAGTGTCCTCTCTTCCAAACTCTCAGGCTGGAGAAGGAAGTACAAAAGCTTAAATTTGCAGTAACTGTGGGATATGGTAAGAAGAACTCAGTAAAAGATAGTGAGAATCTAGATATGTGGATAAGGACCACACGAAAGTCTGTCTCAGCATATATTAGTATCTGACTGAGACATTGGGCTCCAAAGTCAGACTCAACTGAGTTAGAACCCTAACTCTCACTTAGTAGCTGTGTAGTCGGGAAAGTTACTTCATATTTTAATCCGTTTCCTCTTTTGTAAATTAGGGTTAATTGCACTTATTCACTATGTTGTGAGGATTAAATTCCACGAAACATTCCAAGAGTTTATTCATTGACTGGCCTTATATCAAATGCTCAATAACCGTTTGTCGTCATCATTATAACACATGCTCTCCGTGCTCAAAAAAGCGAAGTCACTGAGCTCAAATCTCATCAGTAAGGAAACTCCTTCCGGGAAATTCTTTGTCCAAATATAGGAGGTTGTAGGGATTCTTACTGTGTGGGCTGCCGCCACATATTCAGATATTTGCCTCCCTTCCTGAAGCACAGGAATCGTATCTGCAGCTCCAGAATCACTGCAGGTCCATACCGGGATCCTCTCAAATCTGACTCCATCAGGGCACTGCACACGTGTGTGAGAGGGATGATCGATGAAAAATGGGGACAGGTGGTAAGTAGATCACTCAAGAGAATGAGAGAAAAATTACTGATTACATTTTACAGTTTTTTTCTCTTTTTAGTAGTAATATTTATTATTTATTTTGTTCACAACGCCATGTTCATTAGGATACTGAATTTGCATCTCAATCTGTATTTCACACAATGCTCTTCCCCGAGCTCCAGTGCGCTTGGCGATCACCTTTCCCCTCTTTCCTCCCCCGGCCCCGCCCCAGCCATGGTCATGTGTCCTGTGAGTTTGTGGCGGCGGGGGTGGGGGTGAGGGGTCTGTATCTGTTTCATTTCATTATATTCCACTTGTGAGTGAAACCATCCTGTATTTCTTTTTTTTTTTTTTTCTGATTTATTTCACTTAACCCAATCCTTTCCAGTTCCATCCAGACTGTTGCAAAGGGAACAATTTCATTTATTTACTTTTCTTGGAAGTGTCATAGAGTTCCACTGAGTATATACTACAGCATCTTTATCTAGTCATCTCTCGATGGGCATTTAGGTTGTTTCTATGTCTTGGCTGTTGTGAACTGTGCTGCTATGAACCCAGGGATGCAGATATATTTTATTAGATAGTTTGTGTCCTCTGAGTATATGACCAGGAGTGTGACTGCTGGATCAAATGGTAAATCCACCTTTACTTGTTGGAGGGATCGCCATGCTGTGCAGAGTTGCACCAATTTAGATTCCCACCAACAGTGGAGGGTTCCTTTAGCTCCGTACCCCTCCGACAGCTGCTACTTCCAGTCTTCTGATGCACTCTTAAAAAACAACAGTGTCCCCAGTCAGCCCTCAATCTACCTTCCTAGTCTAAACAGATACTAACTTCCTGCTCACCATCAAAGTGACAGTGACATTTTTATTTAAAAGTTACATCTTTATTTAGTGTAAGTAAGGCTGTTATGTTTCCAGAATTTTTTTTTTTTAATATTATTGAAGGAACATTGCTTCAGAACATTATAATTTAAAGTGCATGTCATTGTAAACCAACCTATGCATTATACATGAAGCTCACTACCCACAGACATATTCTATCCTTCACCACATAATTGACTCCTTTTTCTAGATTCGCTCACTCCCACCCCCTGCCGGTAACCACTAATTTGTTTCTATAAACTAGAAGTCTGTTTTTGTTTGATTGCGTTCATTTGTTAGGTTTCTCTGTGTACCACATTAAGTGAAATCATATGTTTGTCTTTCTCTCTCTGACTTGTCTCATGTGACATGGCTCGCCATTATGTTCATCCAATTTATAGCAAATGGCAGCATGTAATCTTTTTAAGTTGCTGAGTACGATTCAGTGTACGCGCACGCGCGTGCCAGATCTGTACCCGCTCATCGGCTGATGGGCACTTAGATTGTTTACAGCTTTTGGCTATGGTAACTAATGCTGCAGGGAACATGGGGTGCATACATTTCTTTGAGTTAGGTAAATACTCAAAAAATAAATAACAGAATCACATGAAATTTCCATTCTTAACTTTTTGAGGACTTTCCATGCTGTTTTCCCTAATAGCTGTACCAATTTATACTCCCACCAACTGTGTATAAGGTTAGTTTTTAACTGCATCTTCTCCAAAGCTTGTTTCCAGTCTCTTGGGTAATAGCCATTCTCCCAGAATTGAAGTGATATACCATTGGTGTATTTCCCTAGTAAAAAAGAGATATGGAACATCTTTTCATGTGCCTTTGAACGTCGGTATGTCTTCTGTGGAGACAGGTCTATTCAGAACTGCCCAATTTTTATTGGATTGTTTGTTTTTCTGTTAAGTTTTATGGGTTCTTTATATATTTTCAATGTTAACTCCTTGTCAGATAGAAGAATGTGCAAATATCTCTTCTCAGCCAGTAGGATAGCTTTTCATTTTTATGTTTCTTTCACTATATATGCTTTTAATTTGATGTAGTCCCATTTGTTTATTTCAGCTTTTACTTACCTTGACATTGGAACTGAGTTCCCAAAGGTATCTCGTAGGCCATAGTCAAGGAGTGTATTATCTAGGTTTTCTTCTATGTATTTTATGGCTTCAGGTCTTACATCTAATTTTTCATTTTGAATTAATTTTTTTGGCTTGTTGAGAAGCCCTGCTAACTCCGTCCTGACCAGGCTGTGGCTATAGCAGCCTCCAGTGTCATTTTCTACTCACTCCGCATCACACCAATATGGGGATCTCCTTGGGCATCCTTTCCAGTGCACTCCTGTTGGTATCAGACGTGCTGAGGTGTTTGTCTCATTACTGTGTTGTGAAATTCTTTTCCTTCTGTCCCTTTAGTTGAGAATGGGTATTTCTCTTAGAAGAAAACCAGATAACACCCTCTATCTTCATCTTGATCTCCCTCTGACACTGTTTTATATCCCCTCCCTCCCAGTTTTCCCCTACTTTGTAGGACTCTAAGTCTTACATCATTTATAGATCACTGTACCTTTTTTTCTGCAGTGTCTTTCTTGCCTCTTACCTGTCTAGTGAATTCTCAATCATCTCTCAAGATTCAGATCAAAGACATCTTTGGCGAAATCCTTCTAATGCCTTTCATACTGAGCCTCCTCGTATTACTTTTCTGATACCATATAAATAAAAATTATTAAAGTCTATTATTAGCGAGAAGCTACTATATGCTAAGCACTTCTTGGGACTTAAGTTTACACATAAACTTATGAAATACATTCTGTAATAAGGTCAATTTTACAGATGAAGTAAGACTCAAAAAATTATTTGTCCATACTCTTTTTTTAAGTTCAGTAAGCAGAGTTCAAGTTGTATAGAAAGCTTGTGTTGTTTCCCACTGCCATTCTATTTACTTTGTGGCATAGTAACCCCTCAACTAAGCTGAAATTTATGTCTTGATCCTCTTGAGATCTCTCCTTGGCATGCAGTAGGAGTTTAATAATTGTATACTTAATAAATACTGATGTGCATACTAAATATTTATTGAGTGTTAAGCTGTAGCACCTTCAGATGCATTTTGATACAATATTCTTTATTACTGAAGTACCTTAATGGCATTGTAATTTCAGTCTGAATTATTTTTTTCATGCATTTACTTATTATAAAAATACTGTATCTCAGCAATATTTATAGGTACCATGGATTTGAGTTTTTAATGCATGCTATAATGCATAGTATAATGTTACCTGTAGATATTTCTTCTTACTTTCTCTAATTGAAGGTGTGTGTGGGGGTGAAGAGTATTTTTTTCTATCCTTTGAGATTTGCAAAATAATAATTTCTTGAAACCATGGAGAGATGCTCATTTTTTAGGTTCATAGTTGTGAGAAAGAATCAAATCATGTAATTGTGAGAGTAGTTTCCTCCTCTTTGTTCCTAAGCTGAGAAGTATGTTTTGTACTTGATTCTTTGATTTGGACTTTGAGCTTGGTTCACATATCTAATAATGGATTCAGATAGCTCGGAGAGGACTATGGAGTTATCCAATTAATATTCCCTGAATTAATTTAGCAAGGTATTACGCATTTTGTCAAAAAGAATATTCTTCCTGAGTTCTCAATTTCAAAAAACATTTGTTCAAAGACAACTTTCGTTAAATGATTTTATTAAAAAGATTAGATTAAGTAAATGAACAGACATTTATGTTATTAAGGGAAGTATAAATTTATATCAAAGAGGAGGATGTCTTTATATCTAACAAGTTTATGTTTAAAATCAATCTGTTTGCCATAATTATAAAATCAGGAACAACAACAGAGAGTCTGTTTGGATGATACTGTTGAGTTAATATTTCTAATTTTTCATTCATAAATTCTAACCATGTTATATCCCCTCATTTTTATTTTGTAAAAGAAAAAAAATCAGTATGGAAGATACTCCCGATTTCCTAGTCAAATTCTTTCCCCGCTTCCTTCTCCCCTGCATGCCCAGTTAGACACCCTCTTTTCCTGCTTGCTTTCTAGCAAGGAGTGCCCATGTGTCCAAGTTATGGCCAATGAGACGAGAGAGAAATCTCCTGCTGACTTCAGAATGAATGTTTACTTTCAAATTTAAAAGAACCTAGGCAGTGCTGTTACTGCTTTTCTTTATTGCTCCATTAGTTTACAATATTATAGAAGTTTCAGAAGAACAGATTCACATCTCCATGTTTACATCGCACCACATGCAACACCAGAGTTTTAATGCTGTCAGTACTGTCATGTTTATTCTTTCAACCCAGGTCCCTTCCTCTTTCCCACTCCCTCCCTCTGGTAACCAGAGTCCAGAGAACTTTGTTTGGTTTCTATTCCACATATTTGTGGGAAAAAAAAATCATCATGACTTTCATTTTCTGGCTTATCAAATTACCTCAAGTTCCATTCAGGTTATTGCAAAAGACACAATTTCATTTTTTTTTTTTTTAATGAGCAGAATTCAATTGAGTATAAATTCCACATCTTCTTTATCCAGTCATCTGTTGTTAGACATTTAGATTGTTTTCCATGTCTAAACTATTGTGAACTATGCTGGTGTGAACATAGGGATGCAAATATCTTTTCTGATTAATGTTTTGATGTTCTCTGGGTGTATGCCTAGAAGTGAGATCACTGGATCAAATGGTCATTCCTTTTTCAGTTTTTTTGAAGACTCCCCATATAGTTTTCGACAGAGGTTATGCTAATTTACATTACCACTTACAGTTCGTTTTTCTCCTCACCAACACCTGTTTATCTTTCTATAGATTAAAAATTATTTATTGTTCATAATGCTCAGGTGAACAACTTTTAAAAATAACACTTGAAGTATACATAGTAATCCACTGCAAGTGGAAGGAAAAGGATTAATGTTTTCAAGAGAGTCTCATGTAGGCAGAAGTATGCAGAGTTTATGCAATAGCCAAGGAGACAGCGCGTGGGAATGCATTCTTTAGGAGCATCAGCCCTGTAAAGCGAGCACATCAGCTTGCTTCCTGGTTTCTTGTCTTGGCCCTGGGAGCTGTGGGAAGTGAACAGCAGCACCACATTCTGTGAGGTGCTGAGGAACTGTACCTACAGAACAGCACTTGCTGCCTCTGAAATGTAAGGTCAAAATGAAAAGGTCACCCCACAGTCCTTGTCAAAGACTGTCATTTTTACTTGTCTAAAATTCAGAAAACAGAATGAGCATCACTCACTAACACATCTTCCTAAAATATAAAAAATTCAAAGCAAAATGAGAGAGAAGCATATACAAATGCTTGAAGGAATATTTCTTTTTAAAATAATTTTATTTACATTGTTATTTACATTGTTATATACATTTCAAGATACTGAAATCACACCTCAGTGTGCAAGTAGCTCACCCCAAGTCCTAGGGGCCCCACCTGCTGCCTCCGTTCTGCCCTCCTTCCGCTCACAGCCCTAGTAGTCGTGTCCTGTGAGTTCTTGGGGCTTTTGTTTCATTATGTTCCACATGCTTAAACCATCCTGTACTCTTCTTTCTGACTTATTTTGCTTAACACGATCCTCTTCCATCCAAGTTTTTGTTGCAAAGGGGACGAGTTCCTAGAAATATTTCTTAAAAGAAAATGAAAGAACTGTTATTTAAAGGCAACATGAATTCACAGGACCAAAAAAAGTAGAAAAATAACCTGTTTGTTTAGCTGTTTTGATTAGAAGCTGACATCTTATAGTCAAAATCTATTTCAGTTTTAACTAAACCAATATTTGTATAGCTGAGTTTGCAAAAGTTTTATTTTGTTTTTGTAAGCTCTATGTGAAAGGCTGATTTATAAGTATATATATGCAAGTGAAGAAAATGTTTTAAAAATTAAAGCATCGCTCATGTCTTTATGATAATCCTTACTTCAATGACTTAAAAATTAAGGTTACTCCAAATTACAAATTAATAAGCTATACTGGTTCACTCTTGATCAAATATATGATAAACACAAACCCAACAAAGTTCTAAAAATCCTCCACCACTGTCCATTTGACCCTCCCTACTCTTTGAGTTCAGACCCCACACCTTTCCCTTTTGGTAACCTTAGTTTTGTTTCAATGTCCAAGGGTTAATTTTTGTTGTTGTTTTGTCTCAGTCTGTGAATACCTCACGCCACACCCACCACCAGTGTCCCTCCATTCTTCCCTCCTTCCTCCCACACCACTAGTAGATACTATCGTGTGCTCTGTGAGTTTTGGTGTTGGTTGGTTGATTTGTTTCATTATATTCCACACGAGTGAAACCATCCTGTTCTTCTTTTTCTTGTGTCACTGAGCATAATTTTCTCCAGATCCATCCATGTTGTTGCAAATAGCAGAAATGGCTCTTTTTATAGCAGTGTAATATTCCATTATGTGTGTATGTATATGTACATTTATCTATATATATACACACACAACATCATTATTAATTCATCTGTCAGTTAGGTTTTCATTTCTTGGTTATTGTAAATAATGTTGCAATAAACACGGAGTGCCTATATCTCTTCAAATTAATGTTATTGTATTGTGGGTTAAATACCCAGAAGTTGGATAATGAATTCATGTGAAATTTTTATTCTCAAGTTTTTAGGACTGCTTTCCATAATTGTTGCAGAAATTTACATTCTGAACAGTGTAAAAGTGTTCCCTTTTCTCCATATCCTCACCAACACTTGTTTCCAGTCTTTTGGAGAATAGCCATTCTCACAGGTGTAGGTGATACCTTATTAAGGTTTTGAATTACATTTCCCTAATACTAAAAGATGAGGAACATCTTTTTATGTGCTTATAGAAATCTGTAGGTCATCTTGGAGATGCGTTTATTCAGATATTCTGCCCATTTTGACTGGATTGTTTTTCTCTTTTATGAGTTCTTTATATATTTTGGGTGTGAACTCCTTTGGATTTACCCTCTTTGGATGTGTAAATACCTTCTCCTGGTTAGTAGGATCTTATTGTTTTGATGATAGTTTACTGTGCAGGAGCTTTTTAGTTATAAATAGTCCCATTTGTTTGGTGTCTTGACTCCGGTGATAAGAGAAACAAAGACCTAAAGGCAATGTCGTGAAACATTACCTATTTGTTCTTTCATGTATCTTATGTTTCCAGTCTTACATCAAAGTCTCTAATCCATTTTGAAATAATTTTGTGTAGGGTACTAGAGGGTGATCTGATTTCATTTTTTTGTTTAGTGTGACTATCCAGTCTTCCCAACACCATTTGTTAAAAAGACTTTCCTTTCTCCCCTGAATGCTCTTGACCCCTATGCTGCAAAGATGATGACCATATATGTGTGAGTTGATTTCTGGAGACTCAGTTCTATTTCACTGTTCCATGTATCTCCTTTTACACAAATACCATATTGCTTTGATTATTATTGCCTTATAGTATAGTTTGAAATATGAGACTCTGAAACCTCCATTTTTGTTATTTTTTCCTCATAATCCTTTAGCATCTGGGGTGTTTGTAATTCCATACAAATTTAAATTTTTTTGTTCTATTTCCTTGAAAAATCCCAGTGGAATTTTGATAGGCACTGCATTAATTATGTATTTTAGCTATGATGGCCATTTTAACAATGCTAACTCCTCCCAGACATGAGAATCGGACGCCTTTCTATCTCTTTGAATCTATATCTTTTAAAAATGTCTTATTGTTTTCATCGTACATGTCTTTCACCTCCCTTGTTGAGTGTATTCCAAGATTTTTTTTTCTACTGTAAATGGGATTTGCTTTCTTAATTTCTTTTTCTTCTATTTGTTTGCTTGCTTATGAAAATACAACGTATTTTTTAATATGAATTTAGCTTGTCACTTCACTCATTTATTAATCCTAATAGTTTTAGGGTTTTCTATGTATATCATCGTGTCATCTGCAAATAGTGATAGTTTTACGTCTTTCCCATCTGAATTCCTTGTATTTATTCTTCTTGCCTAAATTGCATGGACTAGGACTGCCAATGGGATGTTGAATAGCAATGGTGGGCGTGAACATCTTTGCCTCGTTCTTGATCTTAAGGAAACATTTTCAGTTTTTCACCCATGATTGCTGGCTCTAAGTTTATTCTAATGGTTTGAAATGAGCTCCTCTCACAGGTCTGATGTGTAGCTTATTGTGGTTTTGATTTGCATATTTCCTAATGATAGGTGATGTAGAGTACTTTTACATTGTCTCTGGAGAAGGTTTTTTCCCTTCAGTTCAATTTTTGAGTGTTTTTTTGCTTTTGTTCTGGAGGTATATGAGCTTTTTGTGTATTTTGGTGATTAAGTCCTTATCATATGTATGATTTGGAAATGCCTTCTCCTAATCAGTAGATAGCCTTTTTGTGTTTGTGGTGATTTCTTTAAGCAAGAGATATAAAGCAGAGAAAAGTCAACAGCCTAAGGACACCAGAATAAAGAGGAATCCAGGTCCTTGATGGCAGAGTTGAACAAATGAAGCCTTGAAATTGCTTGCATTAGCTTTATTTTAGGTGAAGGCAAAAGATTCATTCTTTGAAAGTCATAATTAGTGAGAGTCTTCTGTCACTTTCAGCCATTAGTGAAGCCCCAGGAGGACTTTGGGAATCTAAGAGCGAGATGGGACATAGCTTCTCCTCCTTATTGTCAAAAATGAAGTTTGGTTCTTTCTTAATACTACTACTGTTATTCTCATCTTGATAACAGGGTTAAGTATCTAACGCTTGAGTGTTCCCTGGAAGCCAGCTAGGTCATGCCTCTGAGAGAGAAGACATCATTCCTTTCTTCAGGAAAATGTATCTTGAGATCACTGGTACTAGACAAAAACTAGTGGTTAATTATTCTGAACTACGACTTCTAAAACGACTTCATGAAAAAGTCCCTAGCTTCATTTATTCACTCAATGATTAAGTATTGGCAAAACATAGCCTCTCTTGTAGATTATGACCTGATCAGAGATTAGTATAATTCAAATAATTATAAGTGTATTTGTATAAACTATGTGCTATAAAAAGAAAGGAACACAATTCTAAGGGTGCATGTAATGAGAACATTTGGACTTTGAGGTACTGTGACCGGGGGACAAATGTCTTAAAGTTATACTTGGGTAATAAAGAATGAGTTAAGCATAAAAGGGAAAGGAAGACTATTATAGAAAGGAAAGGATATTCCAGAAAACAGAAGTGGTTGTCTATTTTAATGTCTTTGGTTTTTATCTTAAGGACCATAAGAAACCACTGAAGAGTTTAAACAGGAGTCATAAATACTTTAGTATTTTAAGAACATCAATCTGGCTTTGCCATGAGGAATGAATTAGCAGGGAACTAGTCTGAATGCATTTAGATAATGAAGAATTTCTTGCATCAGTCCAGGTGGGAGATAATGGAAATTTGGAACAGGGTGGTTCTGTTGGTGGTTATTGTGATGCTATTGGAAATGGGAGAAATGGATGAATTTGGGAATTATACTCAGGAGTTAAATGGACAGTTTTGGTGCTGGATTGGATCTCAGTTGTATCGAAAAAAAGGCTTTCTTTTTAGATATGTATTTGATATACATATCCTGTCCTAGTCCTAGAATCAGCCATTTTCCAAGGAGCCCTAGTTTGTTTTGTTTAGAAGAAACCCGTAGTTCTTTTTTCTTGTCTTCTGGATGTGTCGTAACACTGTTCTCTCAGATTAGGAACACAGAAAGAGAACAAGAATCAGAGGAGACGATGATGATTTCGTTCTTGGATCCACTGGCTTTTTGAAAACAGGATATGCCTAGGGGTCAGTGGTGGAGGGAGGGCATGATAAAATACAGTGGTGAATGTGACCAAAGCTTTCCCAATCTGTTTATCATTGACAATAAACAGGAGAAATAAAAACTCGTTAACACTCACTTTTTTGATTATGGATTCCTTATTGATATGGAGAAACTCAGGCAATTAACAGGCAGTTTATCCTGGATCTTAGTGACTTCTAAAACTTTGTTCTTTGGAGAATGTTTCTTCCTGCTTGCCCACAGTCTCTCTCTCTCTCTCTTAATCTGAAAATACCTAGTGAGTCTTCCTAAAACATGGGAGATACTGAATTAAAATGTAGTACAGTTTCTTTCCCCCATCGGTTATCTAGGGGAGACCTACAGTTAGAAAAGAAAATGACTTTTAAAAACAGATATGGAGGCAGTATTGATTTACAGCACTATGTGAGTCTCAGCTGTACAGGTTCACACCTTGAGAACGTACGTGCCACCCATGCCCACCATCCATCTCCGGCTGTTGTCTCCCAGCAACCGACTGACCCTATAGCTTACCTTTTTGAAGTTTCAGATGTTCAGAAACACTGAAGACACAGTACAGGAAGTGCTCATATATCCTCATATGGTTTCCTCCACTATCAGATATACTATCTCATATTAATGTGGTATGTTTATTATAATTAACCAACATTGTTGTATTATTACTACTATTATTAGGATTAAAGTCCATGCCTTTGGAAGGAATTCATTATATGCACAGACCATACTAAGGAGTGGGGGACTAAGTGGAATTCTGCATGGGAGCTTTGGTTATTCAGTCATTCCTTTAATGTTATTGAACGCTTGGGAATGTATTTTGTACTTCAGGTTAAAATCCAGTGCTGTTTTATTTTGCTGGTAAGTTCCAACTGTGGCTACTAGTAGCTCTTTGGGTTGACTTCTGTGTTCCTCTGACAGGCCTCCATCATCGTGGATGCTGGCTTTCCAGTACGACAGGACGCACCAGGTTCATCCTCAGTGTTTCCTGCTCCGGTCCTAGTATCAGCTGTTTTCCAAGGAGACCTGGCTCTCCAGTTAAAACTGGATAATGATAGTAGAAATTAAGATCTGGATGCTCGGTGTGCTCACTGCTGTCGGCTGTCATATCTTACAGGCCCTCTCAGCTGACAGAGGAAAGAAGTATGTGTCTACAATAGCCTCTCTTATCTAATTATTTCTGTGTGATATTAAACCAGTAAGATTTCTAAATGCTGTCTCTAATTCACGACTACATGGGTCATTCTAGCATCTCACCTTGCGTATGTGTGTGTCCCCACTCCAACAGTAAGAAACCTCACTCCTGTAAGCTGCCATCACTGCAACTCGAACTCCAGTGAGCATGTACAGAAGATCAGAATTGTTTCCACCCCCTCCACGGACCACACATTCATCTTCTAGAAATCAGTGGTAATATGCTGTTCTTTTCCCTTTAGTCTTACAAATTCTACTTGTTTCCAAATTATTTAGATCGAAACTTTTCCCCTTGATCGCCTACATAGAAGATGTTTTATACATTTGTACTATAGATTCCCGTCACAGCTTGCTTTTCTTCCTGGAATCCCTGACTTCCTCAACGTTTGTTTTTTAATTTGCATACATTTAGGTTCACTCTTTGTGTTATAAGGTATTATGGGTTTTGACAAATGCATTGTGTTATATATTTACTAGTATACAGAATAATTTCACAGCTCTAACCCCCCACCCCGCAAGTGGATGCTTTCATTTTATTTAGTAAGAGGCAGGAGAAAATGAGCACTCACCTAAATCATTACTCTGAAGCTCTGAATATGGGCACAAATAATTGAAAATAGCAAAAGATAGCTCTGTCAATAATAAAATAATTACCATAGACCTCTATTACAATCCCAGAATATTCTGAGCTACAATGAGATTTGAATTTGAACAGGAATCCAACTGATAGCATCTGCCTTGTTTTTGAGCAAACAGGTGTTTTTTGGGAAAAGGCTGTGAAAGGCCATGTAACTGCTGCCCTCGTGAGCACTGTGGACACAGGTGGACTATGGGACAAGCAAACCAGCAGCCCCTTGGAGTTCATTTCCTCAAACAAAGCTCTCAAAGAAGTGGTACTGAAGACCACATGATTATGCCATTTTATTTTTTTCCAGCTCTGTTTCCTTAAAGGGGAGTGACAGCCTGGAGGCCACTTAGCAAGGAGACACTTCCAACTAGTATTGACCATACTATTCCTTTCCAAGGTGTATGGTCAATACTAGCTGGAAAGGAATAAACAAGCACTGACACTGGGATCACGAGTTTCCTGAGAGGTCGTATTTTGTGCTCTGACTCCAGGTCTCCTTCTCTGGAGGGAGAAAAAGGAAAAGCTTGTCTCTCTCCCTCACAGGTCCTGACTCTTCCCTCCCTACATACTCAGAAGCTTTACAGCTGCAAAAACAGATGCAGATGTGTTTCTCTGTCCATGTCAAGCAGCATGGAAGACCCCAGTCCAGGTATGCTTGCAATCAGTTTTATTTGCTTTTTATCTAATTTCTTTCAGCCCTAAAGTTCATGTTCTTCCTTTCTGTCATTTATAGATAAGAATAGGTCACACACAGGAAATACAAGTCTAGAGAAATGAACAGTGCTCTGAGACCAAAATCAGCTTCTCTCTCCATTGACAGACTACAACATATCACCTACTCAGAATCAGGCAGTAGTGTTCTCCTGCAGAGGGCCAGATGGTTTTGTCAATAATTTACTCTGATAGTGTAGAAATAGCTGGGCTGTAGGAAAAGAGATCCAGGTTTCAGCTGCTCATTTTGCCTTTATAGCCCCTCTAAATCTTATTCTTATCTGCTATTAGTTTTAAAGCCCCTAAAACGGAGCAGGTCTGTTAGACTATCTTTAGTCAATAATTCCCTTCCCATTCTGAAGCAATTTAGTGCATTATCTCAGGCCAAGAATAGGAGAAGGGGAGGGCGAACATTTTCCTTAAATGATATTGCTAATGCAATGGGCACTGCTAGTGATCTGCTGCTCAAACACTCTCCTGAGAAGAAGCTGTAAGTGCTGTCAATCTTACACATCTGAGCAACCAAATAAATATGAGATTAAGATCACTGGGCTCTCACTGACTCATTGCAATTCAAATGTAAGCCTGACTTCCTCTGAGCCTTTCAGAGTTCTGAGTTTTCACTTTCAGCTCTAGAGGAATTATAGACGATAACACTGGAAAATTAACTCAGAGTGTTAGTGCTGAAGGGCTTTTAACATCCAGTTCAATTCCTTTGCTTCACAGATAAGTAAACAGAAATTCAGAGAGGTTAAGTAATTTGCCCTAGGTCACAAAGCTGGTAAGAAGCAGAAAGGAGTCAAAGAATGAGTTGCTAGCTACTAGAGAAATATTCTTTACTTTGACACTGTATACACAGGTGTAGGCACAAAAGGGTTCTCAGTGCCATACAGCCGTGTCTTTTGGTCAGCTGTAGGTGAGCCTCAGTTCACAGATCTGATAATTAGGATAAAAATGTGCTTGTGAAATAGAGTAAGAGTGTGTGTTTAGGGGTGGTGGTAACTGTGCAGCATCATCAATCTCAAAAAGCATTCATATTTCACAAGTCAAAAGCTCTAATAGGCCAGTATTCAGCACATATTTTTAGGTTACGTTAATGTGTTTTACACTCAAAGCACTTCATTTACAGAGATTGGAATCTGTTTTTGTGTGATGCTGAAAGGTGAAGGTTATTAGCTTGGAAGAAGGCAATGCCAGCTAGAAAGTTTTCTTTTCCTTCGATTTTATAAAACTAAGAAGCTAAGAAGGGAGCCATCCTGACAGTAACCTCAGTCCATCCAGTCTTCCTTCAATATTCCTGGAGGGAGCAGTGCTGCAGTTCTGTGAACCTCAAGGGTTTTTTCTCCACTATAGGTAAATTTGGGCTCTTTTATTCCAGTCTCAGGTGCCTGAAATAGTAAGTCTGTGGTCATATGACTGTGCTTGGGGAACAGTCCAGAGCATGTCTTCTCCCAACAGCTTGAACTTGAAAGGCAATGTCTCACTCACGTATGTATCCCCAGGGGCTAGCAAGAATGAAGTAATTACTATTTCTGTAGAAGACTGGAATACCGTTGCCTCATACCTAAAAGTAAAATTAACTCCAGATTGATAATTAAAGATAAAAAACAACAACAACAACAAGCAAACAAAACAGAAACTGCTAAAACCTTGGTGAACATTTAGAGCTTTGAAGTAACACCATAGGCAGAAACCACAAATGAAGGTTAATAGTTTCCATCAGGTAAAACAATATAAATTTTAAAAGGAAACTCTAAACTAGAAGTGAGATTTAGAATTTGCACAATAAAAAATGAATATCTCACCCAACAGGAAAAAGTAAAATAGCACATGACAACTCACTAAAGAAGAAATATACATGATTATAAAATAGCACATGACAACTCACTAAAGAAGAAATATACATGATTATAAACATGAAAACACATTCAATCTTATTAGTAAGTGAAATTGCCCATCAGAGAACCAGGAACTCCAGATTCATAGCTATTACATTGGCAGAGATTTTGAGAACATAATCCTGCCCAGCAGATATACTTTTATGTACTCAGGAGTGTTTGAATAACTTATTTTGTGTTATGGACTTTGCCTTTTGACCCAGCAGGCACATTTTTAAAAAGTATTTGGGTAAGTATACAAAAGTATATATTCAAGGATATCTTCCAAAGTGTATTTCAAATAGCCTAAGTGCCCCAAGCAGAAGATTTGTTAAAAAAAATTGTGAGATGGAATGATCAGGAGAAAGGACCAGTTTAATTTTGGACACAGTTACCATATAAGCACACTTCCATACAAAACACAAGGAAACTTGAGTCTAGGCTCTAATGTTTTTATATGTTTAATTTTTTAATTATTGATATCTTTATAATGCTACGTTCATTTTTGAATACTGACATTGCATCTCAATATTTTACACCACACCCAGCACCAGAGTTCCAGTATCAATTACTGCCACCTTTTCCCCTCCTTCCTTCCCTCTCTACTCCCACCCTTTGGCAATCATCATGTGTCTTTGGAGTTTTTGCTGGGGTTTTATCTGTTTATTCGTTTCATTTCATTATATTCCTCCTACGAATGAAACCATCTGGTATTACTCTTTCTTTCTGACATATTTCCCTTAGCATGATCCCTTCCAATTCCATCCAGATTGTTTTAATGGGCACAATTTCATTTCTTTTTAGTAGGTGCATAGAATCCTACTGAGTATCTAGACCACAGCTTCTTCATCCATCATCTCTTGGCTATTGTGAACTGTGCTGCTATGAACATATGGGTGCAGATATTTTTTCTGATTATGGATTTTGTGTCCTCTGAGTATAAGCCCCAAAGTGGGATTGCTGGATTGTATAGTACCTCTGTCTATATTTGTTTGAGGACTTTCCATACTGTTTTTCAAGGAGGCTGAACTAATTTACATTCTCACCAAGTGATGGAGGATTCCTTGTTCTCCACACCCCTTCCAACACCTGCTATTCCCCGTCTTTTTGATACAGTTCATTCTCACTGGTGTGAGGGGTAGTTTTCCTTTTCATTTCTCTGATAATGAGTGATATAGAACATTGTTTGTTTCAGGTGTCTGTAGGCTTTCTGTGTGTCTTTTTTAGATAGGTGGCTATTCAGTTCTTTTTCCCATGTTTTGAGTGGGTTTTTGTTTTTATTGTTGAGGTGTGTGTATATTTTGGAGATTAAACTCTTATCTGATATATGCTGTGTGAATGTTTTCACCAATTCTGTGGGGTGTCTTTTTGTTTTAGTGGTGGTTTCTTTCGCTGTGCAGAAGCTCTTCAGTTCGATGTAGTCCTGATTGCTTCGTTTTACTTTGGCCTCTTTTGCCATAGTTGTTCCTTCCCTAAAGATCTCTTTGAGGTCATGGAATGTTTTTCCAACATTTTCTTCTAGATATTTTATGGTGGCAGTTCTTATGTCCAGGTCTAATTTAGTGATGAATTTAGCAGCGTTTCTTTACACCAGAGGAATGGGCATTGAAAACTTTGTCTGTGGTGGTAGGATGTCTGTTCCCTCTCAGTACAGAGAGGGCACCCTTCCCATAGAAGATTTACTTCCTGCTTTTAGTGAAGAAAGGGAGGATTTCTCAGCCAACTTTAAGTAACCAAGATTCACTTTGTCGTTTGGGGAAGGCCTGCCCTAAGCCCTGACAAAATCATAAACCACCATCAAGAATGTGATATAGAAATATGACTACTGATATGGAAACATTTATGATCTATTATTAGGTAAATAAAAAATGTAGATTTTTTTTTCATGTAGTGAGATATGAACTAAAAGAGTTGTCAAAGATAATAATAAACCAAGGTATTGAATTGCAGGTAGTGATGTCTGGATCATGGAAGTTACTAGTGATTCTTTACTTATAAAAAATAAATTGCTTATGAATACTTTTTTCTAGATTGTATATAAAATGCATTTAACAAGACTTAATAGATGTTTATAAAACAAAAGTAACTAGATTGGGTCTCTATAAAATAGTCTTTGCTTTGAAAAGGCAAAATGTTACTCAGAATGTAGGAAACTTTGAGTTCCTCCGAAGCTGACTCTAAGTATCATGCAAGTTGTTAATTTGGGAAATACTAGTCGGCAGTGGGAAAATGAGAGAGGAAGAATGAAAAGAAAGCATCTCCATTACGAAGGAAGTACAATTATGAGTAACTAGAATTCAGAGAAACTATAAGGAACATGCATTTCAAAATTATATCACCTAAGAGAAAAGAGAGTTGAAAGATTTAGCCACCAACTACTATCAGTCGAGAGCTGTTCCTGGGGTGTGTAAATCCCCAGAATTGCTGACCTTCGTTACTACCAGGCAGAAACGTGGAGGTTCTGGCAGTTGGAAATGGCTTAGCATGTGTAGAAATAACAAAATGATGGAAAGAAAGCCCGCGACTGAGACAGCAACAGTCTGCTGCATGGTGTGGGGATTTGTCAACTAATAGGTGAAGACACTGTGGGTCATGAAAGGAAAGATACTTGCAGAAAAGTCCTAAGTGATGCCAGTCTCAAGCATCAGGTCTTCTGACATCCATCCAGGGCTTTTTTCATTTCATGATGACCAGGCCCATCTTTGTCATGGTCATTTCTAAGCATGCCATGTACCTAAACTCTTCATTAAAGTTAGGACACAGAATACATCCTTCTGTCAACTCCTATTCCAACTGAAGATAGGGTCCAAGTCAGTAGTTTTTAAATGGATTTAAGCCATGCAACCTTTATTTCTAATTTGAGTTCCTGATGCTGACAAACACATGAAACAAATGACTATGGTTCTACGTAGGTATGGGGGGGAGCCTTCTGTACTCATTTTATAAGAACACTCTGAAGGGATTTCAAAGAGCACCTTTCCATAACACCCATTCACCTGCATTTTGGCTGGAGGAAAAAGGGAACAATTATTCCAAGGAGGGTCTTGGGCCAACAGTAATTTTACAGAAGTCATGCAAGAAAATGACTGAAAAAATGCGCGTAGTATCAATTGTAATGTGACATATTCTTAAAAAAAAAACACCACTTCTTGATGCCCGTTAACTGCTCTGTGTACTGCTCAACAGTATGTGGCTCTAGCCTTCCCCAAGAGCGTGTTTTGTTTCAGAAGACGGAGTGGTGACTGTTTTGAAAATGATCACCCAAATCTCAGAGAAGGACTCACACTCCACTTTTTTCCACTTTCCTGATTGATTTAAAGGTTACTGAAGAAACATTTCATGACACTATATAGGCTTAAGGTGTGCCTCACTGTAAATCACCATCTGTATAAATGCATTGAGCACACCACCAACAGTCTAGTTCTGTCCTTCACCAAACAATTGCCCTGTTTTACCATTTATCCCCTGCCCCCATTCCTTCTGGTGACCACTAAGTATCACTCCCACTATGTCGTTGCAAATGGCAGGATTTCTTTTTTTTTTTATAGTTGAGTAGTATTCATTATCTTCTTTATCATCAGTCAGTGGTTCAAAAGACAAGTTTATATAGGCCAATACAGTACAATGGGTTCAAGTAACTATTTTTAAAAAGCACTCTTTCCTCCTCTCCAGGTAATTTGTCTATATGTTAGAATAACAAGTGTATGAGTGAGAAATAGCCCCACAATTCCCATGAAATTCTTTGAACTAGGTAATTTAAGTAACAGTAGTTTTCTTTTTTTAAATCACTAAGGGGGTGCTGAAGCAATATGACTTACATGTAAACCTTTAAAACATTGTCAAAATTGAGCTATTTCCATAATTTTTTATGATTTAAGCCATTCACTTGAAATATGTAGATAATTATGGGTAAAACTAGTATCTACTTCAATTCTAACCTCTAAGGCTTGATTTAACAGATTATTTATATCAACACTATGATTCACACATACTGCTGTTAAAAGCATGAACATAGGGGCATAATGGTAAAGTACTACTAAGTACGTGGAACCAGACACATGTGGATTCAAATCTCATAACCGCAAACCAATAGTTAATACTTGTGTGATGGTAGGCGAGTGTGACTACTATTGTGAAAATAATGCTCGCTGTGATTGAAAATCAGATAGGCACTATGAATGGCACATAGTTAACATATTCTAGGTGTTTAAAAAGCACTAGCTAATGTTCTTTACTTGACATATACAGAATTAGCCCTTGAAAAAAAATTATTTCTACCTATTAAAGATGATGAGGTAATATACATCAAAGTTTTAGGTAAATTTATTTTAAGTACATGTGCAAGAAAACCAATACATTGCAAAAAGAAAGTCTGCCTGTTCATAAAAGATATAAAAATTGATGGGTTAGAGCAAGACAGTATTGTCGAGTTACTTCCTTGGAACTATGTTATTTAGGATGTGTCTCTGTGCCTAAAGAATGCATAGGTGAGTATCTGCTCCCACCACCACTGGTGAGAAGCTGTCTACTGCATCTGTCCCTGCACCAGCATACTAGTGAGAGACGTGTCACCCTGGACAGTCAAAAGCAAAAGTGGCTTGGGGCCTGTGCTCCTGCACAAGGGGAGAACCCACCACCCACAAGTGCCCATCTCTTGAGAAGTAAACAAAAGAGAGAAAAAGAAATCCACAGTGCCAAATACATGGCAGAGAAACGACACATGCAAACAATTTAATCCATTTGAAAAATATAACACAAATAACTCGGAGAGAAAGATACTAGGAGTCCCTCCCAGAGAAATAATCTAATGACACTAAATGGCACATCCTCACAGAAAAAGATTAAAAGTGATAGTTATAAAACAAAGCAAAATAAAACTGAATAATCTGCAGGAGGAAGAATTAATTACCCAAAAACAAATTCAAGACCTCATAAAAGAAGTGGCAGATCAAAGGACAACTTTACCAAAGAGATTGAAACTTTAAAGAAAGCCCAAATAGAACTCTTAGATATAAAAATACCAACAGTGAATTGAAGGCAAACATAGAAAGCTCCATAAACAGACTCAATATCTCGGAGAGATGAATCTCAGAAATGGAAGATAAGAACAGAGAAATGTCCCTCGTGGAAAGGAGAGAAAAACAAGATTGAGGAAAAATGAAGAAACCCTATGAGGAACCTCAGATACCATGAGAAGATCAAACATAAGGGCAATATGTATCCAGAAAGGAGACGAGAGGGAGAAAGAAGAAAATATATTTAAATATAGAGAGCTTCTTATATCTGTTACAAAGAGTAACCATAGAAATTCCAGAAGCCAAAAGAACCCCAAAAACTTCTAAATTGCAAAAAAAATCACCTATACCAAAACACATCATAGTAAAACTAGCCAAAGCCAATGATAAAATCTACTAAAGGATGTGAGAGACAAGAGAAACAACCTACAAAGGTACGTTTGTCAGACTACCATCAGACTTCTCAGCAGAAACCAAGAAAAAGTGAAATGGCATATTCAAAATAGTAAAACACCAAAACTGCCAGCCAAGGATACTCTACATTACAAAATTATCATTCAGATATAATGGAGAAATAAAAGTCTTCAACAATTAAGAAAAGGTAAGGATTTTTTTTGTCATCAAACTTGACTTTCAAGAATATTGATACGAGTTCTGCAACAGGGAAAACAAAAACCCTCAATTTGAGAAGAGTGATACAAAGTAAATAAAATAAACAAGGACAGGACTCAGCAGAGAGAACAAACACTAAAAAGGGAAAGAAAACTAAGAACCTATATGGAATATAAGTATGATACGGTGTCAACTCAGAAAAGGCTATTATAGAGTGGCAAAGTTAGAAACAATTCACATGGCAGCCACAAAACCCTATCCTAAAGAGACATAGCTAGGAAAAAGAAAAACCAACACCAAAAGCCATTCAAAGGAACAAGCAAACAAAGACTAATGGGAAACAAGCAACAGAGACAGAAAGCAAACACAGTGTCTCAAATGATAGAAATAAATCGCTACATATCAATAATCACTCTGTGAATGGACTGAATTCACCAATCAAAAATCAGATTGGCAGGATAGTTTAAAAAAAAACAAAAAACAGAACCCATTAATATTATGCCTACAAGAAAGTCACATCAGATTCAAAGAAAAACAAACATTGGTTAGAAGTGATTGGCTATGGAAAAATAAATCAAAACAATGGAAATGAAAGAAAATCAGGAACTGTAATACTAAGATCAGACAAGATAAACTTTCACCAAGGCAAGGATGGACACTACTATATGGTCAGTGGGTTAATCTATATGAAGAAACAGCTATTATTAATATATATGTGCCTAATGCCATACCTCATAAATATATAAAACAAATACTGGCAAAGCTAAAGAGAGATATTGATAGTGACACATTAATAGTAGTGGACTTCAGTCCCCCAAGATCATCTAAGCAGAAAATCAGACTAAACATGGACCTATAAAAAATGCCCACTGGTCTACTTTTAACAAAAACAAAAATATATTCATTCTTCTCAAGCGCACATGGATCATTCACAAACATTAATGATATAACCTGGGACAAAAAACTAGTTGCTATAATAACAAATTGAAATATAGGAAACATTTTCTCCACCCACAAGGTGACTGAAAAAAGAATTGAAACAGAAGAACAAAACTAGAAAAACCAAAAGATGTGGATGTTAAACAACATTTTTCTGAATAACTCCTGGATCATTGAGGAAATTTTAAATGAAACTAAAAATTATCTGGAAACAAAAATGAAGAGACAAGGTCCCAGAAAATAAAGGAATACAGCAAAAGTAATTTAAGAGGAAAATTTATAGTAATACAAGCGCACATTGAAAACCAAGGAACAACCCCAAATAAATAATCAAATCACACATATGAAGGAACTAGAAAAAGAACAGTTGAATCCAAAAATTAGTAGATGGAAGGAAAAAATAAAAGAGCATAAATAAAATTGAAAGCAAAAAGTTCACCCCAAATGATCAAGAACTGGTTCTTAGAGGAAAAAAAAAAAGCAAATGACTCACGAAGCTAGAGTCATGAAGAAAAAAACAAAACACTAATAACAGAATCAGAAAAATGAAGGAGGTGAGATTACATCGCACACTGCACAAATAAGATGCTCAGGAAGACTTATTATGAGCACCTATGTGCCAACACATTTGTCAATCATGAAGAAATGGACAGATTCCTCGGACACTACAGCCTCCCCAAACAGAAAGACACAGATAACTTGAACAGAGTGAAAACTGAAGTGATACTCAAGATTACCCCAAAATAAGAGCCAGGATGGATGGGCTCACTAATGAATTCCACCAAACATTCAAAGAAGAGTTAATCCCCATCCTCCTAAAGCTCTTCCACAAAATCAAAGGAGAGGTAAAACTCCTCAGTACATTCCAGGAGGCTAACATTACCCTGATTTGAAAATCAGACAAAATTATAGACCAATACCACTGAAAAACAGAGAAGCAAGTATCCAACGAAATCTTGGTAAACGAAATTTAAGAGCATATTTAAAAAATTGTACATCATGACCAAGCACAGTTTATTCCAGGGATGCAAGAATGATTCAATGTGCAGATTGATCATCAACGTAATGTACCACAATGACAAGGGAAAAGCAAAAATCATAATCATATCAATAGATGAGAAAAAGCATGACAAGAAGATCCACACCTATTCATAATAAACTTGTCAAAATGGGAACAGAAAGCCTGTACCTTTGTTAGCATAATAAGCCAGTATGCGACAAGCCCACAGCTCACATCATAATCAGTGGTGTAAACTGAGAGCCTTCCCCCTAAGATCTGGAACAAGACAAGGCTGCCCACTATCACCACTGCTATTCAACACAGTTCTGTAAGTCTTGGCCACAGCAAAAGATAAAAGCACATTAAAGAAATCCAAATTAGAAAAGAAGAAATAAAGCTATCATTATTTGCAGATGACATGATACTATACCTCGAAAATCCTAAAGACTCCACCAAAAAACTGCTAGAAACAATAATGAATACAGCAAAGTGGCAGGTGGGAGGGGTTCCCAGGGATGGAGGTCAGGACTTAACACGGTAGCATAAAGGGCAGTAGAGAATATCCTAAAATGCATAAAGCAATGTAAACAAAAGAAACAATAAACACAAATTAATGAGTTACATAGCTTTTCTGTGTGTAAAGAGTGTTGTTTCATTTCATAATGTAATTAAAAACAAGTCCTTATCATTTATTACAAGCAGGTACACAGACTGTCAGAGCCACAAACATCAAACCCAAGGCGCAAATACTTCTTTGTCTGAAATTAGAACAGCACAGTTCATCCCCAAGAATGAAGTCTAATAGGCAAATTAACAGGAAAAAATGAAACTGTTAACAGGGACTCATGCCAGAGTAACAACAGTTTAAAATTTTTTCACGACTATGCTTTAATGTACTATTTCATGCATATTTACAATTTTGACTGGAATCATACATGTTTTTATTGAAGATTAGTCTTAAACATAATTTTTAGAATTATAAATTATGTATTTACATGTATACATCACAAAGTTATTCTAAAATATATCTTTTAAGCATATTATATATGTTTTTATTGAAGATGACATTTTAAGCATTCTTTTTCTGGAGCTATATATAAACTACATTTTAAATTAACTTTGTTATAGTCTTCATTAAAGTATAGACATTTTAAGCATGACAGTTCCATGAGTGTTGACAAATATCTACATCTTCATAACCAACAGCATGAACAGATGTGGATTTCCACCACACCAAAAACTTCCTTGAACTGCACTGCAGTTAATTCTCATCTGCTGCCTAGGCAATCGGTGATCAGATTTCTACCACTGAAATAGTCACTCATATCACTAATATTAGATATTAGCTAATTTTGCTTGGTCTAGAACTTCATATAAATGGAATCAAATGCTATGTATATTTTTTGTATCTGTGTTTTTTCCTTGAGCACTTATCTTTGATGTTAATTACAAGCAGAGATGAAGTTTCCCTCATGCTGCTCGCATCAAAATAAACTGCACACATCAGGGAGCCTTTTGGGCCAGCTCTTTCCTGTGAGTAGAATTTTAGTACTCCCTAATGAATGGGCCAAAATTTTCTGAGAATGCTGCTGCTGTGTGAGATGCATCTTACCCAGTCCTCTTTCCTTTCTTCTCTCCTTCATGAGAGTTAGATCTGCATTCTCTTATGACTTTGTCTCCCCCTGTCCCGGCCATTTTTCCCTGAAGGTGGTTTCTCCAGTAAATCTCTCATCATCTCTACTTCCAGCTTGTTATGTAACTGATTTTCTAGTTAGTAGTTCATTCCTTTTTGTTGATGATGCTTATTCCATGGTGAGAGTCTAACACAATTGTTTATTCTTCTGTTGATAGGTACCTGGGCTAATTACAAATAGAATTGCTATGAACATTTATATAAAAGTTTGTGTTTTTATTTATCATGGATAAATACCTAAGAGTGTAGTTTCAGGATTCAATGGTTAAGTGTACTTAAACTGCATTGTCAAAATGATTCCCAAAGTGGCTGCACTATTTTATATCCCCACATGCACTGTGCAGGAGGTGCTGCTGTCCTGCATCCTTACCAGCATTCTGTTGTCCTTCTTCAGCTATGAGTGTGTGTTTATCTTCACCATCATCTTGATTTGTATTTCCCTGGTGACTAGAGATGCTGAGGATCTTTTCAACTAATTTTGACAATTAATAATTTTTAAACTATGTGTTTAATTCCATTGCCTATTTTATTGGATTATTTTTGTCTTTATAAGTTGTAAGAATGCTTTATATATTCTGAATACAAATCTTTTGTTAGTATATGCATTAAAAATGATTTCTCCTAGTCTTGGCTTCCATTTTCACTTTCTTATGCATGTCTTTTGAAACTACTTTAATTTTGATGAACTCCAAACAATTAGCTTCTATTTTTTTTTTACAATTAGTGCTACTTTTATTTGTTTTTGGTCTTCTCTGATAAGTACCTGCCTACCTCAGGGTTGCAAGAATTTTCATTTTCATCTGTTTCATGAGAAGTTATATATTAGATTTTTATGTTTAGGTTTATCTGTCTTTTTTTTAAACTTTTTCGTCACAGTGTGTGGTAAGGGATTGAGCCCATTTCTAGTGATTTTCTCTAACTGTAAATTTGCCCAGTTTTACTTTTAAGACCACCCTCCCCTCCACACACACACAATCTTTAATAGAATGGAAGGAAAGTAAAACACTAGAAAAATCTAATTAATATAGTTAGCCAAAGTTCCTGAGAGAGAGGCAGGCAAGGTAAATGGGAGGAGGAAAGGTCAAAAGACCAAAGTCTGAGCACTGGCCTCATTTCAAACCAGTCCTTTTTGGTGGGATAGCTACTTAACTTCTCCAGTTTTTCATTATTAGATAAATGGATCTAATCCTGCCTTGAACAGGGGCATTTTAAGTCCCTTGTAAAATAATGCATGAATGTGAAAAGACTTTAAGCTCTAAGGTTCCAAGCACAACTAAAATTGTTTTTATTCTTCAGTAAAATAAAACCCTGTCCTCTCAAGACTAGTTTTCTCTCCGCCTCTCTAATTATTTGAATATTTGTCTCAGGATTGTTATGCCTCTTCTCTCCTTTTCTTTTGTAGTTTGCAGTAAGAGAGGGAGACCTCTGAGCACTCAGCTGGAAAGAGGCATTCTCCAAAGCATTTACCTTGTAGGTAAAATTTTTCTCCTTTCTGTGGGATTGTATACTTTGGGCTTTCAGCCAGTCAAGGCAGCAAGAGCAAGAAAACCGTTTATTTTTACTTAGAAGTGAAAAGGATGATTTTGATTTTAAAAGTTTTCCTTATTTAAAAATAGTTTTGCTTACTTTAACAAACTTTAAAATTAAACTTTTAAAAGAGTATTGCTTTAAGGAAAGAGCCATAAGAATCCACTATTGGCAGGAATTGTTCTGGCTTGGTATCCTCTCCTTTCCAGGAGATTTGAAATCCATTACTTTTCAGAAATGCTTTCATGAAATAAAGAGCTTGTCTTGTCTCAGTATGTCAAGGAAAACAGAAACCACGGGTACTCTTTTTTTTATTACTTATATAAATTCTAAAGCCTGGAAGCCCAGCCAGACTTGCCTCCACCTAGTCCTAGCCTCCTCTTATAAGCTATGTGACCTCAGAAGTTATTCGACCTCTCTAGGCCTCAGTTTCCTTACCTATCAAATGGGTTAATATTAGTATCGACTAACAGAGTTGATGTAGGATTGGATTAATAGCATAAAGCCCTTAAAATAATCCCTTGTATGTGATAATCATACAAGGATTCAACAAGCATTATTATCAGATATACTCTTTTGGCCTTGTAATATTCTTTTAATATTTGTGGTATAGTATTTGTTGTAGTACTAACTTATTCAAAGAACTATTCTAGTCTTTGAGGATCTGAACTTGTTGGACAGGACTCCTGATATTTCCAAGTAATTTTTGCTCCAGAACTAAAGAACTCCTGGATCTCACCATCAACAAACTGAATGCATTATTCGTTTTGGGGAAACAGCTAAATTTATGCAATTTGCTACTTGGATCCTGAATGATAGGGCTGAAAGTCTCTCCTTTAGTTTTAGGCAATCTACCTCTTCATAAGTGGGAAGATAAAAATGCTTGTGCATTTTGGACATGCCTTTTCATCATGGCCTTAGAAGGGAGTTTGTAAAGAAGAGAGATGGGGTCCCTTGCTCCCAACAAGACAATCCACAGTATCCACAGTCATCCCCTAGTACCGTATATATCTCCAAAGAGTGAAATTTCTCTGAGTTGCAATTGCTTGTTTTTCTAAAGCTGGCTTCCCTGTTCATTTGAATTATTTGTGGAAAAAGCCTTTTGAACCTTTAGCACCTAACACAATACCTGCCACTTAATTTAATAGGTATTTAAGAAATGTTAAATCAGTGTCAAAATACATACCCAGATTTAGATTTGAGTTACTCTTCTGACTATTTTAGCTGGTCATTAAATGAATAGGTAGGTTAGAACTAAAAAAAGAAACAAAGCAACACTGGAAAGTGGAGTCACTGCCTTCACATTTTGTTGAAAACTTAAGTCCTTCAGTGTTTGGCATGTCTGCTCCAGGAGAGTGGGGCCTGCGGGCCTAATGACATCATCTCTATGATATTTAGCTAGGATTCTAACTTTGATGAAAACTTCTATTCCTGACCCTTCTTATTCTCTACACTGCAGCTGGAACAGTGTTTTAAAAAAATGCACATATGACTTCCCATTGGACTTGGGAGTCAGAGCCATATCACTGTGGCCTTTGGGCTCTCACGCGTAGCACTGGCTCACCTTTCGGCTGTAGTCAGAGCCAAAGCCGTTCTCCCCTCGTTCTCTGTGCTCTAGCTGTGCTTAACTTCCTTTCTTATTTTTCCTTTATTGTTTTTCTTAAAGGAAAGGTTCAGACAGGAAGATAAAGGAGGAAGAAGCATCCTTACTTTATTTTTATCTAGTTGTTCACAGTGGTTATTTCCCCCTGGTCCCAGACTTGAACCCAGGGGTATGTGGCTTGCTCCTTTGTAGGTGGTTGATCTAACCGCTGCTACACCAGGGCGCACCTTAACTTCCTTTCAAATCCTCAACCATATCTTTCACAGCTTAAAACCTTAGCGCATATTTTTGTTCCTGGGGGGCACTTCTTTTCCCTACTGGTATTCATGTTTGCTCTTCGTTCAGATTCTGCCTGAGAACCACTGTAGAGGAGGCATCTTTCTTTAACTGGCACCTAAGAACCTGTTTGTGAGCACCTTATGATTTGTTTTCATACGAGTGACTTAAAGTTATACAATTTTAGAAGTTTTACCACTTTGATATATTATGCCACCAGTGGAAACACAGTGCTGTTTTCGAGTAAATATCACTTGAAATATTATGTACTGGACTGGGGAGACCAAGATGGTGATGGAGGATATTACCTGATTTTTTACTAAGGGAAACAGCTAACATCTCTCAGGCGAAGAAGTCCACAGCCCGGCCTTTGGGAGGAGGCACTGAAACAGCACTGATCTGACAAGGACTTGGTTGTGAAGGATGTCCGAGGGAGCCCACGCATCGCTGTGGTGGAAGGCAGGTGAAGGCCTCTTGGGGCTGCCAGTGCTGTGGCCTAGATGAGACAGACAGCAGGCTGCTGCCCAGCATCAAGCACTGCTGGGGGAGAGCAGACTGTGTGGCGGGCGCAGATGCCCGACGAGGGCGAAGCGCAGGAAGAAGTGAGGAAGTGGCCAGGCTCTCCCTCCCTCCCTCCCTGGCAGAACCCTGGAAAGGATGGCAATGAAGAGACAATGCTCTGGATTGCACTCTCCCTCCCACAACCCTTGGGATTCTACTTAGTGAAGACCCCAAGAGCACAGCAGAGTCTGTTGCAAAAAGAGGTGGGATCCCACAGAGGAGGGCTGAGTCTGGTGTTACCCATGCCAACTAGTACCCCCGGCCAACAACAGCGGGCACGACCATAGGGGTGCTTCTTCCTCACCCAGCAGCCATCTTCCCTACAGCTAACGCAGCAGATGCTATTTACTGTAGTCTTTGCAGATCAAAAAGAGTAACAAAAAGACAGTGTCACTCACTTGTAAAACATAAGAAAACCAGTTTCAACTTTGAAATGATAAGGCGGTAATTCATAATCATGTGAGAGATGGCAAGGTGGTATGACATCACAAGGAGACAACATCATTCCATAAACTAAATTCAAAGACGTGGAAGATTATATCTTTAACAAATGGTGAATTGAGAGTAGCAATCATACATTCAAAGAGTTACAAGAAATCTCAGAGGAAGAGATAAAAAAAAATGTAAGAGGACTCAGTGAAGCAGATCAAAGAATCACAAAGAGGAGCCACCAAAGCGAGTCGGCGGACTCAAAAATGTAATTAATGAGCAGAAGGCAGAAAATGAAGCATTAAATAATAATAATAATAATAATAATAATAATAAAAAACAGATTCAGGATTTAGAGGATGCATTAAAAGCCATAGTACTGTATAGAAAGTTATAGGTGCAGAATTGACTGAAGAAATACATTAGTGATCTAGAAGATAGGAATGAATCAGATGAAGGAGAGAAATTAAATATAAAGTGAATTCCACTAGGAAAGCTATTAAATTCTACTAGGAAAGGCAACATTAGAACTATCACTGTTTACAGATGACAGTCATAAACACATATATACACAGATACAGATATAGAGGCGGGAGAGTGAGAAAACCCCAAAGATTTCCAAAAAAGCTGTTAGTAATAATAACAAAATGCAATAAAGTACTAGGCCATAAAATTAATATATAAAAATCTGTTGTATTTTAATATGCAAATAACAAATAAGCAGAAAGAGAATTCAGGAAGTGTTCCACTTACAAATACATTCCGTGTATCAAAACTCAACAGAAAAACAATATAATTAATAATGAGCAGAAGATCTGAATAAACACTTCTCTGTAAACATGCAGATGGTCAACAAGCCCCTGAGTAGATGTTACACATCTTTTATTATTTGGGAAAAAGAAATCAAAATGAAAACGAGATATCACTTCATACCTGTGAGTATGGCTTTTATCCAAAAGACTAGAAACAAGTTTTGGTGAGAATATGGAGAAAAGTGAACTCTTTTACACTGGTGGTGGGAGTGCAAATTGGTGTAACTATTAAGGTAAGTGGTATAGAGATCCTTCAAAAAGTTGAGTAGAAAATTCTGTATGATCCTGCTGTTTCACTTCTGGGTATTTACCCTGAAAACACTATAACACTACTTGAAAGAGGTATCTGCACCCCCATGCTCACTGCAGCATATTTACAACAGCTAGAAGTTGAAAACAACTTAAGTCCTCATTAACAGATGAGTGGAAAAAGATGGTGTAGGTACAATTCTGCTATTAAGGATGAAATCCTGCCCATTTGCAAAATGAATGAACCTAAAGGGAATTATGCTACATGATAAATCAAAAGGAGAAAGACAAATATTGTATGATTTCATTCATATGTAATACAGAGAAATGAAACAACCAAATCAAAAAGAGATTTTTAGTTTATAGAATGAAATTACTGGTTACTGGGAGGGAAGGAGGTGGGAAATTGGGTAAAACTGGTCAGTTATGTGGTGAAGGATGGAACTGATCTGTTGATGATAAACTTAACATATTATAAACACATGTTGATTTATGATGAATATATAATGTGATGATGCAGTGTTCCTTCAATACCATTTTTTAAAATCCTATTAGTTGAAATTTTAAAATTTAATTTGTATCCTTTTTTTCTTACCAGATAGGGGTGAGTGGTGGTCAGATACACTAACATGAAAATGTGTTGGTGAATATGAGTGCCTATACACAGACACACTCACTCTCAGGCCTCTAGAGTCATTGTGTTGAGAGGACTTCTTATTTAGCTTAGCCTTGAGAACATTTTGTCTAAGAGAAAGAAATGTACTAGCTTAAAAGGAAGCTATAAAGAAAAAGGTAACCAGACTTTTAAGTGTTGAATGCTGAAGCCTATTTTCCCCAGATCTCAGTGAGGTCCTTAGATGCATAGAAAGGACAACTTAATGTCCAAGAGGGGTATTTGGAGTAATGACATGAAATCCTTGTGCCCAGTGCTTTCAAATGGACTGCAGAAAGGCCAGAAACTGACTATGGTTAACACTTTCCAAGAGTTTTTTTACATTCTATGGATTTTTTTTTTAACCACATTCAAATCATTTCAGCAATTCAAAAGTAAATCTTACATTAATAATATTTATTCAGAGTAGAAAGGTGTAGGCAAATAAATCAGAAAAATATATTTCTCTTCAGTATACCTCAAACTAAAATGTTCTATAAGCAAACAAAAAATAATTTAAAAAAATCAGTGTCTAGGCAGCTAATGTTCTATAAGCAAACAAAAATTAATTAAAAAAAAATCAAACAGTGTCCAGGCAGCTCTCCACAGATGGTAATAATTTCACTAATACTAACCAGTTCCACCTTAACCCAGAGAATCTTTTGAGCCAAGTTAAATGTCTAATTTAACACATTTAATTACACTGGCAAGCTAGCAAGGAAAATGATACACAAAAAAGTCAGCATGTTTTCAGTGTTCAGATTCTGAGTTATTCTAAACTATGATAAGCCTTTTCTATTTAAATGACAAAAATGCAAGAGAAAATTTCTCCACACCGCTCACAGAAACACGGCAAAATCAAGCAGAGAAATGTCATTATGAAGCACATTGGAAAAGGCATGTCCTTTGTCAGAATTATTCAGCTATGACTTACCCTCTATAAGCTAACCTACCTCCCAGGTCATTGTGTAGCACCTTGTGTCACTTGTGGGCGTAGACAAAGATGCTGAGTCCTGATGGGTTTTGATATGTGGCAACTACAGGCAGGAAATGCCAAGTGCAAGCAGCTTAAAGAGCGCTCAGGAAAACTATTTCCTGACTAAAAATACGATGAGACATTGCATCTTAAATCCAATTCAGCATGTAACCAGAGTAAATGGAACAGAAGAATAAAATGTATTTTACTCATAATGAACTGAGACTGCACATAAAGGAATCTCTTAAATATGTGAATGACTAAAAATGGATTACATTTCCCTTCGGGAAAGGAAGTCATCAAAGGGATAGAGCTGATGAACTGAGCTTATTAAATTGGCTTTTGGTGGTGATGAAAACAGTATCGACAAAAAAGCAGTGGTATATATTTCATGCCCATTTGCAGGGATAATGAACATAAAGTACCGCTCTGGTAAAAGTTGAGATGCTTTCTATTCTAACACCTGGACTCGGGTGGCAGGCTCATCATCCAGAGGAGAGCTCGGCTTAAAGAAACCAAAGTAATTTCATGACTAAGCGTTTGTAATCACTGAATTTGGTCTGCAGCTTGAGACGACTCTACATTACTGAAGCAAAGATTCAGGAATAGGAGAGGGTACATACAACTGTTCCAGCTGACATTATTAGAGAAATACCAAGCCTTTTCGTCTAATACAATGAATCTATGTGCATTGTGACAGAATCTGTATGAAGGCGTGTCAGTCATTCTCAGAAATCTACCTTTCTCAAGTGAACATCTTATTTTTTAATGTATCCCATTTAACTGAAGACATCCATAAATTACATGAAATAGCTGCCTTCACTAGCAAACTAAAACTCAAGACCTGAGAGTTTTTATTAGTAAAGGAAAGCAATGTTGCACTGGAAGGAAGAGGCTGGATAGACCACTGTGACTCAGTTCCTGAGATTTCCTTTCTCTTATCTTCTTTAATATGGATGACACCACTATGTTGATCTGAAAACATGCATGCTTCTATAACTTTTGGCTAAATATCAAAGCTATATCTTTTGCTTCCCAGCAGCCCAGTTTAGACTTGACTAGAGCCCTTAATATTTACTAAAAGTTTTGGGATAATATGATAGATATACACTGCCTCAGTCTCTCCATCTATATAGTGTAATAACCAAAATATCTACCCTACCCCATAAGGTTGTTAAGAGTCCTCAAACTTTAGACTAGTGCCTGACACCTAGCAGAATTTCAGAAAATGTTAGCTGGTGTTATTATTATTGTAGTTAGACCTATAGGTTTAGAATGTCTAAATCTGTTTACTAGTCAGTATCTAAATAAAAAACAACACAAATACTTCACATATTTGTGAGATGAAATTTAATGCAGGCATTGGACACACAGCTAAGGATCTGCTGAGAATCAGCGTGCTCACAGTGAAGTAACCTAGAAATGGGCACCCTCAGGAAACCATTTCTAGGTTAGCAAGACACAGGAGTTGGTGTTGTTGAGTCTAGTTGCCCAGCAGAAGTGTGAACTTTGAAAGAGGAAAGAGCTTTCTAGAGTGGACTGGTGTTACAAAGAGATTGAGTCATGTGAACAAAGGCATTCAAGGAACAGAGAGGAGAGAAGTACCCTGGCTTCTACCTTTCCCCCCACACTCCAATCTTTCACCAGTCCTTCTGTTGTTCAAATCCAATCAGAAGTCAAATGAAAAGGAGGCTTGGTAAACGGAACTTTCAGGGGTCAGCCTTCTCAGTTTTCCTTTACAGAGTGTGTCAGGCTGAGGACAAGAAAAGGATCTGAGGGCAGCCAGTCTGGGACAAGCATAAATGGACTTAGGGTGTAGGACTTGCTTCTGGCCCTCACAGGCTCTCCTCAACCATAAGCCTGCTGGCTGTCAGACTCCCTTCACTGTAGAAGCCATTTTAAAACCCATCACTTAGGAATTGTGGTTCAAAATGGTAGTGTAAGAAGAACCTAAATTCACTTCCTGCTACAAACACAACAGATTTATAGCTACATATGAAGTAACTTACATGGAAGATCTAAAAGCCAGATAGAACTTCCACAGCAGAAGATAAAAAGGACAGCATTGAACTGGTAGGAGAGACAGAGATAGACTCTTCCAAGGAAGAAACTTCACCCCAGGTGTAGAAATATATGCTTGGGAGGGGTCCTGAAGGTGTGGAACTTTCTCTGGTGAATGGTTGTATCATGCACCCCAACCTATCAATATGGCTCAGTGGAGTCAAGCGCCTGGAACCTCAGCACTGAGGCCCAGTGGGAAACGGAAGAGTCAAAGAACAGCGAAACCACCCTCAACAGATTCATTCACCCTTGGACCCCATGCAATAATACAAATTTAAAAAGTGCTAAAGTCATAGTTGAAAGAATCCCACTTACCATGCTTATAGCATTGATGGGTGACATTTTAGTATCCTCCCTACAGCCTGCTAGAGCCTGTGGGTTAAGGCATGCTATGAATACTACCTACTCTGCAACATAGCAACACTTAAACAGCTCTGTATCTTAGAAGTGAGTTACAGCTCAGTGCCTCAGAACTCTGTCACAGCTCCAGCTGTCCCATGGTTGGCCTCCATACCTTGCATGTGCTATGTCACTAGCTGCATCCAGCTAGAATGTGAGTAAAGTGGGAGGCTATAAAATTAATTTATACAAATCTCATGTGTTTTTATATGCAAACAATGAGCTAGGATAAAAAGAAACTTTAAAAATAGCTTTTATAGCTCCAGTGGTAAGGTAAACAAAACCAAAAATTAAAATAATGGGACTAAATAAAAATGGAAAAAACAAAACCCTTGACACTGGAGAAGATCTACCATCAGAATGAAATGACAGCTGACTGATTGGGAAGATGGCCGTGGATCCCACATCTGATGCAGGGTTCATGTTCAGGAGATATAAAGAACTCATGCAGCTCAGTAATAAAAACCCAAGTAACCCAATTAAAAATGGGCAGAAGATCTGAGTAAACACATCTCCAAAGAAGATGAACATATGGCCTACACATGAAAAAGTGTTCCTCGCGCGTTCCTCTTCGGGAAATGTAGATCAAAACCACAATGAGACATCTCACACCTGTAATGGTGACCTGTACTGAAGACGAGGAACAAGTGTTGGGGAGTGTGTGTAGGGTGGGGAAGGGAACTCTTGAGTACTGTCGATGGGAAGGAAGGTAAGTTGGTTCAGCCACTCTGGAAAACTCCATGTCTAGAAGTTCCTCAAATAGTGACGAATAGAACTACAGTGTGATCCAGCAATTCTCCCTCTGGGTAGCTATGTGAATAGCATGAAAACACTAATATGAAAGTTACATGCACGCCTATACTCATTGAACCACTTATTTATGATAGCCAAGAAACAGAAACAACTTAAGTGTCTATTGACAGATAACAGGATAAAGAACTGTGGAATACGAATACACACACACACACACACACACACACACACAAAGATGAAAGCTTGCCATGTGTGACAACATGGATGGAACTAGAAGGGATTATGCTAAGTGAAATAAATGAGAAAGGGTGAGAAATGCTGGAGTTTCTCAATGATGTGTGGGATATAAAGAATCAAAGCAATGGAACAGATTAGACAAGATGAAACAAAAACTAACCTGTGGACACTGACAACAGGACTAAGCTCACCAGAGGGGCAGAGAGATGCAGCTGGAGGGGGTTTCCAATGGACAGTGGTAGGGAGGAGGAGCATTATAAGTCTGCTGGGTCAGGTGGTATGTTATGTATTTGATGAAGAGCGAACCAACACATTTAAAATTTTAGTTTGAAGAAAATATATTGTACTTCAATAAAGAAATTATAATTTCAAAAGTACAATATTCAGACCCAAACCATAAGGTGAGAGATGACAAAGACATACTAAAACCCAAAATAAGTTCTATAGATTTCTCCTATAAAAAAGAAGAATCTAGGGTATGAATAAAAACCAAATCACAATGTTAAACTTTAGATTCCATAATAATATGTAGGAAATTTGTCTTTAATTTTTAGTGACTAGGAATAACATGGAATTTATTTTGAAATAATTCAAAAATAAATTAAACCTACCATGAAAAAATCTTAGACACTGTTGAATCTACATTGTGGATATAAGAATCTTTGTTGTATTATTCTTTATGAGAAAACTGGAGGGTCACGTCTCCTCTATTTCTGGAATTTTTAATAATGAAAGTTAGGAAAAAAATAAATGTCCCTTCAAAAACCCATTTAAATTCTATCAGTTACTTTCTTGAACATTCTCCACTGTTATTAATTTTGTAATTAACAAAATTCTGTTCCTAAAGTTATAAATAACTTGTCTCTAGTAGCTGAAAAGCAGACTTTGCTCTTTTCTTTTTCTCTTCTTGCAAGACTGAAAATTAAAAACCATTTGCTCAAAATAGGCAGATCCATTAGTGGTAAAAAGCAGATTCGTGGTTTTCCTAGAGGTAGGGTATAGAAAACAGTGATCTGGGAGAAATAGGAAGTGGATGCTAATGGGTATGGGGTTTCCTTTTTGAAGTGATGAAATATTCTAAAATTGATTGATGGTTGTACAACTGTGAATATACTAAAACCCACTGAATTATACACTTCAAGCAGGTGAAATGTGATGTGACTTGTATCTCTATAAAATGTGTTTAATTTAAATGAGCCAACTTTTTAAAATAACAAAATGAACTTCAACAATGTTATTTACATGAAACATACATGAAGTAAATGCTGGTATGAGGCTAAAAATGAAATAGACAAAAATATCAATACGAGCTTCAATTCTCTCAAAGACAAAGGGATTCTGGATCAAACCTGGGCTCAGCCCTAGTAGACCTGCGTTTTCAGGTAAGTTTATCTTTTCACTGCTTTTTCCTCCATGAGAAAGTTCTCATGGTCCCTGTCTATTTAAAATACACCCTAACTATAAAATAATATAATTTAAAATGCTCTGGTAAACCATATAACGTATTGTGGACTATAATTACTTATGATCAGGGTATTAAGGCTCTCAATTGGAAAGGAAACATTTTGAAGTGGTCCTCAGAAGAAAAGTCGAGGGCCCTATTAAGTTGATGCTCACCAGTCCGCCTAGTTACTAAAATCTGGGTGTTATTGCAGGGAATATCTTCATGTGTCTTTCACCTTCATTTCTTTATGATACTACACTATACCATGTATTGTGTACTTGAGACGAATCATTTACCTTCTCTGTTTTTCAGCCATATAATTAGCCAAGTCAGGTACTGTTGCAGATTTTTGGTGGATGAGGAGCAGGGAAGAAACACACTCAATATCCCTCTGCGTACTCGGATTGTTGCTTAGCCACGGAATCCTGCCACCTCTATGGCAGTGAAACTCTGCTATTCCAAATAAGCCCTCCTTCCAACCTCTTCCCTGCCAACACTGCGCTGGGGGATCCTGCAACAGCCATTAGAGTTGGACTGAGCAGAAAGAGAAAAAAAAGGTTATTGTCTGAGAACAGATGCAGAAGAAGATTTTGCCAAATTGTGCATTCAAAGGTGAGCGGGGATTTCACAAATGGAGCGTTAATCACAATTCTCTGACACTATCAATTATGGAAGCAGATCAAAAATAAACCTGTGATTGAAAAAGAGCCCTTCCTCTTTCAAAGTAAGAATGCAAACATGCAGAAATGCAAAGGAAAACAATTTTGCTGAAGGGTAGACATTGCCAACAGCAAAAGAAAAAAACTTTATAAAATATTGTATCATTAAAGTAAGTAAAACTTTTAACAGTTTTACTGGATGAGTATTTGAGTAGAAAATTTAAATAAATATATGCATATATGTACATATATAGGACTTTAATTCCTTTTTACTTTACCATATATTTTGTTTCATGACATTGTCTGTGCTACCTCAAGTATGGTTCAGTAGGCTGGTAACACTGGAATTGATTGAGAGCTTGTTAAAAATGCAAAATTTCTGGCTCCTCCCCAATCTATTGAATTGGAATCTCCTTTTTATTTAGGAAGTTTGTATGTACATTCATGTGTGAAAAGTGCTACTCTAAAATGTAAGCCTCTAGAGGGCAGGCACTAGGCATCTTTCCGTGTTCGCTTTACTATCTAGCACCAGGACTGCTGGGCGTCAGTCAGCGTGCTGTCCTGCATAAAGTATGAACTGTGCTCCTTTATCATACTATTTAACTTTAAGCATAGGAGCTTTCTGTGGAATTTCTATTATTGTTTAGGGACATTCATGCAGTTAAAATACTGTATGTTCACCAGCAAGGTACATAAAAAACTGCATTTCCCAGCTAACCCTGACAAACTCACAGCTGTGCCTGATCTGAGTACTAGTCAGTGGGGTGGAACAATGGGTGGGAAGGCATGACCACAGAGTTCCTTTGTAGTTCTCAGAATTGACGGTCATTTGTGGGGCCCAAAACAAAGGGAAATTTTGATCCTCTTGTTCAAAAATTAAAAATCTTCAGACAGCAAAAGCAAAGGATTAAAGCAAACATAGGTCCTTCTAAATGGGGAATGATGGATAAGTGAGGGACTGCAAGGCATGGAGTCAGTCCTGACGGTTCTCCGGGCCCTCTCTTCTCTGGCTATGATTCCAGAAACTCTGAGCCTGCGTCATCCTGAGAAGCTACATGCTCTTCTCCATACATGTCCCCGAGAGACTGGGATCCTAGATTTCCTGCCAATGCTCTGGATATATAGTGAATGAGAAATAAAGATACCAGAGTTAGTTTGTTACTACCTCATAATCTAGCCCATTTTGACTTACCCATCTGAGTTGTTGCCAATCACAGATGAAATAAGTTGAGAAGATAAAACTTAACTGAGAGACCGAGTGGCTAATAGTAGGAAGGGTTGTCATGGAGAGAACTAGAACATTCAAGACTGTGCTAAGGAAACACTCAAGGGAGGAACATTTCATGAGAAGGAGTGTGTGGAACAAAGGAAGGGAAAGAAGGGTATATTCACCCGCTCCCTTTCCCTCTGCCTAGTTAACATGGAAGAAAAGTCATCAGTTCATCACAAAGAGTGAAATTCAGAACTTATGAAAATGCTTTGAAATAATTACTACAGGAAGCTACGTAAAACAAATGTGCGTCCGAAAAGATCAAGATGGGAATGCCCTGGCGGTGCAGTGGTTGGGTCAGTGTCCTCCAAAGGACACAGGCCACAGCCCTGGTTCAAGTCCCAGGCCTAGGGGGAACAATCACTGTGAACAACTACATGAAAAGCGAAAACTAAAGTGCTTCTTCCCCCTCTCTTCCTGCCTGCCTACCTACTACTGCCTTCATTCCTGCCCACCTTTCCTTTAAAACAAACAAAAGATCAAGATGAATGTCACCCTTGGGAAGGTCAAGTAACCAAGTAATCCAGTTAATGGAGCTGGAAAGGACAGAAGAAAGATGGGGACCAAGATCACTCACAAAAAAGGTTAAAATAATTGCTCCATTAATGTAAGTAAATCATGTCCATTACAACAGTTTCAAACAAGTCCACAGACTCACACAAGGTGACTATCATTTGGGTCTGGACATCTGGCCACTCAGACAAACCGTCTCGAGTAACACCTGCTGTAGTAAAATTCAGACAGTGCAGACGACGGCTATCCCTGAGAATTTAGCAGTTGAGATTATGAGGGAAAACAGAAATGACAAGCAGAATGAGAGTCTTCACATTCTCCTATCAGAAGACATAGGAAGCCAAGTTAACATTGAATTGCTAATTGATTGTTTTTCCCAAGAAATAATGACAATTGCCAGCACTTATGCAAGTTCACCATGTGCCAGGCACTCTTCTAACTGCTTTACATGTATTCTTTTAATTCTCACGAAAGTAAGCCTACAAGTAAGAGTCTTATCTCTATTTTCCTAGACGCCTATACTTAGACTAAGTACCTTCTCGATGGCCACATAAATAGTAAGTGGTTGAAATCTGATTGGAATAATCTACGCTGCAATGTTGGGGTTAAAGGAAGCAGCCTCCTGCCATATAATTATCAAAAAGCCTCTACTGCAGCGGCCTGGACCCACCAGCCTTTCCCTTTAGGCAAACTATTGGGGAAGTCACTTCCTACAAGAGGGCTTGGAAAGGAAAGACAACTTTGTGAGAAAGAACATGGATTTTGCAGACACACTTCTTGATGTCACAACTTTGTTCCATTATCTTGATTTTATATGATTTTAACAAATTAGTGAACTTCTTGTTGGTTTCCTAAGCAACTACAAAATGAGGTTAGAGGGAAACTGTAGAAAGCGAAGATAGAAGGTCATGCACAGTACTTGGCATATTAAGAATTTAATCAGCGTTGGCTTGTTATGAATGAGCATGGAACCAGATAAAAGACAATTCTTTTATTAGACCCTCTCATACTGTTGCCAGCAAATATTCTTTAAACACACAGTGTAACAACGTTATAGTGCTCCTTGCTGTAAGAACAAAGTTCTGGCTCTTTAACTCAGCCACTGAATCCTTCTGTAGAGATGCACCATCTCTGTCCTTTTCTTTCAGTATTCTCCAGTACAAGCCCTTCACTCCGGTCCCTCAGACGAGCCCTAGTGTCTGCTCATAGCCTCTCATCAGTTCTGTTCAGAACCCTGTTCTACATTAATTCACTTTTCTAATCTTCAAGAACTCTGATCTATGTTAATACTTCTGATGTTGATTAAATCTCACATTTCTCAATGTTCGCTGAAGCCCCCAGGCTTCACACACACACAGACACACACGCAGTCTCAGACCCAACCTTCATGCTTGTTTAAAACATTCCTGAGTCCTATTCCCCACTCAGCATGGAGGGTGAAGTAGGGGCCAGATGTGCCATCAACGTCTGGCTTGCTTCTTAATTTAGATAAAGAAAAAAAAAATGACATGAAAATACCCCTGGGTGCTGCACACCTTGGTGGAGAGGCAGTTCGGTCTGCCACCTTTAGCCTGGCATAGTCCGTACACATCCAAAAGACCCAGCTTTACATCCCAGGGCTGAGGGAAACAACCAAGATGGACATGTGAATAAAAATAAAAATGTCTCTTCCTCCTCTCTCACCGCCTGTCTGCCTGCCTTCCTCTCCCTTTCCTTTCGTTTTATTTTTTTTTTTTTAAAGGGTATCCCTGTGAACAACATGGCTTTGTGAAAGGAGCCTTGTAAAAATGGCAGTTGCCTTTTAGAATGTTCCCATCCTATTTGAATCCTCAGGTCAGCATTTTAAATTTTTTCTGGAAGCTATATTTCTGTAGCTGCTATGTACTGTCATTCAGCTAGGAGTCCTGAAACTATTAAATGCTCAATAAATATTTGCCAAAAGAAAAATACGTTGTTTTAGACAAAGGAATACTTTCCAACTTCTTAATTATAAATACCTTTACATTGTCATCAATCTGTCCATCTATCTGTCTTTCATGTTTCTGTGCATCTGGATAGATAACGTAGACACACAGATCTATAGGACAGAGTAATGAGCAATCATTGGTGAGACCCCTCTTGAATCAGTGTGTCTGTGGCATTCTGAAATATAGTTAGATGAGGTTCAACATGGAGTTAGAATGCGTGAAACTGAAAAGTAAGCACAGACAATAAAACGTGCTTTCAAAAATCTCACATTACAAAAAGGAAGGCAATGTGACCCGTACAGCTAGGGAGATTGATGGTGCTTTTCGTCAATTAGCACATCTATTTTCCTCCTAGATATATGTCTGTTAGCACTGAATCACAGACCCATCCACCTAGATAGGATAAATATGTGTGTGTGTGTGTGTGTGTGTGCGCGCGCGTGCGTGCGTGCAATCTGGGTTCCATACTTGTCTACAAGAATAATGGCTAAGATAGGTCGGGGGCCATCAGTCACCCGCTGTCACCGGTGCCCTCTCCGTCTGATAATGGCTCATGCCTTCTCAGTAGAGTAGTTACAGGTGGCTTTTATGAGTTTGTTATGCCTTCTCCCTTCCTCAGACTGCTCCTCCTCTGTGCTGCAGCTCTCACTTTAATGTACACACAGAATGCTAGGGCGTGAACTGCTGGGGGAAATCATGTTAAACACACAGACCCAAAACAGAGACTCAGACCAGGTCTGCCAGGAGGCTTGATGAACGCCCATGCCTAGATCTCAGGTCAAGTTTTTAGAAAAGATACCAAAAGCACATGGGCTGAGCAAATACCCCTTTTTTCCTGCTCTGATACACCAACTTCTGTGACTCACATTCCTGCTGGGTCACATCGCCTGGGTCAGATCATCTTTCTCATCCCCAAAACTAAGGCACAGTGCCACACTGAAGGGAAATGACTGAACCTCAAATGAACATACACCGAATAGAGCTTCTGTATACTTTGCTGCATACAGGTGCGGGTCAGTTGAGGCATCTCACACGCAGAGGATAGGGAGACAGAGGTAAGATAAGATGGTAAGTTGGGCCTTGGGATCAGGTGGAGGTTGGTCATGTTTGACATACTGGGGATGAGGTGGATCTTCCTTTCTGCACTGAGTACCAGAGGGTCTTTAGCAAGTATATCAAACTCAGTGTATGTGTCTTTCTAAATTCACTTGACTCCATCTGCCCACGGACCGTAGATGCTTTTGCTCCGGAGAGACAGGCTGTGTGAACTTCCCTCATGGGCACTGGAGGCTGCAGTCTGGCCTCCACTCTGCCCACTGCACAGGGAACAGTGGCGGCTGCAGCGCCCAGGACTGTCCCAGGTGGATCCAGGAGGCTAATGAACCTCACCTGCTTCAGCCTGACACGAGACGGTGACCTGCCCTCCCCTGTGACTGCCCGGAAGGGCTAAGCAACAGAACACAAGTAACAGAAATAAAGGAAAGAAACACTCTTGAGTGGTGATTTCTGATCAGGTCCCCCTTTAATCGTTGCAAAGTCTGGCAAGTCTACTACGACTTTATGATAGACCAGATGAACCAATTGTAAAATTAGTTTTCACTCACCTTGATAAAAACATCTTTATAAGAGCAAGATTAAAAAGTATAAATCAAATATATTATTGATATGAATTAAATATTATTGATATTGGTAAAGTATCAATAGTGATTGAATTTAACAACTATAACCCATATCTAGGTGTTGTTGCTAAACTAGTCATGTTCTGACAAGTATTAAAAATGGATATCTATGTAATTCATAAATTACTGTACTTATTTTTTCAAAATCACTAAATTATTATATTCAAGATTTTCATTTAACTTGTGTTGGACTAATGATAGTGCTGTAAAAGATGAAAAAATGTGATTTACTCTTGTACATGAACAGAGTATATTTTATCAATAAAGGTAAATCAAGCTAAATACAAAATTATTTTTGTGTATATTTAAAGTGTTTTCTTTGAAAAGACTAAAATTAGTTTCATATTTTTATTAGAAGTAAAAGGCAAATCCAAGTTAATATCATGTATTAAAATACAAGTAAATTATTCTTAATTATTCTTAAGTTATTTCATGGAAAAATCAATTAAATCATTAAATATTTCTACTTGAAGGAATCCAACATCATCCATTTGCCAGTGTAGACCATCAGCAACATACTTCACATACATTATACCTAGATCTACATATAATTTATGTGAATATAAGAGTAACATTCATTGTTTTCTATTGCAAAATATCTTTTAACCACCATAAGTCACTGTTATAAGTACTGCATCAATTATAGGTACTTCTCGAATGTAGAGTAAGTACCCAAAGGATATGTATATTTGCAACTTCTAGGAAAAAAATAACTGTCATACAAGAGCCTATCATGCTACCAGTGTCTGAGAAGTGTTTAACAAATGTACTACTTCGTCTTTTCTCTGACATAAGTGCTTCTACTGGCCCAATCATGGCACCTCCTGCAGTGCATCCATCTTTGCATTAACAGTGATACCCATAGGCTTCTCCATAAGAGGGCACATAGGGTCAGAGATGCAGAGAACAGTGTTTCCCTGGGAATGAGAACAACAGTTTAGAGCTAAGAGTTGCTCTGTGCCAGGGTTCAGTGACAGAGCTACTCATATTTTTTGCAATCATTTTCAGGGGGAGTGCTTATGCCTTGTAAAGCCTTTAATGAAACAAGACTCAAGAAAGGATCTTTCATGCCTTGATGGTGAAAGGCAGAAGAGATTAGGTTACCTATGAATTCCTTTCCTCCCTCCCACTAAAGGACATCCTGATGAGCCACACACAGATGACTGGAAGTGACCAGCTGTGTGTTCATTACGGTACCTCACCCTTAGCTGGGCCTCTGCCCTTGCAGTCTAATGATGCTGTTTCCCCCTCTTCGGAGAATTAACCTACAATCTTAGGATAGAAAGGGAAGTTATCTGGAAACGAGATTTGATGCTTTCAGTCAGTCATCCTATCTAGAGCAGCATCTGTACTTTTTCTTGCAGAGGTATCTAGGCCACCAATTTCTAAACCATTGGTGGGTTTTAAAATGTTGTTTCATTTCCTTTTCCATTTTTCCCACTACCAGCTTACAATTTAACATTTGTACCACTGTTACTCAAATATCACTCATCCTTTTGCTTCAGTTTCCAAAAGTTTGTTGCTATGGCATCCATGGTGGTTGAAGACAGGATACAGAGTTTCCCTGAGAGATCAGCAGGAACTGGAGGGGGTTTCTGGGGCCCTGAAAGTTTTCTGTTGATTTGATTTTCAGCTTATAAAAATTCAGAAACTCTACACATATGAAAACATACCAAAAAAAAAAGCAAAGCAAAAATCTAAAAATTTGCTCTTATCATGTCTTTGTCCATTCTCTTTTATCTGTTGAGTCTATTATTATATATAAAAAATTTCTTGTCCTGTCATCTTCAGTGAAGTTTCCAGAGGTAGTGGAAATAGTTATATGCATTCAGTCTACCATCATTCATGATGGTGTAGTTTATCATAGTTCTAAATTAGGGGTCTTCAACATAGGCTGGATTAACTACTAGTACTTCCATGATCATGTATTCATTCCACAAATATTTTGAGTCTCTGCTACATTTAGGTGTCCTACTAAGTTATATAACTTAAATGCTGTGAATGTTTACAAAACCTTTCAAGTAATATAGTGAAATACTCATAAAGACAATGTTAGATGAATTTTAAAAACAGAATCAAGCCTGCATATACCCTATAACTTTAGCTCTGAAAAGGATGTAACATGTACAACTTCACTAAAAATTAAGGCTCTTAAAACATACTTCTAACTTACTTCCAAAATAGGTTATCCATCTAGTACTTATGCAGTGGTAAGTGGAAGTGCCAAAGGTGATTTAGTTCAATGCAAATGAGAAAAATAATGCTCAATAAACTACATGTTAACAAAATTCCAAAATGTATCCTAATGAAACTTTGAGGTCCATGTTAACACCGGTATTGTTTGTTATCTTTGCTGTATTGCATAGGGGAAAATGTGTCCCATGATGGTAGAACTAGTTTGACCCCACAGAAGGCGAATCTTTCAGGGGACAGTAAACCATTGAGCAGAGCACGGTCTTGGTGTCTGGAAGTGTAAAGCTCAAATCTCAGCACTAATACAACTTTAATACTATTGAGAAAGTAAGGTAGTGATATATATTGGAAAGCCTGTAGTTTTGGAGTCAGAGGTACATGGGTTAAAAATCTAGGCTCTGACCCTAATTTGTGCACAGATTAATTAACAGGAGTCTCATTTTTCTTATTTGCATAGCAGAAATGATTAAGCTCATTAAAATTTTTGCTATAGAGATGGACAGAAATGAAATCATTAAAGAAACAAGATATAGATTGGGGGAAACTATTAAAATATTGAATCTTGGGAAGGTGGGGTTATGGATAATATTTTGTGTGTCTGGACAAGTTCTTTTACCCTTCAAAGCTTTACGTTCCTTTACAAAGAGAATAATCAAGAACAACAATAATAATGCTTTCATAGAATTGTTAAAAGAATTTGATGCATAGAATTTTGAAATAAAACATCAGGACACAACTTGGGATATACTAAAAAATGTTCAGTATACATTAGACATTATGGGTTATTTTCATTTCTTTTACCAACTTTCTATAAGTTGCCTGCTTTATTTTCTTAACCAAAACAAAATTACAATCAACTTTACTGTTTTTAGAAGAAAATGATCCTTCATCTGCATATTTCCAAATGGAAACCAAATTAGGAGGGTGAAAATGAAACAACAAATCCGTTGCTCTAATTCTATCATACCCAGATGACAATCGCTGAGTATAATTATGTAGCCTTGGTAAAGATACTGTAAGCGCTAGAGAAAGAATAACAAGACATGCAGCAATGATGGTCATTTCCAAAAGTCACTTGTTCCTGAATACATCTTTGGGATTTAGGAGGCCAGCCTGCATCACGAAATAGAGCCTTTATAATTGTAACAATAACGTAGTCCCTTCAACTTGGTGCTGCTGTCATACTTTTCGTAATCAGTGGAAATTCAATTAATCCAGTTAATTAAACAATGGTGAACCCAGAGTGAATTCTATTAATTAAAGTTTCTGTATGAAGACATATCAGATCACAGTGCTTTCCCATCACACTCACAGATGCAGCCCAACTGTAGCTGTCATGAGTCTGGTGTTACTGAGGAGAGGGAGGGAGAGGGAGAGGGAGAGGGAGGGAGGGGGAGGGAGGAGAGGGAGAGGAAGAGGGAGAATAAACCCATAATTTCAAGCCCAGGGCCCACAGTTGTGATCTCCAAGGATGAAGAAAATCCTCTTCAAGAATTTAAACATGCTTAGTTTTTACTTAGGGGATAATCTAAAAGTAACATAAGATTCTGACAATTCTGGATGACAACCTAAAATGAGACATGGCCACACAACGGAGTATCCATATTTCTCTTTGTGTTTGCAGTTATGTCAGGGTTATTTGGGTATCTTGAGTAAGTGCTGATTTTATCATTTCCAGTTGACAAGCAAAACAAATAGTCCTCCAGTACTACCTCTAAACCAAAATGTAGCTAATACTGTATTTTTCTTCTACTCTTGGGATGCTTTATAAATGTTATTTAATTGCAGCAATATTAAAAAGATTTATATTATTTGTGTCAAGTTCTAAAGCTCACAGAGGTAAAGTAACTCTTAGTTCACACAACTAGTTGGCAATAGAGTTAAGGTTTAAAATTTAACCGGTTCACTCCAAAACATTCCCACCATTACCTGTGATCATAAAACTTAAAAATTCCGATTAAAGTAGGGGAGGATTTTTACTGTGTTCACAAAATACCTTGGTCTTAATTGTCTCCAAGTCTGAGTTTTAATCAATGGCTCAACAAAGAAACAAATAGCCAAGTATAGTGATTGACTTGAAGAAATAATTACCCAATTACCTGATTCTAGCAACATCTAGGCCTTTGGGACCACTGCCATGATAGGAGGGATTTAGGGATACAGAATTATTCATATATTTATAGTGTTCTTGAAATATTAAAAACAATTTGTACTTATTCATTGAGATTTGAATCAAGTTTGAGTGTTCTTAATCTCCTTTCAGCATTCAACTCATTCAAAAATAAGTGACAAGTTGATTTCTGTATCTTAATACAGATATTTAACACATGATTGCTAGTCTTCACATAGTAAAAGGCAGATAGCACCAATTCCCATTACAGAGGAGAAAACTAAGGCTCATGAAACTGAGTTACTGCTTGTAGTGAAATAGCTAGTAAGTGGAAGAGTCAAGTTTCATAGGTGGCACTCTGTCATTCCCATCATATCATAGTGTTTAGTATACCTCAAACTCAATGATTCAATAATGTAAGATTACAGAAATAATTATGGAAAATGCTATTGATATAACATCATTTAGTCATAAAAATGACATCTTGAAATGCTTGATAAGCAGGAAAAATAACCATCATAATATAATGCTAAATAAAACAATCGGATTATAATATTCTACTTTTGGTCATTACTAATTCACTATGGTCTGAGGTGAGAATTAAATAGACCTCTGGAGCTATACTTTGTTGATAAATTAGCTATTTGTCAATGGAGATAAAATGTCATTACTGAAAAGTATGGGGGGAGTGGAATTCGAGTCAAGATGGTGGATTGGTACCATATCTAACAACTGCTTATCACGGTTACAATGCAACTACATCCATTTAAGAACTATGGCATTTGAAAAAGAAGGGGATTGGAGACCAAAGGAAAAGGATAGAGGAATCTGGAAAGGTAGGTGAAGATGAGATATGTCTTGGCATTTACGCTGCCTGGTACCGTGACACCTGAGTCACAAGGGACCAGTAATAGAGAGCCTTTCCCCAGGGCTGAAGGACTTAATCCCACACTGCGTGCTCCAAGTACCTGGGAATTGTACCTGAGAAGGGAGTATATACTCCTGTTTAGCAAACTGAAAGTTATTCCCTGGGATAACAAAAGGACTCTGGAGAACAGAGATCTCAGCATATAGAACATGGGTAGGGTTTAATGTATGTCCCAGTTTGACTGGCATTGTTCCAGTTTAGCAATGCTTTCCTAGCCTCCCACCCAGTTTGAAATCCTGCCCATATTTTAATAGTTTTCTAAAAGTTAACTTAAAACACTCACCCAACAAACTAGCTCCAAATTACCAGAGAGGGTTGCAGGTTTCTCAAATAGGGGTGTCATATTTTCCCCCACCACCTAAACCTTTCCCCTCATTCCACACCTGAAACCCCCTCCCTGTTCCCATATCTGAACTCCCACCCAATCCTGGCAATACTTCAACTGGTCTGTTTCAACTTTAAAAGTAGGTCTAAACCTGAGAAGCCAATAGATGAAAGTGTGCACAGACCAAACTAAAGGATTTTCATTTGTTGAATTAAAAACTTCAGTGGGCAATAAATACCGTTGGACCTCATCTCCAGCTCTCCTTTTTTTCTATGTGGCTCCAATACTGCCAGCTACCATACTGCAGATAGGCCTGGAGACAAATGCCCCACCCATCCACCAGCAGCACGTTTGTTACCCTATAGTTTGGTTCCCTGGTTACAGTTTTTTGTGGCTATTGGGGCAGAACTTGGCCCCGGGTAGTGCCAGGCAACCTCAGTCACAGGTAGCTGAGCACTTTCATGCAAACTTTGGTTTGAGGAAGTTTCAGCAACTCTCTCATGGGTGGTCACCAGAGATGATTCAGTCCTATGACAGCAACCCCCGCCCCCTGGAGCTGGTGCTAAATAGCTTTGTACATTTGCCCACTACTTGTATCCTGGTACCTTGAAGCAGCCAGAGCTCTCACCCCACGGGCCCTAGCGCTTGTTAGATACGACTCTATGCTGGGACTGAAACCTAACTAGGGGACTGAGACACGTGGGGAAATCTGCTTTGATGTGAGGTCCCTAGGAGGCACCCCAACCCTTTTCTCCAGTGGTCTCTATTAAGATTAAGACAGAGGCCTGCCTGTGGCCTGTACTGACATCTTCTGGGCTTCTTGTCTCGCCTGTGACACTGCAAAAAAATTTTTTTTCCTGCAGAACTAAGTAGGATCATAGCCAAGTGGTAGCTGTGGTGAGAGCTAAAGCCCAAGACCACTGGGAAAGCTTTGACACAAACTTCGGGTCGCCTGTCCCCACTGGGGTCTAAGGCTCCCACTGGATGGTGACTCTGCATCATTCTGTTTGGTGCAGAGACCAACACAGCAACAGAAAGCTCAGTGTCCTAGGCCAACACCATGGCCTATACTCTGCAATTGGACACCTTCACACAAGCCATCACATAAAGACAAGGAAAGAATTAAAATATAAAGACAGCATAAGCGAGTCACGGCATAGCATACGAGGAACAACATTCACATCACAGGCGTGCCAGGAGAAGAGAGGGTGCAGAAACTTTGACAAAATAAGAGCTGAGATTTCTCTAACTTACGGAAGGAAATAACATCCAGATCTAAGAAGCTCAGAGTTCCAAACAGAATAAAGCCAAATACACACCAATTAAAAAGACAAAAACAAAGACAGAGAATCTTAAAAACAACTAGAAATAAATTAATCACATATAAGAAAGTCTCCATAAGATTGTCTTTAACTCTCAGTAGAAACTTTATAGGCCAGAGGGAATGGGAGATATTCAAAGTGATGAAAGAAAAGAATTTCCAAGTAAAAATAATCAACTCAGGGAGGTTAACACTTGGAACTGAGTAATGATAAACAGCTTTACATACAAACAAAAGTTAAAGGAATTCATCAACATTAAACCAGCATGGCAAGCAACACTAAATGGATTTCTATAAAATGAAAAGAACCCCTACTTAGAACCAGAAAGACACCAAAAAAAAAAAAATGGAGAAAAAGTGAACTGTTAGAATGAAGTCAAAAGATAAACATACTTTCAAGTTTAAAAAGGTTATATGCATAGAAACACTGCTTTTTTAAGACCGAGAGTAACCTCAAAACATAAATCTATAGGGAAAAGAAATTAAAAGGGAAACCCAATACAACATAGAAGAAAGCTACCAAAGTACAGATACAAAAATAAAAGCAAATGTATAAAGACAGTCTATGAAACCACCTAGAAAGCAAAGTACAAAATGGCAATAATTAGTTTCTTATCAAAAATAATCCTTAATGTTAAGGCATTGAACTCACTGATAAAACATATAGAGTGGCTGGCTAGATTAAAGAATAAAACCCAGTGTTCTACCACATACAGAAAACTCATACAAGCTCTAAAGAAAACACAGGCTCAAAGTCAAATGTTACAAGACAATCCTACAATCAAATGGCAACCCAAAATAAAAAGGGATAGCCATCCTACTATCAGATAAAATAGACTTCTAACTAAAGATGGTAACGACAAACAAGAAAATTTGACAGGCATTTGCTAGATCAAGAAAAAAAAGAAAATGCTGATAACAAGAATCAGAAAAGAGAAATTATAACAAATATATCAGAAAAAAAGAATTATGAGACACTACTGTGAACAGTTAAATGTCAGTAAGTTGGACAACCTAGAGAAAATGGACACATTCTTAGAATCATACAGTCTACTAACACAACACTGAATTGGGTAGAAATAGAAAACATAACTAGTTCTGCACAAGTGATGAAACTGAAGAATAAATCAGATCTCACACAAAACAATAAAAGCCCAGGAATGATGGCAATGATTTACCAAACTTTCAGAGAATAATTAACAGCTATTCTTCTCAACTCTTTCAATAAATTAAAGAGCAGGGTACGTTTTCAAATATTTTCTATGAAGCCAACATTACTCTGATACCAAAAGCAGATAAGAACATCACAAAAAAGAAAATTACAGATCAGTATCTCTGATGAACACAGATGAAAAAAATCCTCAACAAAATGTTATCAAACTTAAGTTCAACATACATAAAAAGTATGATTCATCATGATTCAAAGACACTGGGGATTCAAGGGTGGTTAACATGTGCACATTTGTTAATGTAATTACCACAAAAGGAAGGAAAAAAAATCCTATTTTTATATCAATAAATGTAGAGAAAGCACTTGACAAGATTCAGCACTGAGCATGATAAAAATTCTTACTAAAATAGAGATAGAAAGCATATACTCAACATAATAAAGACCACACATGAAAACTGACAGCTAATATACTCACAGGTGAAAAACTGTTTCCTCTAAGAGCAGGTAAAAGGTAAAGCTGTCTACTATCACTACTGCTATTAAACATTAGATTGGAAGTCCTAGCCAGAGCAATTAGGCAAGAAGGCGGCATAAAAGGAATCATATTGGAAAAAAGAAGGTAAAAACTATCAGTATTTGCATATGACACGGTAATAGACACAGAAAACCCTAAAGCACTCAGCAAAGATTATAAAAATAAATGAGTAAAGTGGCAGCCTAAAAACATACAAAAATCTGTTGTTTCATGTGCAAACAATGAGAGAAGAAAAAATTATAAACAGATTCATTTGCAAATAAATGAAAATAAATACCTTGGAATAAACTCATCAAAAGTGAAAGATCTGCTCAATGAAAACTATGAGTTACTGTTAAAACAAGCAGAAGATACAAAGAGATAGAAAGGTAATTCAGTCATGGCTGCTAAAAAGTAACACTGTTAGAACGGCTGTCTTACCTAAAGGAATATATAGATTCAATGAAGTGCCCATCAAAATTCCACGGGCATTTTTCAAGGAAATAGAACAATTTTTTTAATTGTATGGAATTACAAAAGACCCCCAGATAACAAAGTGATCATGAGAAAGGAACAAAAGTGGGTATACCATACTCCCATATTTAAAACTATACTACAAAGCATTAGTAATCAAACCAGTATGGTACTGGAATAAAAACAAACACACAGATCAGTGAAGCAGAATTGAGTCCTAGATATAAATTCACACATTGTCAGTTAACTTACAACAGAGGAGCCAAGGTCGTATGATAGAGAATGGAGAGTTTTCAGCAAATGATGCTGGGAGAATAGACTGTCATATGCAAAAGAAAGAAACTAGATCACTTTCTAACCCTACACAAAGATTAACTTAAAATTGATCACACAATTGGATGCAAATTTAAAAAAAATAAAATGTTCTATGATAACAACGTTGGGTCTTTGGTGACTTGACTCCAATTACAAGGAAAACAAAGACAAAAATAAACAAAGAACTGCATCAAACAAAAAGCTTCTGTACGCTGAAAAAACTATCATAAATATATATCCTATTGAATGGGAGAATATGATGTTATATAACCGACATATGGTTAATAACCAAAATATATATAAATAACACATAAAATTTAAAAAACAGAATACCAAACAATTCGAAAACTGGGCAGAAGATAAATAGACATTTCTCCAAAGAAGACATACAGATGGCCAACAGGCACATGAAAAGATGTTCATTTTTTTTAATTAGGGAAATGCAAATATAAACAAGATATCACCTCACACCTGTGACAATGGCTATTAATCCAAAAGACTTAGAAAACAGTATGTTGGGGAAGATGTGGAGAACAGTGAACCATTTTATACTACTATTGGGAATATAAATTGGTGCAACCATTATGGAAAGCATTATGGAGATTCCTCAAATTGGGAATGGAAATTCAATATGATGTCATACTCCCACTTCTGTGTATTTACCAAAAAAACCCCACAAAAACCCTAACTGGAAAAGATGCATGTACCCCCAGGTTTACCGTAGCCTTATTTATAATCAAAACATGGAAACAACCTAAGTGCCCAAAAACAGATGAATTAATAAAGAAAATGTGGTATATATACATAATGGACTACTACACAGCCATAAACAGATGAATTTATCCTAGTTGCAGTAACATGGATGAAATTAGAGGGGATTATACCAAGTGAAATAAATCAGATGGAGAAAGTCAAATACTGGTTAATTTCACTCATATTTGGAAAATAAGGAAACAAACTGACAAAAAAAAACCTCCCCCCAAAATCCGCTGGATGTTGACAACAGAAATAAGGTTATCAGAGGGCAAAATTGGCAAAGGTGGGAGCAAAGGGTAGTGAGGGTCAATGCACAGCAGTGGAAGGCTATTAGAAATTTGCTGGTGGGCATGTCATGGTGTGTTATATATTTGATGAAGAGCGAACCTGCACATCTAAGTTCATATTTTTGTAAATCAATGCTACTTATATAAAAATAAATTAAAAAAATCAAACAATTAAAATGGGGGCAGAAGATATGAATACACATTCTCCATAGAATATTTACAAAAAAATAGGGACATCGAAACTAACAGAAAATTTCTCATTACACATGCCTGTTTCAGAAATAATTACATAATTTATCCTCATGGTCAGTTTATTTCCGTAAATTTGAACTTTTAATCCCTTTCTCCCATTTTGTCTAACCAGCCCTCTGGTGCCCACCAAACCAATTTGTTCCCTGTAGCTATGACTTTGGGGGAGGGGTTTCCACGTTTTTAGACTGCATATAAGTGAGAACATGTAGTATTTGTTTTTCTCTGGAAAACTGTCAGTTACTTATAGTTAAAAGTATATCTTTCACATGATCTAGCTGTCCCATTCTTAAATATGTATTTCAGAGACATGAAAGCAGGTTTGTAAATTAACTGTATAAGAATTTTTATGAAAGGTTTATTCATAATAGCCAAGAACTGGAAATAACCCAAATTCCATCATCAGGAAAATAATTAAAATGTGTTCATGTAAAGGACAACTACTCAGCAATAAATAAAAAAAAATCACTGCATGTGAAACTTGGATATATCTCAAAATATTATGTTTTGTAGAGAAGTCAGAGATGAACACTTGCTGTGTAATTCATTTATATGAGTAGGAGATCAGGCAACTAATTTATGATGATAAAGTCAGAGGTTATACTTGGGGGAGACTCCACTAAAAGGAGACCAGAGAAGACTCCTGAAGCAATAGAAATGTTCTATATCTTCATGAAAGTGATGGGCAATCAAAAGTATACATCTGTCAAAATTCATCAAACTAATCACTTAACACAGAATTAAAGGATCACCATTTACGACCATGAAGAAATTATGGATCTGATCACTAATGACCAAGAGCTGTTAATATTACAAAATGAGAATCACACAAAACTTTCTATGACATAGTCATGGGGGAAAAAAAGTCAAACCTGATCTAGTCAGGTCTCAGGATGTAAATGCCAGGTTTCAAAATATAGAGAGTAGAGAGGAATATATTAAATAACACAATGAGTATGCAAACAGCAAATCAAAATAAAGGGAAATTCTACAATAGCCTAGATTGTTCAATAAACACACTGCAAAAGGAAAGCTCTAAAACTAATGTAGGAAAGTCTATCGATTAAAGATGACATTAAAATGAGAGCAATTAATCTCAGTATGTTTGTCTTATTTTGATTCTAGTTCAGACAAATTCTAAACAGAACAATATTTATGAGAAATCGGAAATTTAAATATCAAGTCAATAATACTAAAATACTTTTAAAGATGTGAAGTGATATTGTGGTCATGTTAACACAACAACAAAAACATATATACAAAATCTAGGATTAGTTTCAAAGTAATATGGATGGCTGAGGCAGTATACAGGGAACACAAGACTGGTCTTCTAGCTGACAATTACTGAAGCTCAGTGATGACTGATGAGTACATGTGGGCTCAATATTCTGTTCTTTCATTGTTAAAACTGTCCATAATGGAAAATACTATAAATATGGTAAAATGTAACATTTATTAAGGGTAAATGAATTTTATAATGTTTTCATATTTTTTTTACATAACTTTCTTTTAAGTTTCTAACATTTCTCAATAGGATATTTAAAATAATGTATTATCTGTTTTGTAATGCAGATACATGAAAGCAATAATGAGATACATAGTATATGAATATATAACTATACAAAATTATTACATGTTCTATACTGTACTTATCTTTGGCATATAATCACTGAGATTCTGGCCCTGTGAAATTTATCATGAATCTCCTTTCCTGAGATTTCTGTTTCTGGAAACCTCCTTAGCAACTTTACACAAAGACTTTTCTCTTTTGCATCTTCCCTAGTATAAACAATGAAGAATTCCTAACTTTCCTCAACTTTTCATAAATAATCTAATTCTTTTTCTTAAAAATGTTTGTGAAACTGTTATTTATCATTTGTTTATTAGTTCATTTATTTAGCAAATGAATGACTGGCTCTATAAGCACAGATAAATCTTTGTTTTCATTATGAATCTCAGTTTTCAGATCTGAAAAGTGATGTCCCTGGGCCTTATGATCTCTAAAGCATTCTTCTAGCATTAAAATTCTATAGAACATTGACTCAATTATTTAGCTCTAAGTGGCATTTATGACTTTTATTCACATCCTGGGGGTACTTTTCTTTATTTTGAATTCTATCAACACTTAAGATTATCAAGAAACCAACCTCTTTTAGTTCATAACAACAGCAAAATAGATTTCACTTCAGTCATCATTTTCCAATGGGTTAGTGAAAAAGTTTTATGATGAAAAATGTTTGAGAAACACTACAAAGTCAGTAGTATTGATTTTTAACTAGTCACCTGTTAGAGTAAATTATATGACCTTTTTGACTTAATTACTAGGATTTAGAATTGAATCTTTACAATAAAGGAATTATAAAATAAATGTGTTATCAGAAGAATTTAGAAATATTTTTTGGAGGCCTCTACAAGTAAAGAGTTCAGCTAATTATTAATCTTTGTTGTTTGCTTGATCTAAAGTATGCTGTGTATATTCCATGTGTCATAATGCTTCCACCATGGCCCTCTGAGCAAAATAGATGAGGGTCCCCAAAGCAAACAGCCCAGGACGGAAAACCAGCTCAGAGTTTAAAGAAATCAGCATCTAAGCTTCCTAGAAGCTCATTCATAGCAAAATGGTTGGGGTGTTCAGATGCATTTTATGCCCTCGTGGAATGAAAAACATATTTGCTGTTTTCAAGACAGCAGACTTTTCAACGCATCTGTCAAAAGAAAATGCATCTATTCAGGAACACTTATTTTTAGGCCAGTACGGTTTAGTGTTTTCCTCAGCAGAGAATTTACTCATGTTACAAGAGCTTCAGGGAAGTGCTAAGCACTAAACACAGAAATAGAGCATCTCTGTAGAAAATGATGGCTCTCTCATCTCAAATACAAGCATCAGGACAAGTTGATTCCAAGAAAACAAGCTATACAAGTTACAAATAAATGGCTAATCTCAGAGCAACTATATAATATACTCGGAGGTATTCATAAACAATGACATTTTCTGTCAGCTACCCAATAAAAGTTGAGTTAATAATCTTGACATAGAAAACAAAGATCTTAATGTTGTGAAGCTATCAATGTGACATATTATTGCTGGCACAGGGTTAACAATGAAATTGTGGAACTGTTTATAGCTATGTACAGTATGGCTATAGAATTTCTGGTTTCAAAAGTTTAAGAATTTGAAGTCATTTGGTCTTATCCCTTACTCTCAGTTAATGATTAACCCATATGGCAACTTTCCAGTGAAACAAATTCATTGGTATCCTAGAACTCCTACTGATTCTGATGTTAGTAATTATTGGAATAAATAATTAGAAAATGGTGTTTACATTGCCTTATGTGTCCTGCATTATGGCATTCTTACAGGGAAAGAAACTGTTACAGGTTGAGTTTCCCTGAAGGCAGATTCAGACTAGAATCTAGTATGCATAATTTTTTTTGAAAGGAGTTCCCTTGGAATCAAACCTGTAAAAGAGAAAAATGTATAACTGAAAAGAGAATTGAACTGTGATGCTAGCCTAAAGATTTCCTCAGTCAACCCAACCATGGGGCTCTGGAGCTAGGATGGTACTCCAGCATTGTCAGGTGTTGGGCATAGGTGACCTGACCAGGCCTTTTTACTCTCACATCCAGTAGTTGTTTGATGAGGGTCTATAGATTCCCAGGAAAACATGACTTTGGGCCAGGTAGCTCTCTGTAGGTGAGATAATTCCTGATGCATGCTAACAGTACTCTCAGCAGCTGGGAAAAGTAGCCCTTCATTAAAGGGGATCCCGGGAATTTTATCATAGTCTCTATTACAGATGCTATAAGAAGGACTGAGTAAGACGAACCAGCAAGCTTACTGGAAATGTCTCCAAGTCTTTTGCCTTTTATTACTTCTCTCCACAATCTTCCAATTTCTTTGCCATATGGAAGTCAGAGTATTTCCCTTTAAGAATGATTTCCCATAGACTTAAGGATAAATTTCAAATACTCAAGGTCTATTTTTTCTGACTGGGCAAGTCTCTCGTCTCCTCATCTTCTATTCCCTACTTATCCCAAGTAGGTCAAGAAAGCCTGGTATTATCTCACTTCCCATGGTTCCTATTCCCTCCTTAGATTCTATTTTGTCTAAGAATATTTCTTTGATCCTGATAATACTTTTCAGTAACCTACATTTTAATTGAATGTTTACTTGTGTCTACCCCACCTACCCAAATCCTCACAATGGGCAATTGGAGGGAGGGAACCATTTTATTTTATTCATCATGGTAACTTCAGTGCCTAGTACAGTGCATGGCATACAGTATATAGTCAATAAGTATTTGTTGAAAATTATATAACTGGAAGACAACTAACTATTATGTGACTCTCAGTAGAATGCCTTATAGAAAAAGATTTGTGTGTCTGGGAGAAGAAAAAATTGTTACATTATAAGGCTTTATGTTTCCTGGCATTTTTCCACTGTGAACACCCTCATGTGATCATCCGTGGGACCTATAATTGGGAGTTTGGAATCAACTCAGGATATACAACCCTGACAGGTCAGTGAAGCCTGGTGTTTCCTCACTTCCCATGATCCTCATTTCCCTCCTCCCCTACTCATTTCATCTGGGGAAAAAGGCCATCACCATGTCTCAGTCTCACTCATCTAGAGCAGATTCTGTTCTTTTTATTCTTCATAGCTTATACTTATATTTAACTTAGATGTAAGAACTGTGACCACAGATTGAGCATTGACTATGCAGCAAGAGTTATTTACTAGCTTTACCTACATTATATTGAATCCTCAAGACAAGCAATAAAGGTATTACCATCAACACTGTACATGTGAAAAACAAAAGATTAAGTGATATGTACAACATCACCGACTACTAAGTAGGACAATCATTTTTAATCAGTCTACTTTATCCATTATACTCACTAGAATACTGAGAATGAACCTGAATGATCACCAAGAATGAATTCCTCCTGCTCTCAAGGGGCTGGCAGGTGGTTGAAATTACAAAGAAAAGGTTCTGAGTTCAGACTTTGGCTTCTATCCATATTTGCCTCATACTTTCTAGACTTGGAGCAACATGATTATCTATTGGCTATAAAAAGGATTACTAATTATAGCTACACCTAGGATTATTATAAAGAATAAACCTATTTTATGCCAAGTACTTAACACAGCATACATAGCATAGCCTGGTAAAGCTCTAATTCCCAACAGATGACACTGTTTTATGATGAAAATTATAATGAGAATTTGTTCTCCTAATTACCCAGAAATATCCATAAATATTGAGATATTAAAGTTTATATCACAAGAGCTGAAAACTCATATGTTCATGAGAATCAGCAAGATAGGTAAATAAATAAAATTCCTTCAACTAGGAGTAGCTGAGATTATGGCAAACTGTAACATATCTGCATCTCCAAATGGAGTCTAACTCTTCAATTACAGTTCCTGGAAACACTGTTGCTGAGCATCTGGATTCTGTCAAGATAAGACAGATATGTGGATTTTTGTGTTTTTTTTTCCAATTTAAAAATGTTGGAAACTGCTGTTTCAAGATGGTAAGATCTTGAGCTCACCTCCTCTCATAGACACAGACACACACGCACACACACAGACACAGAGAGAGACAAAAAATGCATTCATTTAAGAACTATGGTCTTTGAAAAAGAAGAGAGATGAGACGGACTAGCATCTCCGCAAGGGAAAGGGTTAGAAGACACTGCAGAGGGAATGAAGAGCTGAACTATAGTCATGGTCTAAACACCATCTGGTCTCTGAGACTCTTGGGCTGGGAAAGACCAACGATTCAGAACCACTTCCCAGGGCTAAGGGCTCACACCCACATCATGTGTCCTAGCCCCTGGGAATTGCACTTGAGAAGAGATTATATACATTCTGGTGTGAAAAATAGAAGGACATTTCTTCAAAGAATGATACGACTCTGGGGAGCAGAGAACGAAGGGCAATGAATACAGGGAGTTGATAGAGGAGGTTTGTACAAACCCAGTTGAAGGATTTTTGTTTTTTGAGCCAAAACCTTCAGCCAGAGCACTAAGAGTGAGGGATATTCTTCTCCTAATCAGAGACTATGCTGGGCATCCTCTGAGGCTTTCTTTTGTTTGTGTGACTCTGAAACTGGTGGACACAATATTGCAGTCAGGACCAGACAGTGAAAACCCTGCCTGCCTGTTAATTAGCATTCTAGGGACAACACGTGCCTTTTTCTTGCTGTCATGGTTTTTGTAGTTATGAGGGCAGCACTTACCCAGGTAGTGACACAAAGCTGGACTTGTAGTCTCACACTCAGGTTGGTAAGCACTTTCCTACAAACCTCAGCTAGTGGAGTTTTTGGCAGCTCTTCTAGGAAATATCACCAGAAGCTCCAGCTTACTCTTGAAACAGCTGCCCTTCCCATGGCTGGGAGAGCTGCTAGAAGTATTTGTTCATCGCCTGCCACTTAAACCCTAAAGCCTTTGGGCCCCAGCAGCTAGAGCTCATACCCTCTAAGTTCCAAGTCTTGCTGGATAGCACTCCCTCCTGGGGTGACTGCTCAGTAAGACGACTGAAAGACATTCCTGCGGGATAAGGACATGCTTTGCTCTGACCTGCTCTGAAGGTTCCCAAGAGATGCCTGACCTCACTAGGGGTCTGTGGACTATGGATGCCTATGGCCAGGGCAGGAACCCCCTCTTATGCTGTTATCTTTATTCCTGTGACTCTTGGTGGGGTGGATTTGCTTGAGTTACATATTAGAATCAAAGATAGACTATAGTTGAGAGAACAGTTACAGCTACTGGGAAAACTCTGAGGCAATGCCTGACAATTCTGCCTCAGCGCCAACCTTGAAGGCCAGGCTCTTGAGCCTTTGCCCTGTACTCACTGTAGAGCCCAAATCTTTCTCACTGGTACAGAGACTTCAGCCTGAACGACAGGAAGCCCAGCATGACTCTTGGGCTGTAACCTCCAACCTCATATACTAAAACAGGTTGATGACATCAAGGCTGGAAAGGAAGACATTTAACCTAACCTTCATACATGCAGAGTGTACCAAGCAAAATGACTAGACAGAAATATACTCCAAATGTTGAACCAAAACCCATCCCGAGGGAAGAAACCCTAATGCAACAGAATCAAGTAAAACCACCTAAAGAAGATTTCAAAGTAGCAGTCTGAATGATGCTCACTGAAATGAGGAGAAAAATGGATAAACGAAATGAGAACTATGAAAGACAGAACAGATGAAAGTTCAAAACAGATTTACAGAGCAATTAATTAAACTAAAAAGCCCAGTAGAGGGTATCAGCAGTAGAATGGGACAAGCATTCAGTCCAATCAGTGAGCCAGAAGACAGAGCAGTGAAATGTCCTCAACAAGAACAGAAAAAAGGTATAATTAAAAGAAAAAGAAGATAGAATATGAGACTTATGGGATAACACCAAGAGCAACAACATTCACATCAGAAGTATGTCAGAAGGGAAGAGAGGACAGTGGAAACTTCCTTCCCTACTTCAGAAGGAAACTGACACTCTTATTCAGGAAGTTCAGACAGTTCCAAGTGAAATGGACCCAAACAAACACACACCAAGACACACTGTAATTAAAATGATTAAAAAAAAAAAAATCAAGATAAAGTATCTTGAAAGTAGCTAGAGAAAAATAAGCCATGTAAGGGAGTCCTTATATGATTATACATGAATTTCTCAGCAGAAATCTTACAGGCAAGAAAGAAATGGAACAAAAACAGTCAAAGTGCTAAAATGAAAGTATATCCAACCAAGAAAACTCTACCCTTCTAGGTCATCACTTAAAATTTAAGGAGTGATAGAGTTTTATAGATAAACATAAGTTAAAGAATTCTCCACTAAACAACCCTTGCCAAAAATACTGAAGAATTTTTTATAAAATAAAAAGAAACCCCACTTAGAAGACATGGAAAATATATAATTGGAGAAAAAGAGTAAAAATGTAAATTGTAAGAATGATTTTGATATTAACTTGCTTTTAAGTTAAAAAAAAAAGCTATAAACATAGAAACTTACATGTACGCTCCATGGTAACCACAATACATGAATAACAATAAAACGGAAAAACAAAACAAAACAAAACAACACAATGAAGAAAAATAAAAGAACCCAAAACAACATAAAATAAAGCTATTAAAGCATAAGAATCAAGAAAACAAATATAAAGTGATAGTCAACGAAAATATCCAAAAAGCAAATAACAAAATGGCAACACATACTTATCAACAATCATCCTCAATGTCAATGGGCTGAGCTCACCAATAAAAAGATAAAGAGGGACTGGGTAGATTAAGAAACCAAAGTCAGCTTTCTGCTGTAAACAGGAAAACTATTCAAGCTCTAAAGATCAAACAGACTCAAAGTCAAAGATTAGAAGACAATCCTGTAATAAGATGGTAACTTTAAAAATGCAGGGAGAGCCATACTTACATCAGATAAAATAGACTTCCAACCAAAGAAGGTAGGAAGAGACGTTATGTAGTGATTAAGAGGTCAATTCTTCAAGAAGATATAACAGCCACTAATTTGTATTCACCAAAAGAGGGATCATTAGGATATACAAAGCAATTATTAACAGAACTAAAGACACACTGACATCAATAAAATAATAAGAGACTTCAGCACCCCAGTTAGAAAAATAAGCAGACAATTAGATGAAAATTAACAAGATATGCCCTGGTAGCTCAGGCATTAGGCCGCACCTGGGGCTTAGTCCACATAAAGTCCAAGGACCTGGGTTCCTAACCCAGGGCCAAGGGGGAACAATCAAAATGAACAACAAACAAATAAAACGCTTCTTCCTCCTTTCTCTTCTTTGCTTTCTGCCTGCTGCCTACCAGCCTTCATTCCTCCCTTCATGCCTTCCTCTTAAAAAAAAGAAAGAAAAAATAAAAGTAACAGGGAAACAACAACCCTAAGAGAATGAAATAGACCAGATGGGTTTAATAGATATTTACAGAAAAGTACTCAATAATGATAGAACTCACATTTTTCTCAAGTCCTCATGGAACAGTCTCAATTACTGACCATATGTTGGGACAAAAAATTACTGTTATCAAATTTAGGAAGACTGAAATCATATCAAATATCTTCTCAGATCACAATGACATAAAATTAAAACAGCTACAAAGAGAAAGCTGGCAAAGCCCTAAAGGTGTGGAGGCTAAACAACACACTTCTGAATTACTACTGGGTAAAACTGGAAACCACAGGAGTAATGAAGTATTTGGAGATAAAGGAGAATGAAGACATGAGCCATGAGACACAGAAAAAGCAGTACTAAGAGGGAAATTTATAGCAATAAGGGCCTGCATCAAGAGATAAGAAGTATCTCAAAAATAATCTAACACTACAACGAAATAAATATATTCACTCTCATCACTGTTCTTCAATGTAATATTGGAAATCATAACCAGAGCAATTAGGCAAGAAGAAGAAATAAAATATTGAAAAAGCTCAAATTGGAAAAGAAGTAATAAAACTGTAACTGCAGATGACATGACAATACGCTTAGAAGACCCTACAGATTTTTCAAAATTATTCAAACTAACTAATAAATGGGTAAGAGGGGCAGTTTACAAAATTAATATACAAAATTAGTTGCATTCTTACAAATAATGTGCTAAAGGAAAATAAAGAAAACATCCCATTTGCAGTTAAAACCAAAAGAATCAAATATCATGGACTAAACTTAAAGGAGGTAAAAGACTTGCCTAAGGAACTGTATGGCATTTTTAAAAAGAAACAGCCAAAGACACAAAGAGATGGAAAGGTGCTAAAATCGTGAAGAATTAACGTTTAAATGAACATCTTACTTAAAGCAATACAGATATAATGCAATCCCAGTTGAAATTCTGTTGACCTTTTCTAAGGAATTAGAACAAAAGTTTAAATTTTGCTTGGAATCTCAAAGGATTCCAAATAGTCAAAGAAATCATGAGGAAAAAGAACAAAAGTAAAAGTGTCACACTCCCAGATTTCATATTCATACTATAGGGAAATAGTAATCTAAAATAAACAATATGATACTGGAATAAAAACACACAGATAAGTGGAATAGAACTGAAGCCCCAGAAATAAACTCACATGTATATGGTTGTTAATTTAATATAAAGAAGCAAAGAGCATAGTACAAAGGAAAATCTTTTCATCAAATGGTTTTGGAAAAAAAATGGACATCCACATGCAGAAGAACAGAACAAGATAATTTTCAAAAACCACACACCAAAATTATTCAAAATGGATTAGAAACTTGGCTGTAACACAGAAACCAAAAAACAAATAGAAGAAAACATAAACAATACTTTCCGATACTGACCTTACAGATATCTTTGGGAACTCAAGTCCAGGAGAAACAAAAAGAGAAATAAACAAATGATATTCCATCACACTAAAAAAGTTTCTGCAGAGCAAAAGAAACTTCCATGAGAATGAAACGAGAGTCAATTGAATGGGAGCACATCAGATATCCCCAATGGGTTAACATCTGAGATATTAATAGCTCATATAACTCAACAACAAAAAGCCAAACAGTGCAATCCACAAACGGGCAGAAGATCTAAAGAGACATTTCTCCAAAAAGCACATCCAATTGATCAAAAGACATGAAAAACTGCTCATCAGCCCTTGTTATTTGGAAAATGCAAGTCAAAATCACAATGAGATCACCTTACACATGTTAGAATAGTCTCTATCAAAAACTCGAGAGAGCAGTGTTGATCATGGTGAAGAGAAAGAGAACCCTTGTACACTGTTGGTGGGAATATAAGTTAGTACAGCCACTTTGGAAAACTGTACGTATGACGGTTCCTCAGAAAGGTAAAAACAGATCTACTGTATGGTCGACACTTCTAGGTGTCTATTTGAAGAATATGAACATGCTAATATGAAAATATATGTGCTTTCCTATATTCAGTGCAGAGATATTTATAATACCCAAGAAGTGGAAACAAGTTAAGTACCCATTGGCAGATAAATGGGTAAAGAAATGTAGCACACATATATATATATATATATATATACACACACACACACATACACACACATATATACACACATATATAAATATGTATGTGTATATAGTATATATACATAGACATACACACATATACTTATGTAAAATGGAATAATTCTCGACTAAAAAGATGAAATCTTGCCATATGTGACATACGGATGGAACTAGAGGTGATAGTGCAAAGTGAAGTAAGTCAGAGGAGAAATAAAAATACTGAATGCTTTCACTCATATGTGAAATTTAAAGAAACAAAGCAAAGCAAAACACAACGCCTGGACTTTGAGAACAGAGCTCAGGTTACTGGAGAAAAAGGGAAGGGGATGCGGAAGCAAAGGGCGGAAGGGGTAGTGGGCATACAGAGGACAGCTGTGGATAATCTGAGTCTTGGTAAGCATGCTGCATTATATATTTGATAAGGAGTGAACAGGCATATCTAACACTTATATTTTGTTATAAATCAAAGTTACCTTAATAAAAAAAGAGGACTTAAAAATGTTAGAAACAAATGAACTTTTAAAGGAGAAATAACTTTTTTTAACTTTTTCAGATGGAACACAGTTCTGACCCAGATTCAATGGTGGGTGTGTCAGTATGTTATCTGCCTTACAGTAGTTTATTCAAGCTTATGACATCTTCCATCACTAGACAAATGTTTCCTGAGTTGTAAATGTATGTGAGATTTGTAATCTGAGGCAGATACAGAAGTTACCGAGAAAGAGTAGGTCCTTATCCTTTCGGATCTTTATAAACAAAACAATATGTTTGCCTCACAGTAACTGGGGCGCAGGGAAGACGGAGGAGTGTCCTGTTACTGTTGCATTTTCATGGAGTCATAAAATGAGCCATGGGTAGGGGACAGGACCTCATATTTCATAATAAATCCCTCCCTTCTCTTTTTTCGCCCTAATGCAAAATTTTTCCACAGTTGATATATAAGGCACACATCCCAACATTTAAAATTTCATAATATATATTTTTCTATATCTGTGACTCCAAAGGAGAGTTTATCTTCTTCAAAGCCTGGAGATACAAACAAGAAAATGATTATGAATCATTTTCAGTTGATGTTAGAAATTTATATCATCATTTTTTGTGGAGTGTCTAGAGAAATGGAAGATTTTTTTTTCTTTTTGATAAATGATCTAGAGGAAAGGAAGAGCAATAAAATCTGCTGCTGCAAGCATAAAAAAATTATGAAAGAATATAATGGATTATATCATATATGGAAAATAACCAAGTATTAGAAACTGTAGCTCAGACCAACACTAACAAGGTTAACTGATTTGACAAAGGAGTAAGGATAAGTCTAGAGAGAAATGAGTCATTTAAACAGATTTGAGACCAATTGGATGTCCACATGAAAAATATTGAGTTTAGATACAGACCTTACACTTCTTCCCAAAATTAACTCAAAATCAAAAAGGGATCACACATATAAATGTAAAATAAACTTGAACTTCTAGTAAAAATACACAGGAGAAAATCTAGGTGACATCAGGTTTGGTAATGAGTTTTTAGATAAACATCAAAGGCATGAGCCTCCAAGGAAATAAAAATAAGTTGGACTATGCTAGCTTCCCAGGGTTTTTATTTTTTAAAAAAGTACCACTCAACTAAGTGGCCTTAACCAATAGCAATTTAGTCTCTCCCACTTCTGAAGGCAGGGCTCCAAAATGAAGATGCTGGCAGTCATGCTCCTACTGTAAACTTTAGGGAGGCAGCCTTCCTTATTTCTTCCTAGTTCAGGTAGCTACTGGAACTTTGGGGTTTTGTTTGTATGTTTGTTTTTAATAAAGAAGAGAGATAAAGACTTACAGATATGGGAATGGCTTTTCTTTTTTTCTTTTCTTTTTCTTTTTTTTTTTTTTTTTTAAAGGAAAGGTGCTGGCAGGAATGAAGGAGAGTGGGTAGAAAGGGAGGAAGAGAAAAGAGGAGAAAGCATGTTTATTTTTTTTTATTTGTTTTTCACACTGGTTACTTCCCCCTGGGCCTGGGACTTGAAACCAGAGGTATGTGGCCTGATTATCTGGGGGCAAATGACCAAACCACTGCTCCACCAGGGCACCCCCTCTTTATGTTTTTGATTTGTAGATGCATGACTCCAGTCTCTGCCTCTATCTTCACGTGGCCTTCTTCCCTGTGTGTCTGTATTGAAATAGGGTATTTAAAGGTTACTCCTGGGTCAGGTTTCTCTTATAAAGACACCAGTGACTGGATGTAGGGCCCGGTTAATCCAGTATGGCCTTATATCAACTTGATTACATGTGCAGAAACCCAATTTCTAAATTAGTCACATTCCACAGATATTAGCATTACAGAACTTTGGAGAACTAGTTAATTCTAGGGTTCTGGTGGATATTTACAAGATGAGCCCAGAGCCTCATGTAGTGCCAGAATTTAAGGAATTGCTCAAAAAGAGAACATGATGATGTGGATATGCCAAAAAGACAAAGGAGCCAACTGAAAGAGCTGCTGATGGTCAGAACTGGAGCAATTTGAATCACACTGCAAAATAGTACTATATGACAACCAACAGTATAAAATAAATATTTATGAGTCTATACTACAGAAATTATTGAATGAATAAATGAGTAGGTATGAATAGACAAAATGTCTTATGAGTAACTCTCCACCCTTTAAAGTATATGCTACATATAGTCACTTTTTTCCAGAGTGCGAAATGGAGAGGGACAGAAAGCAGACTTCTAGTGGAGAAACCTAATACTACCCAAGCCAGAAAATCAGTTAACATCAGTAACGAAAGTTCTATCAACAATAAACACCTGACATAATGTGATAAGAATGGCATTTTATCTGAGGTCTTCCTCCGTAAATGTACAATCCCAGTCTAATCATAACATAAACTCAGACAAATTTTAATTGAAGGGCATTCTACAAAACACCTAATTATTCCTCAAAACTCTCAAAACCAGCGAGTCTGAAACATCTCACAGCCAACAGGAGCTAAGGAGACATGAAGATTCAGTGTTACTTGCTATCATGGATGGAGTCTTGAACAGGAAAGGGCATTAGGTAAAACCCAAGGAAATCTGGATAAAGTCAAGACTTCAGTTAACAGCAATGTATCAAAGGCTCAGTTGTAACATAATTGCAAGACTAATGGACCATGTTAATAGGGGAAACTAGATGTAGAGTATGTGCAACTTTGTACATTTCAGGTAAACTTAAATCTATTCTAAAATAAAGTGTGTTTAGAAACTTTAAATAGGTACTCAAGCATGTTTACTGGAGAGTCCAGTTGAAGTATAGGGATGGGAATCTCACTGCTGGAAATCGAGTCCCACTTCCCTTGTTCATTTTCAGTCAGAAATAATTGCTCTGTGGTGGAGCACTTAACAGTTCACAGATGGGGGTTGGGAGCCCTCCTGAGAAGCTTGAGAGAAGGGTCAGGGAAGTGGACAGAGTGAAATGACCTGAGTTTGAGTTTTGCTCTGACTCAAGGTGGCTGGGAAAACTGCTAGCACCTATGAATCTCAGTCTCCTTATGTAGGAAATGGGGCCAATCGTTGCAATTATGGCATCAAACTGTCATACTGATATAATGGAATAACATATGCAAACTGTTCCACATAATTCATATTGGCGCAGAGCAAGTCTTGAACAAATTGTGGCTGTTATTGCTATGACAAAGGACAAGGTAACCACCAAAATGATAAACATCATTGGTCTGCAGGCCTCCAGGCTTTCAACACTGGTCCCAACTTTTCCTAACATCACAGCCTTTGGCATATTTATAATTTTTTGTTAATTTTGAAAAACTTTTATTGAAGGAACATTGCATCATAACATTATATAGGTTAAAGGTATGAATCATCATAAGTCAACGTACGCATATAATATATTAATACCCATCCAATTCATTCCTTCACCTTTACCCATCTTACCTTTTTATATTTCAGTTTCTCACCTTAATATAGGGTTAATAATATTACCTTTCTTACTGGGTTATTGTGGATGACTTAGCGGATGTAAATCACTTAGGAAAGTGTCTGGTACTTTAATTACTCTATTAATTATGATTTCATGAGGTACTTACATCAAAAAACCTTAAGCTTAATAACCAGGTAACTGGTTTTACTAAGGCTGAGAAGTAGTATAGGCTCCATTTTGAAATCTGTTACTCAGAGCTAGAGACACAGCAATTAATGAGAAAGATTAGGTCCTTAGGCTCTCGGACTGTGGCAATCTGAAGATCTGCAGAGTATAAATCCATTTATATATTTTTCCTGGATTATAATTAACATTATGATAGACTATCTTTTTATATCCTCGTATCAGTTTAAGATTACTGCTATAAGCAAGGTAATAAAATACCTACTTCTTTGTTGTAAACTTGGAATCTACCAAGATCTTCAGTTCACAAGGGAAAGTTGAATTCTAAAGTGGTCTTTCTATCCTACAGTGTAAGCATCCAGGGAGATATGGTGGATTATTTTTCCTTTTTTAGTTATGGAACTCTAGGTACATAGAACTGTTACCTAAAATCATTTTATTTTTATTAAATAACTACATCATTTCTGAAAACACTTCACTTCTAAAAGGTAGTTATAAGTGTCCAATAAATCCGAGTAATTCATGTTATATAAACTTTTTATAGGAGATGTTGCTTGCCCAGTATTGATGCATACAATGCAAAGGTCAAAGTTAATTCCCATTTGGGAAAATTCAAGGTAAATTGGGAACTTGGGAGGAAGAGTTTCAGTCTCCGGGCTCTCTTTACAGTACTCTCAACAAGGAACATCTGTCCCAGTCTCATCCCTAACCTCCCAACTCCCTACATTATAGTACCAATTCAGTTCCTCGTTGTGGTCCATTTCCACAGTGATGACATTTAATTCTTCCACGGACTTATGGCTTGAATGAAGGGAAGCGTTGTCTCTATTCTGTCATCTAACTCCTTAAGACAGGCAAGAAACCCAGAAGTGAATACAGATGGGGCCTTAGGTTTTGATTGTACAAACCCAGGTGAGGGTCCTGCTTCTGACCTTTATCAATTGTATGACCCTTGGAAAAAATTCTAAGCCCAAGCATCCATGGAGAGATGCTGGATTTTTCTTTAGTTAATATCTACGTAATACCTACCTTTCAGAGGTATGTGGATGAAATCAGACCAATATAAATGAAGTGCTGGCATATGATAGGTTTCAATTAAAATTAGCTTTAATTATTATTAACAACGGATAGGTGGAGCACAATCTTTATATTTTGAAATAAGTTCTTCCAAAGAAACAAACAGATAAACCACAAACTAACTCATGTGATATAAGACTGGCTACCAGGGCAGGGGGAGGTGGGAGGGAACAAGGGAATGAAGGGGTCACTAGGGTGGCAGGGAAGGACTGGAACTCTGGTGCTGGGAATGGTGTGAAATGTACACAGACTGAGGTGCAATACAAACTCACATCCTAATGATCACAGCAATGCAAAAAATAAAAATAAAACAATGAATGAGAAATGACTAGCAAGTTCATTTTGAAGAGCTTAGATGAAGAAAAATCTCTATTCTTTTTGCAGAAAATTCCCTGATACAGACAGCAATATCAGAAGAATCCAAACCAACCACTTACATATTTACTTACTGGGGGCCCTGGTCAGGGTTGAAGGCAGAATAAACGCAGGTTATATAAAGTACTCATATACCTCAACAACAAAAATCCAACAACTTAATAAAAGATGGGCAACAGATCTGAATAGACATGTCTGCAGAGAAGACATACAGATGGCTAACAGACACATGAAAAGATCTTCCACAAAGATTGTCTGCAAAGGAACAGACGAAACAAAAAATAAACCTCGGACATGGACAACCAGCTGAGAATGAGGTGGGGGTTGGGGGTAAATGGACAATGGTGAACTTTTGGTAATTTGGTGGTGGGCAAGGATGTGCTGTCATGTGTCTGGGGAATGGGGGGACCTGTGCACATATGGGCTTACATTATTTTAAAAAGCAAAGTTACTTCCATGAATAGTAAATTAATTTTAAAAATATATTCCACATCTCTTATTATGGAATGCTAATTGAAACCACACTGAAACAACACCTCACACCTGTGAGAATAGCCTAAATAAACAAACAAACAAACAAAAACTAGAAACAACGCTGAAGAGGGTGTGGAGAGAAGGAAACCCTTAAAAAGTCTAGACAGGAATGCAGATTGGTGCAGCCAGTTTGGAAAACAGTATGGTAGTTCCTCAAAGAAAACTACTATATGACCCAGTGATTCTATTTTAAGGTATCTATCTGAAGAATATGAAAACATTTGAAAAGATATATATGATCCTAAGTCCGCTGCAGCACTATTTACAAGAGCACAGAAATGGAAACAACCTCAGTGCCCACTGATGGATAAAGAAGATGTGATATGTGTGCATATGTGTATACACACTGAAAAACTACTCAGCTTTGAAAACGATAAAAATCATGTCCATTTGTGACAACATGGATGGAACTAGAGGAAATTATGCTTAGGGACATGTCAAAAGGAAAAAAGACATACTGGATGATCTCATTCTCAGGTGAAATATAAAAAAACAAAGACAGTGAACAGACAAAATAAAACAAAATCTAACCCTTAGACTTTGAGACCAGAACTGAGGTTACCATAGGATAAGGGGCTGGGGGAAGGGAGCAAAGGATAATGGGGGTTTCTTTGGATCATGTTGGAGAACAATTAGAAATTTGGTAATGGGTGTGGTGTGTTATCATATATTTGATATAAATTTGATGGAGTGATTTTACACATCTAAAACAAATTGTTGTAAGGCAATGTTACCTAAATAAAAATATATTAAAAAAAAAAAAAGAGCAGCAAGCTTAGAAGTGAAAAGCTGAGTTCATGATAAACTTTACCACTGATTCACTGTGTCCATTTGAGCAAGTATGGATTTGTTTCCTAAACCGGTAAGGTGGGGTTTCTCCCCCTGCATCCTCAGGGTTTCATTAGACTTCACCAGACAGCAGTTCTCTCTTTACATATGGAAGAGCGAACAAAAAATAGTCTTGAATTTGCCATCACCTCTTGCCTCCTTATTCGTATTATTCCTCCTTCGTGGCCCCACGATGACTGATGCACTTTAATGTCCAGAAATGCTGCAATATCCCTTCCCAACCTCCTGTTGCTGTGTTTGCTCATTATTTCCCAGAGCTCAAAGCATGTCCTGAAATATCTCAAATCACTTAGCTAGCATTTTCCCTACTGAACCTAGATTGTTAAAAACACGAAGCAAAGGAAAACTACTCACCCTTCAGGCTGCAGAACTTAACTTTGTGTTCATGAGGATGCTGTGACAACTTTTTTAGCATTAACATTTATCGAGTACATGCTATGTATCAGACAAGGTGCTAAGCACTTCATGCGCATTATTCTCTGGAATGAACATGTGAGTAAGATACCATTATTATCCTTATTTTACAGATGAACAGTATGCTTAGTGAGGTGAACAGCCTTCCAGATTCAAAGACCTTGAAAACGGTGAGCTAGGTTTCTAACAAAGATATCTGACTCTGGCATACTTGCTTTTAACTTCTTGGTTTCTGGAGACTGGAATTAGAAAGGACAGTAAAACAACCATCACCTCTCCCCGGAAAATAAAAAAATAAGTTTAAAGAAAGAAGGAATATTTTATAATAAGAGCTTACAGAATGCGGTGATGGTTTTTAGCTGAGCATACATAATTAATTTCCTCTCAAATCAATTTAACGTCTAAATAATGCAGCACCAGCTAATGGGCTCTCAGCTGGCCAAACATTAAATATATTGCCCCATATACTCATCAGAAAGAATGAAGATGAACAACTTGCCTGGTTACATAACATTGTTGTACAACATAAATAAAAGATTCTCTCGTTTTGGCAATTGTTCTGTACTGTTCTAAGTTTTGCTAAATCAGACTTCCTTCTAATCTAACAGATGCCAGCAGTTTAAAAGCAGTTCAAGAATCCTTATTTATATCTGGTGTTCATTTTTGAATAAAATGAGCCAGCAAATGCAGAGGGAGAGGAGGAAAAAAGCATAACTTAAAAATGGAATTTATTTCCAGCCTTCTAAACACAGATTTCCAATAAACATCCACTTAGAGAACCATTTCATTAAGCTAACTGCAGCCGAAAACAAGTTCCCTGATGTTTCTTTGAGCATTTTATTTTCTAAAATGAATCACTACTTTCTATGTTTTGGCTTGACAATCTTTTTCCCCCAATTGTATAATATTGCATTTGTCACTCAAATTGCTTGTATTTCCAGAGAATTGTTCCAAGACACTCATGCTGTGAAATGAGACTCCTAATATGGTGGCATGAGTCTGGTGAAGTTCCCAAACCACTAAGGTGTGCTGTTTTGTCCTTTAATGCAATGGAGAGGGTCTTGACTTCCTCATTTCAATTAAAGTTTAGCAGCCCCTTACGACTGATCTGGGGGTGGCAGTAATGAACTTGTGATAAATTGAATGGGTAGCTGTGAGCCCACAAGGAGGCCGGGGGAATGAAAACCAGAGTTTCCAGAAGTTCTCTTCCATCTGTGATTTGGTAAATAATCCAGGTATTTGCAAACCTATTCTTAACCATCCTGTCCTTCAGTGATGAACCTTAAATAGAGGAGAACTAATGGAAAGTGAAAAAAAAAAATGGAATCAAAGTGTCCAAGAAAATATTTTCAATATACAAATGTCGCTTAAGAAAATCTCTTTGAAAATTCAATTCACCGCAATAGAATTTGGCTTTGGCATATTTGGTTAAACATCCAAACTGAGCAAATAGACTCTATTCAATTACTGAAGGATGATTTGTATTTCATGCCTGGTAATAAGCACAGGATAATGCACAGGATGAAAGGTATGTTTTATCTTATGGATAAACATCTCATTGTAATCCATATACTTTCTTTGTATCAATCAAAAGATGAGATACAAAATTATACTTACAATAAGCAAACCCTCTGCTTATTTACTGAGCAAGACAATAGTATAAGCCAACTAAGTTCTATTGCATCAGCTTCATGGCAGTCATACAAATGAGTATTATCAGTAATAACAGTAGCTAACATTTGTGGAATGCTTACACATATCAGATAATATATAGTACATGGTTATACCACTTCATCTTCACAAGGAGGCACTCTAATTACTCCCAATTTATAGATGAGAAAACTAAGAAGTTAGAAAACCTGCTCAAATCTTATGATGACTTAAGATCCTTATTCAGGTGGTCTAACTCCAAAGTTCATGCTTTTATGCATGGTGTTATATACTCTTCTGTGTTCTCACTGTTGGCAGATAAGCTAACAGACTTACTTACATTGGTTATGAGGTAACAGACTTACATTGGTTACGTCTCTTACCAAGGTCATGCAGTTGATAAAGGAAAGATGGGGGAGACAAAAATGGATTTCTTTGGTTTATAATCCAGGGTACCTAGTGGATCAAACATGGAATTATGGAAAGCCCAAGATAAAAACTTCTTTGCTGCAGAAGACTAAAGGTTGAAGAGCAAAGATAACTATCTTTAGCTGCCTGACTCCCTGGGAAAAGACTGTGCACATGGGCTCTAAATTGCAAAGAACCATGTTGATATAGGTTTCATCCCTTATATTCCATCTATGCTATGCCTACAAAGATGCCCAAATTTACTGCATTTTGGCCTTGGCTTATGACAGTAAAATACATAACAATGCTTTTTAAATTCATTCTGTGCCTATGTATCTGTCCTCGTGTGTCTTTTAAAAAATAAATATGCTACACTTGCTATAGAGAAAAGATAGTCTATTTTTATGTGTTTCAATTCCTTGATCTTTTTTTTTTTTTTCTTGCATACCATCTTATTTTTTTAGAGTTGGCTTTTTCCAAGTATGGATAATTTTCTCAGTGGACTTTTTCATCAGTATTAGAAGGCAGTTCTTATTACAGCAGATAAGTCATTTATTTCATGCCTACATGAATCTCGCACTTAATTTTTGCTATGTTCTAATCCTCACTGCAAGCTGACAAGTGAATAGCATGTCTAGCTTGGAGATGAAAACTCTTAGGCTTAGAGATGTTAAACAGCTTGTCTAACATGGCACAATTAGTTAAAAATTAACTTATTTGTTGAGGATCTGAGATAAAATTTTAACCTACATCTGTGTAGTCCTAAGTTGTATACGCATCCTACTGTGTCAACGTGGACTTTTAGGGGCACCCCCTGGGGGCCCTGCGGTCTAGTGCGCCCTGGAAGCAGTGCCACATGCACCCTAAAGTCTCAGGTTCAAGACCCAGGACCAGGGGGAATGACCAACATGCACTAAATAAAAGAGAAAGTGCCTCTTCTGCTTCCTGCCTGCACCTTTCCTTTAAAAATATAGCCTTTCCCCTGGGAGTTAAGAAGCTGTAATTATTAGGTACTGGTTTGTCACTGAAGCAATACATAAATAAGACTATTCAATAATGAGGACAAGCATGTGGTCTCTGCTCTATATGATAAATCTGTGAAATATTCATGGTATTTTTTGAAGGTGTTGCCATCACTGTCTTATTTCTCAGAGAGAACCTGAGAATGGAAGCAACAAAGGAAAATGCAGAATGAAGAGACCCAGAGAGAATTCTGGTTTCATCATTTCAGCATGTGACCCTACACTCCTAAAGGTGAATATCTCTGTATTTACCCCATTATGTGGACTATACATTTCCTTTCCCCTCTAAAGCCAATTTTTGTTGGATTGCTGTTATTTGCAACCGAAATTATCTTGCATAGTCCAGCAAGTCAGCAAAACTACACAGGAAAATATGCCAATCTATTTTTTTTTCATGAATAAAGTCACACCTCATTATTAAGAGGATCTGCAAGCAAATCAAGGTTTAGAAAAAAATCTCTGTTCTTTCTCTGCTCATCCAGACAAAGAGAGGAGGCTGAAATGCAGGTATTTCCTGACTTCAGTCTCTGTTTCTCTCATATATAAATAAACTATCATATAGCGCTGTATTGTTGCTCAGCTATAGCCACACCATACATCACCACTGTTTAAATCTATGATTAGGAGTGTATTTCTTTTCAACTACATGAGCAAAGAATTATTTAGTTCTAAGTTTCATTTTTACAAATTGCTCTCAATTGCGCCATTAATCTTTCATCTCAATCACGTGTAATTTACCAGAAAGACTGCAGGATGTTCATGTATTTAAAATGTGTGAGGTTTTTCTAATACCCCCTAGCCCTCGGCTTTCCCTGCGAGGGAGGGATGGGACTAGCATGGTTCAACAAACTTATCAAGTTGTAATAGCACCCCAGAACCCTGTCACCACAAAAATAAGATGGCCAATTGCTAAGAAGTTTCACTGCTTCAGTTCACAGCGAATCAATCAAAATAGCTTGAAAGTTTGAGACCCAGTTTGATATCAGGTATCTTAATGAAAAACGTGTGCTGATGTAGGATGAAGCAATCATTCATTTGGTGATTGAGATACAAGAGGGCAGTAACATGAGCTCTAATACTCCGATCTGATGGGACCTTGTGCCTCTAATCCAAATGCAGTTGCCAAATTCCACGATGAGGCTTTCACCATGCTGTGGCAAAATAAGAAAACTCAATACTGAAGAGAGAGGGTCTTTTTTCCCTCAGTAGTAAACGTATTCCATTTAAGAGAATTATCTTTTAATTCAAGATTATGTACCTATTCTTTGGTTTGAAATATCTTTTCTTTGATAAAAATGGTGATATTAAATGCTAGTTCTAAAAAATGAATCTTATTGGGAAAATAAAAAATTGACAGTCCCATGTTTCTTGAATTTGTTTTGGTCTAGCAACCAATCACTGTTCTTGGCAGTGATGTTAACATTAGACACCAACATGTGTGAAACATTATATTGAGCATTACACTAAATGGTTTGTGTTTAATCCTCACCTTAACATTATTGCATAGGTGTTATTATTAGCTCTGTTTCACAAGAGGAAACTGAAGTCTATGGGGCTTAAGATGACACAATCAAAAAGTAGATAAAGTCAACTTTTCTGACCAAAAGGTCTTGTTCTTCAGAAAATCACCTTACTTGTCATTCAGAATGTGACTCTTCGCGATCAGGGAAGATGATGGTGATATCTTTTGGGGGGAACTTGACAAAAAAAACCCAAAAATGAGACCTCATAGATACTGAAATGAGAAAGACAGAGTGAGTTTACAGGTCTCCATCATCCAGACAACTTTCAGAGCTGACCATGCATAGACTGAAAGCACTGGAAAGAACTGCAGAGTATATGTTATGGCTAATTAAATATTACCTGGTAAGTACTTCAGGAATTTGGATAGCAGGCTCCTGTTGCCATGCCCTTTCTATTGTGTGCATTACTGCAATGTTTCTGTTGTTCATAAGAGAACAGTCATCTCTGCTCATATTTTCTCCCCCACTTCTCATAAAAATTTCCTCTCATAAAAAAGTCCTCTAGGGGACTTCCAGATCTTTGCTTTTCCTTCTCATTCTGAGTCAAATATCCCTGGAATGCATTGCCATTATCCTGCAGAGTTGTCCTAAAGATTATTTCTGAATCATTCATTCACAATTTTTTTTTCGCGTTCCCATAGCATGCCAACCTTGCGCGGACTTTTTCCTGACAGTTACATCACCACATCTTCAAAACGTGAAATACAGGATTCTGCCAAATGTGAACGTTACTACTGCAAATAGATTTTATGACAGTATCACCAGCATTAAAGAAGCAACGTATGATTCAAGCAGTCCTCTGAAAACAAGTAAGAATGAGAACTTGAGCTGACATTTTTTAGGAGTTAGGAATTTGATAACTTACTATTATCTGACAGAAAGAGTAGGAAAATGACACTATTAATGTCAGGGACAGTATTTTACCCGATGAATCTTGTTGGCCCTGGTGACTTTAGAGAGTATCAATATTTGAATGATTCTCCTCTTGACTTTTTCATTCAGAGACAATTGCTTTCCATGATAGTCTTTCTCATAGCAAATACGTACACTTTGACCAAGCGAAACATATACAAAGACAACAGGAGAGGCTAAAAAGAGACATTTTCAATAGCCAAAGAGAGAGAGAAAGGCAGCTTAGATCAAACGTTGTAACAGAATGGTTTGGGTGAAAGATATTTCATCTCCAAGACCACAGCAGTTCTTTTAACCAACACATATTTGTCATCAGTGTGCCTCCCACACATTCCTTAAAGGTCTTTCGGAGGAAAATTGTATTATAAACAAAAATGTTATTTGAGTGTGTAAGAGGAGCTCATCAGTAAATGCTTGCAGAGCTGATCGCTAAGAAAGAGTCCTTTTTTTTTTTAACCTTTATTTTACAAATTCTTCACATGTGCATGTCATTCCTCCTCATCATAAAAGTTGACAAACTGAATGTATTATATGGCAGGAATGGCTAAAAGTACTTTATGTGCATCCATTTATTTAACTCTACTTCTGAGGTGTCTACCATGTTTAATCTCAATGAATAGTTGAGGAAAATGATGCAGAGTAATTAAGTAATTTGTCCAAAGCCACACACAGTGGTAGTCAAGATTTAGCCCACGTAGGTTGGCCCAGAGTTCTAGTTCCTAGCCAATGCATAAATAAATAGTCCCTCAAAATTATTAGTCAATCACTTCATTTGCAACTGAATGCACCGAGTGTTTACACCAGTATGTGCCATTCCCTTCACCCTTCATTTCATCACGACAATCCTACTTTTACTTTCCCCAAATGGCTTAATGCCTACCTACAATGCTAGATTCACTTCACATCACTCTCCAGTTTCCTCTAAGTTCTGCTGATTTCACTCAAGCCTCTCCTACGTTGCCTGCTGCCAGGAAAAGTGCTGTTTCCTCATTCTTGGTCAGTTATGCCCTCTTCTGCCTCTGGCTAATGCCTATCCACCCTGATAGACTTGACTTAAAGCTCCTTCCTCTGTATGCCCTGCCCTGACTCTCCTGACTCACACTTTTCTTTATAGCATGTTGCCCAGGTATGAGGAATTGCTAAATTACTGATTACATATAATCTCTATAGGATAACTGTCTTCTCCACTAGCTCTCAAGGTCCATGAGGACAGAGGCATCTTCTCTTGTATTCCCAGTGCCGTGCATGGCACCAAGCACAGAGCAAGTGCTCAGTAGCATTTTTAAATTTTATTTTATGGGCTGAATTGTGTCCCAGCCCCAGGATTTCATATGTTGAAGTCCTAAGTCCCAGTGCTTCAGAATGTGACTTTTTGGAAAGAAAGGATTTAAAGGAGTAATTAAGGTAGAATGAAGCTGTAGAGTTGGGCCCCAATCCCAGAGGATGTATGCCCTCTAAGAAGAGATTAGAACACAGAAAAACAGACTGAGGGCTGACCATGTGAATACACAGCGCAAAGGCAGCCATCTGCAAGCCAGAAGGGAAGTTTCAAAATTGACTACATCTGCTGATATCTTGCTCTTGGGCAAGCACAAGAAAATTATGTTTAAGCCACCCATTCTGTGGTACTTTGTTGCAACAGCCCTAGCAAATGAACACACTGGGTAAATGACAGACATTCTCTATGTCAAACTGGTGTTTCTGCAACTCTGATTTCTATTGCTTTACATGTATCAAGCTAACATTTTCTACTACATTTTTCTTTTTTTTTTTAATAAGGAAAGGTACAGGCAGGAATGAAGGTGAGCAGGAGAGGGAGCGGAGAGAAGAGGAAGAAGCATTTTAATTTTATTTAGTTGTTCATCTTGGTTGTTCCCCACTGACCCCAAGAGATAAACCTAGGTTCTTGGGATATATGTGGATTTATGCTCACTGAAAGGTGGTGGACCAAACCACCACTGCATCAGGGCATCTCTCTTTACTACATTCTAACAGACGTCTTCTTGACTCACAGTAATTGACATACTAGAATATATATATATGTATATTTATATATATGCAAATTATTTTGTATTATCTTTGCTAGTGTTATTTCTTACTTCTAGTAGTCTGGTTACATGATGTAGGATTCCTTGCTAAGATGCCCACTTTTTAACCTCAAAGTCTGTGCCTATCTCACACATCCATATTTTCCCTTCAAATACTTGGCCTGGAAGCTGTGGTTGAGAATGAGAACTTCTCCCAGCTGCCATAGGGTCCATACATTCAAGTGAGCTCATTATTTTCTTTTCTGATGCATAATGTCACTCTAGAAAATTATCATTTAATCAGCAGTAATGACTTATTCTGCTGCACTGTGTGTTAAGCTCTCTACAAAGTAGAAAGAGAACATCTTTAGCAATGCAAATAAAATCTCAGCTTAGAAACAGAGCTATGGAGAAGGGTGGATTTTACCCAATTGTTCTTCCATTGTCGCACCTCTAGACTTCAGTATTCACAGAATCATAACTCCATCTGATGACCTAAGTAATATTTTCCATGAAAGGTGGTCCATGATAGGATATGATTAATTTTAATTTGATAATCTTTTAAACTCCTCAGATGCTTGCATTCCATGATCTATTTCAAGGGCTAAACATTTCTCAAAAGCCTGTGACTTCCCATCTCATAAGCCCTTACTGCTGTCACCCCTGACTTACGACTCCATGAATATCAAGCCCCTTCCAACCTCAGTGCTGCTACAGCCTACGCGCTGTTGTTTCTGCCCGTTATTCCTCTCTTATCTGGATAATTTTAGCTTTTAGGGCTTGTGACACTGCTACTTTCTGGAGGAAGCCTTCTCTGAGTTCCCCAGGATACAAGAGGTTCTCAGATATGGAGGCCTCCTTTTCTTCCTCATCACCTCTGACTTAGACTGTTGGTCATTTGGTTAAATCAGATTTTCTTCAGTATTTAGGGTAGGTAATACAGAGTGGGAGGAATGGCGGATTCAGAGGGCTTTAGACCTGAAGACCGTATACAGAAAAGCACTTGCTTCCTGCCCAGCCAGGAAGAAACACCTGAAAGACTAAGCCAACACTTAGTAATAATGGCCACTTTCTGTAACTCCCAAAAAATTGTAATTCAAGAGTGTCTTTGCTAACATTTCTCTAGTCCATAACCCCATCAGAGTGATTTTTCTATAATGTGATCATGAATCCCAGCTTTCAAATGTTTCAGTGCCTTCCCTGGCTCTTGAAAATAATGGAGGGTCATGTCCACATTTTTCAGCACGGGAAGCAAGTTCCTCCATGACCCGATGAGCTGAATTTTACCCACCTGCCTGGCATCAACGACTGCTTCTATTCCATCACCTTCTATTCCCCCTATGTGCTTTGTGCTCAGGCACCTCTCCAGAAGGTGCCGGCTGCCCAGTCCTTGTCTGTCCTTTCTTCTTCTCTGCCTTGCCAATGTTCATTTCACACTTCAGAACATTATTCAGGTGCTTTCCATTTATGAGGTCTTCACAGAGCCTTAGCCCACAAAGAGGAAGAGAAAACTTCACAGGAAACTTAAATGTATGTATGCATTATGAGAAAATTTTACTATTTCTTTAGAAAAATCAACATCTCTCCATCTATCAACTACCTATCTAGAAAATTAGAGTGTTCAGTGTTTCAGTTATTCATTCAAATATATATATATATATATATATATATATATATACTGTCATTTTTCAACAACTTTTGACAAATGGGAATGTTAGGTCTCAAACTCACATAATATTCAAAGACTCATTATTTCACAGGAGTGTAAAGGGAATTTAAACCTACGTATTCCATCTCCAGAAACCATGCTTTTTACCACCATGCAATTTATGTTGGCAATGCTGTATGCTTTGCAAACAACTGTGCAAGTTATGGTATATTACAGTAACTTAGTTTTGTTTGTGTTTCTTACACGGAGGATTCCGTCAGATCAAAAACTACTTCTGCTTAAATTCTTGTAGTGTTAGTACAGTCCTTACCATATAGTCCTATTTGCTGAATTTATCTTTGGTGCAGGTTATACAAATCTTGGAAGCTGGCTTCCTTGCCCAACCAAGTCCCTTGACTTCAATGTTATTGTCCCGTGATGGATTGAAATGTAAGTAGTCTCAGTTTAATCAAATCTAATTATTGCAGTTATGTTTCTGGGCCCAGAGGTAAAGACTGTGTTCTCTGTAAGTCAAAGTAATAAACGAACATAGTACCATTTCATTACCAGGTAGGTATTTGATGCTTCTGAAAATACAAAATGCCCCCGCCTCCCCCAATTATCCTCCCAGATTCCAGGACTTCAACACCAAATGGGTGGGAAGACTCACCAGAGAAACAATGTTATCATGGAGGTAAGACACAGTAGTTTACTGAATATGAAACAAACTCTGCTACTCAAATATGAGTCTCTAAAATTAAGTATTAAGATAATTCAAATAGCCTCGAAATTAGTAAAATATGATGACATTAGGATATTTAAGAAGTAGTGTCCCTCTTCTTCTCTCTATGCTGGTCTCCCGTACCTTCCAACCCTCCAGCCTAAATATGGAAGAATGGATTGAATGTCGAGGAATGAGCGATGCAAAGGTTCCTTGGCTTAAAGTGATTAGAAGGCAGTACCAATAATCAGAAGACACACAGGAGGAGGAAGACATCACGTGCATTCTCCCAATCAAGATGGAGGAAAAACAAAGGAAGAAAAAGCAACAGCGCTCCCACTTTTGAGCTTTTGACACACATTTCTTCATTTAAAAATAATAGAAATCCCACTGGGACTAATTTAAATGTTAAAAAACAAAACAGAACACCTGTGTTGGCTTTGGTATCCAAATCTTAATAAGTGTAGGTATAGATCTGACCTGTGGGACAAGTGAAAGTGGAAACTCACACACAATTACAACTATAAATATACTCGACATGTAATGACACCAAGGATATTAACTGCACAGTTCTAGGTAACACATGCTTACCAAGAAATAAAACATGACCATCATTCCAGAAAGGTGTCAGTATCCTTCTTTTTGACAATATATACCACTAAAAACCATCTTACAAATATTCATAACAGTATCAATCATCATAATTATAACATAAACTACAGCTCTGATTTCTAGAACAGTGTGTTTATCTTGTTCACTCTAGAACTTAATGTCAATCAGATTATAGGTTTCTCCCCAAATCCAAGAGTGCGTCTATAAGAACTTTTGTAGCCAGAAAATGTAATGCAAAGAAGCAATCACGTTAAAGTGGAAACACATGTTTGAGCACTGCTAGTCCAAAATTAGTTTCCAAAATTAACCTATCAAATCACACTAACACAAAAACTAACACTAGCATGCAGTCAAAGGTGCAATCAAGTGAGAAACACAGTCTTTATAAAGTAGGAATAATGAAGTTCTCTTACCAGAATCAGGAAGAAAGGGAACACATTGGAAGGGCTGAGCTGTCCGAGGCTGGAGGGTTGGAAGGTACAGGAGATCAGCACAGAAAGAAGAAGAGGGTCATCCGTTAATATTTCAACCTCGTCGGAATCCACTAGGGCAGTCAGGTCCACACCTTCTAGGTCTGCAGCCTGACCCCATGCCGAAGGCTTCAGTGTGCAGTGTGATGTCGCTATGGGAAGGCTTGAAATACGACAGTATGCTTGAGTGCTTAGGCGTCTTTGTAGACACTGCAAACCCCCTTCGAACCTGCCTTAAACCTAGGCGCCCTTTCGAAACTGAAGTCACGTTTCTGCAATCACTGCAGCACTGTTAATTCCAGCGAACATCTCCCCCGAACGCTTCAAGTTCAGTTCCTGGATGACTTTGCTTCCAGGCTGCTGGCTGTCACGTTTGGTTTATGATGTGTATCCTTTCCTCCTGCAGCTGCACGAACTCTCCGTCAGTTCTTGGTCGCGGGATGGCAAAACGCCTTCACCGTTATCTTCTCGAACACTCACTTAATGCCAAAACGCCCGGTTTTGTTCCCAGGAAGGAGCATGGTGGGGGCCACGCTCACTGCTCAGGTGCAGGCTGACTCGGAACACGGCTGCTGCAAAACTCCCGCAGACGCAAGTTTTGCTTTTTGCCTTTTGCTGTAAAAGCAGACATCCCCTTCCGGTTTCGTCACGTTAGTAGAAATGGTACTAATATAAGTTTCTGGCCAAAGCAAAGTGATGAACGCACTTTTTAAAAACAGGAGATGCCTGTAGATAGTGTGTACTTTTATGTCTGACTTCATTCAGCAAGTGTTTGAGGCCCATTCACATTGCTGGATTTATAAAAACATATGGTCTCACTTTTCCTGAGTATTATTGCATTGTCTGTATGACTATGGCACAATTTACTTATCCTCCTACTGAAGAATAGTTGGATGTTTCCAGGTGTTAGCTATTACTAAAATTACTACAATAACATCTGAGCATGATAAAATGTCAGTTTTCTAGGATAAGTATTAGGAATTCAGTTGCTACTCACAATATAAATATATGTTTACTTTTTAAAGAAACTGCTGAAGAATTTTTTAAAGTGGTCGTCACTTTACCGGCTCATACCAATAGCAGGTGAGAGTTGTGGTTACTTGACCACATTTAATGATATCAGTCTCTTACTGGCAGTCATTCTAGTCTTTGCGCAGGTGTATCTCACTGTGGTTTTAATTTGCATTTTTAATGAGGCTGGGCATTTATGTGCTTATAAGTCTTACATATTCTTCCATTATCTGCTCAAGTGTTATATATTCTTATATGTTATATGTAGTAAATACATAAACATGTATGTAAATCTTTATTTCATTTCATAGTTTGACTCTTTTAAATAATATCTTGTGTCAAGCAACAGTTTTTCATTTCATCTTGTTCAAATATGGTCAGTTTTAGTAGAATTTTTTTCAAGGAATTTAATCATTTTATCCAAGTTACAAATACAGAATTACATATTTTTTAAGTATTTTATTTTTTTACTTTGTTCTGTATGTCTCCTTATTAATTTTGGATATTGGTAATTAATATTTCTCTATTTAATCTGATCTAATAAGCACTTTTACATTTTATTAATCTTTATAAATAACAAATCATTGACTCTGTTCTCCAGTTTGTTTTCTAGTTCATTGATTTCTGCTCTTTTTTTTTTTTTTATTCTGTCTTCTACTTAGTTTGGGTTTAATTTCTTAATACATTTTTGAGATTATTAAAGAGGCAAAGTGATCAATTATTTTTACAAATTTCTTCTTTTATAATACATTCATATTCATTTAAGGTTGTACATTTACTATAAAGAGTTGCTTAATCTACAATCTATACACTTTGCTTTTGTGTTTTTATTTTCAGTTGAAATATCTTCTAATTTCCTCTATAATTTCTTTTATTCATAATTATAATTTATTGTTTAATATCCAAGTACTTGAGATTTTCAAATGATCTTTATGTTATTGATTTAGAGCTTATTATCTAATTATACTCTGCATAGTTTTAATTCTTTGAAATGTATTTAGACTTCTTTTATGGTCCCCAAATGGAATATCTTCAAGAATGTTGCACACATATTTGAGAATGTCTACGCTGCTGTTGTTGGATGTAGTGACTTTAAATAACAGTTCTATCACTTGTTGACAGCATTGTTCAAATCATCTGATACAGCTACTGATTTTTTTCCCCATTGTTTTATATGCGCATAGGAGAGGGGTATTAAAGTCTTTAACTTTATGGATCCGTCTTTCTCACTGTGTTTCCCTGAGCTGCTGGAAGCCTTTTTCTTACTTGGTGAATATATGCATCTAAGATTGTTTTGTCTTCTTGTCTAATTGTTTATTATTTATCTCTGATAACCCTCTTCGATCTGATGTCTACTTCTTATACTAACAGTCACACAGTATCTGTAGGATTCTCTTCATTCTCTTTCCCTGCCCTCAGAATTCAGCAGGTATATGTCCCTGACCCCCCCACCCCCCAGAGCCACAACTTTCTATTCATTGCTCTTCTGTGTTTCTCCTTCTGACTTGGTATTATTCTCTCAGATCAGCTTTTCCTTGGGCAGCAGATCTGGATGGAAGCAGATCAGGGCTCATATTCTTTTAGTTTCGTGAACAAAGTGAAAATAGCCATCAGTGGTAGCTTCAGTTTAAAAGATATCCCTGGGAATAATGAAGAGAATAACAATTCAAAAAAAGAATGAACATTTATGGAATATATATTATGGACAAGCCATTTTTCTAATATTTGTTTATCTAATGCTAAATGTGGGTATTTATATAAGCATGATACAGTAAAATAAAACATATTTATAAAAATAATACAAATATATGCTTATATATTTTAATGCATTTATATCTATATACATATCTACATGCATATATTTGTACATATACATTTATACAAACATGAAATATATATATTTACAGAGTTCACATATTTAAGAATTGAGTGCTTTTGTGATTTGCATATATATGCGCAGAGTAGAAAAAAATTAAGTTGCCTGATGTATTTTTGTGCTTCTTGTAGTGATTTTACCGTTTAAAATGGGCAAAGGAACCAAGTCAAAGAAAAACAGATGTTTAGTCTATAAAGTCAATTTAGCGCTTACAGAAAGGAAGGGTGAAGAGAATTAGCCAACTGGGCCTATTGGGTCAATTATATGAAAGGTAGAATTGGACTGTTGATGGTAAAATTAATGTATTGTATACAGATATTGATATGTAATTATGTACAGCTTAAACCTAAATAATGTTATGATGCAACATTCCTTTAATAACATTTTGAAAACTTTTTAAAAAGCAAAGTATAGTGTTAAAACGATGTCTAGTGTTCTAAGTGCAAGAAGGCTGTGATGTGTCTTACAGAGAAATAAAGAGTGTTAGATAAACTTTGTTTGTGCATGAGATAAAGTGCTGTTGGCCATGAGCTCAATGTTAATGTATCTGCAGTACATCAAGAAAAAGGAAAAAGAAATTCCATGTATGTATATGAGTCTGCTCTGAAAAATGCTAAAGTAACAACTACAGTGCATGAGGAAATTATAAATAAAATGGAAGAGTGCCTAAATTTGTGAATTTTTTATATGACAAGTGAATAAAAAAGCATAGTGGATAGAATGTTGTGAAACTGAAAGTCAAATAAATTTATGGCTCTACTACTCAGGGCCAGGAAAATTTTAAACTCTTCTTGACTAGTGTTTTATTCCAAAGGAATAATACATATGTTAATTGCTTGTAGAAATATATAAGATGCCTTTAAACAGACACACACATAAAACAAGGTTGTGTATTGATATTTTGACAAATATGTGACCAAAGGTTCACAGGAACCTAACCCTGTACCTCCCCTAGGGACACAGGCTCTCTATCAGTGTTTGCTGCAACTTTATAGACAGAAATAAAAAAAACAATAAGAACTAACTATATATTTCTTTTATATATTATGTAGTTATGTACATTATAATTTACTCATGTTTGTTATATTTATATACTAAGAATATGTAGTAAATTTATATTATAATTGACTTTATTTATATTCATGTCTAAATTAATCCTTACCATAGTTCTATTAGATAGTTGAGTTTTTGTTTGTTTTTTTTTTTACTTTTTCCTTCAAGAAATCCAGACTTGGAAAAATTCAATCACTTGTTGACAATCATACACCTAACTCAGTGAATGTGACCAAGTTTCACATTGCAAACTCAAGAGTGCTTTACCTCCAGATGTTGACCAGTCACTACAGTCTATCACTTCTCTGGTTGGCTTGTATTTTATAACTATCTCTGGATCGATAAGTGCATTCCAGATGTCAGGGTACTAAACAGGTCATATGCCTGACCATATTGCTGACCAGCTAGGCAGGAAGACGAAAGGATTATTCAAGGGCAGAAAGTAGCAAGACTTAGAATCTGAGACAGATACCACAGGGATGGCTAGCAGATTATGTCTCAAGGCCTGGGTTGCAGAAATTCTTGTTGGAGTTGGCGTTCTCAAGCTGGACAGCTTTGATGTGTGGAAAGGAGAAAAGGTAGGGAAGTCAGATCTTCCTCCAAATCCTGACTGTGCTATTTACAACTAGCATGGACCTTAACAGTTTCATCTGGTGCTTCTTAAATGTCTCCCTCTGTAAAATGGGTCTAATACCCAACACTTCCTATATGGTTAAGTGTGACAACCAATGAAGATAATATTGTAAGATTCTCATCCAACTTAAGTATTCCATTTCAACTCCTTTCATTCTAATGTTGCTTCTTTTTTCCACTTCAATAGGATTTACTAAATATTTGAAAAGCAAATATCATCATCTCCTTGGAAATCTTACAATTCTCTGCTAGCAATCCAGACCCCTCCACTAAAAAAAGATGACTAGACCTCTGCTGTACAGAAAATGTTAACACGGTTGTCAACTTGATGTTTTCCCTCAAATCCAGAAACACCAGAAAGCTTCAACAATATCTGTCCTTCTTTCCCCTAAGACATCCTAATGTCTTCATTGTCCTTAACTTGTTTCTTTAGTGACGGTTCTTAGAGCTACTTCTTTAAATTTTTTTGTAATTGTGTTAAATATACATCACATAAAATTTATCATTTTAATCATTTTATTTTTATGGTGGTAAAACAGACATAACCATTTTTCTTAGGTTAACCATATTTTAGGTGTACAAATCAGTGGCATTAAGTGCCTTCACATTGTTGTGTGACCATCACGAACATTTATCTCCTGAATATTTTCATCTTCCCAAACTGAAACTCTACTCATTAAACACGAAATCACTCGTCTTTCCCCCTCACTATTGTTATTCCTTTGACTTAAGGTCGCCAAGTTATCTCTCAAACATACATGTTTGCTATGGAGAAAGGGAGGCACCTTAACACATTACAGTATTAAACATTAGTATAACACAGAGACAAATGTTTACTGAGTGCCTGCTTTGTATCAGAAATTATACTAAGTACTTATAGCTATTATCTCATCTAACCCTTTTCAGTAGACCTAGAAAGTAAGATTTGTAATTTGAAGAAAGAAAAATCAAAGCACAAAGAGATTAAGTGGCTTTGCCTAAGATTACACAGAGAGCTGGAGGCAGAGCTTTCTAATTTGATAAGGGAAAACAATCACCTGGAATACTTTTATCTATGCAGATTTGTGTTTTAAGATAGGGTCTATACCTCTACACTTTTAACCAGCACAATAGACAGTGCTTCTTAATCTTTAAATCTTTAACTTAACGCCTAAGAGCCAAAGAAGGGCATTGTTAAAACACAAATTCCCATCACCCCCTCCAAAGATGCTGATGTAGTGGGTGTTGAGATTCAGCAGGTAATGAGATTCCAGGCAATATCAGTGTTTCTGGTCACATTTGGAAAAAGTCTTTAGACCTTTCTGATTCAGGTGCTCTGAATTACTCTAAACAGCTCAGCACTATTTCACTGTTTCCACAATTCATTGGTTATCTGTTAGTTATCTACAGAGAAAAAAAGTTTTAGCATGTGGGTTAAAGACTAGACATATTTAGATGGGAGGGAAAGGTGGGAAATGATTCAGTGTTAGAGCGGGCAATCATAAACCCTAATGTAAGAAAACAGGTGTTTAGCTGAGAGCTTGATTACAATGTGCCAGCACAACACAAGCTCCTGGCCAGGAATCAGTTGGTTTACAGTGGGAATATATGTATCATGGATGCAGTGGGGCAAGCTAAAGGGAGAGACAAGTTTGTTAAGATAAACTGCGAGCATCAAACCAGTGCCTTTGTCTTATTTCTTCCACTGAAGTGTTTGGTTCAACAAATAAAAATCCTTCAGTTAGACCTGTGTACACTTCATCTGTTGACTCCTCCTGCCCATATCCTTCATTCTTTCTTCTACAGAACCTATTGTTCTCCAAAGAAAAGTGCCTTTTTCCTCACACCAGGATGCATGCACAACCTGTCCATGAATATAACTGGGGTTTGAAGAAATAGGAAAAGCAAAAACAAAGTCCAAATGCCCTGTGATGTATAACCTCAAAAAGTATTAAACCTCAATAGAGATACTGACATTATCCTAATGCAGTGACTACAAGCGAGCTCGACCACCCTTCCTTGACTGAGATGGACAGCTTACTTTCTAGGGTGACATGATGAGGGATATCAACATTGTGCTCTCCTCCAAACACTGGTAGCTCCCGCAAATGATTTCAACAGGGAATCATTACAGGTAACCAAAGTCCTGAGAGCTTCTAACCCATAGTGTACAGCTTAGAAGGGCAGACTCCAGTGCAGTATTCCAGTAGTGATCTGAGAGTTTTACCTACTTGAAAAACGTAGTTGGCCAGTTGGGTCAGCCATGATTCTACTATATGTTCTGCTGATGCAAAATAATTAAGCTGCAAGCTTAAGGTGACAGGAAGATAGTTGCCTAACTATACTGTTTTCTCTAGGATGTCAGTCTGAAGTATACCTCCCATTGCTTGCTGCTATGCTAGTGGAGACTTGTCTATGCAGTCTTCAAGATCAGAAGCTGTTGAGTTTTCAGACAAGCCCAAGATGGTAAACTGACAATATCTTGAGCTCACCTCTTTTCCACAGACAAATAAAATTGCATCTAGATATAAATTATGGCCTTGGAAAGAGAACTGAGGGTCGACAGACCAGTGTCTCCAGAAGAAAAAGTGGTAAAACAAACATCAACCGGAAAGGCTAGGAAAAGCTGAAACATGGTCTTGTCAGGATCGTTGCATGGCACTGGGACCCAGGGTCTGGAGGGACACAAGTGATACAGATACTTTTCCCAGAGGCTGAAGGGTTTACTCCTACCACCTTGGGTGCCCCAGCATCTAGGAACTGCACCTGAGAAGGGAGTGCACGCATCCTGGTGCGAGGAAAAAGGCACTTTTCTTTGGAGAATAATAGGTTCTGTAGAACAAAGAATGAAGGATATGGGCAGGGAAGTGTACACAGGTCTAACTGAAGGATTTTTATTTGTTGAACCAAACACTTCAGTGGAAGGAATAAGACAAAGGCAGTTGTCCACTGTATAGAGACACTGCCAATTGCCCTCTCAGACTCTTTCGTTTGTGTGGTACTGGCACCAGCAGCAAACACCATATTGGAATTAGGGTAGGCACTGGGGGATGCCATATTGGAACAGTGTTAGAGGTCAAAGTCCCCAAACCTCTGCCATCAGCAGATCATGGGATAGTTTGTTCTCCTGTTAGAATTCTTGCTGCTTCCAGGGTAGCAGAAGGCAGTCAGAGCCTGCGACTCTGGTGCAGGAGTTCATGGCCACCGACCAGCACCTACATGCTGAGTCTGGACAGGGTGTCACTCCTCGATGCCCGTCGACTGGCGGGTTGCCTTTCCTCCACTGCTGGCCACTACACCCACTGAAGAGAAGGGAGAAAAGGCATCTACTGGCCGGGTTTTGGGCCAGTGCCCATGCCAAGGCACAGGGGAAGAAGGGGCAGAGCACACATGTGTGGGGCTTGGTGGCGGACCTTCCCGCTCCACTGTGGCAGTTTTTTCAAGGAAGACCCAGGAGAGATACCTCCTCTCCTCTGCCTGGAGCCGTTGCTGACCTGACTGCTTGCCTGCAGCCAAAAGGCCCCCACACTGCCAGCTGGAACTCCTGCTCCAGGCCTGTGTTCTGGGATCTAAAATCCTAACACAGTAACACAAGACCATTACATCAAGACATGGAAGGGAAGCCTTTTAGCCCAATCTATAGATATAAACACAGGCTACCCAACCCACCCTCCCCCCAAAAAAAGAGAAATGACAGAAATTTGCCCTAAATGATGGATCAAAACAAAACCCCAGAGAAAAATTTCAATGCAAGCAAATTAAGTAAACTACCTGAAGATTTCAAAGCAATAATCTCAATTAATGTTATTGAAATGAGGAAAACAACAGATGAACAAAATAAGATCCACAACAGAGAAGAAGCTATGAGAAAGTTCCAGACAGAATTATAAAAGCTAAAGAACACATTAGTTGAACTAAAAAATAACAAAACAAAACACATACTAGAGGGTCTCAACAGTAAACTGATCATATTTCCTTGAGACAAAACAGGACCTGGGGATGAAAAAATAAGATGCAGTATGTGTTACTTTGTATTCATGAAAAGGTAAAAGGATAACAAGTTTTGTTATGTGAATATATTGAGCTAACAATTATTCTTCAGTCACAGAACTCAGACAAAAATTTCGGTAGACATAGAGGGGGACTGCCTTTCACCACAATCGTACCACTAATATTTCTCCAGTGACGTAATCTGACGTAGCAAATTTTGGTCTTTCAACACCTTATCATAAAACTTCTCACAGTCAGTCACACAATTTTGTTTTACAATGAACATAGCTCTCATTGCCTCAACACTTAATCTAGATTTCTCCTGTGATCACATACTGTTCATAACAGAAAATATATTCTCAAGAGGCACTATACTTCCTGAAGACAAAGAATAAACTCTACAATATTACAAAAGTCTTGAAAGTCTAAGTGTTTTTCACTCATTGAAGAAAAAGTCTTCATATAAATGGCCAGGATCAGTACAAGGATGAAAAACAAACTTAGTGCTTCTGTAAGCCCAGCTCTAAATGTCCTGCCTAAAACACACGCTGCTTTAACCATCCCAGTACCAGAAATGCTCAATAATCAGCCCAGCGCAGTGCCAAAAATGCCCACAGTGCCAATAACTCCCCCAGTGCCAGAGAAAGCAGTTATCTGTGGCTCAACCACACTGCAGTGTTCTGCTCCCTTTGAAAAAACAGGCAAGTGAGGGGCAGGGGCAGGGGAATCCTTTTCCCATGCATCCCCTGTTTCCTCACAGGTGGGGCGGGAATAGCAGTAGCAACCCTGGCCCACTGCAGTCAGCACCAGCAAGGGCCATCTTAAATGCAGGGCAAAGAGGGCCGCTGCTTTTGAGGCCCCTCAACAGACTAGACCTGGGACAACTCATCTGCCCCTTTTGTCTCACATGAAAGAAAGCCCTGGTTTATTAAAAATGGGACAAAACTGACATTTATATTAAAACAATAGGATGGTTTGGAAATACAGAAAAAATGGTAGTGTCCCATTTGAAACAGTAGAATCAAAAATAGATGAGAATTTTCCTAACATGGGCAAGGAAACAGATTTTCTGATCCAGGAGGCTCAAAGAATCACAAACAAACAAAAAAAAACAGACATACACCAAGACACATGGTAATTAAAGTGACAAAAATCAAAGATACAGAGAGAATTTTAAAAGCAGTTAGAGAAAAATGAGTCACATACAAGGGAACCCACAAACAATGGTCTGCAGATTTCTCAATGGAAACTTTACAAGCCAGAGGGGAATGGCATGATAGAGCCAAAGTACTGAATACTTTATCCACTAAGTTATCACTTGGAATTAAAGGAGTGATAAAGAGCTTTACAGACAAATGAAAGTTACATTGCAACAAAACTAGTCTTGCAAGAAATACTAAAGGAATTTCTATAAAATTAATGAAACCTCACTTAGAAAGACAACAAAAATATAAAATATGGGGGTGGGTAGGACAGTAAAAATATGAATGGTTCGAATGAGCTTGAGATTAACTTGCTTGCAATTTAAAATAGGTTATAAACAAAACATCAATAAGATCCCATCTCTCACCTGTGAGAAGGGCTATTGTCCAAAAGACTAGAAACAAAGTAATGTTGAGGATGCAGAGAAAGAGAACTTATGCACAGTTGGTGGGATGGTAGATGGTGCAACCGCTATTGAAAGTTATGGAAATTGTTCAAAAAATTGAAAATACAAATTTCAGGTGTTGCTGTTATCTTATTTCTTGGTATTTATTGGGAAAACACATAAACAGTAATTTGAAGAGATATATGCACCTTTGTATTTATTGCAGCATTATTTACAATAGCCAAGAGTTGGAAGCAATGTGCCATTGACAGATGAGTGGATAAAGATATGAATATGCATAAATATGTAGCATACATTCACACGCACGCACACAGACATATAATGCGATCCTACACAGCTATACAAAATGAAATCCTGTCAATTGAACATGATAAACTGTAAAGGAATTATTCTTAATGAACTAAGTCAGAAGGACAAAGGAAAGTATCACATTATTTCACTCACATGGTATATAGGGAAGCCAAACAAATGAAGTTAATTAAACAAAAATAGACTTTTAGTCTATAGTATGAACTAGTGGTTACCAGAAGGGGAAGGGCGCAAGTTGGGTAAAAAGGGGTCAATTATATGGTGAAGGATATAACTGGACTGTTTGTGGTGAACTGAATATATTATGTGTTGATATATTATATATTATAGATATTGATTTGTTAACTTACAGTGAGGTGTACCTTAAACCTAAAGGATGTTATAATGTAATGTTCTTATGATACATTTTAATTAAATAAAAGATCAGAAGCTACTGGATGGATCAAGAAACTCTCCTGGATTCCTCCTTCATAACCTCTTCTTCCTCTGGATGTACATCTGGCTGGGGAAGAACTATCTAGAAGCTATAGCTAGCTGAACCATACATTCCTTATCATCCTCCACAACCATTTCATCTCAGAAAACAATGTTTTAAAATATTTTCTATCTGATTATCAAGACACTGTATTTATTTTAAAAACTGGATGGAAAATAAAAGTAATTAATAAATATTTCAGATGTAGTCGTGAACAAATATTGTGGTTATCTCCTAATTCTTGTTTTCAGAAATCACCAGTAACTTTTGTTTTATATTGGTTTGAATTTATGAGGATTATGTCCTACTATTTTGTAACATAGTTTTACATTTAATAATGCTCCATAAAATATAGCCCCGTGTCATTACCAAATTATGTGATGGTTGCACAGTGTTAGTATCCATCTCAGAAACCTGAGCCCTCTTGTTCCATTTATTACAAAAGTGCCACTTGGCGCCTCTCATCTAGACCATCTATCAAAGACACTCACTCTTTCAGAATGATCCCAAGCCACAGAGGCCATCACTTCAAATATTTTTATCAGTATTTTCAACTTCCTATTCCTCTTATCAATGATTTGATAGTAAGTAGGTCAGTCCAGCAGTATCTGAGTAACCCTGTTCTCTCTGAAGCCAATGGCTTGGTTCAGACATTTACATTTTGAATGAAGTCAGACATCCTGAATCCTTACAACTATCAGCACAGAATAAGCTCCTTAGAAATATGCCGAAGGAATATGAGGCTATAAAATACTCTTCAAGTCAGTTATACTATTCAAGCAAAAAAAATGCACATTGCAAACCTGACTCCTGCCCACCCCCAACAGTTCATCCTGACAAAGTCTACCCTGTGTATATTAGAGAATATATTTCATCTTTGATTACTGTAGTTCCAAAGAGTAGTTTGTTTTTTTCTGGAAAGCACACAAAATTTGACCCCATATGGCCTTTACAAATTACCTTTTATAAAGGCAACATGATTGTAAAATTCTAGATATACAAGGAAAATTTAGGTTCTGGATTTTCAATGTGATATTTACAGCAACATTGTATATACATTGTAATTAGGTCTGTATGAGGCCCAGGGAGGGAGAGAAGGATGGAGGAAGACCCCTGGAGAAACACATGGAAATAGTGTTGAGAGAGAACAACACTTCCAGCTTCAATTATCTGACTACTTACTGAAGCCAAGGCCCAAGGATTTAAAATTATACTTATTTTCTGGAAAGCATCGTAAGATTCCTTTAGGCATACCAAAAGAGAGAACAGAATTTAACAGTGCAAAGTAGACCTAACAACCTACCTTCTCTGCTGGTTGAAATACAGTTTTTTTTCCTTTAAAATAATGTTGAAGGAAGGTGAACCTTTAAACCTACAGATTTGCAGTTTAACGCTGTAATTTATTTCTCTTGGCAACAGTTGCAATGTTCCTCGATTTATGCAGAGAAGAAAAACATAATTCCTCTATCTGAAATGGATGAAATTCAAGAAAGAAAAGAAAAATGAGGATTTTGACCTTTATTGTTAAAAGAAGAAAACAGACTTTGGAACTGTAATATTCCATTGTCCAATCCTCTGAGAATTTTGGAAGATAATATAGAAGAACATTTATGTCTTCAAAGTATTTTAAATTAAGTCTAAATCTCAGATAGTCCAAATACTACTGAATTTAAAAAATCTTATCAACTAATGGACGGATGAAAAGGTCTGGAATTTGAAGAAGCATGGGATAGATGATAGAATTAGTGAGTTGGGAAGGGATTATGTTCTTTTGGCAAAAGCCAAAACAGGAGAATTCAAAATGTCTTTATTCTTCAGCAAATTCCTAAGGTGTGGTTTTGTAATTTGTTTAGAAATGAGAATATTCTTGAAGTCAGACCCTTGGGATAAGTGGCCTGAGCTCTCGGCCAAAGGCAGTTGACCAAACTGCTATTCCACCGGGGCATGCCATCTGATCAGCTCTTGCACTGAATTTCTGGGAATGGAATACGTATCTTTCCATGATGGTTTACTTCCACACACTGACTTGATTATTATGCAATAACTGATCAGCACATTGGTCAGAATTTTTTGGAGGAAGAGAGGAAAAGCCATATTATGCTTCTGGCTTACTAATGAGGAAGTTTGGGTTAGGGAAGATGGAGGAAACAGGAAACCCACTATTGCTTGGGTTTTGTATCTTTCATGTTTTATTCAATTACAGTAGTTTTTAAAAAGTTACTTATTTTTTAGTTAACATAAGGGAGTCAAGAATCCCAGTAGACATTTACTATCTAATTATTAAATTCACTTGGAGAGATGGATACTTCATAGATCTTTGTTTGCATTAATATTTATTAATCTCAAGTTGTTCACACAAAAAGAAAAAAATTGAGACTCATTTCATATGAAATGTGGTGACCTTTATTAATAAGCAAGAAAAAGGCTGACAGTAATAGGGGGAAAACGAAAACTCCGGAATCTGAGCAGACAGCACCATAATACTTACTGGGTTTGCATAACTGAGACACATGGTGGCCTAAGGAAATGAGTTGGCACTGAAAATTTTCACTGGGGTCCCTGAGAATTTCCTTGTTAAAGTTATTGTGGCATCGTATGATTTTTTACTCCAATGGCTTTGATCCTCTTAGGGTTTGAAACCTGAGGAGGATGCCAGATAGCCAAAAAAAAATCTCTGATTTTCAATGGAACAGCCAAAGATCAACAGGGCAGTGATAGTTCTGACTTTCAGATTCTCTTCCCTTGTTAACACAGAGCTGGCTTCTGGTCTCATTAAAATATATTGAGCCTTTTTTTAAATCATTACACAGCTTTTAAGTTAACTTTAAGAAAATCAACTTTATTGCAGGGACATTGCATTATAACATTATATAGGTTTATGGTATACATCGCAGTCAATCTACATCTATTAGTTCAGTTTTCCTTCAGTATAGAATTAATCACCATTACCCCATTTGCCCCATCCCATCCCTTCTCTTCCTGAAACCACTGATTTGCTTTTATTGACTAAAAGTCTATTTTTGTATTTTTGTTTGACTTAATTTGTTTGCTTAGTATCTTTATATACCACACTGAGTGATAAAACTTTTTAATTAAAAAAGAAAATTTGCTTACTGTACAGAACTTGAGGAAAAAAACACATCTAAGCAAAGACAACAGCATAAATATCTTTATTTACTCGATTTTGCTCCATCCCATCTCTTCTCCACCTACTATACACAAGAGTTGAGAGGAAAAAGGAAAATACAGGGTTTTTAATTTTTCATTTATTATGACATCCTAAGTACTTCCCCATGTCATGAAGATTTTGTTGAACTATCACTGTTAATGACTATTCAAAATTTTATTATGATTTCTCAAACCACTGCTCTGCTGTTGAATACATTTAAATTCCTCACAAGTTATATCAGTTATGATTTTTTCATGGACTTCTATAACTCCCACTATCTTCCAAATGTTCAATGTTACTTGCAATCTTTTTTTTTTTTTTTTCTCCCAGACCCATACGTGAACCCATGTCCTTGAGCTGTACATGGATTGTGCTCCTTTGGAGGTAGCTGACTTAACTGCTACTCCACCAGAGCATACCCTCCCAGTCTGTTTTTGTCTCCTCTTTTTCTTTTATAAGGAAAGATACAGGCAGGGATGAAAGTCAGTAGACAGGCAGGCAGGAAGATGCAGTCTCACATATTTTATTTAGTTGTTAATTTTGGTAGTTCTCTTTGGCCCTGGTCATGAAGTGGGGGATCTTGGGGTGTATGTAGACTATGTCTAGTGGACTAAACTGATAGGCCACCAGGGTGGCCTCTTTTTCTTTCTTACATTTCTCCTTGATTACTTTTATTGATTTTCACTTTTTTTTTAAAAGTCCTTTATATATACTAGTGTCTCTCTCTGTGCTCAGACTTGTCTACTGAATCTGAAGCCCTATATTCCTCTATCTCTTAAATATCTTGGCCTTAGGTTTACACAGTTAACACAAACTCAGAAAAGTCATAACCTTTAGTCAGTATGCAAAATGCTCCACATAGCACTTCTCACCTGGTTAACCAAATCAGAATGCTGATAACGTCCTCAAATTCCTCTCTCATACTGAACCTTCTCAAATTCCTGTTTCCCTTTGAGTTTGCATTTGTAACGGAATAATCAGACTGGAAGGAGGTGCCTGCCCCTGGGTTACACACTATGGATGGCCAGGCTATTCCAGTGTGCACAGGACAATTCTGCTATGAAATACTTGAGATGGCACAGATCTTCACTGCTTTATCTAATAAAGTTCTTTTTCTTTGAATGAAAGAAGAAATACTGTGGTAATGGTGGCTACATTATTTAACTATTCTTTGTATACTAACTTATATAGCCTATGTATCACTGTAGAGAGGTAGTTCACAAATATTTCTAGAACATTATCTGTGATGTGGGAGACTTGGAGAGATACAGCAGACTCTAAACTCGGGAAGTGTCGATGTAAGTGAAGAGATGGGAGGTGCCTGTGAGAGAGTAATGTAAAGAGTGGGGATGACCTTCACAGTCATACTGAAGTGTTTGACCCTGTAGATAACAGGTATTAGTGAGTTTCAGTTGTTGGATGTGCCATGATAAAAACTTTCTGAAAGATGAATCTGGAGCAGAATGTAGGATGGCGCAGAGATAGGAAATGGATCGGAATCCTCCTGTGTGCGTCATCAGACTTTCCTGGCCTTTCCTCTAATTCCAGTCTATTTGGAGACATGCACAATTATGCATGTGCAAAGGACATGTCCTTGTTTGGGGCTCTTACCCCTACTTCTTGTGTTGCCCAGAGGGTTCTTGGGGAAGTTAGCTCCCCAAGGAACATACTCTGACTAATGTGGGACAGAAGTCCATGGAAAAATGCTTTCTTTCTCCTTTTTTTCCTTCAGGCAGATCATGCAAAGAGACATTCTTAAGACTTTGCATTGGTTTGATGGGACAAGTTGGCCAGTGGTCTCCTGGCATAGTGGGAAATTTGACAACAGTCTTGTAGTGACTCTCATTCCTATTCTCATGCCTGTGCCCAAACAAATGACTTATGCAGAAGATTTTATCTCTGCATGTCCTGTGCATTGAAGGAGGAAAGGATCTCATTGCCTTTCCCCTGAGAGGCCTGCCTTCTCAATCTAAATCAGAATCCCCCTAGAGTACTTATTATATTTTTTAATTATATTTTTATTTGGACACACATTATATAGATATAATGTATGTATGTATATGTCTATACACACACACATATATATATGTCTCTCTCCAGTTTTGACTATAAGATCCATGAAGCAAAGATCATGTCTTTTTTATTCATTATTTATATACTTAGAACTTGATAAAAATTATTCATCAAGCAAAATGTCACCTGATGCTTGGTCTTTTCCCTCAGAATGGTTAAACGAAAGCTAATATATAGCTCAATGGTACTTATTTTTAGGACACACCTGTGCTGTGTAACTGGTCGATTTACAGAGGACAATGGGATTTACAACCACAGATCAGAAAACAGAGACGGCTGAACCATATCCTCGTCAGAATGGAGCGCTATGGGAGCTAGCCAGACAAAATGGAGGCAAAGAAGAGACAAAGATCAAAAGGACACATTAAACCCTCAGCCCTCTGTGTCATGACAGTTCTGGTTCAAACCAAGTTAGGACTAGAAGTCGGCATGTTCCCCTGGTCTAGAATACTCACCCTCTTTCTCCCACCCCCAAGTCTGCAGACATCAGAGACCTAAACAGCCCCCACCTTTCCCTTCTTTGAAGGACGGTTACAGCCTAGATTCCACATGGCTGGAGCAGAGACGACTGTCTGAGCAAGAACTCCTGTCTCTCTATTTGGTCAAAGAAAGAAATTTCCTTTTGCTGTTTCCTACTTACGGCCCTCAATCTTTAGTGGGAAAAAGAACTCAGTCAATATTGGTGAAAAACAATAAATATGATTTGAAAACTGTTCTCCAAATTCGAAATTTTTGAGGTCCAGTTGTCAGAAGCTATATTCTATTTCACTTTTGTCAGGAGTGGGGGTTAGTGGGCAAAGTCTATTTTTTTCAGTCTCCTCTGGTTTTCTCATCACGTAACAGAAAACCATATTTGGCATTAATTAGGATAAAATCAAATTCTATTAATTCATTATCAGATTTATGATTTTCTGATCTAATTTCTTTATTTCAATTTTGTGCACACCAAGTAAAACATCCCTTCCCCAATTCAAGGTTTGCATACATGCAGATCATCTACCCTGTTACATGGTGTCCTAAATTAAGCCAAGAGTTCTGAGACCTTCCCTGTTCTCTTTCCAGAGACATCTTTGAAGATCAGCTTGAGGCTAGCACAATTAAAAAAAAGAAAAAAGAAACAAAACAGGGAAATATATGAGCACCACTGTATGCTTTGTGCATCCACAGACCCATTGAAGGAGGAATTGTGAGCTATAGTTTACAGCTGAACAAAAAGGAGGCTCGGAGAGATTAAGTGAACTGACCAAGTTCACATAGCTAAGTGGTCTCATTCCAAAGCTGTAGTGTTAACTATTACATTTAATAATTGCTTGAGTCTGCTAAATTTCCGTTTCTTCTGAGTGAACAGTGGGGTTTTTCTTGCCCTGTGTAATCATTGTTAGTCCTTCAGGGCAACAGAGAAGTATCTGAATCAGGACCTCTGACCTTGTCATTCATTCTTTTTCTTACTGTTCAGTTAACTGCAAGCTCCCTAAGGAATGGAAATGAAAGTGCTTTGGACTTCAGAGGAGCAGGCCTAGTCAGAGAAACTACCCCAAATTCCTCACAGTAAGTCCAGGATCATGCTTTTCATATTAATGTAGTCTCTCTCTTCCTGCATTTCTCTTTGTCTGTCTTAAAAACAGAAAGACACACACATGCATGCAAACACTCTCTCTCATTCTTTCTCTTTCTCTCTCTCTCTCTCTCTCTCTCTCTCTCTCTCTCTCTCTCTCTCTCTCTCTTTCTGCATCTATTGGCCTGCCTTATTCCTTTACTTGGGTGGAATAATAACAAATAAGAAGGCTACCCTCTTTTAACTTTTTCTTTATCTTTGCTGAAATGCAATTTTGTTTAAAACTGACCTCTGAGGATTTATAGTTTTTACAATTGGGCACAGTAACAATTTAAACTGTAGTTTCTCGTCATTAGATCTAAATCTATGGAAATAAATCATGGTGAAAAGCTCATTATTTCTTAATTACAGGCCATATTAGTATCTAGCTTTAGGAATTCCCCAGCAGGTTAAAGGAACATTTTGGTTTAGAAGAAAGTTTTTGCTTAACCTTTCTGCTAGTGCATTATCAATAAAGTGCCATTATAATTTGTTTAATATAAAAATAAGACAAAAAGAAAAACACGAAAAGACATATTTTGAATATTTTGGATATGAGTCAGAAGAACAGCATCAACCCCTTTTCGTTAGAATTCTCTCATTTGTAGTAAATCTTAGGGAAGACTCATAAACTACAGTGTTGATTTTAATCCAGGTAGAAAATGTGGGTAGGCAAAATTTGTTTTGCATCCAAAGGAAAATTAGGGTGCAATTAATGCTGATCTGAATTGAACTTTAGTAAGTAACAGCCATCCCCCAAAGTTATGCTTAGATATTAAAATTTTTTTATTTTTGAATAACATATTCAGTATATTATCCAAATCCATTTGAGACTTTCCCTACCACACAGAAACTTAATATACTATGAGCTGAGATGAGGGAATAATTTAAATGAAGACTCCCTTTAGCAAGTAATTAAGTCCCTGTGCACGAGAGCTGTAAGGGCTGTGTCAAGTCCGCCACCGTTATTCCATTCCTGGGGAATGTGGTCTCATAACAGCCTTTCCTTCCTGTGAACTCCCTCGTGCTGTCTCCCTTCATCTTTTTTGTCTCTGCACTTCAGTCACCATGCCAACCTTTCATTCACTTTGTAGCTGTTGTACGGAGCACCTGCCTCCTGCCAGGCACTGTGCTCACTGCTGGGAATAAGGTAGGGGACAGGACAGAAGTGGTCCCTGCTCTCACAGAGCTGTCAGTTTAGAAAGCAGAAAAAGGATTTGAGTTAACAAATTAAAGGTGAAATAAATGTTACAAAAGAGTTGGGAGTAATGGTGCCAGGGAAGTAAATAAACATCACAGGGGAAACCAACAAACAGGACCTGTAGGACTCTAGGGAAATGCATCATCTCCTTTTTTTCAAAATTCTGGAGAACTGAAACATTTATAATAACAATGCTAATGATATCAAATAATATTTAGTGACTATCTGAATGAAAGGTATTAAAATAACTATAAACCTTAATTGTATTACTGTTAAGTGAAAGAAGTCAAACCATATGACTCGAACAATATGACAGACATTCTGAAAAAGCAAGTATTCAGGACAGTAAAAAGCCAACCAACCAACCACCAGTGTCTGGCACACCCTGGTGGCTTAGGAGTTAAGTCTGCAGTCTCTGGCCAGTGTAGTCCACATACATCCCAAGGACCCAGGTTCAAGATACACTGCTGGGGTGAAAACCAAGATAAACAACTAAATAAAATAATAAAAGTTTCTTCCTCTCTCTTCCTGCCTGCACCTTTCCTTAAAAAAAAAAAAAAAAAAAAAAAAAAAAAAAAGATCAGTTTCTGCCAGGGGTTGTGGGGGGAGGGATGAGGACAGGTGAGTTATAGGAGATTTTTAGGGCAGTGAAATTGTTCTGAATGATACTGTTATGATGGGTGCATGTCATATATTTTTCCAAATGCATAGAATGTACAACACAAAGAGTGAACCCCAATGTAAAGTAGAAGCTTCATTTAAGAATGTATCAGCATCGGCTTATGGATTGTAACAAACACAACACACTAGTCCAATATGTTAATGAGGGATACTAGGAGCAGGGAGTCAGGTGGGATATTGAAATCTGTACTTTCCACTCAATTTTTTTTTTTTATAAGTCTAAGTAGTTAAAAAAAATAAAATCTAAAATCTAAGCAACTCTGTGGAAGGTACTAACATCAGCATGTTTTTTCAGGTGAGGAAGAAGGACTTACAAACATGTCTGATTCTCCAGAGACAGTAAACTAGGACTTGAATCCATACCGCGCGGATGAAATGCCTGTCTGGATGCTCAGCAAACCACAAACCTCACTCCCATCTTTAACTGGCTCTGTACCCTTCTCTCTTCCCTTAGCTGTTAATAACCTCATTATTCTCTGAGCATTTGGAATGAAAACCTCAGAAATGCATTTGTCTCCTTTTTTTCTCTATTACAACCCACTGAGACGATCATTCGACACATCCCATGGATGCTCCTTTCACTGTGTCTTGGCCTCACCCTCTCCTTACACCCTTTTTAGCTGTGAATCACTGCTGTGGCACATGCCGTTATTAACTCTTCTCCATTTCTATCACCTCTTCCTATTCCACCTGCTTCTCAGCTCTGGCTTCTTCTCTTGTCTCCCTCCATGTCCCCATACTAAATCTGGACTGATCTTCCTAACAATTATCACCAAGGCAGGTCCTGGGTACTCCATGAGTAAGTGCATTTTGATGACAAAGAGAATAAGGTTGCTGCTGCTATTAACAAAGAAAAGAATGTAACTGATCATTTATTTCTTTAAGCTTAATTACAAAACATCAAAGCAGAATGTGGGTGGCAGTCCAAACAACTATAGTGGGCTTTACTGTCTGGGTGCTTGTGTGTGCCATTTTTTCTGATTTGAGAAAGATCTACCTAAGGTCAGCATTCATTTTTCATTCCTCTAACCCTGTTCCCGCCCCCATGGGTAGTCCTTTTATTAAAGTCTTCTCATTTGAGTCATCTGGGGGTGAATTCTGTTTCCTACTAGCATGCTTACTAATAAAAAGGATATTCAATGCATATTAGCCACACTAATTTAGAACTGAAAGACATTTCTATCTCTTTTGTTGCTTTTGTTGTTGTATGTGTTTACTTTTAAGTATAAAGATTTTACAACAATAACAAGTTGAAATGCCTTTCAGTTCTTATTCTGCATCCCTACTTTGTTTTTTTTTAGAATAGTCTTGTTACGCACTCAAAAAGTATAATTTACCTTTAAAGGCATGATCATTTATAACTTTGTTACATCTGTGTGATTTTATTTAAAAAAAAAATCTCAGCTGTTCTTCCTTTCCTAAAGAATTGACTTAAATGGCATAACATAGAAATAAGTGAAACACAGAATTCAATATAGATATTTCTATGTAGCTGTTTTTCAGGAACACCTGTAGGGCCTAAATCATGCCATTAAAAGATCCAGAACACTTTAACAAATCACTTTATTAGCCTAAAAACTGCTTCATTTATTCTTTCCTAAAACTCATGTTCTATTAGAGTGGAACTTGGTTATTAACCTTTTGTATTTCAGATATTTTCACTGGAATTAGTGGAGGAAGGTTTTAAAATCTAATGCTCATTAAACGATCTGATTGTTCTCTTCCATGACTTAATTCAAATACATCCTAGTGTTCACAGTTTTCCATAGTCACACCAGTAAGTGGTAAATTGATTAACTCAATCATAGTTACAGCCAAAATATGACCATTTCCAGAAAATTCACATGGGAAAAAAATTCCACATCACTTAGTGGATGTTTACTGATATAGCCTTGTTACACTCTCCTGGTAACCTTAGGCAAGTCCTTTAACCTCTCTGAATTTCAGTGTTTAGTCTACAGGATGGGGCTGATAATACTTTCTTATATACAAACCATGTTGTAAAGCATGGTATAAATATAAGAAGATAGCCTCTCAATCCTATATTTAAAGAACACATTTGATAGTGCTTTTTTTAGTATCTTATTGTCTCGAGTCAAAATATTCTGAAGAATATGTTGGCTAGTCTCAATTGGAAGCTATAACCAGAGAAAATCATCAATATGGCTGTAGGTGAATAATTTTTGATCATAAAATGACATCTATATACATATACATGTATATACGTGTATATAGATGTGTGTGTATATATCTATATATGTACATCTATATCTATATCTATATATCTCACATCTCCTTTCTCCTTTCCTTTGGTAACAAATAACATTTCTGCAAAATAAATAATATCCTAAGTTGAGCATTTTTCTTTTATATCTATGGTCATCAAGAGGAAAACTTGGGAAATATATTCCTGTTTGGTATGATTTTGCTGTAGACATTTCAGAATGATTATAAGGAACTCTCCTATTGATTCTTTTTTAAAAAGCATAGCCTTTCTTATGAATCTTTTTTTCTGAAAAACATTTCCTCCTGGACTTTCTCAGCTAGTACTTTGGTATTTATGGCCTAAGTGTTTTAGTAAATGTAAGAAAACAGTGTTCAATGGAAAATCTAAGAGGAAATATGAAGAATCTATGTTTTTTAAGCTAAATGAACCCATTTGGTTGTATTGATATCAGTATTTAGCCTGAAATCAAATGGGGAAATAAAAGGAAGATGAGGTAAAATACAATCTAGATAGGCAAATGTGCCTTGAACACATGTGTTTTCAATTGTGGAATACCTGCAGCAAATTTTTGGTTCTGAACTCCTTTCATATATCCATTCCTCCCATTTTGAGATCTTTTTCTCTTTTCCTTAAAACAGACAACTTGTGATAAAAGAGTAATATACGTAATCCACTGGTCTGGAAAGGCTAATTGCTATAATAGAAGCAACAAAACATTTAAAATGAACATAACATATTTATTTCTCACTGATGTACTGAGAGTTCACTGTGGTCGATGGAGGGTGGGCTCTGCTACACATTCATTCAAAGATCCAGACTTCTTCCATCGTGTAGTCCCACCTGTTCTAAGTCCTTGGGGGTTACCTCTATTCAGCTGGCTGGTAGGGAAATGGATGAAGACCATGTTTTGAAGGTACTTATGGGTCAGACCAATAAAAGACACACCTCAGTTTATCTCATAGTGTAGTCTCATGAACATACATAACTGCAGGGTAGATTGGAAAAAAATTAATAGTATTCCCAGGAAGAAGAAGAGAATATGTAGCACTTAGTGGATCCTAAAACATGCCAGGTACTTTTCTGAATCCAGGTGATGAATCAATTTATTTAATCTTCAAAATAATCCTAAGAGATATCTTAATTATCTCATTTTCCAGAGGAAGAAACTGAAGCACAAAGAAGTTACTTAACTTGGTTGAAGAAAGGATATGGCCTCTAATAACCTGGATTGAGAACTCACTTCTTAACTATTACATATTCTGCCTTTCTGTACAAAGAGGGTTTACAGAATCATGTTCCTGATCACGAAATATAAAATATATTTAAATATTAAAAATCACTGTTAATCATCTAGGCTTATAGTGTAATAATACCTAGCATAGGCACACTGGCTACATGAGGAGTTTCTCCCAAGAAATGTAAGCATTAGAGCCTTTAGGATGGTTTTTCCTTTGCTCATTAGTTAATTCTACTGATTTTATAATGGAACTCTCAAGTGAATTTAAGAACTTGTAAGCATAAAGACCTTTATAACAAAAATTTTAGAAACAGTAAAAATTTGGAAATAGCCTAATAATAAGCATAGGTTAGATAAATTGTGAGATGAATTTAAATATATGTACACATTTATATATTATACTTATTCTATAAATCCTAAAGATGAAAATATACATGCATACTATGACATGAAATGTGTGTTTAAACATAATCTACAAAGATGTATTATATGATATGTATGTACATATATATCAGGATAATATTTTTTAAAGTATGTGTTTACAAAGAAAAACCTTAAAAAAGACACATAACACAATGTTAATATTATTTAACTCGAGGCAGTAGAATTTTTTATTTTTAAAATGTTGTTTTTTCATTTTCTAATTTTCCCTAAAAACATGTTTTTAGATATGTTTTACTAGGGGTCACTGTTTTATGTGACATAAGTTAGCTAAAAATTGTGAGTGCTATAGATCACATTTTGTTATCGTTATCAAAATCATTCAATAGCAGAAAAAACAGATTCTTGATTAGCCAGATCCTTGAATTTCTTTACCTCAAATATCTGGGAAAATTCTAAAGAGGCTTCTAAAAGGATCTGTTCAGATCAAATATTATAAAATTAATTGGCCTTTTATTGCTTAAAATCTTCTGAAATATCTCTATGGCTAAATTATTGGGGAGCCCTGAATTAATAAAAGAAAATCAGAAATGATATTTCCAATTTTCATGGCTCATATTTGAGCTTCTAGTGAGTGAGACAGAAAATCTGATTTAGTTCAACACACATTTATTATAATTGCATTATAATATTTATTATAATTGTATTATGCCATTTACCATCGCTTCAAGAGGAAGCCCAGTAATTAGAGACCTCAGCAGTCAGTCATTTTTGCCTTCCCTCAAAGTGTAGGATAGGACACCCCTGGGCCTCTGCCCACCGAGAAGATTGCACTATAATTGTGTGTTTATCTCATGAGACTATATCCTTGAATCCAGAGTATATGAAGCCCCAACACCCAATGCAATCCCTGGAATATGGCAGGCACTCAATAATTTTCTTCTGGGAAAATCTACTCCTCATTATTTTGCTCCTTTTGAACATTTAATTAATTGCTCATTAGTATTTCTTTCAAAAGACAAGCTACATAAGGGGAGAAATCCTTGGTCAGTCATAAACATTTCATGAGAGCTGAATTAGAGGGTTATAAAATAATTTTAAAATCAGTACTTGCCCTTGTCGACCTCACACTCTTACTGAAATGGTGCCGAGAACCCTAGAGAAAGAAATCTGAAAAGGTGTAACGGCATGAGGGAATATATTCATATATAAATACTTTAGTTACTATAAACCAGCATCAAGAAATTAAATCCCACCAAGCAGATGAAGAAACTGGTTCTTCAAATGGTTAAATGACGTCTTTATTGGCATGATTTTCCATAGGGTTTCATTTACTCTGGGAGTGTCTTGATTAATTTGAACCCTGAACCACTTTATCCTTAGAAATGTAAGAATTCTGCAGCCTGAATCTACACGGATGGTGGAGGGGTGGCAAGGCAAACCTTTCGCAGAATGAAAATGTAAAGAGTGGTCACATGTTGGGGTAGCTATTTTGGGAATGTCATTCTGAAAAGGGTTTGAAATGAGGCAAGGAAAAAAAATGCACTAAAACTATTTAGTACATATATGGCACAGAGGAAAACGATAAGGAAAAGCAGAGATAAACTTGTCTGGGCTTTACGCACTGAAAATGACATACTCTGTTGGGGAGTAACAAAGCTTCCTGAGGTCTAAGAGTATTGATTACATGGAAAACTGGGAGTGCTGCACAGTGGAAGGAGCATCAGTGTTGACTTCAACTAGATCTGTCTTTGAATCATCTTGGTTGAGCAAGTACCTTGGGCTCTGAGCCCAGTTTTCTCATTTGTAAAATGGGGATAATAATAACTAACCATATATGGCTAAGTGAGATGAAATATTTACTATCTTCTATTAATATCAGCATCCTGACACACAGAGATGCACAAGAAAAATTACTTTTTGCTTCTTCTCCCCTTAATTTTATTTAACTTAATCTATAAGGCATTTCTCTTCAAAGCAAGCTAATTGAGAGGCTGGGGAGACAGTATTTGTTTTCATGACCTCTAGATGGTGATCTAACAATGTCTGAGCGGTGGGTTGGAGGGTGGCTCTCTGAGAAGGAATGTGGCACGTGCTCAGTGCCTGATTATCAGGTGAAATATGTCCATGGTGCACAGTATTCTGCAGAAGAAAATGATCAAATTTAATGGCATCTATTTGGAGAATTTATGGGGTTTTAAGTTCTAAATCAATGGGACAGACCAAGATCCTATTTTAAGGAATGGGAGAGGGGACTGTCATGTCAAGGAGAGAGGAAGAGGTCTTCATATGAAGGGAGGCCTGGCCTGTAAATGTTTGTGTTGCCTTAAGACATGTTTCTCTGACAAAACGCTTGTTTCTGAAAGATGACTCTGTATCTAAGTCATCTTTATTATTTAAGGTAATGAAAACAAGCTCCTCTAGAGACCTGCAGGGACTTGATTAGCTGTAGCTCCACATACTAAGGTGTCATATATTGCAAAACACCTGTTCTGGGCATCTTGGAAAAAGTCTGTCTAAATATTTTTTGGGGAGACCAATCCTACACTGTTCTCTTCCTCAGCTGCAGTGAAGAGAATTTATGGAAAACTCTGAGAAATTCTACCCGGTAGTACAGTAGCCTCTTCTCTTTAGAGTAGTAGAGGGAATTTCTTACTATAATATTTAATAGAATGATTTGATGAGATCAGATAATGTAATCCCAAGTTCTTAACATGATTTATACACATTCCCTTATTCATTCCTATGGCCGTATATTTTAACTCATCATAATGATCTTTATGATCCAGACAAAAAAACAAAACAAAACAACACTGCTTGAAGTCAAGAGTACATCACTTTCTTTTGACTCAATATTTGTATATATTGTGAAAGACCACCACAGTAGGTCTCATTAACATCCATGGCCACACATAGTTATTTTTCTCTTGTGATGAGAGCTTTTAGATCTCCACACTTTCAAATATGTATTATGAACTACAGACACCATGCTGTGCATTTTCCCCATGACAATGACATAAAAATATGGAAAACTTCGCGATTTTCTGTGTCACCTACACAAATACGGCACAGAAGCTATGCTAATCTTCTTAAGCTGCCCACGTGAGCACAGGAACACACCATATTTTATTTGCATATGCTGTTCCTTTTCCTGGAATATATGTCCTCCTATGAAAGACTTACAAGTCTTAACCATGTTGCTATTTATCCACATATAAATGTGACAATTTTCCTTTAACTTCTCAGATGGTAAGTCTACACCTACACTTTTGCCGTAATAAGATCAGAACTTTGTAATCAAAGAAATAACCCTGCTTGTTAATCCAAAGAGAAATGAACTGTTTCAGCAGAAACACAGATGTACTGTTTTCTTTAGTCCTGATTTCCCCAATATCAGTTTTCATATCAACTGGTGTTGCCAAGGAAGCAACCAATTCTAGATTTTCCTTGATGCCTTCAGGCTAAGGCAGTAGGTAATGGCACAGCATCCTCTGAGTTTCCATGCAACTGGAGGAACATAATGTACCCCATGCTGGAGCTGGTCAGTAACAGGTTCTATAATTCTACAGAAACTGAACACCTAACTAAAGAACATAAAGAATCATAGTATCAGAAGGGCAGTCACCTTACCAAATAAGAATACCAGCCTGTGAGCCCCCTTTCTTAATTGCATTCTGAAGCTAATTGGTTGACCCTCAGTGTCACTCGCATCTATGGATTTTATATACAGATTTATGCAGCAATGACAAGAACGGAGACTGCTGAGACACTGTCAGTGTCCTTAGGTCATCTATTCCCATGGACCTCCAGCTCATAAGATAGAAGTAGTCTTGCTTCCTGAAGAAGCAGCCCCTGGCCCGGCCTATCTCAGCACATACTGGCCCTTTCCTGGAGAGAAGGGAAAGCGCTCAGACCCTGGTTGCCTGTTTCCTCATGTGCACTTAACATCTTCTCTGTTTTAACAAAGGCAACTAAGATTGCCCACCAGTGCAGAATCACTGGGAAAACAAATGTTATTAAAGGCCAAAATGTCGGTTTCCTACAAGCTGGTCTACGCACTATGTATAATTAACAGTCAACTGGCTCCCACCCCTCGCCTTTTAAAAATCAGATTAATGGAGCAGAAGTGACTCTAAAATATAACCAACCTTGGGATCTGAAGTGTGATATCTGACTTCCTCTCTTCTCAGAGTCTTTCTATTTATGCTTATGTTATTTTTCTGCAAAATGAGTAGCAAACAGACCATCCTATGTAAGTGACGATTATGCTTCTATTGATTATACTTAACGTATTGATGGGAGTGGGAGCTATGGCTGTATCTTCTCCACTTTCTGTATCATAACACTTTTCTAGGTTTCCCTCTCAAACAAAATACTACATTTCTTCTCCTTTAACTGACAGGTGGTTGAGATGGTTACTTTTAATTTTGGTGAACCTATGAGGAGAAATAATCCCAGAAATTATTCAAATAGTCTGGAAGGGAGGAAATGAAATACTGAGGCCACAACTCACACAAATACATTGCGTCTTGTTAAATCCTCCTCAACCTCAGGTCTCAGCTTTGGGGACACATCCCTTGGGTCATTCTGAGCTGGGTGTCCAGCTATGTGCTTCTAGGTGCCTCTAAGGCCTGAATGGACAGACTGAATTTCTTGAGACAATGCTTGCCACAGACTAGAGCCTCATAAAATATGAATGGAATAAGTGGGACGAATAAATTCATATTATTGTTCCTTGTTCCACCTTGGAGATCAAAGAAAGGACTTAGATTGGACTAGGCCGCCAAAGAATGGTAATGGGAATTGAAGCCCCTTTTACATAAGAACTCTAATCAAAGTAGGCATGTGTTAGGATGCAACATTTTACTACCTGGTTTTGTCCTTCCTTTGTAAGGATGCTTTATAGTATGGTGGTCAAGAGCAGAGACTAATGTCATATAAGCTGGGCATTAATGCCTCATTCTACCTTTAGAACTTCTGGGCAAGTTAATGTTAAAAGCTGTAGATTAGTTTTCTCAACTATAAAGTGTGGAAAATAATAACACCTACCTCATAGGGTTTTTGTGAGAAGTAAGTGAGATTTTGAGTATTTGGGTCTTAGAAGCACTCAGTAATTATTAGCTGTTATAATCAATATTGCGATTAATTAGTATTTTTATCTGATTTGATGAGGAGAATAAAAGGCAGGAGAATGTAGTGGCTGATAGCATTTATGAGCAGGATGGCATGTATTTTAAAGAGTCTTATGATTAACAAAAGATTGCTGCTAACTCATGATCTCTTGCTTATGAGTTCCCGCTCCTATAACACATTAAATATCATCAATATAAGTACAAATGTCACTCATAGGATGGTCTGTTTGCTACTCATTTTGCAGAAAAATAACATAAGCATAAATAGAAAGACTGTAAGGGAAGTTGGTCAATATCGCACTTTCCCACATACTCAGATCCCAAGGCTGGTTATATTTTAGAGTCACTTCTGCTCCATTAATCTGATTTTTAAAAGGTGAGGGGCGGGAGCCAGTTGACTGTTAATTATACATAGTGCGTAGACCAGCTTGTAGGAAACTGACATTTTGGCCCTTAATAACATTTGTTTTCCCAGTGATTCTGCATTGGTGGGCAATCTTAGTTGCCTTTGTTAAAACAGAGAAGATGTTAAGTGCACATGAGGAAACAGGCAACCAGGGTCTGAGCGCTTTCCCTTCTCTCCAGGAAAGGGCCAGTATGTGCTGAGATAGGCCGGGCCAGGGGCTGCTTCTTCAGGAAGCAAGACTACTTCTATCTTATGAGCTGGAGGTCCATGGGAATAGATGACTGATTTCTAGTTATGATTTCCTCATTAATGAGGAATTCCAACGTCCAATTGAATTACAATTATTGCCTCCTTCCAGTCTGCCTTCCTTCAAAAGCCATGGCTGCAAAATTTTTAGCCTCACGAAAGAGAAGGAATTTTTTCCTTTGAAAGAAATATTATACCCCAGGTTAGGAAATAAGACCATGCTTTGTGGACCTAGAGACAGGGAGAATTCCTCTCCTTAAACTACGTGTGCATGGTACATATCTTGAAGGGCAAAGGACTGGGAACATGACTAAGATTCTGTCCTTCATTTCAGAAGGAAAAAAAAAAGTCCCCACATGGCTTTGAATTTCACATACTTAAGTTTATATTCTTGTCTTGCATACTTTATCTATGTGATCATGAATAAATTAACTTCTCTGAGGTTCATTGTTAAAATCAGTAAATATATAAAAATCATCTTCTACAGTACCTTCAAGATACTAGGTACTCAGGAAATGACAGTTATGATCATTTTAAAAGTGATGTTACAAGTGTATATTATTATATATAAGTATAAATGCAGAGATGTATAGGAAGCTTGTTTTGAAACAGTGAACACTTGCATATTATAATGTTATAATAACAAATTACATCAAATGTTGCTGTGATGGATTGTGCTAATCTCTTTAAATACATATTTAGTTTTACTCTCATGAAATGTCAAGAGACATGTTCTATTATTTGAAAAATTAATACATTGAGAAATGAAGAGTAAATTCTTGAACAACATGAAAAAGTGGGGTAATTTCCTAAGAATGCTGAGAAACAGGTCATTTATTTTCTGGTAAGTAAACTGTTTATCCAGTATTTCCTATTTACTTAGGGAGGGATAGTGAGCACTGTGAGAAAGACTCTTCGCCAGATCCCTCAATGTAATTGAGACAAAAATTCATGTCCACATTATGAGTGATCAAGTCTTATAATTGATGATAATGATGTTTTAAAGGATAAAAACTGTTAATAGGGCTTCTATTACTTTTCTTTTCTTTCTCTATCCTGCCTCTCATCTCCTAAGTAATTATTTTGGGTGTTCATTCTGACCTGAGTAAGCATTCAGTACCAACATGGAATCTGGCCTCAGATTTCCTAAGCTTAAAACCCCTCTTTGTTCACCACTTATTAGCTGGCTAACCTCAGGCAAATTACTTGTCAAATTTCGGTTTCTCATCTGAAAAATGGGCATAATAGTTATCTATTCATCTCTCCAGGTTGTTGTGAGGAATAAATGAGATAATGTGTTTTAGGCACAAGGTAATTGTCTGGATTATAACATTGATATTATTATTATTACTGCTTTTGAAAAAATACTCCCACTCCTCTGGGGATGCTGGACATCTTAAAAGGGTGTCACTTGGCATAACTGAGAATTATTTGGATTCCTCAACTTCTAAGTAAGATACTAATATTCTAAAAGGAGGGGAGGGGAGGGGAGAGGAAGGGTGAAGAAAGAGGAAACAGGTATTTTATCCAAGATGCACCCAGCATCTTGGATTCCCAAGTAGAGTATACAATAAAGACAAAGGACAACAGGAGCCTTATCTTTGGGGCTCAGGTGTCTCCTGATCACTCCTGATTGTCAATTTCTAGCAGAATTCATCCTGACCCAAGGGAATAAGAAGTCACCTTCTGTCTCTCATTTTCCCTCCAGGGAACAGCACAGTCCTCTCTTGTTCCACTTCTCTCCCACCAAGATGTCAATATATTGATTTCAGCTTAGCAGAGGAGAAGACTAAAACTGAACATGTTCAAATAAAGTGTGGGGGGGTTAGAAGAATGCCCGTCTGATGCTATTGTGGCCTTCGGAGCTCTTTAGACACAAGTCTCATGGGTGGTCAAATTGTCCATGAAAGGTAGAACTATTTAAGTCTGTTATTTATTTTCACAAACTGAACTGACAGTTTCAATTTCAAACACTTTTAGAAACCTTACAAGTAACTATGTCTAATAATGTCTCTTGATGTTTGCATTGTCTCTTGTTATCTACTTTTCTAGTGCAGGCTGCTGGTAAAAGCATGCATGGACTCAGCATCATTTTCAATTTAAAGAAAGGGTCATATTTAAATGTTGCTGTGACATGATATGCAGGCCTTGAAGAATATACTTAAGCCCTGGGAAAGATCCTGTGGTGGTTTTAAATGAAAGTATGTCAACACATTGTCTGATAGTCTCCCCTTCAAACAGTGGGTCATAATTCTCCTCTGCTCAGGTCTGAGCTGCATTTAGTGACCTGCTTCTAATGAATAAAATGTGGAGGAAGTAAAAGTGTGTGATATTGGACATTGGAATACATAAGATTTTGTGAATTTCTCCTTGCCTTCTCTCTGGGGGAAGCCAGTTACCATATCACAAAGCTGACCTGTGGAGCGGACCTTGTGGAAAGGAACTGAGACTTCCTACCAACAGTCATGTGAGTGCGCCATCTTGGATCCACTGACTGCACAGGGTTTCTGATGACCGCAACGATGGTTGATCTTGAGTGAAGCCTCGTGAATATTTCTGAGTCAGAGTCAGTTACTGAAACTGTTTCTGAATTCCCATTCCACAGATACCATGAGATAATATGGTATTAATCCACTATATTTGGGGATTTTTATCACACAGCAATATCGAGCCAATACTGGCCCATTTTAGCAAAACTTCTCAAAAGATTCTCCATCATTTCAAATAGTTTGTAGGAGGATAAACAGACGCTCAAAAAGAAATTGGCAGGAGTTGCCAGGGTAGAAACTGTTTTTTCTCCTTGTTAGAAACTTCGGCATCTGATTATTTTTCCCCTGGGCTGCTTGTGAGGTCAGGTGCTAGGTGCAAGATGACTCTGACAAGGACAGAAGACAGAATACTCTGGCAGATAGTCTTATGAAGGGCATGTGAGACTTTTATCTTTTGCTGATGTGCATGGTGACGTATATTTTCTTGATTATGTTTTTGATACTAAAATTATATTTGCTTCAGCAAAGCCATAAAACTCGGTCTTCTTGGTGTTAAGGGGAAGGAATATATGAAATAGTGAGATCGGAACCTACTCCTTAGCCCTTAGGAAAGATTTAGTAGAAGAGGCTGTGAGTGGAAAGCTCTCTGTATGAGTCTCAGGATGTACACTGTGTGCAGAGAATGGGTGACAGATAATTATTTCTTAGTCATATGCAGTAGATGTGGTTTTTGTGTTCTCTGAAACACCCTTTATACCATTCTCACTCGCTGATGGTATTTTCCTTTTTTTTTTTTTTTAATTGAGGTGTAATTGACATCTAAAATTCAGTTAGATTCACATGTACAATACAGTGATTGCATAATTGTACTGCTGAGTGATACTGTGGACAGAACTTGGTCTGGAAATGAAGAGGCTGGGCTTATAGTCCTACTTCCAACCAGAAATAAATTTATAATTATGAAGTAAAGCATTCTCCAAAGACTTTTTTCCTTTCACTTCTGTAATATAGTGAAGGAACAGGGTTATAATTGAAAGGCGTATTTTCAAGAAAGTGTAAAAAATGAATTCTCACCATAGCAGGCATTTAAACACTTTTTTTCTTTTTCTTTTGGGGTTATGCTTTTGTTCTAGGAAGTTATGTTACAATCAGATTAATTCATCTTTGCAATGAGACCAATGGATGAAAAGGTCTGTTCCAGGTGTGAATTACGGTTATTAATTTACAAGATAAAGTGCTTGTTGTTTTGGGAATCAGTCCCACAGCTGACTGTTTTCACAGTATCTTATATTGTGAGTAATTATACATAGACGTTAACTTGATAAAGGTAATTACAAGAATCTATCATGCTGGGAGTTCGATTCATTTGATTGTGAACTTTTAGGGACTTTGGATTAGATGATTAACTTACACCAGGTATTTATTTGTTGGTGAGTGCCTGAAATAGTTACTGAAATTAATACACAGCACGTTTTTACCTTTTCACAAAGAATTTGTTTGATTAACAGCATGGTATTTATTCAGTTGGGGATCTTAAATACCAGATGCAAATTTCAAATAATCACTTGAACAATCAAGTTCAAATATTTAACAGATCAGTGCAAAAAAGATTAAGTGGGAAATTTACTTTAAAGGACAAGTATGCATGTTACAGACAGAGGCAGAATGAGGCCCAGCTAGATCTTAACCATTTCTAGGCTGTGATCATATTTCCTTGAGACAAAAATGGGACATTGGGATGGCAAAAACAGGATGGGGCTTATGCACTGGGAACTAAGGGGAGGGGAGGAAGGGGAACAATCCAAGTAGGAGCAGAGCAGCTAGGTCAGCAAGCAGTAAGTCCTATGCAATGCCCGTGGGCAATCTCCTAGCAACAACTGTGATCCAGCGGGACTTCATTACAAATGGTCAGGGCCGACACAAGGAATTTTGGCACCTGAGGCAAAAACCAAATTTGGTGCCCCTGTAAGTCCTACTTTAAATGTCCTGCCTAAAACACATGCCACTTTAACCATCCCAGTGCCAGAAGTGTACAATAACCCCCGCAGTGCCAGAGGTAACCCCATAGTACTTACCTGTGGCTCAACCACACTGCAGTGTTCTGCTCCCTTTGAAGAAACAGGCTTGGGTGGAGTGTGGGGGAATCTGCTTCCCACGCACCTCCCGTTTCCTCACAGGGAGTGGAATGCAGTAGCACTGGGGCAGGGTGGCAGGGTGTTCTCCAGTCAGCGCCCGCAAGGGCTGGCTTTAATGCAGGTAAAATAGGCAGCTACTTTTGGGCTCCCTCAACCCACTGGGATTGGGGCAACTCTACTGCCCCTTTTACCCTGCTTTAAGACAGCCCTGGTTTGTTAAAAATGGGACAAGATTGACATTTATATTAAAACAACAAGATGATCAGGAAATATGGGGCAGGGGGTGCGCCTACTGTCCCGTTTAAAACAGTACATACCATCAACCTAACCATTTCAGACCTCACAATGTGGTAAACACATAGATCTTGTGAGGGTAATATTCTCAATTTCGGGAAATTTTCTGTCGCTTACAAGTTTTATGCAACTTTTTCTAGATATGAGGGAATGGCCCCAACTCTAGTCATGTGTAAGAATCACCAGGAGATCTTGTTACAAATACAGACTTTCCTGGGTCCTGCTAGAGGTCTGAATGGTAGGTCTGGTTTGGTGACCAAACGTTTTATTTTTAACACACTTCCCTGGTGATTCTGATGCAGAGCCTGCTTTAGAAAGTACTAAATTAGGGCCTTCCTGTGGAAGTCTGCTCCTGGCTAAATATGATATCATACTAGCTTGCTTCTAAAATCATAATAAGCAGGAAAATACAAGAAAGACACATTGTTCTCTTTTCTCCCAGAGATCAGGTCCTGGTCTCAAACATTACACATCTTTTCTTCTTATTGCCAGAGACATCTACCACCTTTTTTCCTCCCCCAGTGTCTTACTGAGGAAGGAGACATTTACCCATGTGTATAGTATACCAGTCTTCTGAGATTACGATTCAACTCGCTGCTGATCACTGAGCATTTTGCCTGCCTCCCAGGATTCTGTTCCACCTGAAGCTTCCACTTATATCGCTTGATTTCTGCATTTCTTCTTTATGTTTTAGTTCTGAAAGTCTATCCAGTAGTTTAGTCTCTCTAGACATGGAGTTCTGTCTTGCTTTTCTTCCAGTCTTCTCCCAAGAATGTAAGTATTGCTTCAAAACTTTGGCTCAGAGACCAGGACAGTCACACGCTGTCAGATATTCACCTATCTGTGGTATTCTTTACTCCCTTTTCCTGCTCTAATACCATATTCCACCCACCCACCCGCCCAAATACCCTACGCTGGACCTCCCTGATGGCTCCTGACCTGAGGACTTCCCCTTCTGACAGAACACGCTTTATCCTGAGCTCATTTTCACTGCCTTGGTTAGTTGGGTTTTGTCAGGCAGTATTCTGAGATATGACCCAATAATCAGAAAATCTATAAATCTCTTGAGACTCTGTAAGATCAGCAAAGAAATTCAAACCATGTATTTTCTGTTCTGGTTTCCTCTTCCTCTTTTTATTTTTTTCTGTTTTAATCAAGAGACATGGATTTACAGCGATTTACTTCTGCTCAGTAACTCTCTTCTAACCTTGATTTCAACAAAGTAAAAACATGAGTTTGTCTTGCAGAAGAAATGATTCAACAGGATCTCTATTGTTTTAAGACAATTTTATAACTATCTAGTATTTGACAGTTGTCATGTAAATAAGGGTTTCAACTTAATTGAGGTACCACCAAAGGATGGCTAATTGTGACTCAAATTGAGTCTAACAAAGTGGAGTGAGCAGTCTCTGAAGAAAGGGGATTTCCTCTTACTGAGGGGCTCAAGGAAAGTCTGAATAGTGATGGCAGAGATCTCATGGATGGGATCCAGGACTGGGTGGATCTCATCCAACTTTGGGAGTTAGGAGTCTTAATTAATTGACAGGCCAGTACTATGTGTACAAGAAGTGTCAGTGACTGGTATGTGGAGTGGCATGTGGGTCCCAACCCAAAAGATTATACTGAGTGGTTCAGAAGAAGGTGATGGGCTAGCCTGGTGCAAAATAACATAACGAGTGTTCCAATTATTCGTCACTTGATATAATTTAGTCTTTGTCCTCCCTTATATAAAAGCACTGAAACCACTTGCTCTGCAATGCTGAAAACAAGGCTATTCGGAAAAGGTAGCCTATACTGTGAAAGACCCAGGAAGTTAAAGCTGGTACATGATGGTTCCAAAAATATGGTCTTAGAATGACTTCTCAAAAGAACTTAGACGTTTAATCATTAAGTAAGTTTTATTGAACCTCTATTATATGCTACACAGTGGTCATCACTGGTTGAATTTCAGCTTTATCTATGAGTCTCGATGTTTCATTACATCATGTGGTTAAACTAGCATACAGATTCTACCAGTCATGTAAGTTTTGATACTGCTGCACTGGACATGCCATGTTGGGTGCTATCCAGGCTTAAACTGCCCATTCTGGACTAAGATGGAACCTTTGGCTTCCAATACAGATTGACCTTCTCCAGGCTGGACTATCATCGCCTTAGAGAAGCTGAAAAAGTTTCAAGACTTATTCTTGGTGGTTCACATACATGGACAGCTCTCTAGGGCAGGTTGCTGCAATGTTTATCTTTCAGTCTTGACTGAGGGTAAAATACTAGAGATCGAAGTATAATTTTGCTTCTTTGATAGGAATTCATATGAGTGACTATAAGCCTAGGGTCCCCTGGAACTCAACAGAGTGTTGTGTTAATATTCTGTCAGCATCCCATCAGAGTTAGGTGGATAATGGAAGGGGAAATCCCATCTGTCCCCTTTATTGCAAATGTGGAAACTGCAGTTATGCTCACCCTTTACCATTTGTTTGTAAACTATGCCAAGGATCCAGAGCTCTGTTGAAACCAAGTATTGCTTTGAGCTTCCATATTTGTCTGATATCTTATATAGAAAAACAATCTGAAATATAAATCTTAAGAAGGATCTTCTAAAAATATCTGCAAAGTCTATTCTAGTAAATGCTAACAGTTGTTAACAGAAAATCAAATACCTCTTTTCTCCTCACCCCTTTTCTTTTGGTTTATGAATCACTATTATGGCAAAGGGACTAAAAATTACAGAGAAGTCTCAGAATCTGAGTCTTTGAATGAAAGAGGCTAGAGAGAATAATGTCAAAACCCACTCCTAAGTTAATGAGAGTACGCAAACACAGACTTTGGATTTTCTATGTTGACAATGATATTCACAAAAGTCTTGAAAAATACATCCCAATTTTCATGTTTTTTTTTCTACTAGTCTTTTTGGGTTTATAGGACTTGGTGATAAAGTAACTGTGGGGAAGACCCACCCTCTTGGCTTACCATAAATGAAGATCAACTGTTAGCTTTATTTCTTATCAAAGTGGAAATTTAAGGACTATAGGCATTCAGAAATATGTTACTACTTGAAAAAATATAAGGAGAGGCTCTCAGTTCATAAGGCCTATTTTCCCACCTTGGGGAGAATTATGTAAATCACTGGAACTTAAACATTCAGTTGCTATTACTTGAACATGCATACTTCTTAGAAGTTTTCATGATTGAAGAAAGAAATTCAAGCCTTGTGCATTTCCAGCATTCAATAGCATAAATGCTCATTTCTGAGCTGTGATTGTATATTGTTTCGTGGCTCGTGCTGACATGTGCTCAATTCTCCTCATACTCAGGATGGTGTGCTTTGAGCTGATTACATTTTGACAAAACTCTCTATGGAGAGTCTAGGCATGACTGATGTTTAACGATGACGCACATTCTCTCGCTCTCTCTCCCTCTGTCAGGTGTAGAATTTCACCAGATATTTGACTAAAATGTAACAGTTTTCTAAATACATGATGTCATATTTGAAAGTTTAGACTCAAATTTGCTAACAGAAATTTTTCTAGGCCAACAAGTGTGCGCTTTTCTCTTTTCACTGAAAATGGACATGGCTGGTGAGCACCCATTTTTCTGTAAGTAGTTTCATAATAAAGAACAAAACCACAGAAATGGGCAAAGAGTATGGAAGTTTGATAAGGACTAAAATTTATACAGAGATAAATAATTTTAACACAACAACATCAAAGAAAAAAAAAAAGAACACGAATAGCTGACAACATTCAGATGATGCCTAGGTATATAGGTAGGTAATGATAGGTATGCAGGTAGGTAAATAAGTAAGTAAGTAGGTTGGTCAACTATCATTAAATAGATAAACACAATGAATTTGCAGTTTGCCACTTTTCCCCATTCCTTTAAGGTGCTATGGCATAGTTTAGAATAACAGGGAGATAAGAAAGAGCTGTGATATACCCTAGGCAGAGGAATTATCTAAAATGTCTGAAATCCTTTAATCCCCTTCTTCCCATTGTCTTTAGGAAAAAGTCTAAAGTCCCTCAAGTGGCTCTAAATCCTCTGATGATGATACAGCCCCCACCTATCTCTCCAGCCTCAGTCGTGTCTTTAAAAATAAGTATGGTGCTCCTGTTAAACTGACCTTCTTTCAGCTCAATATGCTACATCCTCTTTGGAATGTGGAACTTCACACAACTTGGTATTTCTGACTTGATTAACCTTTTCTCTCTGACCCCAACCCTTTCAATGGGGAAATGCTACCTGTCTTTCAGGTCTCAGCACAAATGTCACTTCCTTAAGGTGCACTTCCCTGATTTCCCTTTCCTCCTGACTGGTAAGACCCCCTTACAACATGTAACACTAGGATCCAAGAACCTCACCCGATAGCTGCTGTTTGGTTTGTGACCAAATTTTTGGAAAATATCAAGAAGTAAAGCTGACTAGACAGGCTCCAGGGACAGGGAACACTTGTCTGTAAAATGCACGGTAGTAAGTATTTATAGGTTGTCGTTAAAATAAGTTATTTAAAGCATCTACTGATGCTTCCAGTCTATAGATCAGTTTATACCTTATAAGTAGCTTTGAGTTCTTTCTTGTACTTAAACAGCACAGAATAAAAAAACACTTCTTTTTTTCCTGCTTGGAGGTAACAAAAGTCAGCACATTAAAAATCACATTTAATATCTTGTTTCCCAAACCTGTGCTAAAAGGTTAGTTTGAACTTTATGCCCAGAAACATCACGACCATCTTTGGAAACCACCCTAATCACTTTTGTCTCCCTTTCTAGCAAACAATCCTTAACAAGCCCTGAAGATTTTATGTTTCATTAATCCACCCATTTTTCTGCATTTTCAGTTCTTCCATCCTAGTCTGCACTTATCATCACTCATTCCTGGACAGTAATGCCATATATGGTCTTCTTGCTCCATGTGTGCAATTCCTCTAATCCAATCATCTGACTGTAGACAGACTGATCTTTTAAGAACTTATGTCTAACCACGTCACACACATGTACTTTATACAATGGCGTTTCCAACAGAACCGCTACGATAACAAGCAACATGACAGATGGCTCTCTGTAGCAGCCACTATGCCAGAGAGTGTCTTAAATGCTCTGGGCTTACCAACCCATTGAATCCCCGTAACAGTTGGGTTGTTTTATGGATTTAGTCCATTGCAGAGAAGCAAGCACAGAGTGGCTGAACAAATCAGAGAATGGCCCACTACCATCTTCAGTCTTTTGCTAATTGGAGAGGAAGTGTAGAGTAGTGATGAAGAGCAATGACTCTGGAGATATACCCGGCGTCAAATTCCAGCCCTGCCCCTGGCATGTAACCTCTGGATTCTATTCCCTCATCAGCTAAATGGGGATGAAGACGGCATCTCCTTTAGAAAGTTGTATCAAAAGAGTAAATAGAAATGGTTAGAACAGAACCTGTCACAGAAAATAATTAATGAAATGTATTAATACTGCCTTATGATAGCTATCTGTATTTCTTCTCTCCTCTCTCTCTCTCAATTTTTTATTTATTTTTGTCACTTAACTGTCAAACCTCATTATACGACCCAGGAACAAAGGAACCAAGTCTTCTAACCTCTATCCTTGTACAGTGAGCCTAACACACATTTGTGTGAATGAATGAACAGAAATGTCTCCACTATCTGGTATTTAGGATGAGGGGTGAATTTCTATTTTAGAAACATAAACATCACTCAAATTTCTGCAATGTGATTGCTGAATATGTTAAGATAGCCAGAGAAGCAGACACAGGCTCTTGTAAACCTCTATTTAACTGGAAGCAGAGATGCTAATGGTTTTGTATTCACAGTTGAGGATAAAAAATTTTTTTTGAATGTGAATTTAAAATTTGGAGTCAAAAGGAATTTTAGGAATATTTTAAAGTCTATCATTAAGATCTAAAAAAGATATGCCTTAATATTGGATACTTTCTCTCCATAAATCACTCTTAGGAAATTCTTTAGCTAAATCATGAAGCAGAACTCTATTTGTCCTAGGGAAAATTACCAATGAAGCAGTAATTCTAAGAAGGGGAAAAGTTCCGAGTGAAAAAGATTAGAGAAGAACTGTTAGTACAAACAAAGGAGAACAAAGGAGTTTTTTGTTGAACCAGGCAATCATACAGGTAATCTGATGAATCTTTTGCTTTCTTGGGAAGCAACTGGTTCATTAGGCATTTAGTACTCCGTTCCCATGTGGTAGAAGCAGGAGCTGGTTTCTCCACAGCCAATATGTTAGTTATGCAGGTGTGAACAGATGAAATTGTGCATCTGAGCACAGATGAGATGAAAAAAACAAACCATTGGAAATCTGAGCTAAAAATGGCCATATTCATTTGACAAAGGCAAATATAATACTATGGGAAACACCACAGAAAATTAAGCCTAATAGTCTCCTCCAGCCCAGGACTCCTGTCTGTGATTCTTTGAAGTGGTTATTGTTGGGGATATGCACCCCACAGAAAGGTCTTTCCCTTAAGCTCTCCATTATTTTCTTGACATAATAAAATCTCTGGTCCTACACAGAATGTAGATGAAGGATTCAGATAAGGATTTTTTTTACTACAAAGAGTGTAAATAAAAGCCTTTATATTTCCTGAGGCAACTCATATCCCTAAAATGAATTTAGTCCATTATTATGACTGGATGGTTCTCCTCCAATGTCTCTTATCCATAGCTCTTTGAGATTACAAAGTTTGATGTCTTTTGTCACAAAAAGGAATGCATTAAGTGTTTTCCCTGTAAGAAGGAATAATAGATTTGAAACAACTTACTAACTTATAAAAGCTGATACCAACATTAGAGATCTATGGGAGATGGAAATAAATTAAAAATCATGCAAAGTTAATAATTACTTAAGATTTATTATTGACCAGTTCTTGATAAATGGGAAAAATCCCATGTATATATTTTAACAAACTCTGTGATTATTGAAATTGTATAGATTCCTCCAAAATATTTATGCCAAAAATTACAAATCAGATAAAGCTTTTTTCACTCTTTGTGGTACTTGAAAACACACTGCGAAACTAGTGTAGAAAGTCGACGAGTGGAACCATTTTAAAATGGAGTTGGGACAATCATTAGAGAAACTGTCTTGACAGTTGAAATCTGTCTTGTTTTAAGTGGGCCAAAAACCTTTGGACAGGGGTAAAAACAATTATTTTAAGAAACCATTAAGCAAACAATTGTTTAGAAGTCATTCAGAATCTATCACCAGCCCTGACTGCTCAAGCATCTCACAGGTATCTCAAACGCATGCTATAAGCAAAACAACTCACCTCAGACTTCCAAAAATCCTTGGTCCCCAAACCTGGGCATGTTTCTCAATTCTTCACTATCATTTCCACACCCATCATTCTTCAAGTTGCTCATTCCAGTCCCTGGGTATCTTTTAAATGCTCTGCTCTCCCCTCCCACCCTCACTCACAGATACCACTCTGGTTCTGCCCAGTCTGATCCTGCTAACACTGTGTACTCCTTGATACACAGGTCAGTTCTTTTACTCATGAAAAAAAGAGATGACCAGTGGTATGGGTCTTTTACTAGATGACAGGATTACAAACAATTAAATATGTCTAAGGATAGTTTACGTTTGTTAACACTAATTCTTTAACTACTCGTTATCTACCATAAAAAACTCCAATTTTCATCCTTCCTCAGGAGGGAGACATTTTAGGTTTCTACCTAAATGTGTGTACCCTGAATTGCAACTCTTTGATGACAAATAAACACTTCGTCTTTTTAATTACCTCCTGAAAGTTTACATTGACACTAGTTATCCATGCCTGACCTCACAGCAAAATGAACTTGTGTTTAAGTTTGCACTTCTCTGACCCATTTTGGTTGAGTCCTTTCAATGCTATGTTCATAGCAGAATCTCCCTTACAACTAATACTTGTAAGAGACATAGGCCTATATGGTGAGATCCTTTGCTCTCAGAAACATTTGAGATTAAGTCTTTCTCATGCAATCTTATTCATGTTCTTTGGGTTCTTTCATACAATCCACAGCATCCATCTTATTTCTGCAATCTTGAGAATAGTTAGCTCTTTTATCTTTAAAATATCCACTCTAATACTGCCAGCAGTGAAATTTAATTAGTCCTATATTTCAAATTTTGGTACTAAGAAACCAGTATTTCCCACCACAAAACACCATCTAATTTGTGTAGAACTTTCATAGATCTTCTTTTTCTTATTATGGTTTCTTCTTTTAGAATGAATTCAGATTTCTTACTATATTCTAAAAGCTCCCAAAGGATCTGGCTCCTGGTCTCTGACACATTTCTTGTCCCTCTCTTCCTTTCTCATTGAAGTCCGGTCATGCTAGTTTTTCTGTTTTTCAAACACCTCCCAACCCCTGCCTCAGGATTCCTGCACTTTGTACTCCCTCTGCTTGAGATACCATTACTCCTAAGCTTCACATATGAGGTTCCCAGGTAAAATTTGATATTTTTAAAATGCTATTCCTGATCATCCTGCCTAAAGTGTATTCAAGGTTTATAGTGCTTAGTATAATAACATGTACTTAATAAATCATGGGGTGAGAATCCCATAATAAAATGAAAATTCCATAAAGATAGGGCACATATCTACTTGACTATCCTCGTCTAGATCCTAATATCTGTAGTATCTTGCATGAGAAGGATTGTAGCCTTTGTAAACATGCAAGGTTAGGAATAACTTCGTAACTAACATAAAGGATTGTTCATTTTAAGGCAGCTCATCTAAGCAAAAATGAATTTTTAAAATTAATAGTGAAAAATGAAATCAACATTGTATTCTGAAAGAAACAATATGACTGGCACTGTCTGTCATAAACTCCAAACTGCAGTTTAATTGCATTATACTTTATAAACAATGAGTGCTCAGAAGGTGGGCACTCATCCAGGCAAATAGGGACAAAATAACACCAAACTTAGCCCTCAGCACAGGATTTAAGTTCCTCAAGTGAGGCATGAACTCAGTGGTTGGAAAGTGCTCTAAGGTCTGACATTTTATTTTAGTGCCTTTCTGTTGTATCCTGGCACGATGCTGGCATCTTTTAGGTTCTTAAATATCTGTTGACTTAGAATAAATGAATCCTTGCTGCATCTCACAACCTGGTAATCTCTATTTATACTTAGGCTATTTTTATTACTCAAGTTAGTCATTTTTTCTTGCTAAAACAACATATTGCTGATTTTACATCAAAAGTCTGTAGGGAAACATGATTCACTTTATAGCCAATTTTACTAAAATGTATTGGTTCTGCAGAGCAAGAGACATTTACACTTTGAAATATGCATTGTCATTTGCTCTTCAGAAACACAGTACTTTTCCTTAGCTGTTTGTTGGATTAATCAGTCCCCAAAGCTGAATAAATGAAAGAAATAGAATGTGAATGAGCATCAAACTACACACCAGCAAGGTGACTTTTACTTCGTTCACAGTAATGCAATTCTTAGCGAACCACTGCTTTGTCTAGATAATTGTTTTTCCTCATATATTATCATTGGATTATGAAATACAGTGATTCCAAGAAAAAGGAAAATGTTTTCAGTTTAAAGTTTAATCCCAAGTTACTAAGTAAAAAGAATGTTGCTAAAACATAATTTTTGCTGTTAAATTTTTTAATTGAAAACAAAATAATATATAATGGTAAGACTGCCACAGATGTGTTCTTAAACACTTCCAGTGGGAGTAAAAATTGGTGTAATAATTTTGGAAGCAATTTAGATAAATATACCTTAAAAATGTCACTGTATTTGGAAACAGTAATACCACCTCTAGGAATTAGTAACATAGTTATGCACAGAGATGTATATGTAAGAATGCTCACCCCAGCGTTAGTAAGAAAAACTATAAAAATCATATAAATAACAATATAAGCCTATTATTTCATTGTAACTTGCCTTTAAAATTAATGTTTACAATTAGAAGACTATTAGATGACACAGGGGAATGCTCAGTTGATAAAGTTAAGTGGAAAGATGAGAAATGAGAGAGAAAATACAGAAGAGGCTAAAGGTCTCTGGTGGAATTTTGCCTGTAGGTTTGTTCAGTTTGCTGTGCATGGTGTTAAGACTTAAAATTGGCTGCCAATACCAAAATATCAGACATTTTACTTTAAAACAAAATATTTTCAATTCTTCCCCAAAATGCTGGAGATTCGGCAACATTCATGACACACCTAGCCCTGAGTGGTGATCACCTGGAGACAGGGAGGCTCAGCCCTTTGAACCTGAGATGTGCTGTCTGGCTGATGACAGTTCTCAGCATTCCCGTTACCCTCCACCTGTTGTCTTTCTGGTGTTAGAAATCTTGGCTCTTAGGCGACATGATCTGGTTTTGCAAAATATGTATATCTATGCATGAAATGCTTTCAAAATGTGTCTCAAAGTGGGAGGATAAATGGTTGATTTTCCTTTTCTTTAGTGGTTTTTTTTTTTGTTTTTGTTTTTGTTTTTTTGTATTTTACAAATTGTATACCAAAAACACATATTGCTTTTCTGATGAAGAAAGAGTAGATGTTATTTTTTAAAGCATCTATCTTTAAACACTACCATAGAGGCCCATGTTAACAGATTACAAATGACAGATGTTAACATTAATCTGAGGGGAAAATTACATTCCTGAATTCTCTTAACCAAAATAATTGACCAGGTTATTGATGCTTTTTTTCATCCACGGTATTTTTCCCATTTCTTAATAAAAACACATTATTGAAATCTAAATGAGATGGAACATTACTACTAGACTAAATTGCTTTTTTAAATTTTGCCTTGCGAAGTATTGTACCTTCACCTCAATTATAAATGAGTAATAGCCTTGCCTTTAAGAAAACACATTTTGCTCATTGTTCAAGAATTACATACTTTTGAGAACATGAGGTGAAAGAATGAAATTGTTATTTAGACCTTTGATTTTGTAAAGAATATGTTCAACTTAACTTTTTATTAAAATACACTAGTGGATTAGATAAACTGACCGCAGTGGAAGGAATATGCAGTCTCCCTGAATTGATGATGTACAAATTTCTTCCCGGGTAAACTGTCATACTGGACAGTTTTAAATTCATTTAATATGTACGACATAATAATTTGATGTGTATCTATGTGAAATGATCACCTTTAACATTACCTTGCATAGTTACAATTTTCTTCTTGTGATAAGAACTTTTAAGAACTACTCTTAGCAACTTTCAAATATAAGTACAGAATTATAAACAAAAGTCACCATGCTGTATATTATGTCCCAGAACTTACCTTAATTGGAAGTTGGTACCTTTTGACCACCTTCATATAGTTCCCCCACCCCTCAGTACCTGTCTCTGATAACTACCAATCTTATTTCTATTTTTCTGAATTTTGTTTTTAGTCTGATTCCACATAGTTGAGAAATCACAGAATATTTACGTTTCTCTGACTTCTCTCACCCAGTGTAATGCTCTCAAGTTCCATCCATGGTATAGTGAATAACAGTATTTTCTTTTATGTCTGAATTATATTCTATTGTGTATATATTTATAATTCTGTCCATATCTCCATGTAAAACTGTCAAGGCACACAGAGAATGTTGAAAATCTCTTGTAGCTCAAAAAGACACGACAACTAAAGGCAATGTATGATCCTAATTTTGATCCTGAATCAGCAGAAAAATAGGCATGCAGGTTACTGCTGAAACAACTGAAAAGACTTGGAATACAGCAATGAATTAGATGATGATATTGTGTCAATAAAAAATTTCCTTAATTGTATAATTGCATCATGGTTATATAAGAGAATTCCTCAATCTTAGCAAATATACAATGAAATAGATGAGTAAAAGGTTTTGTTTCCTATTTACTCTTCAATAATTTTGAATAAATAATTTGCAAATAAATATAAGCATGAATCTATCATTTATCTCCTATCGCCAAATCTACCTATGGAGATGGAAATAGAAATAAAATTAATGCAAGAAAATATAAACATTGATAGATCTGGTAAACTGTACATGGATGCAGTTTATAGTGTTACTGACAATTGTGTATAATTCAAAATTATATCAAGATGAAACTTTTAGATATAACTTATATTAGGGGGGGAGGGTCACCTGACACACCCAGAAAAGAACTCCAGACCCATCAGACAAGCTTTACCCAGACAGTCATGTGCTATCCAGGCACTATACTTTCAGCTCACTATTTCCTCTTTCTCAGTTTCCTTACTTTGCCTTCCCTGCCTATGTAAAGCCAAACATCCTTCAAGAATTAAGTCAGTAGTCACTACTGAAGACTTTGAGCATTTTTCTCGCAGGACTTTTAGTCTTACACACTATAACTGACCCTTCTCTATTTGTTCACAGTATCTGGTCTATGTTGCTAACAGAGTCTTCCAGTTAGAATAAGCTAGATTGTAACTTTGGTAACAAGACAAAAAAATCAGAGGGTTAACACAACCAGATTTTCTTTCTCATTATAACTAATTTTCTTGAGGATTGGCACATAGGGTTTTTCTCTTTGAGGTCACTCAGGGACTAAAGCTAATGGAGACGCTATCTGGACATGTGCTTCCATGACCGGATGTCAGAGGGAAAAGTACATGGGAAATCAGGAACTAGTTCTTAGAGCTCTTTGTCAGAAATGACTTGTAACTTTTGTTCATTTTTCTTTAGTTAAAGAATTCATACAAGCATGCCAAATTTCACAGAAGTTGGGAAGTGCAATCTGCCTAGAAGATTATAAACAGCTCTAAGGATGTCTACTCAGGGTTTATTACATCAGACAAATGTTATTATTCATGTCAATCTTCTCCAAGGAGTTATGGCAGTAACTTCTATGTCCTATTCATCCTTACATTCAACCCTTCAAGCCTAAAGTCAGTACAAAGGAGCTGCTTAATGTTTACTATCTGATTGAACATCAAGAGACTTGCCCAAGATCATTGAGCCTCTGGGACCTGGATTCATGTCTCTGAATTTCTAGTTTGTGAACTTTCTACTACGCCTAGCCTCCTTTAACATGGTCACACCTTAATTAATCTGCAATTCCAACTTCACTATGCTGATTAATATTTTATAGTCCTCCATATAAATACAATATTCCATTACAGAGTTTGCTCACATCCAAAGAAAATCAAAGAAATTCACTGAAATAAAATTTCACAGATGAAAACACATTACATTATTTTGAACCTGTCATGATTTCTCACTTGTGATAATGACAGTCATTTCTCCCATAATTTCTTTTTCTTGGCACTTTATATTGCAAACTTGACCAGAGTAACTTTTAGAATCACTTGCCAATACAATACTTTAAAATTAAGGGGAAAAAAAAGGTAAAATAAAATTGTAGATGAGGATACTATACTCTCCCCCAAAATACATTACAAATGGGATTGTGGCAAAATCTTTCAGATTCCTAACTATCTTTTAATTTATTATTACTCTTCCTCCTTCCCCATCTTTCTCCTTTACCTCATGTTTCAGGTTCCAGTGGAACTCTAAACTATGAATGGTACTAGTCTTCTCTGTTTAGGAATGAGAACAGTGAAACTGGCTCTCACAGCAGGGCCAAGAAGTAAAATGCATTTCTTCTAAGAGAGAGGGTTTACCTACTAGACTCATTGAATCATTAACACTTCAAAGGCAACAAAATAGGCAATCTTGCACAGATCAGTATGGTTTTCAGTAAAAATCAGAATTTCAGAAAATGAATAGAAATGATAAATTCAGGAGGCAGTGTGTGGGAGTAACTCAAAAGCACAACATCTGCTGTTTGAATCCAAGGAAGCTGAGTTATCAGGAGGGTTTCTTATTTTGCTATAATGCCCACCATATTGAAGATCCAGGTCTGTGGTTGGACAGTGGTTTTTTTTTTTGTTTTTTGTTTTTTTTTTAATTTTATGATTAACACTGTGATATAACAAAAGAGGAATTGCCTTCCTTACTCAGAATTCCAAATGCAAAATGTAATCAATTTGTATATCTTTGATTTGGGATAACATTTCAGTCTCTCCCTGAAAGGGTGAGCAATCACTAAGTGACAGATCATTTTAGGAGGTTTCTAACCAAGATGAGTAAGCCAGTATTGACAACATAAAATTGTCAGGAAATTGAGCTTGAAATTCGAATGGAGACTAAACTGAATATCTGCACACATTTGAAGAAAGAAGCACAGTTGATTTTATGAAAATTGTTTGTTTATGGAATGCTTCCCCTAGGCACATCTGTAGGCTCACATGGTCTAGAAATGGAAGAGAAACATTTCACATTTTAGCTACCATGACTATTTCCTTTTTGCTCATTTGTTTCTCACCAGTGATTAGAAATAAAATTGAAAAGTTAATATTATTCAACATTGGTAGAGTACTTTTATTATAAGGAAAGGTACAGGTAGGAATGACGGCGAGTAGGCAGGTAGGCAGGAAGGAAGAGGAGGAAGAAGCATCTTTATTTATTTTTAAAATTTTTATTTAGTTGCTTACACTGGTTGTCCCCTTCCTCCCTCCCCCTGATCTGGAACTTCCAGGAGTATGTGGCCTATGCTCCTTTAGAGGTGACTGACATAACCACTATGCCACCAGGGTATGCTGGTAGAGCACTTCTATTGAACTAGAACCTAGTCTAAGTCTAAGTGCTTTGAAATTACTACAAGTGCTACTATTAGCTTCATTTTACTGAAGAGGAGAGTTAGATCCAGGTAGATAAGGAGTTTTTCAAATGCTCATGGCAGTAGACGGCAGGGCAGTCTTTGAGCCAAGACACTGTTCCAGAATCCAGTCATATAACTTGTACTGTACCATATGGACTTTCTCAGATAATACAAGTAACTCTAGAGATTCATTTATTATTTAATACTAAAAAGGAATAGTCTGCTGAAAAAAAAAAGACAGAAAGAAAATGGTAAATTTTGTACAGTACACTAAACTCTGAAGAACATTTTTATGTGTATAGGACAGCTTCATTTATTGCCAGGATATGAAAGAAACTAAAAGCTCTTAGACTTTTGACAATATAAAGAAAGCCCTCCATAACAGCGTTAGTGAAAAAATTTAAAGAATCACTATATTTCCCATATTATATAAGCAATGTAAAATTAGCATTATTGAGCCGTGGCATATGAGGTAGCAATATGTGTAGTAAATTTCTGAGGAGAAATAAAGAGGAATGTGTGAGAGAAAGTTGTGGGAGAAATAAATAAGGAGAAATCTATGAGGAGAAAAGTTTGAGGATAATGTGTAAAGAGAAATCTGTAAGGAGAAATACATGAGAGAAATTTTTGAAGAGAAATATTTTAAGAGACATATGTGAAGAAAATGTATGAGAGCAATCTATGAAGGGAAATCAATGAGAAAAAAAATCTGTGAGGAGAATTCTATGAGAAAATGAGTGAGCAGAATGGTATGGGGGAAAATGGTCTCAGAAATTTACAAGGAGAAATCTGTGAGGGAAATCTAGGAAAAAAATGTGGGAGAAGAAATGTTTAAGAAATCTATGAGAAGAAATCACTGAAAATAAATGTGTGAAGAGAAATATATAGGCAAAATGTGTGTAGAAAAATGAATGAGGAAAAATATTGAGGAAATAGCTACAGGAATGAATATATAAATAGCATGTTTAAGGAAAAACCTAAGAGAGAAATTTATGGGGATAAGTGTGTGAAGACATATGAAGATAAATTGAAAATGAGAAATATGTGAAAAACGAGTGGAGAAATCTAAAAAATCTATGAGAAATGTTTGGAAAATGAGGAAAAATCTGTAAGGAGAAATCTATGAGGTAAACTTGAGTAGAAAAGTGTGAGGAGATGTGTGAGATTAATTTATATAAGAAAATTTCTTTGATAATAAATCTAATAAAAAATTGTGAGTACAAAAGTGTAATAAGAAATGTATGAAAGAAATCTGTGTGGAAAAACATGGAGACATATCTTGAGGAGAAATGTATGAAAGAGATCTTTGAGGAAAAACATCTATGGGAGAGAAATCTTGAGATATACGTGAGAAAAAGCTTTGATAAGAAATCTCTGGTAGTATTGTGTACAGAGAAATATGAAAAAATGTATAAACAAAATGTAAAAGAGAAAACAAGGAGGAAAGTGTGAAACAAAATATACAGGAGAAATCAATGATGAGAAATGAGTGAGACGAAATGCTGAACTGTGTGAGAAATTTACAAAGAGATTCTAGTGGAAAATCAGTGAGGAAATAAAGAGAAGAACTCTAAGGAGAAATCTATGTGAAAAAATATGTGAGAAATCTAGTAAGGGAGAAATCTGCTGAAGAAATCTATGTGGAGAAATCTGTGAGGAACAATATGTTAAGCATATGTGTGGAAATCTATAAAGAAAAATCTATTGGGAAACCTTTCTGTGGGAAACAGGTAAAGGCAATCTGTAAGGAAATATAATGGGAGAAATCAATGGGGAGAAATGTGTGAAAGAAATCATGACTAGTCTGTGAGGAGAAATGCATAAGATCAACATACAGAACTATGAGGAGAAATGTATAAGAGATGTTTATGAGGAAAAATATGTGGGGTGAAATCTTGTAAAGAAATAGGTGAGAGAAATCTGTGAGGAGAAATCTATGATAGCATGTGTGAGAAGAAATCTATGAAGAAAAACATGGGAACAGATGTAAAAAATCTGAGGAGAAAATGTAAGAGAAATCTCTGAGGAGAAATCCGTGAAAAGGGTGTGGAGAAATATAGCAAGGTAACTACAAGAAGAAATCTATGAGGAAACTATGTGAGAAGACTAATCTATAGAGAGAAATGTTTGAGAAGAAATATGTGACATGAAATATATGAGGAGCAAAGTGTGAGAAAAAAAATGTGTGAGACATGACGAGAAATCTTTGGAGGAAAACCCTAAGGAGAAATGTGTGAGGGGAAATGTATCAGAGCAATTTATGGGCACAAATTTTGAGGGAAATATGTCATATAAGTATTTAAGGAAAAATCTGTGGTTATAATGTCTGAGGAAAATATGTGAAGAGAAATATGCGAGCAAAATGTAAAAGAAAAATTATGAGGAAAGAAGTATGAGGTGAAATGTCTGAGAGAAATCTATGAGAATTACACTGGTAGATACCTAAGGGAAGAATATATGGGGATAAATGTGTGAGTAGAATTCTGTGAAGAGATTTGTTTGAGAGAAACCTGTGAGGAAAAACCTGTGAAAAAAATCTTTGAGGAGATAAAATAAATTCACAAGGAGAAATCTACTGGGAAAAATCTATGGGGAGAAATTTATGTGGAGAAATGTTTGAGAAAAATCTATGGGGAGAAATGCTCGAAGAGAGTGTGTGAGAAGAAATTTATGAGAAGAAAATGGAAGGAGAAATACATGAGAAGAAATGTACAAGGCAAAAACATGTGAGAAGAAATATGAGAGATAAATCTGGAGAAGAAATATGCGAGGTTAATAAGTGTGGAGAAATGTGTGAGGAGAAATCTGAGATAAGCAATCCACACAGGACAATGTTGAAGGAAAATGTTAGATAATCAACTTGAGGCAAAATCTGGGGAATATTTTGAGGGCATTGAAGAAAAATGTGTGGTAGAAATCCTTAGGCGGTATCTATAAGAAGGAATTTGTGAGGAGGTATCTATGAGGTAGAAACTGTGAGAAGAAATTTTTTAGTTGATCTGTTAGGAGATATACGTGATGATATATATATATATATATATATATATATATATATAATATATATATGTGAGTATTAGTCCATGAGGATTGTGTAAAAAGAAATGTGCATGTAGAAATGCATGAGCAGTCTCTTCATGGTTTATTTTACTTGTCCTTCACCACTTTCCTCTATTCCCATTATATGAAACTGGAATGTTAAGGTGTTTTGCTTGGATTATAGCAATGGAGAATGGGCATGTGAACATTTTTGTAATTTAAGGGCGCATGTATATCTTGCGGATATCCTCCTTCCATATAATGTTTGGTAGGCAAAGAGGGTGGAATAAGTCTGGGCTCCTTTCATTCTCCGATACCTCATGTCAATATATTAGCAATCTTAATGATTTCACTTTCAAAAAATGCTATATGTGGCCAGAAATCATTTTTCTTACATTTACCTCACATCATTCTAAACTAGATCATTACAACATTCTCTTAATTAGTATCCTTGCTTCTACCTCTAGTCTGTCCTTCTTACAGGGGCTAGAATGAGCCTATTAATTTGTTAATCATATCTTAACTCTTCCACCCACACCTTCTAAGTTGCTTCTTATCTTTCTTAATGCCCTTCCAATCTCTATAATCTCACTTGCTGATATGGTCCTCTTTCTCCTTCTGCTCCCCACACATACTGCTTTTCAGCATACTTCCTAGCTCAGAGTAGTGTCACTAAACTATCTCTGTGCCTGAAATCTTTTTATGGATCCTCTTAAGACTCTCTCCTCATCTGTTCCTATCTTTAAACATTAACAGGAACACTTTCCCTCCTTCCAATTTCTTCAAAAACAATGTGTTTAACTACTCTCTATTCCCTTAGCAAGATATATATTTCTCCTTAGCATGAGTTGAATGAGTCAGCTGAAGTCAGCCTCAAGTTAGAAGTTTCTTGTTTCTTGAAGATACAGCTCCAATTTCACATTTGTGATCATCTCCTGGAAGCCAGCAATAGTGCTAAATGATAACTTAGGGTATTATGTCTAAATCTTACAACAACTTTTTGATTTTTTGATTTAGATCATCATGATTCCCAAATGTAACTGTGAAAACTGAGTTTCAGAGAGGTTTAATAATAATGTGTCTGAGGATGTAGAGCTGCTTGGATGAGTATCCTTCACGTAGCCTTACCCAGTTACCTTAGATCCTAAAGAATCTCTTCCTTCTAGTCACTGGCTCATTTATGCAACTCTGACTATATCTTGACATAGATTCAGACTTTACACTCCTGTCTCATCACAACATCTTAGATTACTTTAAACATCAGCTGACTTCAAATACACACACACACACACACACACACACACACACCCCAGTTGATATTTGCTTTAAAGGCACTCATCAAGTAAGACTAGAAATATTCTATGAATGCCATATTTCTTTGAATAGAAATAAGTTAATCTATGTAAAAAGGAATTCTAGTTTTTCTAGGAACAATTGATATTTGCTATTATAATCTTTCTACAGATAGAAATACATAATGATAGGCTTTAGTATTTTCATAAAGTCAGAGAAATTATGGAATATTTCTGCTCCTATAATTGTTTAAAATTTAAAATTAGAGAATCAACTGATAAAATATGTATGTTTTAGAAATAAGAAAGCTATTTCTTAAAACTATTTCAAAGACTCCAATTAATGTTAGTATACGTGAGAGAATTAATGGTTAAAGACATAGTTTGGCCAGTAACAAACTGCAACCATGGACAAATTTCTCAACACCTCTGAACCTCATCTCTATAATGAGCAAATGCAGGTAAAGCAATTATCACAGTATTTGGCACATAGAAAGCAATCTGTAAGTGCTATTGATTATTATTATCAGGAGTAAGTGTGACATGGCAGAAGATGGGAAATCCTATCCCAATACTACCTCTAATATCAGTTCCAGAAACATGAACAGTAATGGGAATTGTGCTGGGATACTACATAAGCCAAAATCAACAGGAGGTAGTACTTAAGTCCTTTAAAATTATATATAAGCCATTTAAGTATGATGACAGAATATGGCAACTTATATGGAGTTTCACTTCATGTGTGATACACTGCCAAATAGAAAAATAGAACAGGTTTCTGTTGATATGAAACATTACCTCCCCCTTTCCCCATTTGTTATCTAAGTTCTCTGCTATGTTGTTTTAAAGCCATTTTGTGGTGTGGTGCTCTCTTCTTGACTCAATTCATTTTCTTAGAAATTCTGCCAGGAAATGTGAGAGCAGATGGTGCCTTATTGTTCAAGAAAGTAGTACTTTTGTTGAATGTTTGATCACACTTTTCTGTTGGATATTGGCTCATCAGTGACTTATGTCATCAGAATATGATGAATGCCAAGGAAAAATAAATAGCATGTTTGTTAAGCCTGTCAGAGAATATACTGACGATTACTTCAAAACCTAAAAGCATGACTTTAAATGGTTAAATAATATGAAAGGAGTATTTTCACCTTGTCAAAAAAATTCATGGTTTGAAGGCTCTGTATATACCCTAATAAGATGGAAGACAACCGATCTCTACAGATGGTGACCCCCAACTTCTAAAAACACCCACCTACAACAGGAAGGAAAAAAATTACTTCTTTTATTCAGCAGACATTATTGAATACCCATTGTTTAATGCACTGTGCTATGCAGTGGAGGTGCATTGGACACAGACTCTAAGTTAAGACAATCCCACTTGAGAGCGAGAAAGGCATATACACAACTTAATGATTAAGTTAATTAATTTAATTATGTTAATTAAAATATTATTCTTTATTATCCCATTCCTTTGATTCACTCTCTGCCTTGCCTTTCCCTGCTATGGGACCTAAAAGATTGACCTCAGTGAATTGCTCCCTTACCAGTTCCTTCAAGTTAAGTCAATGGAGTCATGAGCAGGAAGGTCAAAGGGGTCATGGTTCTTCTCCTTCACTTCTTCCCTTCTTTGGCATCTAACTGCTGCTAGTGACTATGTGCCTCCATGGTGCTCTCTTTTCTATAGCCTCTGTTCCTCTGCATCTCCAGTTCAGAATTCTGGACAACACTGCTTCCTCCTCCTTTGAAGGGAGGAGACCTTCAAATACAGAATTCGACAAAATGAAAATATTCTCTTCTTCCCACTTCAACTCTCTTAGTGTTAGCAATTTACATTGTTGCTCTTCTCTGGGTATGTCAACATTTCTTGTTTTGTTCCTTTAACAGCAACACCTCAGTAGTAGACCCTTTATTTAAACTCATTTCACCTGAAACCACCAAGTTGAAGACTGTTTCCTACCAGGATCTGACAGATGCAAAGACTGTAACTGATATATTTTATCTAATATTCATTCAATCACAGATTATTTATTGAGTGCCTATATATGAGTGTACTAGTGACAAGGTATAAATAAACCAGTACTTTCCAGTAGAACTTGATGGAAATATTCTGTACTGTCCAATAAACTAACCATCAGGGATGTGTGATTATCAAGAATTTGAAATGTGGCTAACATGACTGAGCAATTCCAAATTGCATTTAATGTTAATTAATTTAAATTTACATAGTTCTATATGACTGTTGGTCAGTGCCTACTGTATCAGACAGCACAAATATGAACTAACTTCAACAGAAGCCTGAATAGCTCTTTTAGATGGAGGTAGTTATAGAAATACAGCAAGATCTGTTGTGAGATATGGCTTGAGAGGTGACATTCGAGTAGGTCATTAATAGACAGAGAAACGTGAAGACTGCATTCTGGATAAATGAACATCTTACGTAAATGATGAGAGGCACTGCCACATGGTAGATAAGCTCAAGATACCACGTTATATTCGAAGTGGTTAGATCATAATGATTAAGAGAGGAATAGTGGAAAAGGAGCTGGTGGTTTGGGCTATATGTTGATGAATCTTGCTTCATACTCCATTATAACATCACTAGGTAGATTATCTTAAAACGTTAATATAAAACAAGATAGTAATGATACCTGCATATTCCTTTAAAGTATTCCATTGCGTTTTCAACTTCAAAAAAATATTTTAGTGATATTTAAAGTATGCTCAACATTGCTGTTCTCTGGACTTTTTCCAGAAAAGTAAATGCATGTTTATTTGTACAATAGTACAATGCACACAGAGACAATGTTAGTAATCCAGCTTTATGCAGGAAGGCACAAGGTGCCATGGAGTACAGATGCAGTCCATTACATGAACTAAACTTGAGAGAACTGGTTAAATTGTGAAGCACATGCTTGGTTCGCAGGATAGGTAGGAGTTGTCTAGAAGAATTGGTGTACCTGTATGGGCTGGTTATTGGTGAGGAGAGATGATAGGAGCGAAGCACAGAGTGTTCCTGTCAGAAGACATTGCATCTCATTGAGGTAGTAACAGGATTGAGAGAAATATGGAGTAGTCTGAAGGAATAGATCTAAACAGATCTAAATTTTAAAAAGGATCACTCTGGAGAATGTCTTTGTGGAATAGTTTTTAGAAAAGACTGGAATATCAGAAGGCGGAAGTAGCAATGGAGAAAAAACACAATGGTGTTTGAATGTAGTTAATATACATGTAAATATAGGTTCTGAGAAATATATCTCATTTGTGATCTTTCACACTTCCAAAGCTTATTTATGTTTCTTTGAAAAATAAAACAACTTTGCTTTTGTTCTGGGTCATAATAATAATTTAGCAAGTAGTTATTAGGCACCAGTCAATCTTCCAAGCCGTCACATGTTTTTTTTAACTCAATCCCCATATAACCCTATGAGGCAGGAACTATTATTATCCCTTTATTTTACAGATGAATACCTAGAGGTTTAGTTAAGCTAAGTAATTTTCTTAGGGTCCCCTTTAGTAATTCCCAGAGAAGGATTACAATCCTTGCCATATGCTTCTAGAAAAGATTCATTAAGCCCTATCATCTTCTGTAAAATTCTTATAATTTACCCTATGCCGATACTCACTATTTATTCATGAAGTTGTCTTTCTCTACTTTAAGTATTGAGTTAACCTAGAAATAAGATTATCTAATATAGTATAAACTTCAACCAATTCAGTTTCCTGCATTATAGACATTAACAGAAATTGTCTTTTTAAGAAGGATATTAAAAAGTATAAACCAGTACTTTCCAGTAGAACTTGATGGAAATATTCTGTACTGTCCAATAAACTAACCATCAGGGATGTGTGATTATTGAGTATTCATTCAAGATCAGCCTTTTTTAAGGCATCCCTGGAAATTATTCAATTTGCTATATGAAGAATGCCTTCCTAATATTCTTATTTATGAAAATACTTTTTGGTTTAAATATTTCAATGTGAATAATATCAAATGTGTAATATAATTGTTTTAGAGAGATTTTAAAGGGAGGTGTTTGAACAAATTTGGAAAATATCTTTTTTTTTAATAGATCAGATCATTATTAATGAATACTAAAATGTGGTTGTGTCTGCACATGATGAATATTTGCAGCTACTGGGATCTGTGAGCATAGAACTTACATTGCAGAATACTATCCTTAACTCTCCTCTATTTACTTCATAAGGATTTTTTCTGCACAAAGATACGATTTTAGCAAATTGGACTTAGAGATGTCCTTAAGGCTGACAGATATGCAACTTAACTATTTTAATAGAAAATATATTGTTCTTAGAAAAATTATCAAAAGGATATGATATAGGATCTAAATTTCTTCTTACTTTACAGATGCATATACATAATATAATTTGGTTAGAAGGAGGAAGTTGTCTGGGTGTCTAAAGTAGTTTAAAGTTCATATAGACAATAAAGTTTATGACCTTAATCTTGGATCCAGACATCCTAATAGTGTGACCATTATTCATGGTTTGTTTTTTTCAGAAATTAAAATCTCATGTGACTTGTGTTCAGATCAAAGTAATTCAGATCAGTTTCTATCGGTTTCATATTTTCCTCAGTATAAAAGAACAAGAGATGTAAGACCTACTTTACAAAAGTGTTTTCAAGCTAATAGGTAAGATAATCTTAATCTAATTAATTTACTCTATCCCTGTCCAAGAACAGGGTTTATTAGGGTGTAGAGTCTGGGAATTATCTAAACTTAAACTTTTATAACCAGAGGTTCAATTACTTGCTCTAGCAATATGTTTATAACTAATTCTCTTTCATTAATTATCCTTATTTTACTCATCACAGTCTTCCTTTCACTAATCAAACAAAAAGTATTAGTTTATATACAAATCCACAAAGGACAAATACTGTTTGGACCAACCAATTGCTGATGCTGTCTGCCAAGCTAATTATTAAAAAATAAATATGACTACTATTATCATCAATATCAATATTTGTTATTGTACCAGTCATAGGTCTCACCCTTCCTCTAACAATATGGCTTCTACTACCCATACCATATCCATTAATTGGCACAACCTAGAAGTACTGGTCATATCAGCCATGTCAAGTCTGAATGTATAACCTCGTTTCTGGTCAGGTACAGCTTGAAATTCAAGATATATATTAATTGAAGCCCTGTGAGCAGTAGTAAAATTTTTGTATGAAGTAACCCTACCAATTTTTCTACTATCAGTCCTGTTAATGAATGTATCATTTATACTATCAACATTACTACCTAAGGATATATGATTAATTGTTCCCTTGACCAGTAGCCATAATATGATTTACATTAAACATAGCAGAAAGGAAATGAGTTCTACCAATACTAAAGCCCAATATTCTTTCAGTTCACTGTCTGCATAGCTAATAACTCTACTACCAAGCTATTCCATTATATAGTTTAACTCCCTGTGTCTTGCAGAATTCTATCACAATAATATTAGATGGCACTCACTGAAATAGAATATGCTACCAATTTTACCTCATAAATTTCCCATTTTTCCACTGAATATAATCTCATATTTATTTCTTCTCACATCAACTTGTCTTATAAACAGAAATCTATTGGTTTTCACTAAAATAGCTATAAGCCAATCAGAAAAAAAATGAGGTAGGGGAGGAAAAGATCTTATGACATTTGACATCCTTTGACACTCTTCCTAAATGAATGCTTTGGATCTTACTCTTCAGTTGAGAATTTCATAGAAAGACACCAGAGCACATGTTAGTCATTTGAATAATTGCAACAATAATAAATGAAAATTACAGAGAAAACTTCTTTAGGTACAGAAATTTGACATATGTCTGAAAACCCAGGGTCATTAAAACTCTGACTCTGTTGCAACATAGGAAATGTGGGGAATATTAGTGAAAGATGAGGCTCCACAGGGTATGAAGGACTAGATTCATGTTAAGGAAGTTGGATTTATTCATCTATAGAATGGGGAACTGCTGGAGGCATTTAACAGAGATCTTAAATAAACTCTAGAAAGTTCACTTGAACTTGTATGATAAAAGTCACAACCCAGAACTTCATTATCATCAGACCATTAGCAACCTGGGATTTGGAAACATCACTTTACTTCAGACTGGTATGTTTTTTAACCAAAGAACTAGAGAACTCTCACCCTTAGAGCATTTCTACAACATTGACAACAGCTTTGGCACATGGCTGGTTGGTCTGAAGCTTAGACTGCTTGACTCCCTTGCGGGGGTGGGGGGGTGTCTCTCAACGAAGTTCTGCTCCTTTTTCCAGGGAGGCTAAAGTAAACAGTTATCAGTTGAAATTGGGTCAAGTTATCATCAAGTGAGCTGAAATCACAGAAGTGGTTAATCATCTGTTGTCAAGAGAAAATCCTAAGTCAAACATATGGAAAACGAAGCTTATGAATCATAGCGCCAGCTTGGCTTCAGCCCTCAGGCAAATGAAACTAAATCAGTAAAAATATATTTGGGAGAAACATGACTTGTTCTAATTTTGTTTAAGGACCTCAGTTCTAGAGGCAGAGCGCCCTCCACAGACCCAAAGAAAACAACTGTTCTTCTACCCCTAAAGTCGGACTGCAAATTCAGTGTTGATGTGCCCCTCTCCAACTGTGTACATTTTGGATAAATCATTTAAGTGTTCTAGCTCTCATTTTTTTAATCTTAAAAAAAAAAAAAGTGAAACTGGTCAAATCTGTCTCAGAGGGTTCATAATGAAAAGCACAAAATCAGGCACATAGAAAGTACCTAACAGATTACTGTGGAAAGAATGAATGAGTGAGCATGGAGAACTAAATGCTATTGTGCATCATGAAAATGCTTTGTAAGCCACATAGAATGTTCTATGAACAGTGATAGTATAATGTTTCACATACTAAGATCAAAAAAATCTACTCCAGCGCACATCAAAAGTATATCACATAAAAGATGCCTAATCACTGTCCTCCTAACATTAAAAGATAACAGCTAAACTAATAATTATAATTTATTAGATCATCATGTATATGTTCTAATGCAATCCTTATAATAATTCTAAGAAACAGGAATTATCATTAGCCCAATTGAAAAAGTTTAGCCTGAGGTAGGTGAAGTAAATACCCCAAGATAACACACCAGTAAGTGGTAGCATCAAAAACTCAAATCCAGGTCTATCTCCCAAAGTTCTCAAAAGCCTTAAGTGTTCTCGTTATTCCAAAATGATTTATAGTTAAAAAAAAAAAAAAATCAAACGTCAGCTGTCAGGTCCTACTGAATGAGTCTGCTTGGTGAAAATAGGATTACTGAATTAAATAGGGCATCATATTGAATTCAGATGTTTTTCAACCCCCAGACCTTATGATTTTATAAACACTGTTTCTTTTTAAGGACTCAACTTATTAGCTCCATTGACATAAAATGAATGTGAGACCTTAGGTTCTTCACCCACCACCTGAGTTTCAGTGATACTGCGTATGTGTACTTTCACTTTGTATCTTTCACCTTTTATTTGTAAACCATGGAATTCTCCTAAACAAGCAATGATGTTTGCTAGAAGATGATATTTTTTCTTTATTCAGTTATTTACTTTTGATTTTTTAGAAGTTGGAACTATTATTGTAAAAAAAAAATGTGAAAAGCTCTGCCAAAAGTCTAATAAGCAAGGTATGATTTTAACATAAGAAAAGTCTACTTAAAGTAGTTCAAATGAAGCAATGAAACATCTATAATAAGTCTGTGGGGGATTCATTCAATGTATACCTTTTGGCAGAATAACTGTGTCTCATCCACTTGCTCTCTTCTACTTTTTTTTTTTTTTTTTAACTCCTTTCCTGTCATCTTCCAACTTATCCCTTTAACTCATAGCCAGTTGTGACTGCTGAAAAGAGGGCAGCCTCAGCTCCTGAACTGTCTTCCCCAAACCAATTTACTCAGTATTGGTAAGACTATTTCAAAAACTCTGAGGAAAGTAATCTAGTCAAGAACCCACTTTGTTCCACTCACCTGTGACCAGCATAGTTGGATTCATAGAATATATTTCATGTGATAATAGAATGGCCATAGATCTGTAGAAAATATATTCTGAAAATACAAGTGCTAGAAGTACTTTAAATTCATAACTGGTGTGGACTTTTATTACATACACTTACAGGTAGTTCCTCTGGTCAAAATAGTTCCATTAATCTTGTATACAACTACTGAAGTTTGCTCATCTATTAGCATCCAAACAAGTTGTCAAGAGAAATGTGGATCATCTAACTACTGCCATGAGATATGTCTGCTTTAGGGTATTCCTGTTTTGTTTCCCTTATCTGTCAAATAGAGATACATTCACTTGAAAAAAGTTATTTTGAATAACTTCTGGGTGCCAAGAATGGCATTAGTTACTGAGGGGTGTGCAGGGCTTCCACATTTCTTAAGAGATGCTTCAGGGTCAAAGGAGCTAAACAGATGGAATGAATTTGAAAGGAAGAAATTGTAACACACAGAGACAATTGTTATTTTCTTATCTTGAGTCCTGTAGAGTATCTAAGGAAATATAAAAGTCTTTTGATCTCCTGGGCCATTGCAAATGGAAAGCTGCCAGAGGAAGAATCAACTGCACAAATAGTGATTAATACAAAATAGCTAATTGGACTGAGCCCCTGGAGAAAGCACAAGAAGCTGAGGGCTAGAGATGTGCATATAACTGTTTGTTCTGGCAAAACGAAAGCCTTCTCCTGTTTACATTTCTTCTTATTAATATGTTACATGGACTATCGGCATATCCTATTTTATTCTGTTTGCAGGGCTTTAAGAAGGTGACTCACGGGCACCTAATGAAGAATGACAAGCACCTAATTTCGTTCAAATGTTTCATTATTCCTTTTACATTAATCTCCCTTTATGCAAAGATTAGTCAAAGCGCTTAACTGGGAAAACTAGGAGGAAATATGGACAGCATGGAGATCAAATTAATTCTACTCTTCTGAGCACAAATAAAAAATTTGGCTGAGTGCTGAAAAAAGTAGTAACACCAGATTCCATTTGAACACGAACAATTTAATCTCCACACAAAGCAGAACAGTCTGTGCATTTGGGCATCCATGGCTTTAACTGAACTCATGGAGGACTGAGTATATTATAGATTGCATAATTCCTGAATCTGAACTGGCAAATAAAATTTCTGCACCTTCGACTTGCATATAAATGTAGCTTTTTTATTTTTCTCTCTTCATCTTTTGAAAGATGGGTTACTATTGTTGCTAGAAACATCACAAAAACATAGGAATAAAACTTCCAGCAATTATCCATGCTCATTGGACAAAATATTCTCTCATCTGCCTCTGAGAGATCCAGGGAGCTCTTCCAAATTTGGCTATGGAGGCAGCTTCTTAAGACCAGGGAAGGGCTGTGGGAAGAGTGGTGGGAACAGAGCAGGCTCAGCTTCCCTACCTGAACTAGAGAAAAAAAAATGGGCTTTTCTGTCAACATGACCCTATTCCTTTTACATAAGTCCTCTAATTACATCACTAGCCCTCTTTTGCTTAAATTAGCAAGCAGTGCTAAAATATAGAGAAGGCTGTGATAACCCGCTGACCGAGCTCTTACTATTTGAGCTTTAATAATTTGATCTACCTCTTAAATGGCATCAACATACATTTCTTAGATCAGGAAATTCAGATTTTGTGCACAAATGCTGAACATCGAAGTAATGTCACTGCTCATACAGAGGTCAGCATTCAAGGGTCCCAGAGGCAGTCGCATCCCCTAGAAATCTGCTCAAAACTCAGAATTTCAAGGCTTACTTCAGGCCTACTGAATCATAATCTGTATTTTAACAAGATCCTCACATAATTAATATGCACACGAGAGTTCAATGACATTGCTTTGCATCATTATTTCACCGGTGTTGAATTCTGATTGGGCATCAGAATCACACTGGTATTTTATAAACCTACAGTCTTGCCTGGCTCATTGTGTCTTGAGAATGCAATTGGAGACACATAGGTTTGCTGAACGCCAACAGGATTTTGATATTTAGTCAAAGTTGGTTTGGACTTCTGCCTGTGAGATGTGCTAGGCAGGTAAAAGATATCTGGCCACAGGTGGAAAAACATCTCTCAGTGGTTGGGGTAACTCTCTGGGTAATGTTTTAGATTAGCAAAAAATATTCTGTTCTCTCCTGGACCTTAAATTTCTGCTTTGCATTTTAAAGATGCCTGTACCCTTCTAAAACCATTTAGTTGCTTCCTTTTTCCTGTTTTTTCCTTTTCCTATTTCTGTATTTCCTCTTCTTCCAAACTCTGTCTACCCACCTTCCAGTCATCAGAACAAAGAGAGAAAAGCACGATAGAGTGTAACCAAGAAAGGGGACTTCTCTTTCTTTTCTGTCCTCCCTCAGGTTCTGCCTCTGGGAAAAGAATGGAGCCAATAAAAACTAGAAAGCCCTTCTGTGCTTTATCTCTTTTTATGCTTCTTTAAAATGACTTCATGTTTTTTTTTTCCTCAGTAACTGCTAAAGTCTAGACCTTTTGCCTTTATGTGTACTGCCTCGTCTTTATTGATAATGACTTTGACCCAGAACATATCTTGAGAGAGGAAACATTTCAAAAGCAGGTTGCTCAGCAATCGAACCCTTCCACTCTCTCCAAGTTACAAGGGCTGAAATGTCTTTTCTGAAACGACCATGGAAAACACTGATTCATAAATCCACAGATGAGCTCACTAACGGGCTTCTATTGCTGCATCGGGTTATGTATTTGTGTCTGCAGCCACCTGTGAGCATTTAATGTAGACTCTCCTTTTCTACAACTACCTTCTAAAGCTCTTCTAACTTGCTCTCCTCAAGAGCAGAGAGGAGGCACTTAAGAAAACGTAAGCAGTAGTGATGCTTACTTTGGCAATGGCACTTCCAGTGTTTTGCTTTTCTCCCACCCTTACGAATAATCCCTTAGCAATGTTTATATTAAAAGCTACTGTTCTAATAATGTTTATTTTTTGACACCATGTGTTTCAGGGCCTCTGGGCGCCTGAACAAAATTTACTAAACAAAGTGACAAAATTAACCAAGTAAGACAATAAGACCAAATTAAGAGCGCATAAGCCTAGAATGGGGAATAAAGTAATACTGGCCAACATAAGTCCATTTGTCCCTGGTGATGTAGACTTTCTGAAGCATGTCACATTGGGCGACACAGAATTCCCTTGAGCATGGCACTTAACAGATTGTCAGGCTGGGGTGCCATCATTCGTATCTGCATGTGAGGACTGTTTATAGTCTCTTCTGAGGATATACATCCCTTTGGAGGACAGGCTTCTCCCATAGGCAAAGCCATCAGTATAGACACCAGTAAGATTTCAGTGGACTTGAGATCAGTGCCAAGTGTGAATTCCAACTCTCTAGCTCTTTGTCTGTCACCTGTGTTTCACTGTATTTCTTCATTTCTGAATGCTGCTGTGAAGAATAATGACACTATTCATCGTGTACTTGTCTTGTTGCTTGGAGCCTGTTAAACACTGTGGCTATGAACTATCGACAATATTATTATTTATATTATTACTGTCTGAGAGGAGAGTAGATTTGGTAGCAAAAGTTCAGGAGTCTGATGGCATGAACTCATTTGGGAGACAAAGTCAACAGGATTTTTGTGAGCAAAGGATACGATGGGTGGAAGGGAAGGTATGTGATATGTGAAAATTCTAAGATTTTAGAATTTTGGGATGTTTATGGAACACTGATAGAACCACACAGTAAGAATCTAAACTGTAATTGAGAAAATAGGCAAACTAGTCAATGGTGAAAACAGTCTTTATAATATAGTCTTATAATGATAAGCTAGGGAATGTGTATATTTAAAGTTTTCTTTGTTTTCATGTACTATAATATGCAACCTTCTACTACATTTCAACTCTAACAAAAATTCAGCTATTCAAAAATAATGATTAGGGCTATGATGATTATAGTCAAATGGAAGAAAAGCTTTTAAACTTAATGTATTATATACAGATGCTGGTTTATAATGATGACAACCTTAACCCTATATAATAGAATGATGCAATGATCCTTCAATGTAATTATTTTTTTTAAAAAAGTAAACAAGAACAATAATAAAGAAACAAAAGCCAGATGAGCATTGGAGACTACAGCAAAGCCAGTGAGATAGAAATATTTCAAATATGTCTCAGATACACCCTTCCCACTCACTCAGCGTCACTTTTCCAGGCTTAATGGCTCCCTATTATGTCCCACTCACTTCCACCGAAGTCCAGTCTTAGAGTAATTTGAGATGCGAAGGTTACCTGGAACCCAGGCTACCCTCAATACCCTGAATATAAATGGACACTCTTTTCTTAAAACAGATCTATTGGTTATTCAAAGAAATACCTCTATTCATAGGTGAAGTTAAGTTGTTTTTTACATACATTATTCTAGAATTGTTTCCAGCCCCCTTTTAGAATCTACTCTCAATAGTTGAAATCTTTTACTCATCCTTCTGTTCTTTCAGCAAATGTTTTCTCAGCACCTGTAATGGGTCAGGTGTTGTGCTAGATACTGGGCATGAAGGGGCGAGCCTGGCAGACCTGGTCCTTGGCCGGGAAGTGAGCTTCATCCACCAGATGATAACCATAACCATGGTAACAATTACTCTGAAGATACAACCACTGCCTCACAAAGGGAATGGTGCTACAGGGTTAGAATGACATTCTTTAACAATAGCAACGAATCTTAGCATTTTTCTAGTAATACAGGTATCATTAGAGACATACAAATAAAAATCACAATGAAATATCACCTCAGACCAGTAAGAAGGGCCTATATCCAAAAGTCTAGACATTGGAGGGGGTATAGAGAAAAAGGAACCCTTTTTCACTGTCAGTGGGAATGTAAATGAGTGCAGCCTCTTAGAGAACAGTTTGGAGATTTCTTGAAAATATAAAGATGGAACCACCATTTGATCTAGCAATGCCACTCCTGCGCATACGCCCAGGAACGTCCGCACCCCTATGTTTACAGCAGCACAATTCACAACAGCCAAGACATGGAAATGCCTAAATGTCCATCAACAGATGACTGGATAAAGAAATGGGGGTATATATGTACTCAGTGGAATTCTAGGAAGCAATTTAAAAGAACAAAGCAATACCATCTGGATGGAACTGGAGGGGATCATGTTAAATGAAAGAAGTCTGAAGGAAAAAAGAGAAATGCAAGATAGTTTCATGCATAAGTGGAATACGATAAAATAAAGCAACAACAACAAAAAAGCCAGATAAATCCCAGCAAAAACTCAGAGTGCACATGATGATGCTGCCCGCAGGGTGGGCATGGGGAGGGGGCAGAGAGGGAGTCAAGTGGTGAAGGACACTGGGACTCTGTGGTGCCTTTGGTGGATTAACACCCATTGACTGAGAAGTGAGTTCAGTATCTTGAGTACTGCTTTGTAAACAAAAGAAATATTGATAAAATAATTACATTTTAAAAAGAAATGAAAACATATAAGCCAGTATTCCTCCTGAATACAGATAGAAAACATTTTGATATAGACTAATCAAGTTCTATTCAATCTCAGCTGTTTTGAGTTTTCCTCCTCCCTACAGAGTCACCAAAGTATTTTGGCATCACCAAAGCATCAGGAAGAACCTTCAGGCCACTGACGCTTGGGCACTAGATAATACTAAGATTTCCCTTTTGTCTTTATTCATGTTTCCTTCTTCTCAGGCCTCACTAGGACATGAGGATGTTTTCCAAGTTCTGGCCTCTTCTCCGGTAAAAACCTCCCTTGCAGCATATTTGGACCAGCACATATAACTCCCAAGCACCTGCCACTTCCAGGGAGGAGGTGGTCTCTTTTCTTCCTGCTTTTTCTAGAACACCCAACATTATTTAAAAAAAAAAAAAAAGTTTGGAGATGTAAAATACAGGAATGGATGGCAGCTAGACTTTTGTTGGCAAATAAAACGTAGAATACACAGATGGTGATTTATATACTGTGCATTTTAAACCAATACAATGTTATAAACCAGTGTCACTTCAAACTTTTAAATATAAATTTAAAAATATTTTAAAACTAGGACAAACCACTGCCCTCGAGCAGCTTTTGCTTTGCTTTCTATCTTAAAAAAACTGGCTTGAGGTAAGGATACCAGAAAACACAACGTGCCTGACTACATGCTCGGAAGATGAAGAAAGAAAAAATAGAGAAAACATGCAAGTTCCTCTATTACTAAATTTATTCTTCCAACGGGTATTTAAAGCACACAGACTCTGACATATACATTACGGTATGTGGTTAGAATTCACCCCTGGATCAAAGGCGCAGCTGCAGGGGGCTGGGTAACTATCTGGAACAGAGGCACGTCTTCTGCTGTTCACAGATGCTGCTCTTTGCTGGTTGTGGCTCATGCCACGGTCATTACACGGTGGATTTCAGCTTTGAAGAGGCCTCCAGAGCCTGTATAGATCACTGAGTCTTTGATTAAACTCTGCTAAAGCCTAATAGTCTGGAATGTTTCATTATTTTCTTGGCAGGACTCTGGGTTATTTTTTAACAGGCTGCAGAAAGCAGAAGTTGGGGAAAAGGTGTGTGTTACTGTTTGGGGACCCACAAACAAGGCGCCCATTACAGTGTCTTAAAACACATATTCTCTAGCAGATTGAGCAGCTTTCTGTGTTGGAATCTGCCTTCCATTTCCTTGCCTCCTCTGCCTCCATCCAACAAACGTCCACCAAAACAGGCCGTGAATAGCAACAGAGCACTAAATAACAGTATCTGCAGTGATTACCAGACCTACCTTTGTGCCCAGAAGTTAAAACGTCTTTGACCATTGTAGTGGGTTGAACTATGCCTCTTCCCCAAAGCTATGTTCCCCCACAAGATGCATCCAAGCCCCAATTCCTAATAACAGAGGAAATAAAGTTGGTATATAATAGTCTGAATACTAGCACTCCAAAATTCATGTCCACCCAAAACTTCTGAGCATGACTTACTGGAAACATACTCTTTGCAGAAATAATTAAAAGATAATAAATGAGCTCATACTTGGTATGTTCAGCTCTAAACTCAATGATGGCGCCCTTGTAAGAAGAGAAGACACAGACACAAACAGAAGAGATCAGCTAGAATTTAGAGTGCATCCTAAAGCCATGTTAAGTGGTTCCCTTATAAGAGAAAGAAGAGAGGTTTGGGACACACACACATCTCATGAGTAAAGTCAGGTAAAGACAGAGGCAGGTGTTGAAGTGCTGTGCCTGCAATCCAAAGAATACCAAGATTTGCTGGCAGCCATCAAAAGCTAAGAAAGTGGAGGGGGAAGAATTTTCTCTCAGAGCCTCCAGAAGGAACCAATTTTGTCAATACACTGAATAATAACTTCCAGCCTCCAGATCTCTGAGAGAGTAAATGTCTGTTGTTTTCAGTGACCACGTTAGTTTTAAGGTTGTTACAGCAGCCCCCAGAAAGAAATAAAACCACTTAATCCTGTCAACAACACTGTTATAGGTAATATTATCTCCCTTTTTACTGGAAAGGAGATTAAAGAGAATAATGCTTAAGTAGCTTAGAAGCATCACACAAATTTCAAGTGCACAGCTGGAATTCAAACTCAGGGTTTAAGCCTAGCTCATCTCTGTTTCTAAATCCACACACTTAACTCTTTCACCAAATCATTTCCTAGTATGTGCTAAGGAATATTTGTTTACCACTGAAATTAGACCAGTGCCTATTGTTTCTCTTGAAACAAATGTAAGGAAGGAAAAAAACAAAACAAAACAAAACTACTCCCCTTCTTAAAACTCATTCAACTAATCTTGATTTGGTCTGTATGCTATTGTAGACACTGGATTCTCAAGGAACACGGGCTGGAGTGGAGGAGGTGGAGTTTCTATCTGTAAACCACTAACCATTGACTAGATGAGAAAACCCAAAGATTCTCTAGCACACTCTGGAAGCACCGAGAGACAACACCTCGCAACATCCTTGCCAGTAGTAGACAAGTAGTACTTCCAAAAGATAGTGATTTCCTGAAATGTGAAAAGGATCTTAGTCATGAAGAGAAGAGAAGTGGAAGATTGGCAGTGATGGGGCAGAGTAAGGGCAAGGGACAGTCTAGTCTAAAAGCTCAGAGATAAAAAAGATGATGGTTCATTTATGGTTTTTGTTTCCGATGACCAGAGAAAAAGTTAGGAACAAGAGGATGCTCTTTGAAGAGCCCTGTATGCCAAGATAAAATTTATTCTCAAGAGAAGATAAACTATGGAAAGAAACAGGGAAATGCAACATTTCATGACATATCATCTTTAACAAGTAATAACTCAGTCTTTCAGATGCTTAGAGCAAAAAGAACAAGGTTGTAATGACATATTAAAATATTCCTTTTTTTAATACCTGAACTTCACTAGCACCTTTCAATGAAAAATTTTGCCAGGCAACTTAAAAAGGCACATCAGACTTTATTCAAGACTACTGCAATAGGAAAGAGAGTTCTACGGACAAAAGTGCTGAATTGAGACCTTTCTAAGGAAGGCACATTGATGGCTTACAGACACTGGAAAAAAATGCTTTACATTCATTATCAGAGAAATGCTATTAAAAACTACAATGAGATACCATCTCATACCAGTGAGAAGAGCCTGTATGGAAAAGACTGGAAACAGCAGGTGTTGGAGCAGGTATAGAGAAAAGGAAACCCTTCTACACTGCTGGTGGGAATGTAAATTGGTGCAACCTCTTTGGAAAACAATATGGAGATTCCTCAAACAAACAGAGATGGATTTGCCATTGGATCCAGCAATCCCATTCCTAGGTATATACTCAGAGGACACAAAATCTCTAATCAGGAAAAACATCTGCACCCTGATGTTCATAGCAGCACAATTCACCATAGTTAAGACATGGAAACAATCTAAATGCCTGTTGACGGATGGATGGATAGAGAAGCTATGGTACATATACTCTATGGAATTATATGCTGCTATTAAAAAAATTAAATTGTGCCCTTTACTACAATCTGGATGGAACTGGAAGAGATCATGTTCAGTGTAATAAGTTAGAAAGAAAAAGAGAACTACGGTATGCTTTTATACCTATGAGGAGTATAATGAAATGAAACAAATGGACATACAAATTCCAGCCAAAATAACATGACTCGACTGAGTTTAAGTGAGGGAAGGGGGAGAAAGGGAAAAGGTGGCAGTAAGGGACACTGGAACTCTGGTGGTGGGTGTGGTGTGAAATATAGACTGAAATACAATTTCAATACCTTAACTGGAATTTAGCATTTGAACTAAAGAAATACTAAATGTTACTATTTTAAAAAATAGGGGAGAGAATTCTAACACAACCCCACTAAAACAAAAAGCAGAAGGATTTTTAAACCCTGGGATGAACTAGTAGAAAAGTACTGGCTGAACATTAGAAGACTGGGTCAATGTCATTGGACAATGTGTGCTTGCTAATTGGTGGTTATTAAAGTTAGGTTTCTGCTCTTCCAGAGTCTGAGAAAGAGGAGCTCTACCTCCTTAGATAGCTGCACTTCAAAGGGATAACTCTCAGACACTTGAGAAAGATATTCCTGGGTTATAAAACCAGCAAAAGTTTGTGAGACTGCATCTCGAGAGGCAGAAAAAGAATTTACAAGTAGAAGTTTTCTAAAGTAAATGCCTAAGAAAGAATGGTCAAGGTCTAATAGCTAGGAAGCAGGCTGTTTAAAATGAGTTGTTAGGAAGTGAAGACGAGGGGAACTTTAAGGCTATCTTGGTTATTCTGAACTAATTTGATGGTTGTTTTTTAAAAAAAAAAAACAAAAAACGCCAACGTATTTAAGTCACAGAAATTAGTGTGGCAGAAATAAAAAAGAAGTCTGGTTTTTGTAATAGACAAAATCTAGATTCATATGTCCATTCTTCAACCACTTGACCATGGATACGTGACTTAATCTCATGAATCCTATTTTCTCATCTATAAAATAGATGAGCTATTTTATAGATATTGCTTTTAGGATTGGGTTGAGGATCTACAAAGAATGTAAATGAAATATTTAATAAATAATAGCTTTTGCAATTTCTCTATCACAAGAATATTTTAGCCAATTTAGGTCAATTGGGATGTTTAATCTACAGCCAAATAGACAGACTCTGGGGTATCATACTTGTCAAATAAAAACACTGATTATATTTCCTTCATATACATTTTGTATACTAAGGCAATCAAAAGCACAAGTGAGAGACAAGGACACAGAGAAAGCATTTGTTTATTTGAGATAATGCCTTTAGTTTATCAGAATCAGATTTAGGGTTAGCAATGATAGCTCATCAGACACATTCATGTATTCAAATGTAAAGTCCATGGAGATGAGAACAAGTAAGGAAATTTGAAAACAATTAGCTAGTTCACTGATTACCCACTCCTATTTTCATCTGTTTTGATACTCAAAACAGAGCCATTGAAATCAGTCAAGGCAGTAACTCCATTTGAAATAATGGATTCCGGATTACATCATCAGAAGTTTCTAGGCAATATTTTTTCCCCAAGGAGAATTTGCAAAGCATAAGCAAGAAAAGGAGCAATTAGGGATTCAGAAAGCAGTCCACATGCTGCCCTCAATAGCATCTATGTCCCTAGGGACTACATTTTCCTTTTCAGTCTTTAAACTTGTCTCTTTTACTCTTATGCCTTCAGCTCTTTTCATTTTAATGGACTGACTATTTTACCACATCTTAAAATACACATCTCTTAAAGATACAACTGTATGCTCTGCTTTGAATATTTTCATTACATTTTATTACGAGCTTGGTTCAAGAGAAGTTTTACACCTAATTTAGAGAACCTTCCCTGTCAGTTTCATTTTCCTTCAGGACTTTCATTGGGCTAATTTGATTCAACCATGAGTTCTTCTTTGTAAATCCAAAGTACTCTGTTATTCCTTTTACTTAAAAAAAAAAAAAATCATTCTTTTCAAAGCATGCTGGCTCTACTCCAGTCTTTCCTCTTACTCCTGCAGAATTTCATTTACCATGAGTTATATAATGTCTATTCAATCTATTCACTAAATATTTATTAAGCACCTTTAATGTGTCAGCGATAGTAAGATGAGTAAGAACGTATTCCTGATCTCAATAAGGTTATAGTTTTCTGGTGAAGGCTGCTACATAAACAAGTAAATACAACGCATTGATATGAATCAACAATGTCCAAGGTATTCAGGGAGAACTATCATGTAGGATATAAATCAGGAGATTTATAAATTGTAGCTATTAAACTAAATGAAGGAAAGGTGAGGCTTTAAGGGTTCTCTATAATGACTCTTTTAATAAACTAATCAATTTAAATATTATATAAACATATAAAATGTATACATATACAGATTTTTTTTTCATATTTTTATATCTTAGATATGCTTAAGCTTGCATATCAGGCTTCTCCAGTGTATTCCTTTAAAGCATAATCCCAACAGTTCAAAGAAAATGAGTTCCATAATCAAGGAAGTTTCATAAGTAAAGTATACGCTATTGTTGGCATGTGAATGCACAGTGAGCATCTGTATCAAAGTTCTCATGTCTTCAACTCTGCTAATTGAATACTGCCTAACTTATGGTGAAACTTTTTCTTCTAACAGTGATGAACATTCCAGGAACTACTGTTCTAAGTAATACACTTTGAAAGATGTTCACTTACCTTTCAACCTGAACATCAGTGGAAAATATGGGACCAGTCCAGGAAACTGTCTGACCCCCGACAAGAGCAAGCCTTAGACCAGGGATTAAAGTATCAGGACAGTGAATTGCCTCTGGCTCCAGCACCCAGTAGTGGATGCATCCCAATCGATAAGGAAAGCTGATGGATGAGTTCAACATGTGAGACGTGTAGTACATAACCAGGAAACAAAGGAATGAAGAAGACCACCAATAACTTCATAGGACAATGTCACCTTGGCCAATCAGGAACTGAAACCTGGTCTGCAGACTCCTCTCTCCATCCCCCTTCCTCACCGTGTGGGATTTTTCCCTTAAAAACTCAGGCCACTGGCAAGGCCTCGAGTCAGCCTCCCCACTAATGGGGTCTTAGCCTCCTGGCTGGCTCCATCCTCTCTGTCCCTCTGTTCCCCACTAATCGGGCCGTCAGTCTCCCTTGCCTGGCTCCATCCTCTCTCTCTCTCTCTCTCTCTGCTCCCCACTAATGGACCCCCAACTTGCTTACTCACTACCCCTGTCTGGTATGCGGAGCGACCCTGAACCCACAGAGTCTGGACCTCCCTTGGTCAGCTCCATCCCTTTACCCTCTGATTAAACCTCTGCTTGCTCACTTGCCTAACTCTGCTGTGGGTTCTCTGAGTGACTAGAAAACCTCCACAGAAACAACACACTGTGAGTTTCAAAATGCCTTCCTAAGACACCTCCCAACATCAATCAACACCACAAAGTTACTTTTTAAACATCATTATAAAAGTAAATTTGGTGGAAAATATAAAAGAGAAAAGTAAACAACCACACAGAAATAACTATTAACATTTCATATACTTCTTTCCAGTCATTTTGCTGTTCCTATTTTGAAACAGAGGTCTAATAAAATATATACATTTGTATATACTAATTATGCCTATTTTGCTTATTATAAAAATAACCAGTATTCCATTTGGAGCTACAGAGAAGTTTAGAAAGTCAAATCAAATGAAGCAGAAGTGTCTCATCTCATTTGTAGTGATACATTTTTAGTCTTTTGTTGAGAATATCTATATATATGCATATGTATATAATTGATACAGTTTGAAAAAATTAAAAAATATATGCATATATAATTGATAAAATTTTAAAAATTAAAAAATAATTTGATACTAAACAAAATTTAGGAAAGACGAGCATAATCATGTCATTAATGGCTTTGATAGACACCATAGAGGATTAATTGGTGGGTAGATCATAGCAAAAATCCTAAGTACCTTCTATTTCTCTATGAAGTGAAGGGGCCTCAGCAAACATTTCTGACCATGAATACATCCCCTAAGGAGTGGTCTTAGAAGAGACAGCTGGACGACTGAACTCTAAACTCAAGACTGTTTCCCTGTCTACCTGATCTGAAACAATCCATTTAGCACAAGCCCCTGCTTAGATTTTGTTTTTCTCTCCTAGGTCTGGTAGGTAATCTATACTCATCTGTATGTAGCTATCGTTTAGCCAGACAACTTAATTGTATTGCTTTTCTGAATTAGCACCACTGTACCATAAACAATTTCTGGGCAGCTCTATCGTTTGCTACTGTAGTTAGATTTCTCTCCCTGGCCACATTACCCATTCCTGCCTTATCTGTTTCAGGTTTTTAATGTGCTCAGTGTGTTGGAAGGCATAATTTACAGGACCACTGGCTAGTTGTGGTTTTAAGGTGACTTTGGCCCTCAGGTGACAAGGGCCTTCCAGAGCCCTTGCGTTCCCCAGAGTCCATTTCCAAATTGTCCTGTTTGTATAAACAAAGCAGAGCTAACTGCATGCAACACTAATCCCTCTGTGTTGTGTAGGAGTAGAATGACAGTGTGTAACAGTCTGAGGGGAATAAAGAACATTGCTCAAAAAGAAATTAAACTAGAGGGACTTCAACTCAGCAGAGTGATTCTGAAAACCAAGCATTGAGACGATTTGGATTTTAACTTTAGGGGAACATAATATTGTCACACAGAGAATGTGTCAGATAAGAAGGCAGCTAGAGAATATGGCAAGATTATTGAGGTGACCAAAATGGGAAAACACGACTGAGGCTGGTGGGGTGACTTCTGGTGACCAGCAATAAGGAATTTTCTAAATATTTCCCATTTAGTTGTCCTGCTGAGGAGAAATTGACCCACCTCTTTCCTCCTTTAAGTAAAATGTTGGAGCTTCTTCTGTCAGTTTGCTGACAAGCAGTTAGGACCTTATAAATCCAGAAAGTTTTCTATACTTTTATAAAAATTTTGCAAGGTTGATAGCATTCCAGTTTCAGAAATGAAACAAGAAAAGACATCTCAGAAAGAGTCATTAATAAGTGAGAGTCTGCAGCGTTGGTATCTGGCAGACCAGAATTTGAATGGCGTCCTTATGTCTCTGAACTTCATGTTCTCAACACTGGAGAAGTTGATTTTTTCTCTTTTTTGTTCCAAGACTTCTTGAGGAACTTATGAAAGTTTTGTATCTGAGCCTAGAACATTGCATAGAGAATACTAATTTTGTTTGCATGGTACAGTCTCCATAGTTAAGAAGTTCTTCATTTTGTATTCTACAAGAAAGTAAGACTTAAAATTCAGAAGAATTTAAACTATGTGGTTTTTTCCTAACAAAAGTAACTTTCAATCCAGAGTGAGATGGGGGTGGGGGGTGATGAGTTGTGATTAGCCTCCCTGTATTGTTCATTTAAACCGCAATATACTAATCCCAAAACTCCCAGGGGATTGGTGGTGAAAAAGTTTATTACTGACATCACTGCGTCTTGTTCTTTCAGTGTGTTGGTGTTAAAAACTATGTCAAAAATGACAGTAATAAAATACCTGCCTCAATCAAAAGAATCTGTCTGACAGCATCATTAACTTCACTGAATATCACTCCTTGCTATTACCTACCTTAGAAAAATAAGTGAAAATCTGATATATACCATCGTTTTTATCCTTGAAATATCTACATCACATTTTTCCTTTCTACTTAAAAGATGATGAAATATATTTATTGCCAGTCTTATCACATCCCGTATAGAAAATGAAAAGCTATTTTCCTTTTCCGTAAGTGGTGATTCATGTTTTAGCTCTGTCCTCCTAGGGTTGTTTGTGGGAAGACTGGTTCTGGCAACCGAGAAGCAGCAGGTATACAAACATTCAGTTATCATCTACGGGGATGCTCGCCACCCAGATGTGCAGGAGAGATCCAGGGAAAGTTGGCTGTATGACTGCAAACTTCGCTCCACAGGAAGTCAAGACACCCTCTCTCTACCCTGAACGTAAGTTATTCACGAGCTAAGGGATGAAAGGCATGTGATGGGCTTCAGAAATATGAAATGACTAATGTTGTCCTCGTGTCAAGGAGAAATACTTTTATCTTCATGAAAGAGAGAGCAGAAAGAGAATGCTTTTTCTAGAGAAAAACAACTTTTGCATTTTCCATGACACACAAAGTACAACATTAGTTTTTTTTTGGTTTTTTGGTTTTCTTTCTCCCATCTCCTAGCCTCCATCCTCACCTCCATACATCTTGGAATCTTAATGTTCTGGAATTAAATTTAAAGACAAGAGAACAAATGAAAGAGAAAATGTTAAAAATGTCCATAGTGATATTTCATGATATCTATTTATACTCATTCTAACAGAGTATTTGCTCTCCAATTTATTTGGCTTTTTCTGACCCTGGTATCGTAACTTTAACATATTATATTCTGGGAAGTAAAAATAACAAAAATGGTATTTATCGATGAGTATTCTGTGGTAGGCACGGTGCGCTCATCACATTATTTAAAATACTTACTGCTTGGGACAAATCTCAGAAGTGGGAACCGATACCCACTCCCCATCGTACAGGAGAAACTGAGCCCAGAGGGACAGAGTACAAAATGTTAGACCAGTTTAGGTAACCAAACACAGCAAGATGCAATTTGTTATCAGGTAACTTGTTTAGGTCACACAAGTTATACTTGCTTAAGGACACAGTCAGGTAGGCCCTGCTGGCATCTGGGGCATAGACCAGGCATAGGCCAAGGTCCTGGGGCCAGAGCGAACAACCGAAAATAAACAAACAAATAAAAGACCTTCATCTTCCCCTCCCCCCCTTTACAAAAATTGCTTCTTTCTCCTCTCCCTTTCTCACTTAAAAAAAAAAAAAAAAAAAGAGACAAAATTTAGCCCTTGACTTGGTTGACTATACTCTAAACTCTTCCTACTCAGAATGAGGCTCATAACTAGCAGAATAACATCATCAGGGAGCGTGTTAGAAATGCCAAATTTCAGATCTCCCCAGAAGTGCTTCTGGTAAATGTTCTATGATCAGCTTTTGTGGGGGAGTGTGTGTAGAGTGGGGTCCTATGTAGTATCTGCTGATCCCCTGGTGTAACTACTCCTACCTTGGTAGGTTGCAAGTACTCATGTGACATCAGCAACTCCAGGGTCGGGAAAAGGCAGGAAGGTCCAGCTCCCTATATCACCGCACCTCATACCAACTGATCAAAATCAAGTCAGCTATTTCCGGGGGTCATTCATATGTTCAAGGAGCTCTGGTTCAAGCCACACCTTTATACTGCTGTATGCTGAGGATTCCGATGAGGTGTTCGGTCCTAACCTGCGATTCTGCTGGCCCCTCATCTCCAACCATGTGACGACTTGCAGCGCCCACTCGAGCTGCTGCTCTATTATTGGGAAGAGCGGCAGACGCAGCCTGGTTTCTGTCTCAGGATCTCTGCTCTCAGGAACTGCGCTGAGGTGCAGTGTAAAGAAAGCAGTGTGCAGGGAAATGGCCTGCTGTGACTCAGCAGAGACTTAGCCACACTTGCTGAGGGCGGCCTAGGAGAGCTGAAAAGCTCCTTGCACCATTATGCATAACTCTTCCTGATGGGGAATAAAATGCATATTGCAAAAACATCTGGGGATCAGGAAGTTAAAATCTTTTGCTTTCCTCTACCATTGCATAAGCTATTATTTAGTCATGTCTGAGTGTAGTTATCCCATGCGTACAACAAAGAGAAAACATAGCAGTAGGAAGGCTTATATGTTATAGTAGTGTATATGCCTGTTTTCTGGAACCAAATACACTGAAAGCAACTACAGTTTTTCTTCTTTTTTTGCATGTGGAAGACAGATTTATTTGAAGACATTTGAAAGAACACAGACTGAGATATATTTTGCACAATTTCCTGCATTTACTCGACCTGCAGACTGTAATACAGTAGTTACTGAATGAAAAAACTGCCAGAGAGGAGAAGAAATTTAGAAATTATCTAAACCGAGACTCTCTTATGAGAGATGGGAAAGCTAAGACCCAGCAGGTAAGAAACGAGGTACTTGTCACACTTCATGGAGCTGTTGCTGACGGGGACAATAACTACTCTAGCTATTACTTTTTAGACTCTGCTCGCTCACTCAAGAGCTACCTGTTCCCAGGACTATCCCCTATCATTTCCTCTTCTCTCCTCCATTCTGATGACTTCAGAGATTGTCTATAAACCGATGAACTCCAAATCAATTCTGTAGCCCTAATCTCATTAACTTACTACACTTCTCATCTGAGTGCTTCATCAATGCCTCCAATTCAACATCTCTCCCCAGTTTTTTCCCTAAGATAATTTCTCCTTAATTTGTTCCCATTGCACTCACTTTTCCCCATCAGAGTTCTTAACATTTTGTCAGTTTGCTTGTCTGAGCATAGCATCGATTCTAAGCCCAGGAGGGCAGTGGCTATATTTGGCTCATCGCTTTATCTCTAGTACCTAGCATCATTCTTTCAACATAACAGAAGGCTCACAAAGTACTGAATATACTGGAGAATTATCCTGAATTCCCCAGAGGCAGAGACTGGAGGCAAAGACCCGTTGCTATTACTTTGTTAGGAAGTACCTCCAGGGGACAGGAGTGAGAGTCAGGAGTAGCTGAACAGAAACAGAGAATTAATAAAAAAATGTGCTATGAAGCTGGCCACCATGTTATTTCAACTAATTTCAGAGAGAAAAAAGAAGAATGATTTGTCTACTGGCTCACTTTTCTCATCAGCTATAGATTGACCTCGTGAAGCAGTAAACCCTCTTCACGTCCTGTTACCTATGAGGGGGGTTGCAGGATAAGTCAACAGAGAGGCCCTGGGATGGCAGGCACGTGGTGTGTAGAATGGCATGCTTAATGATACTCAAATTAGGGTTTAGGGCTACTCCTGGACCCTCCCTTTCCTTTAGTCCCCACTTCCAATGAGTTAACAGAAGTCTACAAATATACTTCTAAAAGAACCCTTTTACCTCTTCCTCTTCTTTTATTTTTAGGTTTTCTCTGTTCCTCATTTATGTTTCTGCTATAATCTCAAACTCAATCTTCCTGCCTCCAGTCTTGAAATCCCTGCAAATCATTTCTTTGTTTCTAATCCTTCAATGACACTCCATGCCTGTCAAGATAATTCAGTCTCTTCAACATGACTTACAAGAATTTCCATGATCTGCTCCACTGCATTTGACCAACTCCATCTGTCTTCATATTCCTCCTCTTTCACATCAGGATTATTAAATGTCCATATTGAATGGCTTACAATCTTTAGTATGTTCCTTCGCACCTCTTAGGCTGGTGAAATTCCCTTCCTAGGAAGACTGGTCTTTGCCAAGCTAGCTCCTCTCCACTCCTCAAAACTCAAGTAGCAGACCCTCTCGAAATCTAGTCCTGCTGCCTCCCATGTAGATTAGTGCTTCTAGAATTTTAGTGCTTCAAATCAGCTGGAAGCCAGATGACTGGGCTCAACCCTACAGTTTCTAATTCTAAAGGAGGTCTGGGGTGGAGCTAGACAATGTGAATGTGTCACAAGTCCCCAGGTGATGCTGACGATGCTACTTCAGGACCACACGTTTGATAAACAGAGTTCTGGAGACACACCTGTCCTGTTCTCTAGCACAGCATTGTACGCAACTTTTATAGTAGTTGTTTGCTTCTTTCCCTTAATTTCCGTGTATTCATTGGCGGGCAGGGTCACAGTCTTACTCATTTTACAACATGTCACTTGGCACTGTGCCTACAACACAGATATGTTAATGGGAGGAGGAGAAAGGGAAGGAAGAAAGATACTTTGAACAAAGATGGGAAGACAGAATTAGATAAAGAAATGATCAGAATATATCCCCAGACCAGTGTTCTACATTTTCAGCATAAAAGACTACTGTACTACAAAGTCAGCACATTCTGCTAAATAAAGCAGAACCTGTGTCATATGGGGGCGACCAGTGAGGTCTGGACTCCTGTAACTTGATTTTAACCCCGAGTTTTGCAAAGTATGGTTAGGCCTGCTACTTAATTTCTCTCTAATAATTTAGTTTCTACAGTCATAAAACAGAAATAATAAAAATCCTTAATAGAGTTGTTCAAATGTTTGTTAAACTGAGGTAGTACAAAGTGTTTTTTTATTGTTTAATATATCATAAGTCCTCAATCAATGTTAACCACCATTTTATTACCTATTCCTTTAAATAGCTTAGTAACAAAATGATGTGATTTTTACCAATTTAATAGACATGAGCAGCGAAAAACAAATATAAATCAAATTGCTTTTATCGTAGGCATTTTTCTGCTGTGCAGTACGGTGTTTATTTTAAACTATGTATATTTAATTGAGGTGTCTATTATCAAGGTGGAACAATGGCGTCAGGAGGAAACTGACTTTAGTTTTTAAAGACAGGTTGTACATTTTCTACTTGAAAAACATTTTTTTAAATAGCCATATCAAAAATGGAAAAAAATCTTCAAAAGGACATTTTATAGAAGATTATTTCCATTAAAATAACTATGATTAGAGTGTTATCAAAAAATCTCAAAAGACTTAGTCATTAAATAAAGATCTTTCTGAAATATTGTTAACATACTCTACGCCAATGTTATGGTTAGAAAATGCCTATCAAGTGAAATTGTTCAGAAGCAAGATTCTGGTACAACTATTAGCAGGCTAGGCCAGGAGAGAAAACACAATGACGAGGGGATGACCCTGACAAAAATTTTTTTTAGACAACTGTACTAAGGAGTTAGCTCTTATATAAAGATAATCTTTCTCACAAAAAATCAAAAGCACTGAGGAAATGTTTTAATCACTTGCATAGTGTTGTTCCTTCTGTTTCTTATTCATTCATTCATTTGAACATTTGTGTGTTCAGTAACTAGTTAGAAGCTAGCATGTTCCAGATTGCATTATTTCATTCCATTTTCATTCCTATTGGTGAGGCAGATACTGTGATCATCCCTACTTACAGAATGGAAGTGTGTAGGGGTTCAGAAACGTATATGAACCTGAGTCACCCACGATCTGGAGAACTGAGTGTTTCTAAATGCTGACACCAGTCTCTAGGCACAGTGCTGCCCCAGTGCTCCATGACATGTCTCCATAGAGCTGAGCTGAAGGTGCCATGGCAGCCAAAGGAGGGTTTGGCAATGGCTGTCTGAATGTGAGTACACAAACTTGTAGGAGTGAAAATTAGACAGTTTTCCCTCTGACATTTACTGTATTAAGTCAATTACCTGATCATTTTAAATGTGCATTCTCAAAGTGATATCTTAACTTGGAATATAGTTTTTTCACTGGTCTTAATTTTTATAGAAGTATCTGATTTACATTCTGGATGTGTTTCTTTCTTTACCCTTGAAAAACCAAGTCTGAGTTTCTAACATTTTCCAGAGCAAATGATTTTTTCTTCTCTTTAGGTTACTGGTATTTGTGACCCAGCACTTTTGACATCTGTGCCTAATGTTATTGTGGACACGTTATCCCAAGCCACAAGTGCTTTATATATGTGTGTGTGTGTGTGTGTGTATACACACATATATACACATACATACACACATATATTTAATGTATATACACACACATATATACATAGTAGCAATGTATATATAATAGCATATAATGTGTAAATATTATAATGTGATATATACAGCTATATAAGCATAAATATATATTTATAATATATAATAGCAATGTAAGTCACTGTATGAATCCTGAAATGTGTTGAAAGACTCTCTGACAATGACATCTAATGCTTTCAGTTATAAAATTATACCCCCAAGAAGAACATATTCATTTTCATGTTCCCCCTTTTAAAAAAAAAAAAAAAACGATTCTGTCAAGCAACCTTTTAGTATATATATGTACATATTTATACTCAAATATAACACTGAATGATTGTCAGGCTAAAGTGACTCAAACAGTATTAAAATTTTTTCAAAATGGCATATTTAAGAGAACATTCTGTGATATGAAATGCTATTAGGCTACTAATAAAAGCCATCATTTTCTTTTTTGCTTTCATTGAAGTAACATTGGTTTATAACACTGTATAAGTTTTAGGAGGACAGCTTCACACCTTGACAAATGTAAATACCATCAACACACAATCAATACGGGAGAAAGCCTAGATGCCAGTGTGAGGAGAACAAGAATTCTAATGGAAACTTGTTAAAGGTTCTATGTGGCAATTTTCCAAGAGTTTCAGAATAGACAATTATTGACAAATAAAATTAAAAGGGTAAAAAAATCTCCAAACTGGGAGTAAAACTCTCTTTGACAGCCTTCCTCACCTTGTTTCTCCTGTTAATGCTCCTCCAGAATCTAGTGTGGGTCGTGGTGATGATGGTAGAAAATGAACTGAGAGGGAATTGAGGAAACACAACACTGAGAACATAAGATGTAGTTATAATTAACTCCTCATGCTAATCTAATATATTCCTTGCTTGTTTTCACAGTATCACTGGATCTCATGATGTCAACAGTGTTTCTTAAAACTCTTACGGAGGTGAATATTATATTTTGTGTGTGTTTTCTCAGAATCCTAGAGAAATTAAAACATTTTGTGACATGGACACTGAGAAAGTGGTTTTAGAGTATCAGACAAAACCAAGAAGTAGAATGTACACACTATGTACATACCCACAGACAGATATTCCTACCATAAAATGGAAAGAAATATTCATTTACACAAAAGAGATCAAGTACTCTTATTACTGGGCAACCCCCTTTGCTAAATGTTAGGAACAGAGGAATGGATCAGACCCACTTATTCCCCTTTAACAAATAAAGGATAGCAGAGTGTCAGATACACAAATGATAAAAACACATTGGACTATATTAAATGATTAGCTTTTACATAAATTTCAAATCCAGTAGGAAAGAGGAATCTGAGCAAACAAAAAAAAAAACTAACAAATAACTGAGTGCAGATGGTTTTCAAATAAGGGATGTTTATTAATAAATGATATGGAATATCAGAGGACAGAGGCTCTCAGAGATTATTTCAGAGAAGATAAGATTTGTGAGAGATATTTATAAAAGAGAAATCCCCAGACAGGCAATAAGTGAATTTATTATCACTGTGTTCACGGTACAATGAATAAGATTTGTTCAGGTGAAGTGTGCTTCAGTTCAAAAGTAGTTAAAAGAGAAAAGACTGAGCTCATCAGTCTTGCAGACTTGCTGCTTAGTGTTCATTAGAACTTCTTTTGCTTCCTAAAACCCAGGAATGTAAGAATTCACTCACATAATTTCCAAGTTCTTTAGCATTACAGTCTGTTCCCCTCCAACCAACCAAACACACACCACTGCCTGGGTTAAAGTTCCTGTTCTTTTCTTGGTGACAATTTATCTTTTCAGTTACAGTCAATTTGCAATTTCCCTACTTATATTTCTGGATTTCACATTCTCCATGATTTCTTGGTGTGAATAGGAATTCATTTTTCTACCTAGCTTACTCTTTTCTATGTTGCTATACTGCTTTTGTAGAATGAAAATCAGTAATGCATCTAGATAGTTTCTATGAAAAACAAGATAGAATCATAGGCTATCCAATTTGGGTGGTGCCAGATAAAGGAATGTTACTAAGAAGAATTTAACTCCTGCTTTGTGTTCTCTTATGGATCTTATCATGGAGATTAAGAGAAGCAAAGCAAAATACAATAAAACAAAGCCTTAATTTTGGAGGAAAAAAACAAGAAAATATGAGTTATCATCACTAAAAGAAGCAAGACATGTACAGGACAGGTTGTGTCTAAATGTGTCAACATTTTCTTCAAAATCTGATTAATAATAGCATAATACTCTTGTTTTATTGTATTTTAAGAAAGCTTAAAACACAAAGGCAAGGATGGAGAATGTAGAAAAACTGGATGATTATTTACTTGAAAGAAAGGAAATTCTGACCTCTTTTATTCCAGGGAGTTCAAAATTCCTTCAAGAAGATGAGTCATGAAATTTCAGCATGAATTCCTTTCCAGCTGCCCATCAGCATGTGCTCTCCTTGAGGGCAGCCTGTGAGTGCGGCCAGGGCAGCTTCAGGCCCGGTTCCATTCATCTTCGAAGTTCAGAAAACATAACGTTCCTCACTTTCCAAAATAATCCTTTTATGAGCAACATTCATGATAGCAGCAATTGTCCAAATTTCAAAGGAAAATAGTTGAATAAAACTTAAGTTTTCCTTTTCAAATTTTATTTATAATTTGAGGTAATAAATGGTCACTGAAAATATTAAAAAATGAAATTGACTAAAAATATAATATCATGAGATTCTCAGTTTGTTGTTTTATATTATGCTAGATTGTCCTCCAATCTTTTGCTACTTTAACAATAAATGCCCATATAATATTCATGTATTTGTTCATTGTCTTATTGCTATTATTAAGGAAGGAAGGAAGGAAAGAAGGACTTTGTCTCAGGCATTTTTCTAAGTATTACAGATTCAGTGACTAATAGATCAGAATTAATTCACATAGCAGAAAATCTGTCTAATTTTTATTATTTTCTTTGTAATAGAAAAAGTGACACAATTCTTGAATCCAAGTCTTTAATACTGAATAGTATTTCGCTCTATGAATATCATATTTTTGTATGACTTCTATATTTAAAAGACTTTTTTGCTTCTAAGTTTTGACTTCCACATGTAGTAATAAAAAAAAATCGTTCTTGCTAACAAACCTCATTAACGATTTTGATTCCTTCTCTAGGAAAGATAACTACAACAGGATTATTGGGCTAAACCTTTGAAAAGTTCCTGGTACCAATTACCAACAGTCTTAGGACAGGAAAATTTAGAAACGATATTACCACGATGCTAAAAAAAAAAAATCAGACCCCCATCTGTCTGTGCCTTGATGGAGGAAAGGGAAGCCAGCTGTCTTAGTTTAGAAGGACAATAGCTATGAAATTTGTGCTTGGTTGTTTTAATATATTGTTATTTTTGAAACCAATTCTCCACTTCAGGTGTAGGCTGGGAAGTTTGCAAAATCAGAATAACATTCAGCTGTTTTCCTGACTTTCAAGATAAAGAAAAAGAACTAGTCTAGTTAATTTTAATATCTGAAAGTTTTTGATGCAATAATTACAACAACAAAAAACACCCCACCTAAATAGCTGCATGTGTAACTTTTGAGAGAATAATTCCAATATTATTTTATTTGGACTCACAGCTTCCAGGCAGAACACTCATTATGTTGCCTGTGATCTTGCCTTTTTCTGAAGTTTCCATTTAAACACCCATCCCTCTTAAGACCTCATCCAAAGGAAGCTTCAGAATGATCGAAACACACAGGTGCTAATGGGGTGCAGCGAGTGTCGTGTGCAATGCGTTTCTGTCATTCATTTTCTGAACTGGAAATACACAAATCTCTGTCACTTGGCATGTGTATGTGTAGTAAGAAAAACAAAACAAAATGCTTCGCCCTCCTCTCTCTTCCCACCTGCCTACCTACTCACCTTTCCTTTAAAAAAAATAAAAAGAAAAAATAAAAAGCTAATATCTTTGATTTCATTTTAGTGATATCCTTTTACTCACCTTGAATTAGCAGTCTTATTGGGTTATCAGAGTTCACTCTAGTAAGATACTATGGTTTTATTGAAACATTCTAAATGACATTTGATACTTGAATAAACAAATTTAACTTTTTGTGTGTACATTAAACTTAGTTTTTTTACTTATACTCACTTGGACTAAAACTCTTGTATACATACATAGAACTCTCCCTCCTCTTTCTGCAGTTATTTCCCATTCCTCTTCTTCCCTAAGCGTTTTTTGAAATACAAATAGTATAGTCCTAAACTCATTCACTCATGAGTTCATCAATGTATCTTAATAATTTTACTCTATCTTGATTTAAGAATTGTATAAATCTTGGGAAAGACTGATAGTCTCTATCCCCATAAGAACAGCATTTGCTGGAGGAGAAGACAAATACCAAAAACTCTAACAAATCAAATCAATACAATACATGGCAATTTGTATGACGCTATGTGACAAAGATTTGAATAAAGTGGTATTCAAATTAAGTGTGGTTATTATAAAAGCATCTTTGAGAAGGTGAAGTGATTTCTGAGATCTGATACATTAAAAGGAACTAGACACAGGAAGTGTGGGTGAAAAGAACCTTAGTTAACATCAAAGTTGTGCAAAGAACCAACACGCTACAAGAATTTGGTGTATGGCAGAACCAAAAGAGGACCAGGCCTTGGCATTTGTATCTCTTTCCCCAAAAGTAGTGGGGCCATGAGAACAAGGCTTGTACCTTGTGTGCACTTTAGCGAGTTTCCTTTATCGAGTGAGGCAACATTTGGTAAATAATAGAGCCTCTATTACTTTTGTTGAATAATTCAGAATTAAAGATCACTTTTCTCTCAGCATTAGCATGTCCAAGGAACTTCACTGGGACACATGGAATGATCATTCATCCATATTAGGAAAATGATACACTTCACTATCTCTAGGATACTCCAAATGTGTTCTTACCTCCATGACTTGTGACAACATTCCCCATCCAGAAATGCCCAAATACTTATTCTCTTATGTTTCTAAAAGTTTATTATCTATGTTCAACTGTCAGAATTTTGCCATCTCTGAATTAGTTATGTTGTTATTATGTGAGTCTATTTGATTAAAAAAAAAACAAAACCCAACAACCTAAATACCAGCCAGCTGTCTGCTATGCAATTATCTGTAAGATCATATCTATTTAATATCATGTCCACACTTTTCTAATCTACATTAAAATAAGAAGGTAACTATTAATTTTTTAATGAAAGGCATCAGTGTTTTTGCTTAAGATTATATCCTCTACTGCCAAAGGCTCTGCACACAACAGCTTCTTATAAACCATTTCCAACTCAGTCCCACCTTCTGTGAGATTTTCTTCAAAGCTCCAGTTCTTAGTGACATGATGGTTTACAGAGTGTTGCAGATTATGTTCTTGTCACTTGTGTTAGGTTGGGTCACGGAGAAGAATGTAAACGGGCTGGGCAGAGGAGAAAGCAGGAACCTTTACAAGAATTAGTAAAAGCTCAGCCAGCAGTGGCTTCATTATGTTGGTCTCAATGCTCAAAAGGATTGGATCTTTGAAACTGATGACTTACAAGAGTGATTCTTTACTATACTGAGGTCCAAAACCTCTTTTAAGATATTCTTGAAAATGGAGCTTTCTCCCCCAGAAAGAATACACATAAAGATTAGCCCATGTTGGGGGACATTTAATTAAGAGATTCCCTGAATCCCATCCGTGGAATTCTTGTTTCTAGATGTAATGGGCCCCACGTTAAAATAAAATAATACAAAACAAAACAATAGCCACAATAAAAACCAAGGCCCTGCACTCAAGAATTAACGTGTATTGTGACTTTATATATTTTCATAATCCCATACGATGCTTATTATCAGTAATTTTATTTTATAGAGGGGAGAAAAGAAGAGATAGAGAAAGGTTCAGTAGGTTTCCAAAGGCCACACTGCTAAGAAGTCGTAGGGGATGTTATTTTACTTACTCTCTTAATCATACTCATTGCCTTTTCACATATATTATTACTTGGCCTCAATCATAAGCGGTAAATAGCATACTCATTTGGTGAAGAAATGTGCTACCACAGCCTTGTATGATTGACCACAGCACCAGATATTATTGTTATGGATTCTACCTCTAAGAGGTGAAAACATCCATTCAAATATACATAGGGAATAAAGATAGATTTGAAAAAGTTCAGGTGGTAATTAACACCCTTCCAATAACTTTTATCCAGACTTGCTCAATTTCTGTTTTCCATGATGAAGTAAAAAAAAAAAAAAGTAGAATACAATTTGCCTTCTTTTTAGTTGAAACATATTCTAATTTTAAGAGATCACAGGTTAATTAAATTGATTTAAAAACAACTTTTGGGTACTACCTTAATTAACCTTCCAGGTTTCCTTGTTATTTTGCTCCTATTCAGCACTGTCAGTCTGTCAGGGTGAGGGTTAGAACCTCTCACCTTCTCAGGTAGGAGGAGAGGGTGGAAAATAGCATTTGCTCCTCGGTTTGATTAGTGGAACTCATTAGCTGTCAAAAGGCACGAGCAGTCTATCAGAAGAGAACAGAAACACCAGCAAAATTTATTACACAGGCTGCATTCAGAGGCTGCTTAGAAGCCAATTTTCTTTCTTACAGGTTCTGTGCTCAAAATGTGAGTTCTCTAGGATTCATAAACAAGCCTGATCAAAATGCCAAGGAAGGAAAAGAGAAAGAAAAAAGGCCTTAAGATAACCAAAGCACAAAACCAACTCCAACACTGAAGGCAGACATTAAGGAGTAAACTTGTCAATGCTTCCCTTTTTACTAGCAAAGTCTGGGTGTTCTTTAGAGTTTCACAAGAATTGCTCTTCTTGGGCTTTCCTGTGACTTCACAAAATTAACAGGCATCAGAGCTATTGGGTTGGTGGTCCCGGCAAAAGAGAATCTGACACTGGCTTTTTGAAATTATTATTCTTATCTATTTTCCCTTTTGGTCTTAAAAGGATTCCAGGCATCTAACCTGCATGGGGAGCAGGCCTGACCACACAAGAGGTAGATGTTTCACATCTGCAGGGAGCTAGGCAATCCTCTGCTGTTTAGCAGTATGGTGAGGTATTTTATTTTTTTAATTTTATAAATAAATTTCAGCAAATAGTCCTTCTCCGATGGTTTATACAAAGAATGGAACTGCATGAAATCAATTTTTTATGTACTAAACTGTTCTTGTGGAATCCTTTAAAACTTGGGCCTTAGTTTCCATTTGCCACCAAACTAGCTGAGAGTCTTAGTTTCCTTCTTTCCAAAGTGAATGTATTGGATGCATTTCATGTATAATCAGAATCTGTATATAATACATTAAATTTAACACTAATAGTTCAGTTCTGTCCTTTACCAAATAATCAATCCCTTTTACCCAATTTGTTCCTCCCCATCCCTTCCTTTCTGGTAACTACTGATTTTGTTTTATAGACTAAAATTCTGTTTTGGTTTTATTTGGTTGGCTCATTTATTTGGTTTCTCTATTTATCAGGTATGAGTAAAATCATGTGGGGCTTATCTCTTCCTTCTGACTTACCTCACTAGGTCTAATTCCCTCTTTGTCTACCCACATTGTGGCAAATGACAGGATTTCACCTTTTCTTTTCATAGCATTCCATTGTGTGTGTATGTAGATATGTATTTATATATATATATATGTATCACATCTTTACTCATCTGTCAATGGGCACAGATTATTTACAGCTATTGGTCACAGTAAATAATGCTGAAAAAAATTATGGGGGTGAACATGGCTCTTTAGTGTTGCTGTGTTCTTTGGGTAAATATCCAAAAGTGAGATAATGGGTTTTATGAAATTTCTGTTTTTAAGTTTTTGAGGCATCTCCACACTGCATTCCACAATAGATGCACCGTTCACAATCCCACCAACAAGAGCACAAGGGTTCCCTTCTTCCCATATCCTTGCCACTTGCCAACACTTCTTGTTTTTTAGTCTTCTGAATAATAGCTGTTCTCAAGAGATGAGAGGCGATCTCACTGTTGTTTTGATATGCATTCCTGTGTTAACAAGAAATATGGAACATTTCTCCATCTGCCTGTTGGTCATCTGTATGTCTTCTTTGGCGAAGAGTCTATTTGGTTTTTCAGCCTATTTCTCGATTGGATTGTTTATTTTTCTGTTATAGAGTTTTATGAGTTTTTTATATTTTGGATAGTAACCCCTTGTCAGATATATGATGTGCAAATATCTCCTATTGAGTTGGATGTAATTTCATTTTGATGATAGTTTCTTTGTCTTTGAAGGAGCTTTTTGGTTTCTTCTGGTTCCCGTTCATTTACATTGGCATGTTTCCCTTGATATTGGGATCAAGTTCTCAAAGACATTTCTAAGGACACTGTCAAAGAGAGTGCCTCTGTTTGCTTCTATGTATTTCAGGGCTTCAGGTCTTACAACCAAGTATTTAATCGTTTTGTTCTGAATTAGTTTTTGTGTATGGTTTTAGAGAGTAGTTTAGTTTAATTCTTTTGCATCTGGTTGTTCAGTTTTCCCAAGACCACTTACTGAACAGATTATTTTTGCACTAATGTATGCGCTACTGACTCTTGTCATAAGTTAGCTGTCTATACATGTGTGGGTCTAATTATGGGCTCTCAATTCTCTTCTCATTGATTTGTGTCTGTTTTAATTCCAATATCATGATGATATATTTACTGAAGTTCTGGAGACTGGAAGTCTGAGATCAGGATACCTAAATGAACAGTGAGGACTCCCCCACAGTTGCAGATCTCTCTGTATTCTCAGATGGTGAGAGGGGCTAGGTCTCTCTGGAGCCTCTTTCATAAGGCACTAATACCATTAATGAGGATTCTATCCTCAAGACTTAAGCACCTCCCAGAGTCTCCAACTCCTAATATCGTCACCTTTGGGGTTGAGGGGTGGGTGGGTAGTAGAATTTCAATATATGAGTTTTGTGAGGTCAGAAGCATTCAGAGCCTTAAGGCAGCATAGACAGTTGTTCTCAGAACATTCCGTGCTGACCTTTCCGTAGTTAAAATTTATGGTTAAAATATCTTCCTTCTTGGTATCTCTACCTGGCTGTCTCCTAGTCATCTCACACTTAGCCCAATACAGAATTCTCAATTCCCCTTCTCCCTATCAACATTGTCCTGCTTCACATCCTCCTAATCCCAATAAATAGCATTACTAACCAACTGATTATTAAAATACAAATCAGTGAGTAATCCCTGTTTCCTCTCATCCTGTCCATACTTTCACTGTCCTACTCTCCATCCTTTCCTCTGGCTTCAAATATATTCGCAAAACCCTTTGTTTGACATACAAAATATACTTTTCTCCACTACTTCTATCATCATCCTACTGCAAGTCAACATCGTATCTCACCTGGATTTCTGAAGTCATCTTCTCAGTAGTCTTTCTATGCCCAACTTGATACCTCCCAGGGACCTCCCCCATATTATGAGTCCTTTTTGTTGTTGTTTTGTTTTGTTTTGAAGAAGATGGAAGTGAAGGCAAGTAGGCAGGAAGTCAGAGAGAAGAGAAAGAAACCTTTTTATTTAGTGAGTTTTTCATTTTGGTTGGCCCCCACCCCATCCTCAGGGCATGAACCTGGGTTCTTGGACTTTACCTTGACTATACTGGAGCCCCCAGACTTAATGCCTGAGCTACCAGAGCATGCCAGTGATTTTTCAAATGTATTAATCAGGACAGAATATTTGCCTCACCTGAAATACTCAAATGGTCTCTCATGTCTAATAGAATAAAATTCATACTGTTTAGAATGACCTGCCATGCCATGAATGTTTATAGTCCCTGCCTCAATCCTAGCATAGCCATTTTCTATCGGTTTGTATATTGAGTTTTTTCCTTTGCCCAGGGCTGTTTTGCTTATGATGTCCTCTGTCTATAAAATTTTCTCTAAGAATAACTCCTTCTGTTTCTTTAGCTCTCAATTGAATTGTCACATCTCAGAGAGGTGGTCCCTAACTTCTCTGGACACCCTCCATTAATCTCTTCCTCAGTATATCTGCATTGCTCTCATAGTATTTATTACCACCTAAAATTGTTTGTTGCATGCTTCCTTCAACTGAATCCAACCTCCATCAGTCATCAACTTCATCTGTCTTGCTCTCCTTTGTATCCCAGTGCCTAGCGCCATAGCTGACACTTAGCAAAGACTTTATACATATTTGTTGCATTCAAATCTAATGTTAAAGTGATTTGAATATTTCCTTCTTTTCCAAATAAATGGGATTATGTGGATAAAGGTATAATTATTCTGGAAGGTATACTTTTAGAAAAGCAAACGAATCGATTTGTGTGCATTGTATCTCTTTTATCTAGTAAAATCCCACACAGCATAGTCTTTTAACCTAGAATCCATTCACATTGATTCTACCCATGCTAATAATCATCTAGTCAGAAGGAAATTACTAACTCATGGCTCCCTATTCTCCAGACAGACGGTGGCTTTTCTCCTGGTTCATGGCCCAACCCACTGTGTTCATGGCGGCCTCCTGAGCTTGCTAATAAAGAGTTCACTGAGCATAATGAAAGATAATTGACTCCAAGCAATTACAAAAATAAATGATGATGAACTGCCTTGTGTCTTCCTCTGCAGTGAAACTCCTCCTCAGCTGTTACATCACAAACTTCCTGTGGTGAAAATGTGATTGCACTTTGAACAGTCAAATGAAACACTGGTGGATTCATCTGAAGGCTGTGCAAGGTAATACTCTTTGCATTAAGTAATAGACACAAAAGAAGTTCACGATCCTTCAAGCAATGAAGTGTTACTTTTCCTTCAAGGGCTCAAATTTAAGAACTAACTAAAATATAAACATCTTTGAACAAGACTGCCAGTTTGTATTTTGAGAGACTTAATGCATGTTCCAACTCTAAGTCAAAGAGGTCAAGTTTAAAAGTAGTGGATTCTTAATTCACTTAATTTTATTAATCTCCTATATCATTGGGCCTGCTTTTGGGTTGTTATTTTCTTACCACCAGTGCCTTATTACTTCATCTGTAGAACATCTTGATTTTACTTTGCAAAGCATTCTTATCTCAGTCCAGGTGATTTACTTGGACTTAATCCACCCAGGATATAAGGATGACAACTCATAAGCCATGGCAGTCAGATTGTGTCTTCCTTGAATTTTGACCTTGAGTATAAGTCAGAGTATAAATAATGATGGATCAGGAAGAGATTTTTCACTGGTTTTTGTTGTGAAGGTTTCCAGAGTTCCTGGTATCGTATACTTTCAGAGACCTAGTCCTTTTGCGTTTCTTTTCATTATACAGGTTATTCCATGTTACCATTGTTTTGATTATATGTTGATGCATAGCAAACCACTCCAGGGTTTAGTGACATAAAATGAAATGATTTTATTGAACTCATTGTTCCGTAAGCAGAAAATTAGGGCAGGGCACAGAGGAGCTGACTAGGCTCTGCTCTAACATGACTGGGCCCTCAACTTGTGTGGCCCTAATGACCATATAGAAATGACTATATGGTTTGAGAAATTTCAAATGTTAGCTGTATGTCAAATGGACTTCTCATTTGTTCTCCGTATCATCTCCTGGAATATATAAGATGGTTTCTTCATTCACATATGGTACTTTGGCAGGACTGGTTGGAATACATGGAGTTGACTGGGTATCTCTTTCTCTCCATGTCATTCCTTAAATGACTAGTAGAACTTTGTCATAACATGTCAGTTAACATAATAATCATACTATTTACAAAGTAACTGGCTTTCCTTATGGCTGATGTATTGAGAGTCCAAGAGAGAAGCTGCAAAGCTTATTTTAACCTTGCCCCCGAAATCAAATAACATTGGTTCTGTTTAATTTTGTTAGGTACTAGTGAGTCACAGAATGAACCCAGATGAAAGGGAACATGAGTAGTGGGAGATGTGATTGGAGACTGGTTATTAGACCAATGAATTCCTTTGAAACTTAAGTTTCTATTTCTCATAACTAAATAACCCTAATTCCTCTAATTCTGTGCCTTGTACTGAGGAACCATGATATAACATTTTTGAGATTTTAAATTTTATGCATCAATATTAAAAACTGAAATTATTTTGAAATTATATATGTATTATGTATACACACACACACACATATATATATATATAATCTATGATCATCATCATTTAATGAAGAAAAGGTGATGTGACATGAAAATGTAGGAAGGACCTAAACTCATAATCAAGAATAAACCATTTTATTTAAAAAATAATTCATTTATTTGATGAATAGTTCAGTCCTTTTAAATGAAAAAAATCAATTTCTGAAAAATTCATATATTTTTTTAACTCATTTTGCCCCAGAGTAGTAAAACCTTTCCCATAACTTAGCAGTAGTCCTCTGAAGGACTTTTGAAAACTACTGCCCTCTGGGAGTGAGGGACAAAAGTGTGAGCCCACACAGGTTGCTACAGCTATTTAGAGAAAGGTACAAGGAGAATCAGGTCTGGGAAGCCATCTGGAGGAAGTCAGCAAGCAGAGAAGAAGTGGAGCTCACTAAAGGTTAAAGGAATCAGATAACCAAAAAGAAAAAGGACAACCATTAATGGATATTTGCTAATACTACAAGTTTTAGACAAGCTATTTCATTTCATCTTCATGGCGGTATTCTTAGATGAGAATACATGCCCCATTAAAAGATAAACAGGCTTAAAAATGTTGAATAACTTGTTCAGAGCTCCTGTGCTGCTAAGTAGCTAAAACAGGACTTGGATCGTCTTTGGGTGAGAACAAGCATTAGTCCACTGCACTATAGGGCCTTGGAGGTAAGTTAAGCATCCAGACATGAACTGAATATTTAACGTACATCAACTGAGCATCTTCTCTGTTTCAGGATGGGAGGATGCAATGTTGAGACAGACAGACATGTTTGCCTCCAGGGAATTACAATCTAACCCTGAAGAGAGATAGTACACAAGAAATTACAAGACACTTAGATGCGTCTTAGGCATGTAAGGTCAGAATATAGACTTCTTTGGAGCTAATGAGTTCAGAAGAGACAAGAAAGACATCCCAGCGGGGGTGAAAAAAAGTCAAAGTTAGCCAGGTAAGAAAGAGGAAGAGCTTCCCTGAAGAGATGAGAAAGTCTGAAAGAGGCAGGAAGGTATTTTTGAGGCACTGCTTCCAGTTCAGTATGGCTAAAGTTTAGTTTGTGAGAGCCAGGCGAATAACCTAGTAGGAAATGGAGAGGTAGGCAGGGACCAGCTTCTCACAGGCTCTGGAAACATCCAACACTAAAAGTGGCAAATGTGCTTTTGCTACAAGGACTCCTTTTAACAGCCCATAAAGCAATGATAAATGCCCAAAATAATATTTCTCAGTATTTGCCACCTTGCTCTATATTTCCCACATGTGCTTAAGGGAAAACTTGAATCAGTAGAGTCATTAATAAGTTTATAATGTAAGTATACTTGAAAGATTCTGTGAGAGCTGTTCATCTTTATTTCTCTGTCTGAGATTTCTGGAGAAACATCTTGATGCTTGCATGACCTTTAATCAAATATACTGCACATTTCTAGATCCCAGTAAAGAACTGCCTTCCTATGAGTACTGGAGGGGACTTCATCTTCACAGTCTCATTAAGAAATACATAAATATGATCGTTTTTTTTTTTTCCTTCATGCAGGTTTTATTCTTGCCAGCAAAGTCTTTTTTTTTTTTTTTTTTTTTTCAGTGTGCCTATGAAAATTAAACCGGATTTTATTAGCAATAAAATTTTTCCAAGTTATCTTCCTTCTGGGTCTAATGTATATCCTAGAGCCCTTCTCAGGCTATAAAAAGTTCAGGTTCTTCAAAATCTCTAGTTCTTAATCATTAGTAGTTCATTAACCTCATTCTATCCTGCCTTTTCACTCCTCCTCAGAAAAAGTGATGAGTACTCAACTAAAAATTAGGATACATTTCTACATAAGTTTCCAAATAAACAACGGCACATTCTTCACTAGATATCATATCTAACTTTAAAGTATAACTGCATTCCTGTATTAGCCAAGGCTCTTTTTGGTGTCAAAGGACAGAAAGCAACTCAACTTGGTTGAGGGGAACCTGCTTCAGGCCTGGTTTGAGTCCAGGGACTGAAATATCACTGGAGTTTCTCTCCCCATTGCTTGGGTCTGCTTTGCCTTATGCTAGCTTCAACTGTAGTAGGTTCTTACCAAGTGGTGGACATTTTGTAGCCCAAGGAGTCGATATTTTGCTTGTACAAGCAAAGGGCATAGCAAGAGAGTACTGGTTTCATGGAAAATATAGATTTTCTGACCAAAATAAAGGAGGATGGACAACAGAGAGGCAAAATTAACAGATTTCCCTAAATAGGATTCAGATTTATTATTTTTTTAGGTACTTACTCAAGTTGATTAGAAAAAAACTATTTTTCCTAGTAGTTTTAGTATTTATGATACCTAAAATAGAGGAAAACCATCATCTCATTTTACAAAGTAACATGGCATAATTTAACCAGTAAATCTTTTTTGGAAGGGTGCCAGCAGGAATGAAGGCCCTAGAAGGCAAGCAGGCAGGATGAGAGAGGAGGAAGAAGCTTTTTTTTTTTTTCTTTTCATTTAGTCGTTCACACACACATTCTAGGATACATAAAGTACACTTCCACAGTTTCCACAGGGGAATTTTCTCTAAACGTGCAAAATTATTAATTTTGCTTCCCTTTCTTCAGTCACGTTGCAAACATTTTTATAAGGATGATATAGTTCTGACTTGGGAAAGACGAGATTCTGATAAATCCTAATGCTTTTAGGTTCCAAACTTATTTTTTTTTTCTTAGCAGTTTTTTCAGTGCCTAAAAAAGAAGCTATTCTCCTTTGCTTCATTAAATGCGCCCGCATGTAATGCAAGAGCCTTTTCTGGGAGGTGCAGCTAAAACTCTGCAGGACACCCATCAAGGCCCAGGGCTCTGCCTGTAGAGGTGAGTTTAGATAGTTTGCTTTATCTCTCGTGAAGCAACAAGAACATTTCTGCCACCATCACTAACTGGAAGAGGCTGAAGATGGATAATGATAGGCTTACATCAGATTAAATAGGAGGAAGGGCAAGTCAGATTATTTTTATTAAAACAATATAGCACTCTCATTACATCCTTTGACTTTATAGAATTTCTATCTGTACCTGATGGAGTAACATAATTGATGATTTGAGGTCTTCATTCATAGGAAGCAAATAGCTCCCTTTTGCTTGATATTACCCTAAATTTAGTATGATTTTGAATCATTTTCCTTGGCCTGTTTTCTGCATTAACATTTGCCTCAGCCCCTGTTCTTTGCATCAAGCCCTAAATGCTGCCTTACTTCTTTCCTAATCAAACTTGTTTTTGAAGATGTGATTTCAGTTTCCTGACTGAATGCCTTTGGTCCTGTTCTTTTTAGGTAAAATGAAAATAACTAATTAGCAGCTCTCTTCTTCATGATCTTAGGGTTTTCCATATGGGTTATGGTGAGGATTCAGAATTATTATTATTTTTGAGGTAATTATCCAAGTTGATTAGAGAAAGATTTAAAAAAAAAATTAAATCTCCCTGATTGTTACCAAAGAAATGTTCAGCAGCCATGTGGAGCTGTTGCAAGAGATGAATTGAGTGATTCAGCGCGAGGATTAGGGCAGATGATTGGCCACCAGAACCAATAATAACATCATTAACAGTGCATGGACACAGGAAATTACCTGCAGTGACAGGAGAGAATGTAGAGTGAGCACATATTCCACCCTGACCTTTAGCACACAGATTCTCAAGCAGAGAGTGAGGAAATGCAGAAGTAAACAGAAAACCTCAGCAATCTGGGACACATTGTAATAGGTCCATAGTTCCAGAGTGGGAGCCTTAGCGGCTAAACAACCATGCATCGCACCTGACCACTGGACAGAGTATAAGAACAGCTACTACCATCTACTGTAAGATTAGTGGAATACATTCTAGAATATCCTTCTTAATCTAGATCTCACAACAACCATGTCAGCTATTGATTATCATCTCCATCCTATCTATGACCAACTGAGCTTGAAAGGTGTTAAACGACCCTGATAGAAGTCACAAGGGGGTAAGTGGTAGACCTGAAGTTTGAATCTAGATGTACTTAATGGCGAACACTGCTCTTAACCATCACATCTGCCAATTCTAAGACAATACTGGTAAATGGAATTCTAAGAATGCCAGAGGAAAAAAGTTATGGTTATGATTTATAGTTTTAGCTCTACTATTTCCCCTTCATCAAGAACAGTGCTAATTTTCTGAGGGGGCATCAGATGAGTAAGAAAATAATAACATGCTATAAAACCCATTATTTATTGTATAATATCATAATTATGCTATCTTTTGATCCTCCCTTTACTCTTTTAAGAAAGAGTTTTAAGTGATTCAGGAAGGAATACCCTTGATCTAATTCTACTCTCCTATCCACTTTATGCAATATGGGACTAATTGAGGTTATCAGTCATGAATGGGACAGAGTCAGAGGTCAATGGTAGGGTAATAATAATATAGTAAAATAATAAAAATATCCATCTGATATTTAGAACTTTGAGCCAAGCTGGGGTCTCAACGCCTCATTTAATTATATTTAACTCAACTTTGATGACATAAATTCACTTGTGATAAACAGCATCAACTAATAGCATGTAGTTCAATTAATTAAAACAGATGAATATACCGTATCAATTAACATCTAATATAATCATCAAACCCAAAGAATCCTGATATCCCTTTGCAGTCCATTCTCCTTAGGTAACCACCAATCTTTTTGTCATTATAGTTTTCATTTGATATAAATATAATACATGATGTGCTTTTGTATCCAACTTTTTAATCAAAATAATGTGTTTTGAGTTCGCACATTTTACTGCATGCATAAGTAAACTATTCCTTTTTTCAATTTGTAATATCCCATTGTATGCATATGCCATGTTTATCTATTTATTTTCTAGTTACTGATCCATTGATCATTAATACAAACAGCATTTAGGTTATTTTCTGCATTTGACTATTTGAAATGAAGTTATAATAAACATTTGCATATACGTTCTTATGTGTTTTCATTTCTCTAGGGGTATATACCTAACATGGAATAGCGAATATTTATATTTGATTTATAGTTAAGAAATTGCCAAAGTTTTTCCAAAGTGGCTGTATAATTTTATGTTCCCACAGGGAGTAGATGAAAATTTTAGTTGTTCTAGGTCTTCGTCAATATTAATTTTTTTATTTTGACTATAGATATTCCGGTGAATGTAAAGTGGTATTGCATTGTGGTTTTAGTGTGCGGTTCCTAGATGATTAGTCATTCTGAGATTCTTTTCAGATGATTGTTTGCCACTCATATATCTTCTTTTGTGAAGTATTAGCTCAGATTGTCTGCAAATTTTTATTAGATTGCTTTTCTTATTGAGCTGCAAGAGCACTTTATATATTGTGAAAGTATTCTGTGGTTAGCTAAATACATTTCAAATAATTTACCATTCTAAGTCTTGTCTTTTCATTTTCTTAATAGTGTCTTTCAAAAAGCAAAATTTTCAATTTTGATAACATTCATCAATTTTTTTTTTATGCTTTGTATCATTTCATTTACTTTTAGCACATTGAACTCTCTCATCAGTCTTATATGATACTGTAATGGTCTACATTTCTCAATTAAATTAGATCTTCTAGAGATTATGTGAATTGCCCCAAATCACATATCAGCGAGAATACTAAATTCAAACTGACTGGATATGAAGTTGAAAGAACGGACTCGGGGATTATTAGCAAGACAACAGAATCATGAATCAGAAAAGTCTTTGTGGGCAATGTGAAAAGCAGAATCTAGGGCAACATTTTGGATTCTGTCACAGAGACGATGATTCATTTCCTGAGATGAATTGGATATAAGGATTCATTCAGTTCCTCTTCTGGAATGAGACATTTCCAGGCTGAAGAATCCCATTTCTCTGTGTCAGATCCCAGATGCCCAACTTATAATCACAAGTTCAAGATGGAGCAATGGTCTCCTTACTCCTAGTTCAGTGCTCTGTAGTCCCCTCTGGGAACAAAACACGCCTGTCACAACACAAAAACCCAGCATTATCATGGTTTCACACAGAAAACTCTACGATTAGCTTAGGTGGTAAAACAAAGTTATATATTTTTTTCTTAGAATACAAGTAGGAAATGGTGATTCTTTTGCACTATAAATGGCAAAGTAGTTTCCTGACTTCACAAGATTCAAAAGAGATTGAACAGTCATTGCTACACTTCATCTTCTCACAACTGTCCTCAGAAGAAAACCCAAGAAAACCTCCTTTCCCTCCTCATTTCCTGTTATGCAAGCAGGCACCATTAACTGCCATCGATTACATCTTCATAACTGCATCCTGCCATTTCTCTGGCCAGCTCTATGCTGAGATCTATTTTGGCAGATCTGAGTTTTCTACTTCTCTTGCCTCTGGCTGCCTTTGAATTACCACAGCTCTGCAGCACTGCAGGTCCATCACCTGAAGGTGTGACAAAGAATACTGCACAACTACCACCGTTACCAACTTTAAATGGAAATTAGATCCCTGTCCTCCCTCTTTTTATGTTCCACTTTAATGTGGGCAGACTACAGTTCCAGACATCGTGTTCACTGCAATCATCTATCTTTTAGGGAGCGCAACACTGGTCCTGCTTGCTTAAGTACCTTTCATTTTTCATGTCAGTCTTTCTTTTTTCCTTTTCACATTTTTAAAAAAATTCTTAGTAGCATACCTGTGCCACAGGGAAGGACATAATGTGTTTTCATGAATCCAGCTGCCCAGTCAAGCAACAGGAAACAGGAGAGTCACTTACCTGGCTAATGAAATGTGCTGCAGTGGTCTTGGGGCCTTTAACTCCTGAATTCTATTACCAGGGAAATATGCATCTTCAAAAGAAATGCCCTGGAGCCCAGACGAATCTCTGGAAGACTGAACTATAAACCTTATCGTATCTTTGAAAATGGAAGGGAGTGACAGTATCTATCTGTGGGAACACCAAAAAAGGAACCATCAGACAACCAGTAAGTCTCTTGAAATAAAGTAGTCCTAAAGATGTTTAAATGAATCAAACACTCAAGTCCACTGAAATGGTTTCTCTTGCCCAGGATGAACATCTCGGTTATCTTTATTTGACAACTATTCTTTTAACTTGGAGTACAAAAATATCTTGGGTCAATCTGATTGTTGCAGAGTGTATAGACAAAAAGAATGGTGGGTGGGTGTGCTGGTTATTTCTAGTATGCCTTCACCAGAGAGCGCTTGCCCTTCTCCCCTCCTCAGATTTGTCCCAGGAAGGCTCACCTCAGTGCCTTGTGAGGCTGACTTTCTTTAGTCCTCTGATCTCTTCTTGGGTGGAACCAAGGGAGACTGACAGGAGATGAAAAAGTGGGAGGAGAGAGAGGGCAGACTATTAACACCTCCCTTCCACTCTGCTCTGGTGCTGTTAATGATAATGCTCTTCTGAGCAAGAGCACCAGCCAGCCTTCCTCCTTGGTTCCAGATCCCCGGGCGTAGTAACAGTATGTCCACGCCTTGCCCCTTCAAATCTAGGGGTGATAATGGATCCCACTGTTGCTACTCCTGGTCTCTCTCATATCTCTAATGGTTTTCTTTAATTTTATCTATACTCATGTCAGAGTCCAATCATGAAATTATTTTTAATTAATCATTTTTATCCGTTTCCTGAAATGATTCAGTCTGATAGTTTTCTTAGTAGAAATTTCTTCTTTCTTGACAAGTTTTTATGCCCATGTGATTTCTTAGTAAGCTATAAATGCTTACCTCGAATAGCATCTTCAGTAGGTTTCCAGCAAGCAAAAGTTTGCACAAATTATATAATAAGCATAAGTTAAACAACTGCAATGGAATTCTATTTATATCCAACCTCTTATCTATCTGGCCTCTTTAGATGTAAGTGGGTAACTTTCCTGTTCACTCCGTGGCTTTGAAAAATTCCCAGTAAAGAACTCAGGTGAGGCATTCAACAAAATACTCAAAACAGGTTTCATTTCCCTCTAGGAAGAAGTCTTGCTCTTCAGATGAGCTGGTATTCAAAGAACCTCTTTCCTTGGTGCCTAACAGGCACGACACAGCTATCCTCTCCCTGACCTTCATCCAGAAAGTCAGTCTAAGGTCTAGACAATTAGACCATTATAGAGATTGCTTCTAAAGCTTACTCACTCTTTAATGCTGTATCTATACATTAAAATATGCTCCTTTCGATCTTTTTCCTGGATTAATGACAAAATTTCAGCCCATTAAAATGGGGGGGGGGAGGGGGAGGGAGACCTTAAGCTGCAATGGGCTTTGCAATACCGACCCAATTTTCTGTCTTTCACATTTTACCTTGTTCTAGTGAAATGAAGCTAATCAGCTTCTCTTTTCCATTTTCTAATTCTGCAGTAACACATTTTTTCCAATAAAGAAGATGCTTACTTGCAGTAAATTAAATACTTGAAAACTATGCCAATTCCTTTAGTATGATTATTGCTACCTTTGCTAATTTTCCTATTTTTTTTCTTTTTCTCTCCCTTCTTTTAAAGATGTTCCAGATCCCATGGAAATTCCCCTTCTGGGTATATTTTGTGTATTCTGGTAGACACACTTCCAAAATATGAAGTACTATTAACTGTGCTAACTATAAAAGGATGCTTTTGAAAGGTTAATACTTATAAATGCTCATGCATCAGGGTCTCCATATTGGTTTCTGAAGCTGACTTGAAAAGTAAGTCTGCAAGGATCACTATTAAAGTCATAGGACAGCAATAATAGCCCAATGACAACAAAATAATAGCTACGTGAGTTGAGCATTTACTTTCTGACAGTAAATATGCGAAACAATGTCTATGCTATATTGGATTCAATCCTTGCAAGAATACTTTGATGTGGTTACAGTAATTATCCCAGTGGTCACAAGGCTGGAAGTGGCAGAATCAGGCAGGAGCCAAATCTAGGTTTGCCTAACTCTCCAGTCCTAATTCTCCGTAACCACACATAGTGTCTCTAAGATATATCCACACCTTAAAATGTGGCAACTAGGTCTTTATAAGACTGCCTTTCCTTCTCTTCTAGTTGTATTTTATCCCATGAAATTTGTGATGTGTAGTGCTAGGATGGATACCAATTTATTAAAGGAAATGTTAGTGAGGCCATTTCCCTGTTTTTCCCCCCAAGATTTAAGAGTTTAGGAGAAAAAAGGATTTGGTAGATGGCAATGGAGATTATAGAGTTAGGACATGATATCGAGCAGTTTTTTAATTTTAGCTTTTCTAAATCAGATTCATAATTTTCTAAGTATTGCCAATCTAGAAATTGCTAAAGACAATTTAAAATATGCGTTAAATAATCATGGTGGCTAGATTCTATACTAGGAAATGTGCTAAAGAGATATTTCTGATCTCTTTTGCAATTAGGGTTCCTCCCAAGTACAATTAATTCAATAAGCATTGAGAGCCCTCACTATGAACTAGTGCTGGTTGTGGTGAGGGAATAAACATAAAAAAAGCCTTGCTCCAAATGGGCTCGTAGGCCAGCCCATGCGAACATATTATAATTTGACAAGCACATAAGATGTCTCGAAAAATTCAGAATCTATTGTTGCAACTCTTTCCAAACACTAAAGACCCACAAAATGTGGTTAATTTATTATTTTATTTAGGCAGGGATTGCTCAGACTGCAGGGCTGTTGCAAGAAAAGGCATGATCACATCTAGGTGGTGAGTAATGCTGCCCTGACAGTATCTTTATCGTATTATGGTCCTAATTCTCACAATTCACATTAGTGATAAAAACATTGCACCTGAAAAGAAATCTAACTGTAGTGCTTGTGACCTATGAATTCAAAGTAGTCCAAGAAATGCTGGTTCTACAGTCTGTAGAACGTGAGAATGTTGGGCAATTTAAGAAGTAATGTCACATTCCTTTACGGGTTTGGATATGACCAAAATGTACCACAAGCTTATAAAAGTGACTTTCAAACTTTCATTTTATCCATGACCAATGTAAAAAAACCAAAAACAAAAATGCTTTTCTTCACAATCTAATAAACATATTCACATGCACACACACAAATGAAACAAATTCTATTGCTTTCCTTTATTATAAGTAATGTATACTGATACCTTACTAATCTTTCTTTTTTAAATTCTAGTTATTATCCTATAAACTGACTTAAGACCCCCTAATAGCTTGTAAACTATAGTTTGAAAAAAAACTGCTTTATATTAGCAATATGAATAAACGAGCAAATAAATCAGTTGATAAGCTACTTCAGCTGTTTCGTCTGCTAGAATTTATTTTATTAGTATTATAAATTACTTTAGCCCCATGATTACAGAATCATTTAAGGTCTTATGGAGTCGCTTAAATTTATCATTTAGTCACTGTACTTTATGGGAAGAATTGTATAATACAGTAATGTTTTTGAGTAAAGGGTTTTGTAGAGAGAGAAAGAAATTTTCAGGATAAAGTAAAATATAAGCACTAGAAATAAAGAGGCTGAGAAGTATGATGAGGGAAGGATCATGGTTACTGAATACTCTGAAATATCACATGTGACTGAAAGGTGAGTATAGTTTGATAAGCAGAGACAACAATTCATACCAGAAGGATGTCATCCAGTTGGGAGACCTGTGAGAAGGAGGCCAGATCTAAGCTAGATCTAAGAGTTACACCAGAAGATACCCTGGGGACTGGATAAGTGAGACTGAAATACATCTGCAGAATCAGGGCCCAGTTGCTTCACTTACGGATTAGAACCTGAATATTCCTTTTATTGAACAAACGGACAACTTTATTGGTCAGAATAGTATCTTCAAATTTCTTTAGGGTTTTGGTTGGAATTCAGAAAGGAATTAGAGAATAAAATGTGAAAGATTATTTCTGTCCAAGACTGTAAATTCCATCATGGAGTAGGGACCTCAGTTTAATTCATTCATATTTCTTAGCATCTAAAACAGGGTCTGGTGTTAGTAAGCACTCAAGACATTGTCTAAAGGAGTAAGTCAGTGAATAAAAGAACAAAGTAACACATAGGTTACCTTGCTGATAATCATCTGAACTCTGCTTATCCAAGCTTCCTCATCCTTTATCATATTTATTTAAAGAGTTTTATTTATTCTAATTCTAGTAACATCCTCTCTCTGCCTTATTCCTGGCTGATCTATTCTGAGATTCATAAGTGTCCTTTACAAAGTCCTATAGTTGCTGATCTTGTTTTCATTACTTAGAATGTCTTCTTTCTCTGCATTGTCTTTTATGTATCTTAGTCAGTGTTCCCAGTCCTCTAAATGAAATCTTATAGTCTCCAAGAAGGCTTACTTGAAATATTCTATCTCTTATGGAAGCTTTAATTATCTTCTCATTTATTTTTTATTTACTAATTATTAATTTTTAGTATCATAAAAATTATTTAACTAATTATTAACACATACATGCATATATTTTAAATGTAAGAATATTTGAGAAATGGGAAATTATGATATGAATAAAAGAAATATCAGTTGAATGTTTATAGAATACTTAATTATTCCATTATTCCATAGCAATCAGATATAAAGTTTCTAAGAATTCCCTAAATTTCTATAGCATTTATCATATTTGGGCCACACTGTTTTATACACATAAACACATACACAACACACGGATAAAACACACCACACGTACATACAATAACAAAACAGACCAACCAGATCACCGCTTCTGAGCAAAGATGGTCTTATTCTTTAAAGGAATGTCTCTTCAACAAATGGTGGGAAATTGAACGGACACATATGAATAATGAAGCGAGATCATTCTTTTGTATCATACAAGAAAATTAATTCTAAATCCATTAAAAATTTAAATGCAAACCCTAGACTACATAGGAGAAAACAAAGGTGATGTGCTCCGGGATACTGTCCCCAGAGCAGTCTTTGAGACATGACTCCAACAGCAAGGGTAACAAACACAAAAATAAACAAATATTAGCACATCAAACAAAAAACCTTCTGCAATGTGAAAGAAACTACTACAAAAATGAAAGCTCAACATTCTCCCTGGGAGTAGATACTGCGTTTAATATAACTGACAAGGGGCAAATATCCAAAATAGATAAAGAATCCAGATATTTCATCAACATAAAACAAACACTCCAATTTAAAAAAAATGGACAGAATATCTGAGCAGACACTTCTCCAAAGAAGACATACAGATGGCCAACAAGCACATAAAAAATGCTCAGCATCACTTTTTAGAGAAAGGCACATCAAACCCACACAGAAATAATAACTCATATCAGTAAGGATAGCCTTTATTAAAGACTAGAAGTAAGTATTGGCAAGTGTGAAGAAATTAACTCTCATATACTGTGGGTGGGAAAGTAAATTAATGCAACCTGGACACAGTTTTGAGATTTCTCAAAAATTTAAAAATAGAACTATCACATGATTGAGAAATTCTACTTCTAGGTACACATCCAAACAGACACACTGATTAATGTGTAAATCAACTCTTGAAAAATACAGCATTGTAAACTAATGAAATATTAATCAAAATAAATAGATCTCATTCTTTGAAGAGTAGTGCAGATAAATAAAAACGTGTGCCTGTGTAACAGTTAAAATTCAAGTGCTAGTTTTCTACTTGGACAAGTTCTTCAATCTCCCTAAGTCTCTGTTTTTCCTCTTGAAAAAAAAAATAGAATAAATAGCTCTTCTTCAGAGGGGTGGTGAGATTAAATGAAATAAGGTCGTAGCACAGTGATTGGCACATGTTACAAAGTCATAAATATTAACTACTTTTATTTTTATTTAATTGGCTTTCTTTGCATAATGGTTTTCAAAGTGTTTTAAAACATATGAGGTGCTTAATAAATGAACTAGTTAATTCTACTGGATCAATAAAATATCAGAACAGTTATTAATTTGTTTTTCAACATAATATTTAGAGAAATTTATATAAAGTTTGGTTTCTTTTTCTTCAAATGCATTTTTACTTTCACATCATGTTAATCACATCACTAGTCTAAACATAATCAATTCTCAATTCTCTTGCCTAAACTTCATGCAGGCATTTTGCATGTCGCATCTTCTTAACACTAATAACAACTAAAAGGAGGTGCTTTTCTAAATGTGGATTCTTTCTCACAGAAAATACATGACATTTGTACTTGTAAACATTTGAATGGTTTTTCCAAAATAGGGTTAAAGAATGACTGGATCAAGAAATTCCATATCTCATTTTGGAATGCTGCTTCCAAGAGAGGGTTCATCAGAGATGTTTGCAGCAATTCCTTCTGATGAAATCTACTGTTACGCTTTGACTTTCACCAAATATGTTGTGCTTGGATTCACTTTAATTAGGGTCTCTCCACTCATCACCTCCCACCCCCACCATTTTGTTTTGTAGCACTATCATTTAAAAAATGATTTTTATCATTTAAAGAGGCCAAGGACCCTAGAGAATGCTTTCAGGGAAAACTAAACAATTTCTTACAACTGCAAGAAAAGTTTTCTCCTTTGACTGATAATGATTTGGAAAGGGATAAAATCAAACATTTTGCTGTACTTACTCCTTTATTTATTTTGCTGGTTCTGCACAACAAAAGGACCTATGAAATCTGTTTCTAATAATTTTCCCATCCTTCTTCGCATTAGTGAAAATCACTCCCATGTAGCTGACATTCTTTCTCTTGACTCGAAGCCAGGATTACTTCACTGGCCAGCAGCTACTGTGGGTCTATAAATAATGCCATTTCCATACTTTTTATTGATCTAGACATAGCTCAAGTATGACTGTGTGTTTACTGGTGCCCAAATAATTTTCCTATCAATAGGAATCTTAAGCTTTAGCCTCTACCTGCTTTCTTCATATGTAAAGATAAAGTAGAAGGTAAATTACCCTTGTCCTAGCTGTTTCTGTCTCTTCAATTTTCTGACTGACTGTTCCACAGAAAAGCTTTCTATTCTCTTTAACATTTTTTTCTCCTTGAATAGGTAGTCGAAAAAAATTCTGTCATCTGAAACACTGCTGTCCATTTTCTTTCCCTTCTTTTCATCTATTTTTACTTCTGTTAGCTTTTCAGATTTTAATCAACTTTGTCACAAGCAGTTCTTTCATAGTATTTTTATGTTAGTTTTATTGAGGTATAATTTATAGCCTGAAAAAATTATTTTCATAGTATTTTTGAGAGAAAGTGGAATGGAGGAATAAGAGCAAAAGATACCTTTTGCTTACATAATTTTTATTCCCATCTTTTACTTGTTCATTAGTCAAAAATTAAATATACTTTTGATATTTGCATTGTTTTCTTTTTTAAAGTATTTTTATACTGTTTCTAGTCAACTGATTTTTATTTTCTTTCTTATTAGCTTAATTTATCTGATCATTTTTATCCTTTTTGCTCTGGTAAACATTTATTGTTTTGAAATTACTACTGTATTCCAGAAGCTCAGTTTTGGAAGAACTAAGAAAATTTTATAAATTTCTAAATAATTTATCATTGAGATATTTGGTATGTTGTTAGCCTTATCTTTAACGATGATGGAATAACTAGAGAGAATAACAGAGTATGAGACACAGAACAGGGTTAAATTAATCCACCATTTGATAGGACAGGGTCCCTCCAGAAAGGTATGGGTGATGCCATTTGGCATTTGGGCAGGAATCTCCATTGGCCAAATTATCTCAGTGTTTTCTGGGCTGCAGAGGCAGGTCCTAGGCACCTTTCTCAGTCTCTTCTGATAAGGATCCTCTTTGTTTTGACTAATTTCTGTATTACCATCTTAATGAATTTCTAAACAGGCACTTTGTCTCAGGGCTCTGAGTGAATGGCAGCAGTGCCAGCTGTGAATCTGAAATCCTGCCTCCATCCCCTTATAAAATAGCAAAGAGTCCTTCTCCCCCCAGTACTGGCTTATTCCTTTACTGAGTCAGCCCCCACTGAAGTTCCAAAATAAACTCTTTTGGATATTTGAAGTATTTCTCTGGGTCATTCACTTCCATGCTCCCAAATCCCCAAGCTCCCTGAATCTTTGAGGAACCTAAGAGCATTGTAACAGAGTTACAGGATGCACTATAAAGTGTTCACATGTTCATATGTGCAGGTGTGCACCAAAAATGAGCATCAAAGTACATAAAGTATTAACAGAACTAAAGAGAGACAGTGACATCACTACAATAGTCATAGGGGACATGAATACCCCACTTAAAACCACAGACAGATAAATTAAGGATAAATTAACAGGAAAACAATAGCCCTAAATGATTAATAAGACCAGATGGATTTAACAGACATTAACAGAACACTCAACCTTCAAAAGAATTAACATTCTTCTCAGTTGTACATGGAATATATGTTGAGACACAAAAAAGTGTCAATAAATATATGAAAATTAAAATCATAGCCAATATATTTTCTGATCACAATATTATAAAGGAGGAAATCAACTACAGGAAGAAAGCCGGCAAAACCCAAAATATGTGGAGATTAAAACAAATGCTTCTGAATAATTATGTGGCAAATGAGGAACTCAAAGGAAAATTTAAAAAAATAAACACGTGGAGGTAAATGAAAGTAAAGACAGAAGCTATGAGAACCTATGGGATATGGCAAAAGCAGCACTAAGATGGGGGTTTTGAACAATACAGGCCTACTTCAAGATACAAAAATCTTCAAATTTTCTCAAATAAACAATTTAACTTTATACCTAGAGGTACTACAAAAGGAGGAACAAATAAAGTTAAAAGTCAATGGGAGGAAGGGAATAATAAAACAGGAGAAACAAAAAAATACAGAAATAAAAAAGACAATATAGAAGATCATTGAAACCAAGATCTAGTTCTTTGAAAAGATAAACAAAATTGAAAAATCTTTGTCTAGGTTCACAATGAAAAAAGAAAACGCTCTGATAGAATCAGAAATAATAAGCTACAAAATGTATCACAAAAATACAGAGCATCGTAAGAGACTACTATGAACATTGATATGCCAAAAAATTGCACACTTTTCAATAAATGAACAGATTCTTAAAAATCACAGTCTTCCATGCTGCATTTAGAAGAAACAGAAAATCTGAGCAGACCTATCACAAGCAAGGAAATTGACACAGTAATTAAAAGTTTTCCAAAATCCAGCAACCCAGGACCAAATGGCCTTAATAGTAAGTTTTACAAACCATTCAAAGATCATATATCTGCTCTTCTCAGACTCATTCAAAACTGAAGGATGAGCGCTCTTCCAAAGACTTTGTGAAGACAGAATTATCCTGCTATCAAAAGCAGAAAAGGAAATCACAGAAAAAGGAAAATTTATGCCAACATCTCTGATGAACACAGATGTAAAAATAATGAACAAAATGCTAGCAAACTAAATTCAACAAATACATCCAAAAGGTTACTACATCGTGAACAAGTGAGATTTATTCTGATGATTCAAGAATGGTTTAAAGTATGCAAATCTATTAATGTAACACCACATCAACATAAGTAAGAAAAAAATCATACAATCATATCAATAAATGCAGAGAAAGCATTTGATAAGAGTCAGTATCCATTTACAATAGAAGACTCTCAATAAAATGTGGATAGAAGGAATATCTTGCAATGTTATAAATGCCATATATGACAAATTCATGGATAACATCACGCTTGATGATGAAAATCCCAAAAATTTTCCTCTAAAATCAGGAACAAATCTATGATATCTCTTCTCACTGCCATTATTCAACAGCGTAAGTCCTAGCCAGAGCAAGGCTGGAAGGCAAGAAGGAATAAAAGGGGTACAATTTGGAAAAGGAGATATAAACTATCACAATTTGCAGATGACATGATAATAGATAATAGAAAACCCAAAAGGTGCCACCAAAAATATTAGAATTAATGAGTATATTAAAGTGATAGTCTAAAAATTAATATACAAAAATCTGTTGTTTTCATATGCAAACTATTAGAAGAAAACAAACCCATTTACAACTGCATCAAGAAGAATTAAATAGCTAAGAATAAATTTAACCAGGAAGATGTACAAGAAAAACTACTCAGATATTGTTAAAATAAATTAAAAGAAGACACAAAGATGGAAAGATATTGCAGACTTCTGTATAGGAAGAATGAACATTATTAAAATGGACATCTAACCTTAGATTTAATGCAAACCTTACCAAAATTCTACTGGTATTTTTCAAGAATGTAAAACAAAACAATCTTAAATTTGTCTGAAACCACAAAAGATGCCAAGTAGCCAAAGCACTCATATGAAAAAGGAAGAAAAATAGAGAACTCACGCTCCCAAATTTCAAACTTTACCACAAAGTGATAGTATTCAAAGCAAAGCAGTATAGTATTGGAATAAAAATAGGCACATAGATCAATGTAATAGAAGTGAAATCTCATAAATAAATTCACACATATATTTTCTGTTAATTTAGACTAAAGAAGCACACAAAGGATATGAGGTGGTTTTTGTTTTGTTTTGTTCTGTTTTTTTCAACAAATGGTATTGGGAAAACTGTACAGGCATATGCAAAACAATGAAACCAGATCACTCTCTAACACTTTACACTAAAATTAATCAAAATGGATTAAAGATTTGAGTGTAAGACTGGAAACTAAAGAATGCGTAGAAGAAAACTGGCAATATGTTTCATGATTCAGCCTCGGAGATTTATTTGGAGATACAGCTCTAGCAATGAAAGAATCAAAAACAAAAATAGATTAATGGGACTATATCAAACTAAAAAGCTTTTGTACAGCCAAAGAAACTGTCATTAAAACACAAGGAGAGCCAAGTGAATGTGAAAGGATATCTGTATACCATACATCTGGCAAGAGTTTATTAACCAAGTATATAAAGAACTCATACAATTCAACAACAATAAAACATAATCTAATCAAATAGGTAAAGAAGATTTGAAGACACTTCTTCAAAGAAGACATACAGATGGCCAGCAGGCACATGTGAAAATGCTCATCGTCATCACTACTAGGGAATGGAAGTCAAAACCATAAAATAAATACACTTACACTTGTGAAAAATGGCCTATTTCAAAAGGACTAGAAACTTTGTCTATTGGCAAAGACAGAGAAAAAGGGAAACTTTTACACTCTTGGTGGGAATGTAAATTGGTGTGCTCTCTTTGGAAAACAACATGGAGGCACCTCAAAAAACTAAATGTAGAACTACATGATCCAGCAGTTCTACTTCTATGTATCTGTTCAAAGAGAATGAAAAACACCAATTCAAGACGATATATGCAGCCCTATATTTAATGCATCACTATTAAAAAGAGCCAAGAAAGGGAAACAGGTAAAGTTCATCTACAGGTGAGTGCATAAGGAATATGTGGTGTATATACACAGTGGAAACCTACCTTACTATAAATAAAGATGAAATCTTCCCATCTGTGACAACATGGTTGGACTTGAGGGAATTATGCTAAAAGAAATAAATCAGAAGGAGAGAGACATATACTGGTTGATTTCACTCATATGAAATAAAATGAAACAAATAAAATGGACAAGAGAAAACAAAATAAAAACTATTGGACTATGAGAACAGAACTGAGGTGGCCACAGAGGAAATGTGTGGGGGTTGGGAGCAAGGGTAGAGGTGGTTCAATGGACAGTGGTGGAAGATTATTAGAAATTTGGTGCTAGCTGTAGTCTGATATCATATATTTGATAAGTAGGGAACCTGCATACCTAACATTTATATAGTGTTGTAAATGTTACTGTAATAAAATATATTTTTTTAAGATGGTATCAGGTATTTCAACTTTCTTTTCTGAATGTGTTGTATATTTTTTAACATTTTATTTTGAGGTTTAATCACAATGGTGCCTGAACGTCTATACATTCACTTCTCTGCTCTACATTATCGGTACAAAACAACCCCACTGTGTATTTATACACTTTCTGAATGGGAAGCTATAAAGAATTTTCCCACTGACGTCTACATTAAACATTTTACAGGCTCTGTTGGATAACACAACATCTGCATTAGTCTTGATAAGAATTCAGCAAACCCCAAATTTAAAATCTTTCAGAAAGTACACTGCAGAAGACAGAAGGGAAGCCTCCCTCCTCCACGCGATTGAATGAGCCACCGGTGACCTTGCTTTGGTCGGGGACCTTCTTAGACATCTTTGATTTCTCTGACAGGAGCAGAGCGGGCAGGTAACCAGTTATAATCCCAGAGCATCTGACTGAGTTGATCCTCTCTCTGGAAACCTGCTTATTGATTCTTCTCTAAATAAATGAATCTGTATGTAAATCAAGTTCTAAGAAATAATTTGTAAAACACATGTGCTCATTTTTGTGAGGAAAAATAAGTTTCTAAATTTAAGTCTAAATTTTCACTTTACCTGAGTTTATTGAGCTGCTGTCTTCTGATGTTTTGATCTCCTACATTTAAAAGCACTACCTGGATTTCAGGTAAGGAGATAGGCAGCAGGCATGAGGTCTATTTCTCCTTCCTTTGGCCTCCTCTCTCAAAGGATTCTGCCCTTTATGAAATATGCAATCAGTCTGAATTAAAAAAAGATTCATTGTAACACTATGTTCTCTATCCTGGGTGTTTATAGTACAACTTTCTTGTAATTTCCTCAGGTTACAAACCAAACTTGCTTACACCTACAAGATAAAACTGCTTTTGTACCATTTCAAAGACAGAAACTTTAAAAACATTTATATATTTTATTGCTTCTTTTCAGGCATTTCCACACTTGAGGTAATCAGTTTAGGAAAAACAGCAGCAAATTGGACATTTCAACAAATTGCTAATTCAGAGGGGGCTCCAAGATTGATTACCAAAATAGGCCTAAGGGTAATTTTTATAAATTGTATATTCTAGGAAACCCATACAAACATTAGAAAAGTAATTGCTCACTCAATTCAGTTCAGTAAAGCAATATATATACCATTTTAGGTGCTTCCTAATGGCTGGGAAGTTTTATTATTTTTCCTCCAGCACAAGTTTTTTTTTAATTCCAGAGACATCTAATGAAAAAATGCAATGCGGGTGAAAGGACATAGAAAACGCCCTTAGCCTTACTCAGTGTGGGGTTGGGGAGACTGCCCTTTGCCTCCATAGAGGCAATATATATGTAGAATGTAAGAATTCTCAGAGATTCAGTGCTATTAATTATTGGGAATACAATGAAACATTTTAAAGGAACTTTGTTTCTGCCCTTGGATGGACTGGTTACTCTAATTAACTTTACAACTTAAAAACAACTGAATATTTTAGATAAAATATATCTTAAACCTATCTTTAAGACAACCATCAATGACACGGCAAGAATGCCATGTGTTTGTAATCTGTTGAGACACACATTTGAACCAAAAACAACAGTCCTCTCCCACCCAAATTAGACAATCAAAAAAAATCTTGGTTCAAACTGGTGGCCTAGCAGATAAGGCCACTAGACACAGTTCACATAAATCCACAGGAGCCAGGCTTGAAACCAGGGCTGGAGGGGACAACCAAAATGAACAACTAAATAAAATAAATAAATGTTTCTTCCTCCTCTCTCTTCCTGTCTGCCTATCTCTACTAGCCTACATTTTTATCTGTACCTTTTCTTAAAAAACACTACTGGCAGAGATGTGCTGGAATTTAAAATGAATTTCACCTTGAGACAAATATCAATGACTCTTTAGGATTCTATTTTAGTAGCTGTGTAGGACATAAGAGGACAGAAATAATGATGAGGGCAGCAGAAGTCAAACCATATTAGAAAACTCCAGTATCAGTCTTGGGATCCAAAAGTTACATTTTCAGAGAGGAGTGAGTGATAAACTCACTACCTAGAATAAGACACCATAGAACCCTGTCTCATTTGACCTTAGAAAAAAGAAACTTCCCTTCAGAAGTAAATGCCAACCAAGTATCCTCACTTAGGTTCAGAGCCATACATACAAGTGGAGAACAACTGGAGGTAACTAGCAGAATCTGATGCCAATTCTGTGCAGAAATCCACCTTTAGCCCAGGCTTCAAAGAATTCCAGCAGAGGCTCTCCCAAGAAATGTGTTCTTACAATCGACATTTATATATCATTTAAGCAAACAAGGCATCATGAACTAGTGTCAAAGGAAAAGAAGAGTAGGCTCCTACCCAAAACAGTCATTATTAAAATTATCAAATACAGAATGAAAATGGTATTTAATGTGCTTCAAGATACAATAGAAAGGATAAAAATTATGAATATTAAGAAAGATACTATCAAGCAACTGAGCACACGTGAAAAACACCACAGAGCTTCAGATTAAAAAAAAAAGCAAGCAAAATAAAAATAGTAACTGTAGGGTTAAAATAACAGATTAACCCTTCCTCACCTCCCTCCACACCACTCCACACTGCTCCTGGCTCAGGTGGCTAAGGCAGAGGCTATGAAAGTCATGGACCTGGGTTTGAGACCTGTGGCCAGAAGTGGGGGAAAAAAATAACATTAGATTATGCTGAAAATAAAAGTAACTATCTGGAGGAAATATCTGAAAAAATATAGAATATCTTTCAGAGAAAGCAAGCATGTGGAAATTATCGAAGGAAAAAAATACCAAATTGCTACTTTTCCGTTATTCTAGTTGAGTAATTTCTAAAGATCTATTGTCTAGTATAGTTCCAATATTGTTCAACACAAAACTATGACACACCTCACAATTTACGAGGGCGGGTCTCATGTTAAATGTGCTTATTACAAATGAAAGCAGCAAAACACCACAGGAACACAAGTGGGGGGACCGGGAGGTGTTAAATGTCCAGTATTAATTGTGAATATGGTATCACCAGTGCTTGCAGATGGCGAAGTCCTCCAACTGGACATATTAAATACATGCCGTTTTTGGTCTAGCAATTATATCTCAATAAAACTGCTTTTAAAACCCTAATTACTACGCAGTGCAACAGAAAGCAATAAAGTAGAAAACAAAAAGAAATTCTGGAGAGGTCAAATATAAAAATTAGATAATACAATTAAATTCAAATATCAGTATAGCATTTGGATTTAAATAATCCACTTATTTAATCCAATTAATAAAATCAATTGGCACACCTGGCTGGAGAAGAGGTTCAGTGCAGTCCACACACATCCCCAAGGTCCCGGGTTCAAGACCTGAGGCCAGGAGGAATAATAAAGATGAGCGATAAATAAAATAAAGTACTTCTTCCTTCTCTCTCTTCCTGCCTGCCTACCTACCTACCTACCTCTGCTCTCCTTCTTTCATGCCTGCACCTTTCCTTTAAAACACTAATAAAATAAATACAACTGGTATAAATGAAATTCCACAGTTAAACTATCAAATTTGTTGTAATAGAATGAAGAAAAAAAATAGCAAGTAGTGCTATCTATTCTTTACAGGAGACAGACCTAAAACTTAATGACATGGAAAAGTTGAAAAGGATGGAAAATGTAACAAGCAAATAATAACCAAAATTGGGCTAGTATATTTATGCGAATATCAGAGAAAATAATTTTAATGCAAAAACATTATTAAAAAAGATAAATAATATAATGAAAGGTAAGGCAAAATATTTCATTCATCAGAGAGATAAGAAATTCTAAATATATATGTCTAATATACATTCAAAAGGTAGAAAGAAATATTGACAGAGCTATAAGTAGAATTAACAGACCCAGTTCCATAGCAGGATATTTTAAAGCAACTCTCTAAAATATTGGCAAGTCAAACATTACAAGCAACATCATTAGAAAAGTTGTTATCATTCAGATCATTAGAAACATAATTCAATATAATTAGAACACAATAATAAAAACAATAAATTTAGAAATGAATCCAAATAATAGCTGAGGCAAAGAAGAAACTAAGATGGACCAAAATAAAATAGAAAGATAGAACAGGTTGAAGGATACATTTAACCTTCAAATGACCTTGCAAGAACATACTTATAATCTCCAACATGACTCTGCAATGGGCCATTTCTCTTGGTGCTCATACCATGTGCAGTCCGATAACACTGAATATGGCAATAAGGCAGAATACTGCATGATTTCCAAGTTTCATTATAAGAAACTTTGCACTTTCCACTGTAGTTAATAGGAATATATACTCTAGCGTAAGCTAACCCCAAACTGTAAGAAGTAGTTTTACCTTGGGATATAAAGAATCCCACCAGGAGAGAGAGACATACTCACCTAGCCCCCAGATGTTTCAATTCTTCCAACCGAGGTCAGAAATATGGTTGGCGATGCTTTCTTGGATGTTTGCCTCCTCTCTCATGCCTTCACACATCTCCAGCACCAGACTTCAATATCTGGTTTAAGTCAACCTATACAATTGTGAGAGAAAAATAAATGTTTCAGCTGTCCGATTTTGGGGAAGTTTGTTATTCAGCAGCAGACAACATAAATAACCCTACCACTAAAGACGAAACAGTCTTTACAAGCAGACCAAGAAGCAGGCACAACCACATTTTGCAAGATTAGTAGCATTTAGATCAGATTTTGTGAATGTGCATCAAGATAATTAGAAAAAAAACAAAAAAAAACAATGAATAATATACTTAAGAAAAAATGGTTTGAAATTCTGTTCCATATCAGAACAAGCAGGAAATCAAAATAGAAATTAAGAAATATTTAATAAATAAATATTTAAACATAATAAAAGCAAATTTACACAATATAGTTTATGGGTACTTAGAAGTGGGGATAATTTTATTATCTTAAATTTTCACATTTTTAAAAAGGAAGAGTGATAATTAATTAAATTAATAGAGTCAAGTGAGGATACAGAAACAGTTTTAAAAACACTTTTATTGAGATATAATTGCTAAACCAAAAACCACATATTTAAGTGACAGCAATTTAAGTGACATACATTAAGTGGCATAAATTTTAAGAGGAAACATTCTGTATAAAAATGTATTAACTGAGAAAACGGAGGTGAACTATTGGAAGGGCAAAAGAGGTATGCAGAAACAGAGTTGCCAAACACAGCTGTCAGAAAAATAAATGAGGAAAAATTGTAAAAGAGAAGAAGTGTTAACGATATAATTTAGAGAGATGAGAGATGGTACAGGATTTCCAAAAGCACACAACCTTCATGGAAGTTTCTGGAGGCAACTCAGCATGAACAGGAGAACATGATCTCATGGTAAAGAAAAACATTTCTGAAGAAATCAACTGCATACAGAGCTAACTCATTGCTGAGGGACATGGCAGGGACCAGCCATGCACCAGTCCACCTGTACCTTGGAAAAACAAAAGCAAGTACCCTCTCCTTCCTTCGGCCTTGCAGTCACTTTCTGGGGCCTCTTTTTGATAAGAGTTTTTCCAGAGAAATATAGCTGATTCAATGTTAAAGCCAAAAGAGAAATTTGACTGACAGAATCCAGTCTGGCATTATAAAATGGAGCAAAAGTAGTGTGGTTTTTTAATTGAGAACAAATAAATTATAAACAGATATACTGCAGATTAAACATAAGATGCTATAGAGGAAATTGCAGGATAAGGATAAAAAAGAAGGAAACAGTAAAGACAAAAATTAAAAAGCAAAATTATAGCATCAACAGATAAAATAATTTTGTTGAAAATAAAAATGAACAAATCTCTAGGAAAATTAATAAAACAGGTATCATAATATAACTGCAGATAATGGTAGAAATTTAAAAAATATAGCATGAAAAACTTCTAGTCAATAAATTTGAAATACTAGATGAAATGAAATACATTCTAACATATAACCTTCTTAAACTCTTTCACAAAATTGAAAAGGAAGCAATACCCCCAAATAATTTAAGTGGCAAACAGTACTCTGATCCCCAAACCAGATAGGGACAGAAAGAAAATTATAGACCTATATCACTGGTAAATACAGATGAAAAAAATCATTAACAAAGTCTTGGCAAGCTGAATTAAACACTATATTAAAAAGAATCATATATTGTGACCAAGTGGGATTTATTAAAGGGATTCAAGGATAGCTTAACATATGCAAACTATTCAATGTAATACATAACAACAAACAGAAAATGAAAAAAATCATGTGATTATATCTATAGACACAGAAAAATATGTTAACAAGATTCAACATTAATTATAATAAAACTTCTCACTAAAAAGGTAATAGAAGGAATGTACTTTAACATAATAAAGATTATATATTTCAAGCTCACAGCTAACATCACACTCAATGGTGAAAAGCTGAATGCTTTTCTCCTAAGATCTGGAACAAGACAATCATATCAACTATAACCACTATGTTCAACATAGTTCTGAAAGTCCTAGTCAGAGCAATTAGGCAACAAAAAGATATTAAAGAAATCCAAAATGTAAGAGAATAAAACAATCTCTTTGCAGATGACATGATGTTATATTTAGAAAATCCTGAATATTCCACTAAAACTGCTAGAAATCAAAAACAAAATCAGTAAAGTGGCAAGATATAAAGTCAGTACACAAAAATCTGGCATTTCAATATGCAAATAATGAACTACAGGAAAAAGTAATTAAGAAAGCAATCCATTCACTATCACATTGAAAAGAATAAAACACATAGGAATAAACTTGAGTTGAAATATCTGTACAATGAAAACAGTTAAGACATTGTTAAACCATATGATCATTTTAATAGATGTAGAATAAGCATTTGATGAATTTCAAAATTCTTTTATGTTAAACACTTTAAGAAATATGTATAGACGGAACATGCCTCAACATAATAATGGTTTTATATGATAAACCCACAGCCAACGTCAAACTCAATGGGAAAAAAGTAGAAAGCTATTCCTCTTAGATCAGGAACAAGGCAAGGATGCCTATTTTCCCCAGTACATGTAATATACAGTTGGAAGTCGTGGCCAGTGCAATTTGACAAGAAAAAAAAAAAATCCAAACTGGAAAGAAAGAAGTAAAAATATCACTATTGGCAGTTGACATGCTAATATACAGAGAGATATCCAAGGACAAAGTAAAAAGCTGCTAAAAATAGTAAATGAATATAGTAAAGTAATGAGCCATATAATCAAAATTAAAAAATCTTTTGCATTTCTATATGTAAGTAACAAACTTGCAGAAAGAGAACACAGGAAAATGATTCTATTTATAATTGCATCAAAAAGAATGAAGTATCTTGGAATAAATTTAACAAATAAGTGAAAGACTTATATTCTGAAAACTACAAGACACTGTTAAAATAGAAAAAGACACAAAATGGAAAGATATTCCATGCTCATGGAGTGGAAGAATTAATATAGTTAAAATGGTCACATTATCTAAAGCAATAAACAGATTTAATGCAATTTCCCCATCAAAATCCAAAAAATATTCTTCGCAGAAATAGAACAAAAACATGAAGTTTATTTGTAACTATGAAAGACCCCAGATAGCAAATGCAATGCCGAGAAAAAGGACAAAAATGGAAATGTCATGCTCCCTGACTTCAAGTTATACTATAAAGCAATAGTAATAAAATCAGTATGATACTGGAATAAAAACAAACATACAAATCAATGGAACAGAGCTGAGAACCCAGAAATAACCATACACATATATGGACAGTTAATTTATAACACAGTAGTCAAGGCCATACAATGGGGACAAGACAGTGTTTTTAGTAAATGGTGTTGGGAAAACTGAACAGCCACAATCTAGCTGAAACTAAATTACTACCTAACATAATAGACAATAATTAATACAAAATGTATTAAAGATTTATATATAAATCCTGAAACCATAAAATACATAGAAGAAAGCATTTAAAAGAAACAAAAACATTTCTTGACACAGACCTAACAGATGTCTTTAGAAACTTGGCTCAATGTCAAGAGAAAATAAAATTCAAAATAAACAAATGGGACTGTATTAAATTTAAAAGATTCTGCACAGTAAAAGAAACCCACATCAAAGAAAAAAAAAAAAAGACATCCTACTGAATAGGAGCAGATATTTGCACATCACACATCTGACAAGAGGTTAATATCTAAAACATATAAAAAAAATTTCATAAAAATCAACAACAGAAAAGTCAATAATTCAATTAAAAAGTGGGCAGGAGATCTTAATAGACACTTTTCCAAAGAAGAAAAAGAGATGGCCAAAATGCACATGAAAAAAATGTTCTACCTCTCATTAATAGGAAAATGCAAATCAAAATAACAATGATATACCACCTCGCACTTCTGAGAATGGCTATTATCTAAAAGACAGGAAACAAGTGTTGGTGAGGATGTGAAGAAAGGGGGAACTCATACGCTGTTGGTAGCAGTGTAAAATGGTTCAACCATATGGAAAGGAGGATAGGATTCCTAAAAAAAAGACCAAACAATTGAGAATGGAAACTCCTGATAATCCACTTATTTCTCTGTTAGGTATTTACTCTAAAAATACAAATTTGCAGAGATAATTGTGTCCCGTTGCTCACTGAAGTATTATGAATAGTGGCTAATATCTAGAAACAACCTAAGTGCCTATTGACAAATAACTGTATAAAGATGTGGTATATGTGTACAATAGAATATTACTCAGCTATCAAAAAGATAACATCATGCCATTTGTGGTAGCATGTGTGAATATGAAGGGCATTATGCTTAGTGATTAAAAACAGAAGGAGAAAGAAATATGACATCATTCATATGTAGATATAGAGAAATCAAGCAAACAAACAATCAAACAAAAATACTTTTAGTTAATAAAAGCAATCTGGTGGTTGAAGGAGGAGAAAGGGAGCAAATTGGGGAGAGGAGATCAACTGCATAATGGAGGAAAAACTGAAATGGAGGTGCACATAATTTAATGCAGATAGATGTGTATTTATTATGATAGCCACCTTAAACCTATATAATGTTATGATAAAATTAAGATACATAGAAAAAATAAAGAGGTAGAGAGATATTCTATACTCACAAATTGAAAGAATTAACATAGCTAAAATGACCATCTTACCCAAAGCAATTTGCCTATAGACACATGAAAAAATGCTCTACATCACTTATCATTACAGAAATGCACATCAAAACCACAATGAGATATCATTTCACACATGCTAGAATGGCCTATATCAAAGACTAGACACAAAAAGTGTTGGTCAGAGTATGAAGAGAAAGGAACTATTTTACACTGAGTAGGTACAAATGTAAATCAGTGTAACCACTATGGAAACAGCATGGTGATTCCCCTAAAAGAGAAACAATGGAAATAGCATCTTATTCCAGCAATCCCACTTCTAAGTATAAATCTGAAGAATACAAAAACACTAATAATAAAAGACATTTGCCCGATGGTGATAGCAGCACAATTCACAATAGTCAAGATATTTAATCAACCTAAATGCTGATCAATGGATGACTGATGAAAAAGATGCAGCATTTATACTCAATGGAGTTCTACTTAGCAATCAGAAAAGTGAAATTGTCACATGTTGTAACAACCTGGATGGAACCGGAGGCTATTATGCAAGTAAGAAAAAGAAAAATACCAGATGTTTTTACTCATATGTGGAATATAAAGAAACAAAATGAATAGTGAATAAAACTCTCAAGACTCTTAAGTGCAAGGCTTTGGTTACCAGGTGGGGGAGTAGGAAGAGGTGAAGGGAACCTGGGTTTGATACTGGTGATTGTCATTGGAACTCTGGTGGTGGGTGTGATACATGATAGACACAATGACTGGAGTGTGAGTCTAGTCTCCTGAAAGACATAATACTGCAAATGAATGACATAAGAAAGAAACAAATTTCCTTCTCCCTCAACAATATATGAAAAAAATAATCTAAACACTTAGAAAACTAAAATATGTAACAGAAAAAACCCCATAACCAATCAAATGCATCAAAAATAGAAAGCAGTAATTGTGTTTTGTGTATCTAATGCACTACTTTACATGTAGTAACTTAAATACACAAACTGTGGCCACACATTTACACCATGGATGAATTTCAAAAACAATGCAGAAATGGATAAAACTGATCAAAAACTGCAAATTTCCAGTTATCAGGTACATAATTTGTGAGGATGGAATATATAGCACTGACTATACTTAATACTGTATCAAATATTTGGAAGTTGCCAGGAGACTAGATCCTAAAAGTTAATGTCACAAGGGAAAGTGTTATAACTATGTGAGGTAGTGGAAACTATCAAAAAAATTTTATAGTAATAATTTTTAAATATATGCATATAACAAATTATCGTGTTGAATACCTAGAACTAATACAAAATTATGTCAATTAAATCTTGACAAATATGGGGAAAAAGAATATTGAATAAGTAAGATTATATAAAAACATATATTATGATAGGCATTTATTTGATCCCTGCTTCTTAATGATAACATGTTACCTTCCTCTTTTGTCTGATTCATCTCATCTAGCAGAAAGAAGAGAATACTCCTTAAATATTTGATGAACGAATGGTATGAACATGATACAAAGAAGTACAATTTCAAGATTGTTTTAGATATCTATTTCTCTGTACTTCAGAACTTACTGACTTAAAGTCACATTAATATCATAATTTCTATGGGTCAGAAATCCAATCACGGATAAATCAGGACTCTGGCTCAGGGTCTCTTGTAGGACTGCAATTAAGATATTAATCGGAGTTGTAGTATTTCAACACAAGATGAGGTTTACCCACTTCCAAGCAGATTTACATGGCTGTTGGTTAGATTCCATTATTCTCTGGCTACAACCTTAAGATCCTTACTACCTGATCTACTTCTCATGGTAGCTCACAATATTGGCAGCTTCCTTTCATCAGAATAAGGGATAGTGGAGAACAGAGTATATGATGTCAGTCAGTCTTTTTATCCTTCTCAGAAATGATGTTCCAGCATTTCCCATATTCTAGTCATTAGAGGCAAGTCACTAGGTTCAGCCCACAATCAAGGGTAAGGAATTACACAGTGTCCATTTATGTGGTAAAATAGTGATATTGTGGTATAACTAAGGAAGGCAATAAGATGCATGATGAAAGAAAGACTATCACTGATTTGGAAAGAGTTCATCACTTGCCATTGGATCCAAGGCTATCCATGGAGAAGACTCATGAAATACAGAATGAAATGTAGAAATTAATGAAATCTCAGAAACAGAGAAAAACGTTAATGTTTGAATGGCATGATTTGAGTGCCAAATAATTAGCTCTAGATGAAGGTTTATGAAGAAGAGTGAATGGAGGTTATTTTCCAAGTCCTAGTACAAGGAGGGAAGGAGGGAGGGAGGGAGGGAGGGGAGGGAGAGAGGGAGAGACAGAGAGAGATGTGTGTGATAAACATCTGTTGCATACATAAATAAACCTTCGGGCCTTGTTGTATGTACAACTTGAAATGATATGCAGATCAAGAAACTAATCTTTTAAGAGCTTAGTTTTACAAGCATCATACAATATTGTGAGGAGTCAGGGCTTAGTGAGTCATAGTCATAGAGGAATGTGAGTCAAGGTCATAGAGGAACTTTTGCCTTTGCAGCTCTTTCAGCTGCAGAAGGGGAGAGGCTAATCACAGAGGAATTCCAGCACCAGGTTGGGTCAAGAATTCTGGGATAGGAAACATGGGACAAGAAGGAAGGGAAGGTGCTAGATAAAAGGTATTAGCGATGACAGAATACAAGTAGTATTCATATGTCAATAAAAACTTCATTAATTCCCTGCTGTAGCATTATTTAATACATATGTCAATTACAAATCTCAGTTAAAGGAACTGACTTTATGGTATGAAATTCAAGATTATGTTATGGTCTATGAATGATGACAATGATGATAAATTTTTTTGTAACTGGCTGAAAAAGAACGTTGATGATAGTGGTTTGTAGTCATCATGGTCACCATTAGCTCTCTCGTCCCTTTCTCTTTGCCAGAAGAGAATACCTAGAACTAAGGTAGTTCGAAGTCGTAGGCTGAATGTGTGTGTCTGTTTGTGCATACGTATCTGCATGTGTGCGCATATAGAGAAAACTTTACTTCATCAAGGAAATTTAGAAGTTGTATTTTCCAAACTAAAGTTAAAGTAGGAATTTTAGTTTATACATGCACACATACACACCTTTATTCTGATGGCATCTTAAAGCATATTTAGTGATAGCAGTAGTAAAAGGCATCTCTTTCCCTGAAGCCAGTGAATCTTGGATTGTGATGCCTAAACTGCCAATAATGACTGGGAAATAAAAGGAAATAGTAGAATCTGGGGAGTTCTCGAATCTAGAATTTATATGGGATGCTCTCTTAGAATCTGGACTGACTGCTAATGTCAATGGCTGCCCCAAGACACGGAGGTGTTTATTCTGTGCTATAAGCTTGGAGAGGACATCTGAAATACTGACACACCTCTATGTATATATGCAAGTCATTTTCCCTTACCTGGTAGTACTTTTTTGTTTTTGTTTTTGATGAAGGGCAGAAGGTAACTACATGGGCCACAATAATATGGCTGCCTTTTATCTAATTTTAAATATTTTGCCCCATACTAAGGGATGTGCATAGGTATGAGCTACATTCTTAAGATAGTGCAAGTCTCCTAGGAAGCAAGAATCATCATCTTGGTCTTTTGATATACAATCTAATGTTCTGAGCAGGAGATTTTATTAAGTATATTTTAGAATACTTCTTTTTGCTTTAAGAACAGTAACAGTGTATTTAGTTATCGTGATAAAGTAGTCAAAAGTTTTTAACTAAATGCTTTTATTTTTTCCATCTCTGCTTATGCTATTACCTAAATCTAGAGAGAAAAAAATTTTCTATAGCTCAAGAAAATTATTATTATATCTCATTATTTTGAAGATGCAATACTAACTTTATCTTTTGCTTTTTAATGAACCCAGTATTGAAACTGCCTTCTTTCTCTTTCTTTCCCATTACCTTACAGACCTGTGAGGGTAGTAAGTGGGAAAACGCTATATTCAGAATTTAGGAGGTTTGCCGGCAATAACTATTCTGTTCTATGCCCGCCAAGAACACAAGACTATAGGGATTTGGTACCGAAGGCAAAAGTCATTTCAGTCAGGATTATATAACCAAGGGCTAACCAATCGTATTTGGCAATTTATGGAAGAAGGCCTTGTTTGCTTCTCTTATCTTTTAATCTGAATTATTATTTTCTGGAGGTGTTGTTCCAAATTTCCATTGTCGACTTTTCCCTTTTTGAAAAAAATTGTGAACTTTTAGGACTATACCAGTCAGACTCTTGAACCCAGTATGTTTTTTTCTAAATGCTGGTACCTAATGCTGAGATGATTATTAGTCACTAATTATTTATAAAATGTCAATAAAACCTAACAAAATAAAAATTTCAATAGATATAATGCAATTCATAATCACATGCATTAAATACACATTTTTGATTGACTAGATACTTAATTCCCAGTTACAATAATGTCAGCTAAACTGAGTTAAAAGAGGAAAAGGGTTAAGTTTGGTAAGTCTCTTTAACATATGGAGAGCTGAAAGCATCTTCGGGTCTCTCTTATTTTTTATTACTTCAGAGAAGATTTCCCTTGATTTTCTCAATCGCAATAATGCCTTTATACCAAAATTTCCCCTATCATTTATTCTTTTTTATCCTTTGCCATAATTTAGTTCTTTATATGCACACATTGAGCATTTAACATTTCTCTCTTTTGCTAGACATAAAATCCACAAGGCAAATCTTGTATCTTTTTATTTACTAGTATAGCTTAGTACATAGTCCAGTAAATAATAGGTGTTGCATAAATTCATGAATAAAAGCATAAAAGACTACATTATGCTGCAAATTAATTATCATTTATTGAACACGTATCATCTACAAGCACTTCAAAAAACATTTCATTTAAACCTGTAATAAAGCTCTAAAGTTGATAAAATTTTACTAATTTTGATTACACAGTATTCCTTCTTTTCTCCCTCTGTCTTTCCTTCCTTCATTCTTTTCTTTTTTCTCTTCCTTGTTCCCTCCCTCCCTTCCAATTTCTCTCTTCATCGCTTATAAATACCACACAGTACACAAAACACATTTATGCAGGTGTAAAGACCATTAAAAAAACCACTATCTCTGATCCTATCACTCATATTAAGATCAGCAATTTTGAAACAAATATTTTCATTTATCACAGGTACCTCTTTCATCCTCATATATGTATCAATTTTGTTCTACAATTATTAAGTACAAATAAAATCATAATATATTTCAGAGGATAGAAGCAGAGGGAATAATTCCTAATTCATTCTGTGAAACCAGCATTATCTTAATATCAAAACCAGGCATGCCAGTACAAGAAAAAACAAAACCAAAAAACTACCAATATGTCTCATGAACATAGTTACAAAGCCTGCAACAAAATATTAGAAAAATGAATATAATAATGTATAAAACTATTCAATACTGTAAGATCAATATCTCTCATGAAAAGATTCAAAAATGTTCAAAAATATCATGAAAATAAATCCAACAATATATAAAAACAATGGCACACCAAGACCAAGTAGAATTTACCCTAGTTATGCAAAGTGGCTACAATATTAGGAATACCAATTGATGTACTATATCTCATCAACGGGCTAAAAAGGAAAAATCAGATATCAATAGGTACAGAAAAGTCATATGACAAAATTTAATAATCATTCATTATAAAAAAAACTCAGTAAAGTGGGATGAAAATTTTTTCAACTTAAAGTTATCTATAAGAAACCTATGGCTAACATATACTTTAACTGAGAAACGAGAACCTTTTCCACTAAGAATAAAAACAAGGCAAAAATGTTCACTTTCAAGATTCCTTTTCAACATCACACTGGATGTCCTAGCTGAAGTAATAAGATAGGAAAAGGAAATTAAGGATATGTAGATTGGGAAAGAAAAAATAAACTGTTTATGTTCACAAATGATATGATCATTTATGTAGAAAATCCAAATAAATGGACCAAAAATACTGAAAATAGTTATTATAGCAAGGTTCCAAGATAAAAAAATATACAAAAGTCAATTCATTTCTCATATACCAACAATAAAATATAGAAGTTGAAATAAAAAATATATACCATTTATATTGACACACCACAAATTAAATACTAATATGTAAACCTAAAAAATTTGTATAAGGTCTATATGAGGAAAATTACAAAACATGAATGAAATCAAAGAAGAACTTTAAGGGTAATAAGTATGTTTTAATATATTTACATGCAGGAATACTCAATATTATAAGGATGTCAGCTTTCCCCAACTTTATGTATAGACTCAATTAAATCCCAATCAAAATTTCAGCAAGTTATTTCATGAATATCAATAAACTGATTCTAAAATTTACACAGGGAAGCAAAAGACCTAGAATAGACAATACAATACTTACCCAACTTTAAGATTTCTTCTAAGGCTACAGAAATCAAAATAGTGTAGCATTGTTGGAAAACAGACAAACAGATCACTGGAATAGAAGAGAGACTCCAGGAATAGACTCAATTCATCTTGACAGAGAAGCAAAGACAGCATAGTGGAGCAAAGAGAGTCTTTTCAGTCTTTTCAACCAACGGTGCTAGAACCACTGAACATCCAAGTGCAAAAAAAAAAAAAAGGACCAAGACTCAGACTTTGCACCTTTCACAAAAAGTAGTACTCCCCTGGATCTGAGATCACTTGTCCTACCTGCAGTGACCAGGAATAAGTAACAGCCCACCAGGTCTTAGGGTAAGAACCAGTGTTCACCAGACCTCTGGACTCCTGGGTCATCACCCGCCTCCTGCTCAGGTGACACCAGTAGCAAACACCCACTAGGTCTCAGGACCTATGTACACCCATGGTGCCTCAACTCAGACCCAGACCCATAAATCCTAAAACATATAATTGGGCTACCTGAGAGCTGTATTCCCTTTCTGCACTTGGGCTGCACATGAAACTCCCTGTACCGGAGTGCTGCAAAGCCTTCATGCAGCACCTGAAAAGGCATCAGTGACCCACCAGAAGAGAGCATCGTAGAGAGCAGAACCAGTCCCACCCTAACTGAAGTCTAGGGACTGGCATCTGCCACAGCATCATACAGACAGGAAGAAGTCTGAAGTAAAAGGAAAACAAGTCATAGTGTTAAATTGAAGGCAGAAAAGGAAGCCATGTCAAAATCTTGTCATAAAAAACCTCAAATGACCCAAAAAGAGGAAGATGCCAGGAGCTCCCCAGAGAAGACTCCATCAGCATGGATTGCGATAACCTAACAGATACAAGAGTTCATAGAATAGTTATTTAAAAGCAGAATGAGATGCAGGAGGCTCACACAACTATCCAAAGGCAACTGGGAAATTTCAGAAAAGATGTGATGGATCAAAGGGATTATTTCACCAAGGAGACTGAATCCATAAAAAAAAAGTTCTAGTAGAAATGCTAGAAATGAGAGATATAGTTAAAGGATTTCAGATAAAAGTGGAAAGGTTCATAACAGAGTTAATCATGCAGAGGAATGAATATAAGACATTGAAGACAAGATAACAGAGGTAACCTTATGGAAGAGAAAGAAACAAGATTGAGGGAAAATGAAGAAACCCTAAGAGAAATGTCAGACACTATGAGAAGAACAAACATAAGGCTAATAGGTGTCCCAGAAGGTGAAGAAAGGGAGAAAGCAGCAGAAAAATCTATTTAAAGAAGTAATAGCAGAGAATCTCCAAATCTGTAAGAAAAAGAAACCACGGATGCTCAGGAAGCAGAGGGAGCATCAAAATTTCTCAACGTAAATAGATCTTCTCTCAGATACATTATAGTAAAACTAGCAAAGATCAGCACCATATTAAAGTACCCCATTAGCACAGACAATAGACTGAGACTCAGATCTGGGATCTCAAAAAGGAGGGCTAATTCTGGTGCCATCCACATGAACAAGGCCTCTTCCTAGAGCTCACACAACAGCTGCCTCACTGGTGTCCTTTCTCCACCCAGCTGACACAGCGACTGCTACTTATTTACTAAGGAACCCAGCAGAGGTAAAAAAAAATTAATAATAAAACATTCGTGTTGCCTGGTGAAACAAAAAAATAAGCAGCTCAGTTCCAAGTTCCTCATGGGAAAGATGACTACAAAACTGGGCAATTTGAAACCTCAAAGTATGATAATGTCATAAGGAGACAACAAAACCTCTCCGGAAAACAAATTCAAAGATATGGAAGATTGTATCTTTTTAATGAATAAAGAATTCAAAGTAGCAATTATAAAGACACTCAAGGAAATATAAGAAATCTCATAAAAGTCATTCAAAGACATTCAAGAGGACTCAGCAAAGCAGGTCAAAGAGATACAAGAGAAGTAAAAAAAAAAACCAACAGGTAATATTACTGAACAGATGGTAGAAATTTAGGCTTTAATAAATTAATAATTTAAGATGTAAAGAACTCAATAAATGAGATCAAGAGTACTACAGAAGCAATGGAAGGAAAATTGACAAAACGGATCGATTTGCAATCTTGAAGATAGAAACAAAGAAATTAACCAAGTAGATGAAACAAGAGAAATTAGCTATTTTTAACAAATGACTAACACTATGATAACTATTCAGCTCCTTTAGATGAGGCAACACAAGAATAATGGGTATGTAGAGAGTGATGAGAGACAGAAAGGAATAGAATTTATTCAAAGACATAATAGCTGAAAACACCCCAAATCTAGAGAAGAAACTATATACAAATCCATGAAGCTAACATAATAGTTCAGTATCTAAATGCAAAGAGGCCTACACTAAGATACATAAATGGTAAGACTATCAAGAATATCAGAGGTGGTTAGGGGAAAAAAAAAATAGGCAAGTAACATACAAAGGTTCTCCCATCAGGTTATCATCAGAATTAACAATACAAACTCCACAGACCAGGAAAGGTGGAATGACATATTCAAAATAAGACAAAAACTACTAGCGAAGAGTACTATAGCCTGCAAAACTCTCTTTTAGATATGAGGGAGAAATAAAGGTTTGCCCTGACAAACAAAAGTTGAAGGATTTCACTATCATAAGACCTCCTTTAAAGGAAATGTTAAAGATGGTTTTCTAGCTATAAAAAAAAAAAAAAAGAGTTCACAAAAATTTTACAAAGCAGTAAACAGACAAACCAGACAACAAAAGTAAAAATGGCAGTATCAAGACTTTAAATATCAAGAATCACCCTGAATTTCAATGGACTGAATAAACAGTGATGGGTTGAAAAACAAACAGCAACTATATGTTGGTGACAAGAGATCCACTTAAGCTATAGAGAGACAAACAGAGACTTAAAGTGAAGGGATGGAAAATAGTATTCCAAGCCAATGGAAAATTTAACAAGGCAGAAAAAACACATTTTAAGGCTTCTGATATCTTTTCAAGTGTGTAACAGTTCATGTTTCCTCCCATAATATCTGTCATTCTTTCAACTTTTATTGTTATCAAGCACACATAGAATGTTTGACGAAGTTTGAAAGCACCATGCAGAGCAATTAACAGATTCCAGGCTTTTCACTCCTGCAGTGTGTGTGGGAGCACTGTGGGCCAAGACACAGCTGAGCTCATGCAGCACAAAGAGTGTTTCTCAGATGTCCTGAGATACTCTTTTATCTTTAACAGGCATCAGATTTCAAGTTTCTTCCTCAAAGTAGATACTCTCTCTCAATGTTGCTCATGTATAACTACCATGAATTGAAGGTGATAAACACAAGGAACAGGGGAAAAAGAAATGAAATAAAGCAGGATTTTCTTTCCTTTTAACCAGATCTCTGTGATTGAATACATTTATTGTATTTCCATTGAAAATAAGATAACTTTGTTTGATGTAAAAATCTATGTCAGGAAATGCCCCCAAGAGAACAAAACATGTATTGATGATAAGGGATGTTATTACTGGAAGCAACATTTGTCCTTTTTTATTTTTTTTTCTGGATTCTCAATCAGTCACAGTAAATTTTAGTAGTGTGTCAGGTTTTGTGCAATTTATATAAAATGAAACTCTTTGGGGAAGGTAACACCCAAGTGTCCATACAATTTCATGCTGCAGTCTCAGCTTAGATCTAAAGCTAATGTCAGTTTCTTGTACCTCTTCCTGGGTAGATGTCAACAGAATATGCTGGTATAAAATGAATGTGTCCTTCTGCCCGGCATTTTTGATGGACCTGGCTGTGCTTCCACTCTCAGAAATCATCCCCTTCTGTGATCACAAGAGAAATAAGTCCATCTTTCAAGACAGGAAAAAAATGTGCTTCGGTGAGCACTCTGCTAAAATTGTAAGTTTAGATTCTATTTGCTAATCTTTTTGTCATATCTTATTATGTAAAAAAAGTTTAATGTATACTGGTTTCTAAAACAGGCCCTGAAGTCTAGTGGAATATGATTGGTTCTTGAAGCTTTTAGAAACAGATAATTGCTCCTTTTTCAAGTCTTCTTGATATATCTCTCCCAGCAATCACTTTTCTGCCTTTATTTTTAACACTTGAAGATTAAGGTATTTACCTGGAGGCATAGTGAGATAGACCGTCACATACATTAGAGAGAACAAATGTGGACTATAGTAACCAGAATAGTGGCTATCAGATCACGGTCTACGAATGACAGCTGACAGGACCATGACTGCTCTGCTCAGATGAATCCACCTTGGGTTAGGGCAGAGGAATGGCATTGCCTGTCTTAAAGCAGCTAAAGAGTGGTGAGGTGAAGACAGGAAGCTTCTTGTGTTGTATAATTCAGCAAAGAGAAATAGCATCAACAAGTGGGTTCAGCTTCTCAAAAACTGAATCTTTCTATTTCTTTCCTTCAAATTCTCCACCACTCTAAGCCATTTTTGTCTCTTCTGAACTGCTACCACAATGCCATTACTTAACTGTCGTTCTCTTTTGCTCCCCTCCAATGCATGCCTTTTCCCTACTTCGAAATCTTCAATAGCTATCACTTTAGATAAAGCGTGAGTCTCCGATGTACTATATATCCAAAAGAATCTTGTTCTTTCTCTCCTTCCAGCCCTCTTTTCCCTTTAATCTTTACTTCAGTCACAGTGGAATTCTTTGAGGAAGATAACACTCATGTCTTCATGTGATTTCATGCTTCAATCTCAGCCATACAAAGTTTTGGAAGTTACATATACACATTTTTTTTCTTTTCCTTTCCTTCTTCCTTCAAGAATTCCAATGACTCTTCTCCTTGTATACCCAATCCCTATTTATTCTTTAGACTTCACATAGTCTCCTTCCTTAACCCGCATTTCTCAATTAACACTTTGAGTGGTATTCTCGACCACTTTTATAAAGTGCTTTTATATAATTATGTAAACAATATCTGTTTTCATAACTGCCCTAATCACTGTAGGGAGGAAGAGATTACTTCTCTTACTTCTCTTATGCACTGCCACATTGTAATCCCTCATGTTTATTCACAGGGCTAGCATAGTGGTGAATACATAGCAAAATGCTTACTTAATCAGCATGTGTGACTGAGTGAATAAAAGCACATTTATTTTAACCCACATGGAACAACTCTAATACTGAAAGTTGTCAGAAGATAAGTTGGACTGTCTTATGTACATGGGGAGTGAGGTGTCCTTCATTACTGAAAATATTCTCAAGGCACTAGAAATCCTTAGTGGCATTGGCAGATGAAGCATCAATTAGGATAATCGGACTAATCCCTTTAATTGCTCTTTGGAGCCCAGCACTTGTATGGTTTATAAATTATTTTAAAACTTGGTGGGGCTGAGAAGTAATTTGGATAAAAAGTATAGTAAGAAGGAGATTAAATATTTGAAAAAAGATGAATGCTTTGAATGTCTTGGTTTACAATCTACATGGAAGGATTTGTGTACATGTGGATGCTATGTCATAAGCATGGATGAGGATGACAGTCAATCATTCATTCATTCAACAAATCAAATGTTTCCTCTACTGATGACAAAGCATAGAACAAGAAAGTAAGGTCCCTTCCCTCAAAAAGCTTCTACTCTAATGAACATAAACACAAAATACATGAATCAGAACAAAAGAAATATAATGAAGGAAGTGGCTTTTTAATTATTCTTTTTTTTTCAAAGGAAGGGTACAGGCAGGAATGAAGGCAAGTAGGCAGGCAGGCAGAGAGAGAGAAGAAGAGGCACTTTATTTAGTTGTTCATCTTGGTTGTTTCCCTGGGCTCCAGGTCTTGAACCAGGGATCTTATATGGACTACAACCAGTTGACTAAACTGCTAGGCCACCAGGGTGTGCCAGGAAGGTGACTGTCTTAGAGTAATCCAGTAATCTTTCCCCAAGAAGGTAAGATGAGAGTTGAATGGCAAGGAGAAGCTGCACAAAGACTTAAAGGAAGAGAATGAAGGGAAGAATGGACTCTTAGAAAAAGGTCCTTATGCAGAAATAATCTTGGCGTGCTGGGAGGGGAAAATGTCAAGAGCCCAGAGTAAAGAAAGAAAGAGATAAAGTAGAAGCTGGAGCTGTGGTGCAGAGTAGTTTCCTCTTCAAATTTTCATTTTGCCCTCATATTCTTACCGTAAAAACTTTTCAACCTATCTATCCCAGGGCTGACTGTGGCATCTTCTGATTTCCTTCACATTCATTTTCCCTTCATTCCTAGTTAGAGAGCTCAGCTTACGCTATCTAAAACCACCCCAAATGAACAAATTTTAGAAGTATTGGTTTAGGGGAAAGTATTTTTAGATGCTGGAAACATTGTACAAAAGCACATGGTTGAAAGTAATGACAATAACAACAAAAAGCTATTTAACTGATATGTCAACTTTGCATTTTAAAATTCCCTACCCTCTTTTATATAATTACAGAGAAATCATATTTTCTCCCTTAAGACCTTTTATATAGATGATGAAATTCATATAAAATAAAGTAACTCAACCCCACCTTGCTGGACGACAAAAACAAAAACAAAAATCCAACCCTTCCCAATATTTCTGAATATTTCCATGGAATGCTTCTCTGTTCTGGGGGGAGTGTGTGGTGTGTGTGTGTTGTGTTGTTTTCCATTCTTGCTCTAAACTGTTGTTTCTAATTCCCCTCACTGTCACTGTTGGATGATTTTTTTCTCTTCTTCTTGTCATTTAACTCTCTTCTCTTTATTTTGCCTTAAAACATTGGCATGAACTCTTATGTTACTGCCAAGATAGTATTAACAAAAGACTGAAATCAATGTGTGGTAAGTAACATAAGCTTTACCAAAAGTTTGAAGATTTCATAAATTCCTGTCAATTGAAAGGAGAACAATTTGCCCCTGAATTGATCATCTCTCATCTCTTACAGGAAGTTCTTAATTGGCCACTGATCACTGCGGGCCTAGACTATTGTCATGCTGATGAAGTCCTATTTCTTTGATTTGTCTTTGTCACCAGTATCTTGGCCTATCCAGAGAATCTGCAATGCTTTTTAGTATCCTTGTTATGATGGGAGTTGTGTTCCCATCAAAATTCATGTGTTGAAATCCTAATATTCCACACCTTAGAAATGTAGCTGTCATTGAAAAGAGGGCCTTAAAGAGGTAATTAAATTAAAATGAGGCCGTTAGAGTAGGCCTATTTTGACTGATGACCTTTATAAAATAAAATTTGCATAGAAAAACACATAGCCATGTGAACATGGAAATATCTCTCTACAAACCAAGGAGAAAGAAAGGTCTCAGGAGGAGTCAACTCTGCTGACACCTAGATCTTGAATTATTAGTCTCCAGGACTGTGAAAAAATACATTTGTGTTTAAGCCATTCCAGTCTTTGGTTCTGGACTATGGCGGTCCTAGAAAACTAAGAGAACTCTTTAGCCTTCTTCCCATACTTCCACCATTTTTTTTTTTCAGAGATGTACTTTCGTCAAGAAGGCTTTCTTTTAGATTATTAAACCAAACACTTAAGATCACAGCCTGCAGTAGTTTCTATTAACATGATTTCTACTCATGACCAAATTAAATAATATCAAATAGACATTCGAATGGCACTAGTATGGTCAAGAGGAAGTTCTAAGTGAACCCTTGCAAGAAAAGGGAGAATCAACCATATTTTTAAGAGAATTTTAGAATTTTTACAGAAGCCAGATTATCTCCTAGTTCTAGTAGCTGCTGCCTCAGAGATTTGACCTAAGAGTACTACACTTACTTCCTTTACAAACTCATACTTGAGTTAACACTCTACTTGAGTTCTAAAAGCACCCATTTACAAATACTTACATCACTGATGTAACCATTAGCCCAAGGCTCTTCACACCTCTCTCAGTGTCCTCCAAGACAGCCAGTCAGCCCAAGCAAACTTGTAGTCCATCAGGATGCCATAGAAAGCCACAGAGATACACCGTCGCATCAGCGCATATACCAAGTGGACCCGTCCCTATCAGCTTACCCACTGAGGCTAATTTCCTCACTTCTATTAAAGCCCTTTAGAAATATTTCTGTGCCAATTCCCATGCTAAGAATTTGAGCTATTCTATCCTATCTGGTCCTTACCATAGCCCTAAGATATGTGTTGCCCCATTTTACAGAGGAGGAAATAAGAGTCTTGGAGGATTTCAAAACGACAGGTAATGCAAGGTAGTACTGGATTCATGTACCCAAGTTCACGTGCCACTAAAGTCCTAGCTCTTCATCTTTCCGTAAGACTTTATTGTAAACCTTCCTACGTTTCTCCAGCCTTCACCCATCACTCATTTCTTTTAATTATTGCTGTAACCACTTAGCACTTAATTGTAGCTCACTATGAATTGCTCTGGTTTATTTAATGTGTGCTTGTCTGGTGTCGCCCGTTATAACTTTTCTGTGATAGGAACAGTGCTTACAACCATGCCACACTCTCTACTGTACAGAGTCTTGCACTCAGTAGAAACTCAGTGTTTCTGATTTCCTAGGAGCTTAGGAAATATTTTTAAATTCTCCTGGGGTCTTTCCTAGTAATAACAAACACTGAACGAGGGATCACTGGGTGAAAATTATTTGAGAGAGTTAAGAACTGTAGGCTAATACTCAGAATATCAAAATTCCAACATCAACTTTTAACTTTTGCTGGCAATTTGACCCTAGACAAGTTACTATAAGTCCTCTGAGTCATACTTTCCTCATCTATAAAATGGGGATGACAAATTCCACTGCAATGTCTTACTTACTATAAGGATTGGAGGTGAGACAAGACTGAAGATGCTTAATAAACTGTGAAATGCTATTTACAAATAAGGAAATATTTCCTTCACATTAGTACCTTAATTATCACTACTGACTAACAACGATGACATCTCTGAATGTTCTTATTTCCTCCACGAAAAACAAATGCAGTGGTCTGCAAAGTCTCTTCTTGTTTTAACACTGCATGCATTTCTCCTTATGGTGACAGTGAGAACGTGTGGGATTGACTGGGGTGGCTGTGTGGGCCAGACCTTCCAAAGTGAGAACTCTGCTTTACATTCAAAGGGCTTATCGCTCACATCCCACTTGCCAGCAATAGGATCACATCTCATGTGGAGGCTGTCTGTGTCTTTTGGGGGAAGAGGTGGTGTGTTATATGAATCATGTTGTCATCAGTGCAGATGGAGAAATGCCACTCTCCATGAGTTTACGGTTCTAATGACTTTCTTGCACTTCATCTGTTAGCTCACAACTGCGTGCCTTTGAACTCTTGTTCTGAAGAGGAAAAAGTAAAATCTAACAATAAACTTTTTCTTGCTTTCCCTTCTTTCAAGGTGCAATTTATTCTTCAAGATACTTCCCTGTATCCCCAAAGACAATTCCTTGCTATTTCTCTTTTCTTTTGAGCAACAAAGTAGGAATGAGAGCCTGCTTAACAAAGGTGTAAAAGGAACAAATACAGTCACCAAAGTTGAGTATAAAGGTGATGTGAGCTGGCACTACTGCAGTTTTGCTCTCATCATCTAAGCAAGAGCTTAGATAAGAGTAAAGTCAGTTACCAAAAGGCAGAATTGAGGGATGAGAGAAAAAATTGCAAGTGTTGCATTTGAATTATGAGGTCTATTTAGCCTATCTATAGTTCTCTTCTCAGGACATGAATAAATTCCTTTATATATTTATTTTTACATTAATAAAAATTCAATTACTGTTACTTGGAAACCAAAGACTTTCAAATTAACACAGGAAGATGTAAAAGAAATGGTTCCAATATTGCTACTTTTATAATAAACATTTGCATCTCTGAGTAAATTCACAGCAATCAACTGAGAATTTTATCATGTCCTAGGGTAAGGGGGAAAATAATCCCTCACAAATGAAGGTATATAAAAATTTGTATCTCTGTAGGACTTCTGGAAATTTGGTGGTGGGCGGGGTGTGTTGTCATACATTTGACGATTGGTGAACTTACACATGTGGACTCACATTACTGTGTAAATCAAACTACCTCAAGCAATATTTTAAAAAAGTCTATACCTCCATACCTTTTCCTTAAAGTCATTTTTCTTGCTTTTTCAAAACCAGTTTTATTGACATAAAACTTTGTACTAGTAGAAGATGTACAACATAATGATTAGGTATATGTATATGTTTCAAAATGAGAAACAATTCCAAAAAATTACCAAAACATTCCATTAACATCTATCACCTCACATAGCTGCAATTTTTTTACTACAAAGTTCTGTAGGTCTCTCTTGTTTAAACTTCATCTCTTGTTTCTTTCCCAATATATTATTGCACATTTCTCTCTAAGACTACACCAATAGCTCAGCTACTATACTTTTACACCTCTATCTAACAGCAACCTCCCAGCCATGCCCCTGTCCTCTGACCTCTTCATAACTGATTCTTGACTCAAGGCCAGGATGGTCTCTGAATATCAATCAGAGATTGACATAGTTTGTCCCTCATTAGTTTCAGAAAAAATTTAAATCTTTCATCTCAGTTTAGATAGCTGACCATTCTCTTCATTTTTATCTCTTTCAATTCTCCCTCAGTCCTTCTTCCTTCAGTCACATTGACTTTTTTGCTTTAATTCATTGAGTGTGCAATACTCTTTCTTCCTAGGACTTTGTATATCATGGTCTCTTTGTCTGGTATGCCCTACCATCAGTTGTGCTCTAAAATAGCTTATACTCATTTGTAGTTTGTTGAATAATGCTCCCCCAAGATTCACGTCTACTGGAAACCTCAGAATAAAACCTTACTCAAAAGTAGGTTATTTGCAGAAGTCATTAAGCTAAAGACTGAGATGAAATTGTATTAGGCTTGGATGTGCCCATGAGAATGTCCTTATAACAGACATAAAAGAACATACAAAGACATAGAGAAAAAGACAATATGGAGATGAATTCAGAGTAGAGAGATCCATCTGAAAGCCAAGGGACACCAAGGATTGCCTACAACTACCAGAAGTTAGGATACAGCATGGAACAGTTTATCTCAGAGCCTCCAGGAAAAACCTAGAATGTGGACAAATTAATTGTGGACTTCTGACTTTCTACACTGAGAGCTTGCATCTCTGCTATTTTAACTTACTCAAGGAAGCAAATACAACTTTCTTTAGGTATTACTGTATATGGTGCCTCCTTGAGGAAGCCTTCCCTTCTACCACTAGTCTAAATCAAACATCCCTTCAATGTGTTACCATAGGACCCTCTATTTTCCTTCTACTTCATTATGCTAAATTTCCTGTTTGCTTGTCTCCCAGCAGGCTATACTGCATAGCCTTTCACAGTGTCCAAGACCTATCATTACAGGCATCAGATAACAGGCTTCCATAGCAAGCTTTGATTCATTTACTATGTTGTGTCCTTCTCTGTCCTTCTGGCACCTAGTCAAATGACTGCTATGTAACAGGTGCTCAGAAAATTTTGTGTTGTCAGCAGTGATGTAGCCTACTGTCTTTGCTTCTCTTATATCCTTGTCCCCCATTAAAAAGTATAGACCTTGCCCAGAGGGGGTTCCATTTTTTAGAGCCCTCCATAATTCCACAATTCTTTCTCATGAATAACTGAAGGTGACTGCCCAAGATCCTTATGAAGTATATTTAACAGGTCTTCTCATGGGGTGGGGGTGGGGGTCAGACTTAATGACTTGATAGTAATGAGAACTGAGCAGCTCTGATTCCAGATTCATCAGTGATGCCATTGAATCCTAAGACCCTATCAACTCTGGGACAAAAACATCTCAATCTTTCAAATATCCATTTAAACAAAATAATGTTAGTGATCCCTATGATAGGTAAAGGGAAAGCTGTTGAGAGAACTTAGCAAGATGACAAGAGTGGTCAATGAGGTTTTATGGACATTAACCCAGGAGAACCCCAAGTGAGGGCAGTTAGCCATGGCTGCTATATGAGCTCTTATTAGTCTTCTTGAACATTTCCAAATGTGTTCTACCTCATTAGAAAGACAATACAGAGCAAGAAAACCAGTAGATGATATGAAAACTAAATGGAATAAAAGGCAGAAGAAAGAATGGAGAGTGTATAGTTCTAAATGAAACAAGAGAAAATGCAATTGTGTATTACAATGAATCAGTGTGTATTACAATGAATCAGTTGTTTGCAAAGCCATGGAGATGGTCAATGCTGGAATCAAAAGAAACCGAGTGAAAAGCAAAGAACTCTGAGAATGGAGAGGCAATCAAAAAGTAGTGAGTTTTTTTCCTTAAAAATTTCTACTTGAGTGATATTTGGAAGCTAGTCAGGTCTGGGATTTCCAGATTTCTTCTGAGATAAATAAATGATGTTTGTTTTCTCTCTGTGTGAGAAATAAGCTCACAGATATATATTTATATACGTTTCTCTACTGTATATCTGCTGAGAGAAGAAAAATTCCTTTTTTATTAGTTAAGACTGAAACATGGAATGTTGTTGAAACAGTATATACCCTTGGGAATGGAAACATACACATCAGTGTGTATGTTAAGTTCAAAGAGGAGGAGAAAAGGCGTCTTCACATGTCTCTACTCCAGGTGGCACACTGTGTGGTTAAATGCACAGGCTTTGCAGTTACGCCAACTTGGTACAAATCTTGGATCTATTACTAAGTCATCCATATAATCCTGGGCAAATTATTTCATTTCTCCATGTCTCAATAGCCTCATCTATAAAATAGGGGCAAATAATGTACATGATTCATAGGGTTGCAATAAGAGTAAAATGAATTATTATGTAAAGGATTTGGGATAGTGAATAGCACACAATACTCAAAATATATGAGCATGTATGTCAGTGCTTATTTCGTGCAGATTCAGAAACAAAGGTAGAAAGATAAAAGAAAAATATACATAATGATCAAATTTTCAGACTGTAGGAATAGAGATACTCCCCCTTATTGACTGGGTCCCCTTAGGGAGTAGTTTAATGAGCTAAGTTTTATCATCTTCCTTGGTAAGTAAGAGTACATTTCTTATAAAATTTTTTGTGTAACGTAAAACACTTGATTGCCCAACACATCATATTGGGTCTACAAATGGCAGGTGTGTCGTTTCAGAATCTAAATCCTTACATATTGGCTGTGAGAACTAATTGCGCTTCAGTAACTTACAACATGTAAAGTAGCAATGTTTTTAAGTCTATGGATCAGTAAGAGGAAAAAGTTAGGTGAAGGATGAAACAAAGTGGTGTCAAGGGCACGAGAATTTTGGTGGGGGGTGTGGTATAAAATACACATAGATTGACATGCTAAAATGCATATAGCTATGTAAATAAAATAAATAACAAAATGAATTTTTAAAAAGGAAATGCTGATTTAATTCATTCCTTTTTAGAAAAAAAATCACTAGGAAATAATCTTACTGAAAGAATATATTAAATTTTTAATTGTAGGGTAAGGCATGCTTGTATGGGTGTGTTTCCTAGAAGAACAAAAGTGATAGCAGGTGTTCCTTTGTTAGACTTTATTTGGGATGGAATTAAAAAACCGAGGTTGTACAAATTTCCTTATGTATCTTCGGGGGACTGTCTTTCACAAAAAGACTGATAGATCTCCTTCCGAGGCAGCAAATGGATGTAGCCACGTGTGAGTGCACGCATTAGAAGCAAATCCAATTCTGAAAGATGTTAAAAAGGAGGGCATGGGGGTAAGAGATCAGTAAAATGTTTCACAAAATTTAGCTTTCATTTGAAATTTGAGAGTTCCAAGTTTTCAAACTTTCAGACTAAAACTAGCAATCTTAATAGTAAGTCTGGCAAGATGATATGAAATCCATGTAATTTATAGGCACTGCCATGTTTCCAGTCCACCATCCACAAACCATGCTTTTGAAGAATTTCCTCAAGCACTTGTTAGCCATGTCCCCAAGATGTCACACCCAGCATTATCCTTCCAGATGGGACCTACACGAATTACTGTCTCACATGGTATATTCACCAGGTGGACAGTCTGTGCTAAATTTTTACATACTTTTATTTTAAACTTAAACAAGCATCTGTAAGGTAGATACTGTGTTCGACATCTGAAGATGATGTAAGTGAAGCCTATTGAGAACAAACGATTTTCCCAAAGTCTCACGACTAAGAATTGTAGCAGAGAAAATATCTGAATTTGGTGTATGAAATTTTAAAGCTTATGCTCTTTACACAGTACTCCCAGTATTAACCTGAAGCCTTCTTCTATTTCTCCTGATACCCTAAGACACTGAAATAAAATTCAAATGTAAGAATGAACTTCAACCTCCTTAGAGGATCCACTGACTCAGTAAATACGAGCTGACAAAACAGGACACACATATCAATGCAAGCCCCCGCTTTGGTACTCCAAGCATGACAGTTTTTTTCTACTGAGATTGAGACAGCCTCAAACTTCTTTTCAAGGGAGATTCATGAAACTATGAGCAAGGGAACTAATAAACAGGCCCCACAACTTTTGCAGTCTTACATCTATTTTAATTGTTAGGAGGGCATTCATACTGAGTAAAAGTTACTTTCTGAAGATCATAATTTATCAGTGGCACATACAGCCTAGCCACTGGATTCCAGACTTCCAGCTCCTTCTACAAATCCTGACTGCTTGTCCTGACCTGTGAGACCATGACTGGGCAGCTCATAGAAGTCACAAGCAAGTCTCACTGACATTAACATAACTTATCCGTGCATTTTTGAATAAACTTCCAACTCTTACCGTGGATGGACTACACACTAATTTTCAATTAGTATTTCTATGTGGTTTTTTGCTTCTTATTATTTCCCACTGAAATATGGTTTTCAATACAATCCCTGGGCTAATTCATGAGCTCTCATCTACCCAAGTCATAAATGGCTTATCAAAAAGAAAGCAAGTTAGACTTGTGGCTACTTGCAACAGTTAAGAAAGTATTGAAAAGTATATTCTGGTGAACAGCAACCAGAGGGCATTTGTTATTAAAAAAAATTCTGAAACCAGTGGCTTAACACAATAAAAATTAGCTTTTCACTGTCTGAATCAGGTGGCTAGAATGAAAAGGGCTGGCAGTGAGGAGAGGCTGTGCTTTATGCAATCATTCAGGGTCTCAGGTAATTTTGTACTTGACAGGTAGATGAGAAAAGAAAACGAAAGTGGAGATTCCTTTGGGAGTTTTTTTATGAGCCAAGTCTCAAATTGATGGCCACTTTCTCTTATTTTCATTATCCAGAGCTCAGTTCAATGATCAAAATTAACTGCAAGGAAATGTGGGAAATGCAGTAATTAGCTAGGTGCCCAGGAAACACAGGTGTTGGTAAATAACTCACTAGTATCTGCAAGAGCCAGCAATCTCCCTCCCCATCACTATTTACATCCATATATGTACACATGCACACAAGCGCGTGCGCACACACACCCACACAACCCTCCCCCCGCCCCCCCCCCCAGCCTGAATAAAGAGGCATTCCAAGCTTGGTCATAACATCAACAAAGAAAACAACAAAAAGTCAGTCCAACATGTATTTTTCATCTGAACATAAGTTCATTTGAAGCAGAAAGAAACATATATCAACTTTAAATGTGAATGACTTGTTGTCTTTCAATTCCATTTCTAGATACTTATCTGAAGCAAATAAGTAGAAAATCCGCAAGGATATTTGCATAAGGATGCTCATTACAGTATAATTGGAATAGAGAAATAATAGATTAAAACGCTCATCAATAAAGGATTGATTAGGTAAATCATGGTGCATTTATGCAATATAGTACTCCAGAGCCTTTCTATATAATAACGAATTTCCACATAGATTGGTATTTCTACAATAACAAGAAGCAACATAGCAAATATAGTAAGTTCTATACATTTATCACTGCTACCATGGACCACAAACACAATGAGAAGGTTGAACAGTGAGTTAAAAAGCACATTAGCCCTGATAAAATCTCTATCAATCTCCATGTTTGTATCTCTTTCTATATATACCTCTTGTTTTTATCTATTAGACAGTGTTTTAAAACTTGGGGAACTAATATTGTCATTTTTTTTTTATTTCATCCAACTCATTGTTGAAGTTCCATACACCTTAACTGCAGAAAATTCAAATTTTCCTGAGACTCCTCTATCCCTCTGAACAGTTTCAAAAAAATTGGGACCATGTGTGGTCTAGGAATGGGGGAATGTGAAAGTATGGGTTAGCTTGGTTTCCATTCCCTGGGAAAACTAAACCACAATTCCTTTATATTGAATTATTGAACAAAGTTGCAAAGGACCTGAATGGTGATGCTGGTCTTCTCTAACTGGACATCCCTCACAGCAAACTGATGTGAATATCTAGCACCATGCCCTCTTCCTTACCAAGAATCCCTCTTAAGTGATGAGAAAAAGTTATGACATTTTCAAATTAAATAGAACAACCAATACTAAAATTTTCATGGATGCATAAAGAACCTCAAACAGTCAAAACCATCCTTAAAGGGGGGAAAAAAAAATGGAGGAGTCATGCTCTCTGACTTTAAACCATACTACATACTAATTGCAATCAAACAGTATGGTACTAGAATAAAAACAGACACACAGACTAATGGAATAAAATTGGGATCCCATAAATAAAACCACACTTATATCAACAGTTAATCTACGATAAAGGAGCTAAGAGCATAAAATGGAGTAAAAACAGTCTTTTCTGCAAAAAGTTTTGGGAAAATTAAGAGTGTCACCTGTAAAATAATGAAACTAGATCACTCTTTAATGTTATACCTGAAAATCAGTTCAAAATGGATTAAAGATTTGCATATAAGATCTGAAACAATAGGGTGTGTTCTGGTGGATTAGTGGTTAGGTCTGCCACCTCTGGCTAGTGCAATCCACATACATCCCAAGAACCTCAGCTTGCTTCCCAGGGTCAGGAGAAAAAACCAAGATGAACAACTAAATAAAAATAAATAAAATGCTTCTTTCTCTTCTCTCTTCCTGTCTGCCTACTTTCCTTTACAAAAAATGAAGACCTGAAACCATTCACTACATTTACTTCAAAGAGGTCTTTGGAAAAGCCATACCAACAGCAAAGAAAAAGAAAACAAGTTGGACTTACATTAATCTAAAAGGCTTCTTACAGTAAAGAAACCACCCCAAAAATGAAAAGTTAATCTATCACTGATGAGAAGTTATTTGCATATCATATATTAGAAAAAAATGATTTCCAAAATATGTGAAGAGCTCAGACGACAAAATAACAACTGACTCAATAAATGGGCAAAAGAACTAGACAGATACTTCTCCAGAAAAAATACACAGATAGGCTACAGATATATGATAAAATGCTCTACATCACTTCTCGGGGAATTGCAAATGAAAGCCACAGTGAGCTATCACCTCCTATCTGTGAGAAAGACCTATATCAAAAAGAATAGAAACAAAAAGAATAGGTCAGGTTATAAAGAAAAAGAAATCCTCTTACACTGTTGATGGGAATGTAGTCAGTACAATCTCTATGGAAAATATTATGGAGATTCCAGATTCCTTAGAAATTTCACTTCTAGTTATATATGCAAAGAACAAAAAATTCTAATCAGAAAAGCTTTTTGCACCCCTATGCTCATAGCAGTGTAATTCATAATAATCAAGATGTGGAATCAGTGTAAATGCCTGTAGACCAATGAATGGATAATGCCGATGGATGTGGTATTCATACTTAATAGAATCCTACTCAGCTATTTAAAAAGGTATATTTAAAAAATGTGTCTTTTCCAACAACCTGGATAGAAATTGAGGTGATTGTGCTAAGTGAAATAAGTCATAAAAAGAAAAATACCAGATTGTTTCACTCATTTGTGAATACGAAGAACTAAAAGGAACAAACTAACAAAACAAAACCAACTCCCAGGACTATAAATGTAAGATAATGGTAACCAGAGGGGATGGGGGTTTTGGAGAGTGTGGCGGGAACCAGGGGTTGAAAGGGTAAGACTGATGCAGTGGTGATGGGCAGTAGAACTCTAGTGATGGGAGTGATGTGATACACACATTGACTGAGGTGCGAATCTATTCTCTGAAAATTATATCATACCGCACATTAATGAAACAAAGATACTTTTAAGAAGGGAAAAAAAAAATATCAAAACAAAAATTGTCACATTGCATTAATGTCCTTCATTAGAGGTATTACTCACCAATCTTCTAAAGGAGTGTTTCCTCCATGGATCCCAGTTATTTTGTTCTTCTACTGAAGATTCTTAAAGGAATTTCACAGTGTGTTCACACAAGCCCTCCTCTAGAGAAGGGAAGGAAGAAATGTCCTCAATGAGTAGTGACTCTGGCATCTTCCATACTAAAAAATGAGTAAAAATCTTGCAACTGTAAAATTTATATTACAAGTGTATTTATATGCACTTATATACAATCCTTATTTCTCTGGTCAAGGTGTGAAACTATATATCTGAAACTAATAGTGTGGTAAACCAATATTACCTCAATAACAATAAATAAAATATTTATATCTCTTTATATATCTTATGCATATTATGCATATACAATTTTATATATGACCTATATCTACTCTACAAAAACTATAAATTATATATATGAAGCTATGTCTAGAAACATAACAGTATTAGCTGTCTATATCAGTGATGTTGGTTTGCTCATTTTTACTGATTTATGCTTAAAATTATTTGCTTTACATTTGTACTGTAAAAATCTCCTCTCTTTACATTCCTACATGTTGCACATTGTCTTCCTTTAACAGGGTGTGAGGGTGTAACTACTTGTGTATGGGTTTATACTTGAGGATATCTATGTTGAAATTTGTTTTAGGTACCTTGGTGAAAAGGGTTAGGACACAAAGTAATAAGAGCTGCGGCACGCCTGGTGGAGTAGCAGTTAGGTCTGCCTCCTCCAGCAGAGCAAAGTGCACACACATCCCAAGGACCGGAGTCACGTCCCAGAATCAGGAAGAACCACCAAGATGAACAACTAAATAAAAAGAATAAAATAAAATAAAATGCTCCTTAAAAAAAAAAAAAAAAAAGAGCTGTATGCTTGTGCTGAAAGTTGAGGTAAGTTGGGGATCTGAAAAGATGTAAATGAAATGTTACTTATTACATTATTTTCTGAACAGTTTAATTCCACATCTTTGTCTCTTTGTGAGAGCCAAATATGTTCATCTGTCACCTCTCTCTCTCTCTCTCTCTCCCCAACACGGACAAGTTAATAATTTTGTGATGTCACCATTATGCCTAAGAATGATTCCACTTGCTCAAAATGCCAAAAACATTGCGATGGTAATAGCTAGCAACCTACAAATGATGTGGCCTGTGAACAGACTTCCTCCTCTCACTGTTATCTACCTGTGAATGGCTTCTAACTTGAGTTTCCTATGAATTGAAGTATTTTTAAATTAAAAATAAGGTGTTTTTTTCCTAATAGGAAAGTATATTTTTCATGTCAAAAACTTAGAAAGTGGTTTAATTGAAAGCACAAAAAGTACCCATAATCTCAATACACGTTCACAGATTTGTGTTTCTATATATACTAAATGATAGAATCTTATGCATAAATTCATGGTTAATATACATAAACATATAGTATACATATACACCTATAATGTTTCATTTATAAAAATATACTATAACTAATGTGGCTAATTTGCTTTCTTGGAATTTAGTTTGCTTTTTAACTTGATCAGGGAGTTGATGCCCAAAAAAGGGATAAGATAGAATCTCAAAAGATGAAATTTGAAAGTAGCCAGACACTAGACAGATAATTAGGTGTGAGGGAAAAGTATTGTATACAAGTGTTTTAAATCGTAATCATTATTGTAGACATCAATTCTGTTCAAGGTGCTTGCTATTCTACTGTTTCTAACTCTTTAGCCAAAGATTCAAGAAGAGTCGACAAGAATATTTCCAACTTCTTAGAACACTGTTTTCGAAAGACTTCATTACCACAATATCTACACAACTGAAATTTAAAAATCATAAAACACACATTCAAACACAACAAACACTATCTGCTTTGGATTCATTTCTTCTGTCATGGAAAAATCTTCCCCATTTGTAAAATAAGGGACGTTCTACATGGTATTTTCGAACTCTTAGGACTGGAAGTTCTATTGACCTAAAATTCGTAAATTTCTAAAAATTTCAACCTGTGTTTCTTAAGAAAAAAAAAAAAAAACTTTGAAAAATCACCACTATAGTATTGGACAATCAGAATATATGGTTTTCTCAATCTGTCTTCTCACAGAACTGAGACGACATTAATAAATTCAAAAATTTTGAAAACTAGCAGCTGTCGGGAAAGGCACAAATTGAGACTTTGACAGAACTGTATCTTCTGTATCGTGTTGTCGTTTTTGTTTTTGTTTTTTTTTTTCTTATCTATGTGCACGTTGTGTTACCAAGAGCTAGACTTAACATTACTTTTAGAGTTGAAACTGGGACAAACTGGAGTCTCGCCAGGCGTGTGGGGCGCAGGAGGAGGCTGGGGAGGGGGCGGGCTTGGGGTAAATCTGCTAAACCAGGAAAATCTGAGATCAACTGGGCTGTTTGGTAGCTGCAGCAGAAGCGTCTCCTGTGCCTTTTTCTGCTTCTAATTTAGGATGTTCATGTTAAGTGTCACTGTATCTGTTGCGCTCTGTTCACTTACTTTGTATTCTGTGAAACATGTTCTCCTGAATAAACACAATGTAAGAAAACTCCGCAGGTCTCTGATTTCTCTCTAGGGAGGCACAAAGAGTTTCAAATTCAAACAAAACAGAAGGTACAGATACCTTGCTGGTCTGGTGGGGCAGTCTCACCGCAAGCGGCTTCTCCGCAAGCGTTTTTGCTGTAAATTTTTTCACGACATAACTAATGGGCCGTAGAGCAATTTTGCCGTAAAAGGGTTAAGAACGAATCAGAAAGCGAGGAATGTTCAAAGGAACATCATGAAACATGAACAATTACCACAGAGAGAGAGAAAAAAAAAAAAGCAAATTAGAAAACACTGCAGTTTGTTTAAAAATATGTATAGATTCAAGGCAATAATAACATGCAAACAATTGTTTTGCTTTTGTGTTTTCTAACTTAGCACTTGCCTTCCAAGTTTTTTACTAGAAACTGATAATCCATCACTTTGCAAGGGTGTCTTAGTTCATTAATGAAGAAATCAAACTTTCAGTTTTTTACTCTAATGGCAATTGACTTAAAGCCAATTAGTCACACTGCAGAAATGTTTGTGAGGAGACTTGCTAGAGACACTACCTACAACCTTTGTTAGCCACTGCCTAGGCACTTTTTCTTAGTGATGACTGGAAATAAATGTAAATAAATGTTCCAACGGCAGGGTGAGTCAGAGATAGTAAATGTTTCTGCACAGTGGAGGGGTTGCTTTGACATAATAAAAATGTGTTTGGTACCCAAAGATCTGAGTTCAAGACTTGGATCTGTGACTTGCTAGTTAAAAGAATATTTAACTCTTCTTAACTTGTATTTTTTTTTTTTTCAATCTGTACAGAAAGGAAAACAGTACTTTCCTGACAATGTGTATATGAGAGTCAGGTGAAATAAGAAAATAGAACAGTATATCAAAAAATTGGGGTTTAAGGTAAGGCAGGGATTTTTATTAGGAAAAAAATATACAAAAGTAACAACTGAGGCAGACATTTTAAATATATGGAAAGAGATGAGAAAGCTGAACACAAATTAAGAAAGGAAAAAATAGGAATGAGAGGAAAAAACACCAAAATCGAAAAGTGACACAACAGAGACTGACAACCTAAAGTGGATTCTTTATAAAGAACAATAAACTTGATAAACTTCTAGGTTGAGCAAACAAAAAGAAAACACAAATTAACTACATCAATAATGAATGAGTGGGGGAGGATAGGGGAAATGGCTGTAGGTAAAGGGGATTAATTGTAAAGAGAAGGGTAAAAAGAAGAGTGGCAAACCTTTTGTACTATACATAGATGTAAATTTGCTATTATGTATACCTCAATCCAGGTTAATGTTAAAATACAATATTCCTTCAATAAATTCAATTAACAAAAAAAGGAAAAGGTAAAAAATAAATAATGAAGGAGAGTACTTTAGATCATCGTCACTAAAAACTTTAAAAGGGAATATTATAACTTTATGACCATAAATTTGTCAAGGTAAATAAATACATAAAAATAATGTAACTCACTAACTGGTAGTATTGACATGGCATGAAAAGAGTGAGAATATATATATAATGCTATAAATTTTTTTAATACTAAATGCTATGAGCTACAAAAATGTATATACTATGTAGAATATTTCATATGTACTTCAGAACGAAGTATATTATGTTGTTGTTTGGTGGTATTCACTGAATTTTTGCCTATATATTTTTTATCTTCTTTTGTGATTTATTTATGGATTGCTATATACATAGCTAATCTTTCAGAGTCTATTTAGATTTAAGATTATAACTCTTCACCTAAAACATAAAACAGAAATCTTGCATGCATAGATTCCTTAACTCCCTCACTACTGAAATTTATGCTTTAACTGATATGTTTATTACATTGATATATGCTGAAAATTCCAGAAGAGAATTTCATAATTTTTGCTTCAAATGATTATATGTATGTTAAAGTATTTAAGAGGAAAGAGTAAAATATTAAAATATTTCTCAGATATTTATGATCTCTGTTGTTTTTCCTTCATTTGGAAAAACCAAGTTTCCTCCTTTATTTTTTCCCTTTATCTGAAGAATGTTAATATTTTTTGTAGAGCAGATCTTTTGACATCTGTTCATTTTTCTTCATATGCAAATATCTTTATGTTTATTCCTGGAGAATGTGAATGGATACTGAATTCTGTATTGATCATTCTTTTGTTCAAGCACTTTTTATAGATCTTTTCCACTATTTCTGATCTCCACAATTTCCACCCATCAAAGACATCATTAAAAACAATTAGTAGGCTAGCGTACCCTGGGGGAGCAGCTATTAGGTCAATCATCTCTGAAGAAAGCAGGTCACATACCTCTGAGTTCAAGTCCCAGGTCTGGGGGTAAGCAATCACTGTAAGCCACTAAATGGAAAATAAAACAAAAATGCTTCTTCCTCCTTCCTCTTCCTGCCTGCCTACTTGCCTTTACTCCTGCCTGTTACCTTTGCTTTAAAAAACTTCAGTAACAACAATGACTAGGCAAAACATTCTGAGAGAAAATAATCACAATACACGTTTCTAAAACTAAACCTGTGTCGAAGTGATATAAAAAAATTTCAACATCATCGCCATCAATGAAATGCAAAATAAAACCGCAATGAGATACCACTTCACAAAGAGTACAATTGATAAGACTGACAAATTTTGGAAAACATATGAAGTATTAAGATTCTTTTACTTTACTTATGGAAAACTGTTAGTTTGTTTTAAAGTTAAGTACACATTCGAAATGACCCTTCAATTACACAGATAAGTGTTTTCCTGAAAAAAAAAAAACCAAAAAAACAACAAAAAAATACGGCCACTTATATGTCAGGAAGACTATTTGTTCATGGTTTTCTTGATAAAGCCACAAACTGGAAACCAACAAATATTCATTAACAGGAAAATGACTAAACAAATTAAGACATACAAAGAAAATGAAAAATTATTCCACTATTGATGGACACTAACAATATTCTCAAAAATACAATGCTGAGTATTCTTTTCCACAAATGAAAAAGGGTGTGTAATATATAATACTATTGGTATAAAATTCTAGATTTGGCTAACTATGTGGTGATAGACTTTAAAAGCTTTATTGCCTCTGGGGAGAGACTGAGGAAAGGGATGGATGAGATTTCGGTAATAGTTTAGGCTATAAGATTGTTTGTACTTGTCAATTGATTATTTACTTTGTTATGGTTTAATATTACTTCATCAAATTATACTTCAATTTTTTTAAAGAGCAAGTACATACAAAAGAGATCAGAAAATATTATTAATGTAATTATTTTTCTTAAGATATCAATATGCACACATGAAAGGTTTTTTCTTGGGCTCCACGAGGAAAGAAAGTCAATTAAACAAAAAGTCGAATAGCCAGAACCGGGGCGGGGCCGGGGAAGTCGCGCGGAACAACGAAAAGCTCGCTCTTTAAGCAAAAGAATTTTGTGGGCTTCCTACATCGCGATTGGCGATTGGTCCTGTGATTCCAGGTGTGGGCTTCAGTCCCTTAGTCTGACGTCAGCCACCTTTTTCCCGGGTATGGCTGCCACTCTGTCCCTCTGGGCCAGCCTAACAACACATATGTAAGACATTACATTTTTTGTAACCATCTAAATTTGTGATTTTAGATATCAATTATGGAAAGTGTGGAGACAGCATAGTTTTTCAAAATACTTTACAAGAGTAAATGAACAAAAACAATATGAAGGAGCATGACCAGAGAACAAAGTTGTTGTAAAATGCGGTTTTTTTTTTTTTTTTTGTAATTGATTTAATTGAAGGGATATTACATTATAACATTAAATAGTTGTCAGGAATACACCATAGCAGATCAACATCTGTATACAAATTGACCACCACTTCAGTTTTTCCTTCACCTTAAAATTAATCTTCTCCACCCCCATTCATTCCCCACCCACCCCACTTCCCTTCCCATAAACTGATTTTTTTTTTTTGGTTAAAAATCTGTTGATTTAGTTCTGTTTTTGTTCAAGTTCATTTTTGTTTAATTTATTCATTCATTTGCTTGCTATACTTACACATCTCATTTGAGCCATATATGATGTCTATCTTTCTCCTTCTGGCTTGTCTCACTAAGTATCACTCCTTCCAAGTCCATGCATGTTGTCACAAATGGCAGAATTTCATCCTTTTTGATAGATGCGTAATATTCCATTGTGTATATCACCTCTTTTTTATCAACTGATCTGTCAGTGGGCATTTAGGTTGTTTCCAGTTCTTGACTGTTGAAGATAATGCTGCACTGAACATGGAAATGCATGTATCTCTATGAATAACTGTTAATGTGTTTTTATGGTATATACCCAGGAGAGGAATAACTGGATTATATAGGATTTCCATTTTTAATTTTTTGAGGCATCTCCAAAATGTGTTCCATAATGGTTGTACTATCTTACACTCTTACCAACAGTATATAAGAGTTCCCTTTTTTCCACATCCTCTCCAGCACTTGTTATTTCCATTCTTTTGAATAGCAGCCATTCTCACTGGTGTAAGGTGATATCTTGTATTTTTTTCCTCTGGCCACCTTTAGGATTCTTTCTTTGTCGTAGATTTTTGATAGCTTCACTATTGAATGTCTTGGGGTAGATATTCTTGCATTTAGATAATGAGGTGTTCCATTGGCCTAATTTACTTGTTTGTTCATTTCCTTTCCCAGGTTTGAGAAATTTTCAGCAATTATTTCCTTGAATATGACCGTTGTTTCCTTCTTCACTTTCTGGGATTCCCATTATTCGTATGTTGCCTTTCCTAATTAAGTCAGATAGTTTTTGGAATGTTTTTTTTTTTTTCTTCCACATTATTTTCACATTTTATATCTATCTCTCTTCCACATGGCTTCTTTCTACTTTCTATCCTCCAGATCACTGAGTCTCTACTCCATCTGTTCAATTCTGACTCTGTGATTTCCTATGGTGCTCTTGATCTTGCTTATCATACTCATTATCTCCTATATCTCTATTATTATCTTATGTAAACCTTCAATTTCTGCCTTTTTTTCCTTGATTGTATTTCTTAGCTCACTGCCTCACTGCTGGGTTCTCTTATAGTTCTCTGATCTGTTTTTCAGAGTTTCTTTTATCTCTCTGAATTTACTTATTATCGCAACTTTGAATTCCTTATTTGTTAGAAACAATCATCCATGTTTTCGAACTGGTTTCTGAGGGGTGATTTTTCTGTGTTTTATGGTTTGTTCGGATTTCAGTATTTTCTTTTTCTCTATATTCTTGGTGAGCTGCTACTTTTCCCTCTGACAATAGGTGGCACTCTAACTTTTTTATATTTGTTTCTTGCATGCTGTTTTTGTTGTGTGGGAAGGTGGAGTATGGCTTCTGTGTGGGGAAGGCTTGTTACTGCCTTCATGTGGGTTTGAATAAGCCTGAATCAACGGGCATCAACAGGGCTAGGCATCTTCCCTAAGCCTCCTCAATTGCTTTCACACACTGCAGTATTAGAACTCAAGGGAACTAGGTGAGGGAGGGAGAGTGCTATTCTCCCTGGTGTCCCAACCTAGTGAAGTCTGGGATTTCAAGTCCAGCCCTCTCTATTTGGGCTTTCCCTCAGACCCATGATGAGTCTACAGCTATCTTCTCCCTCTATGGGAGGGAGTAGTTCAGAATTTAACTCCTTGGAGGCAAGCCCATGCTGTCAGAGAATAATCAGCTCCAAAACCACATTGGCTTTTCTACTCCACATCTGCTGCTTTGCCAGTTCACTGCTACTCCCCTCCCTATTATCCCCTCCCTGCAGAATTTGTTGGGGCATAAAGGAAATCTCTGCCTTATCTCATAGTCAGAAAGAAAGTTAGCTTTGTCTCCCTGGCTAAGGCCAGGGATCTGCTTTCACTGCTATTTTTCTATAAGATCAAGATCAGAAAATACATAGTAAGTTTTCACATAAGCTTCAATTTACAATTAAATTTGAAGAATTCTTTCAAATAAACCTCTCATATGGAAATCTAAAATATCTATCTGAGGTAGTTACACAGATAAATTGAAATAAACTTGGGTTCCAAATTATAGTATAGCAAGTTCCCTTGACAAAATACAGTCCAACAAGTTATCATTCTACTTACAAGAACACCACACTATCAGTTGGAGGAGAACGTCTAGTTTTGAACTTGTAGGGACCTTAAAAGTAGAGAAGATACAAAAGAAACTGGTTTCTCTCCAGATTGCTGATTTACATGAAACGAATCCTTTCAAATGTTGCTAAATAAGTGCAGAGAATATATCTATACCTCTATATCTATCTCTAGCTATCTATGTACATATATATATATGAAATGTATCCTCCATCTCTAAGAAAAAAATTAAAAGCAATAAAATTGTTCACTATTTTAAATTACTTGTAATTCAGAGTCCAAATTGGTTAATATCTAACACTTATCTATCCATCTATCTCATTTATATTACCGTCTATAATCATGCATTCTCAAAGAGAATGAAGAAGAGGGTTTACATAATAATAGTAAGTAGATGGAGGCTATTACATACATTATCTCAATTAGTAACTTTCCGTTATCCCTATGCTGTAATTTCTAGTCAGTTTGCCACACTATTTTATTACCATTTCAACCTGCCATCAGTTCTAGCCACACCAAGAGAATGGTTCTCATGAAGCTCACCAAAGACATATTGGCTATATTCAGTGGATGCTTTTAGTCTCCAGTGACAACAATCTCTTTCTTAAAGGATTTTATATTTGGGGTTCTACAGTGCTGGTGCTTCATAACTTTCCTCTTTTTAGGATGCTTTTTAAACTCCTTTTTGGGGCTCATCTCCCTCTACATAACCTTTAAAATTTGTCATTGTTCAAGTCTAGTCCCAAACTCTGTGCTCTTCTCATTCTATAATCTCTCGATGAGAAACATCAATCATCTAGAACTTGCTGCCACTCGATGTCATATTTCCTTCAGGGTTTTCTTTTTTTTCCAAAGGTCAGAACTGTATATCTAACTCTGTACTCAAATTTCAATTTGGAAGTCTCACAGATGCTTCATTCTCAATATATTCATAACTGAGTTCATAATCTCTGTACTAGCAATACCTCAATTTATCCTACACACTATTTCAATTAATGTTGCATATACCTAAGCCATTCAAGACTCTTTTCCCTCATGCCTTGCTCATATATCCCGTATGTCTCTCTGGCATCATTTGGATCAAGGTACTGTCGTCTCCTGACTGTTTGCAGGTCATCTGCTAACTGGTCTGCAATCCATTCCTTATATAGTAACAGCAGAGATCTTCCTTAAAAGCAAATGTGATCTTGCCACTCTCATACCTAAAATGTTCCCTCTCCCTTTCCCCCCCAGTCCCATAGTCAATTAATTAATTTTCTACTAATGTGTACCTATTAACCCTTCAAAACTTAAACTGCAAACCCCCCTCAAAAAAATAAATCCTTTTCTGATCACCTGGGCTAGTTCCTTCTTTTAATCATTATAATCAGTTGTAGATGACTCCACCCCTTCTTTATGACTGTTATCACAATCACTATAGAATAATTAATTTTAAAATTACGTGTTTACTGTCGTCCTCCCAATTAGAATGTCAGCTTAATGAAGAGAGTAATCGTATGTGTTTACTTCTTTGTTCCATTTTCAGCTTTTAGTGCAGCACTTGGCACATGGTATGTGCTAGTAAATGTTTGCTAAATTCTTTTGCTGTTTCCTCCAATTAACATCCTCCTCTATTCATTTCCTTGGTTCCCTTCATTTACCCAGTTTTTCTTGTCTTTTGAGGCTCATCTCAGACATGACTTATTCAGAAACTTTCACTGTTGACCCCAGACACCCCACCTCTGTGCTCATATGGGTCCCTGTACATTCCTATTTCATAAATACTGTCCTACTCTAACATAATTTTTGTAACTGATTTTTCTTTTTTCTGAGTACCTATATTCCCCACCTGTGAAATCCCCGAAATTGTGTCTTTGATGTCCATACACCCAGGAATTCACCATAGTCAGTATTCAATGTGTTTATTAACTGAATAAATGAATTAGTAAGTTGGAATGACATTTCATTTTGTAGGCAAAGAAAATGAGACTCAAGGAAGTTAGATGATTTTTCAAATATCTGACATTAGAATCCAATGTCTTATCTCTTTCTTCTTGGCCCCAAGCAGTAAAATTCTAAGCAAGTCCTAAGGTTCCTAGCTCACAGAACCTCTCCTAATAAGCCTCTTTTTACAAGTTCACAGGCAATAAAATGATCAGATCCCAATTTTACTTTTACTTTCCTTTACCTTTGCCCACTTTGGGTAGAAATTCTAAATTCTACTTTGGGGACTAAAAATGGAATGGAAAAGGAGAAGAGTAAAAAATAGTCTTGCATAATTTGCCGATGAAATAGCCAGCCTGGTATAATTGAGAACAGCCTGGGTTTTTAACATGCTTCGAGTCTCCATGAATCAGGAGGCATTTGCACTTGCAAGAGTGAAATGTCAGGGAATGATTTTGAAAGGCCTCGTTTGAGGGTGAAATGTTTCTGCATCTGAAATTCATTTTACTGAGCAAACTGCAGTCGTCATAAAGGCTAAGAGGTTTTCATTTTCATAATTTCACCCACTTTTTTTTCAGGAAGAAGTAGAGAAATCCAAGCTTATAAATTTGGACCTTCACAGCTCAGCAAGAAATAGATTTTAAATAATAATTTTGACTGACTTGGCAAAGAAAATTGACAACTGTATGAAGTGTTTCATGAAGCTTCATCTCGCTCTTGGCTGGATGATTCCAATACCCTTGAGATTTTGTCACGTGGTGTTGCATTTTTAACCTGGTTTAGTTCTCTATTGAATTCATTCAACAAACCCTTATTGAGCATCATCTTTATGTAGCCAATTTTCTGGAAATTAGGGAAACAGCAATGAACAAATCGAGCCAAAGTCTTTGCTCTTATGATCTCAACATTCTAGAAGACTTATTTTTACAATATACAAATAAATAATCAAAAACAAAGGATAGTCTCTATAAGCAGAGAAAGGAAAGAAGAGAATGTGGAAGAAAAACTCAACTTGGGAAAAACTGAGTTAAAATTTTTTAAATAAAATGATAAAAAAAAAAGACCTCATGAGATGTTAGCATATGAGAACTGAAGGAAATAAGGTATTGAAAAGTGTATCATATGAAATACCTATTCAAATTGGAGGACACCTCATAAAATAAAAGGGAAATAGTTTCAAAAATCACAAGATTGTAAAGACATGGTAAAACAAAATGTTTCAGATTGGGGGAGATTGGGAGACGTGGCAACTAATTGCAATCTGATAACCTAGAATGGACCCTGGAACAGAAAACACAGACTTAATGGATAAACAGGTGAAATACAAATACCATATGTGGTTCAGTTACACTATGATACCAATATTAATTTCTGCATTTTGATCATTGTACCATGGTTATATAATACAGTAAGATTAGGGATGCTGAATGAAGGGTATATAGAAACTCTGTATTATTTTTATATCTTTAAGTCTATAGTTATCACATAATAATAAGTAAAATTAAGTGCTGGAACAATGGAAAGAGGAGAAGGAATTCCTTCTGAGGAGAGTGAATTACTAGGGCAAAGGTACCTAGTATGTTACAAAGGATCAGAGATAACATTGTGGCTGGAACGGAGTCAGCAGTCGGGAGACACCTATGTAATGCAGGCTCTTCCGGGCTTTTTAAGGACTTTTACTTCTATCCTGAGTTAACGTGGAAGCCTTAGGATGTTTGATATGACCTGGATTTTTAGAGAATCATTCTCTCTGGAAATCAGGGGAAATGATGGTGGTTTGAATCATGGCATGGCAGTGGAGGTGAATTACTGAATCAGTAGCCTCTCAGTTATGTCTATCATACTGAAAGCAGAACAGTTCTTAACATTTGAGGTTTTTTTCCCCCCTTCTCTCTGACTTATCACTTCTATGTTTTTTCATCTTATTCACATTGACTCAGTTTTGGTTTCTTCCTCTGTAAAACCAGGAGGGAGTTGATTTAGATAAGTACCCTCTAGGTTTCTTTTGGTTCTAAAGGAATACACTATTTCTCTCTTAATGGAGAAAATTAATATGAAAGATTCATTCACTCTAAGGTATTAAGAACTTAATATGTCCCCCTGCTTAGGAAATGTCCAAAAGTCTACCGAGAAGAGGGAAGTATGTACTCAAAAGAATGAATAATGAGGCAAACCTGATGGAGTATCAGTTGACTGCTACTCCCAAGGTTCTGAATTTGCATCCCAGGGTCAGTGAGAACCACCAAAATGAATAATTAAATAAAATGTTTCTTCCTCCTCTTTCTTCCTGCCTGCATCTGCTCACCTTTATTCCTGCCTGCACCTGTCTTTAAAAAACACAAGGCGAAGACAAATTAATATAATTCTGATACCTTAAAGGTGGAGAGAGATTTGGGTATGAGGCTTTCCTAGCACCTCTTGCCCTCCACCCATAAAGCAGGACAGATGTCCATGAGTTGACTCCATGTGAACCTAGAGAGTGTACTACTGGGCTCTTTCTTGAAAAAAGATCTTTAACACCATCAGGATCCACTACAGCCATAGGAATGGAGGTCTTGTTCCTTCCAGAGAGCCCCAGCAATGATTAATAGGATGGGTTACCAGGGCCTGGCAATTTCTGCTCCAAGTGGGATTCCTCCAAAGGTTCATTTTTACCAGGGAGCTTACATTTGCACGGGCTGATGCTTAGCTCTGCTGCTGGTCTGACGCAATCCAGCTCAAGCTTCTTTCTTTTCTCTTTCATTTCCCAAGCGTCACATATATATTTTAGCTTGAAGAATAACATTCAATTCTGCTTCCTCCTTTTCCCTTTCATTCTAAATCTTATGCACACCCATTTCGGTATCTTCTTCCTGGAAGACTTAACTAAACTACTGGACTGATTCTTAAAATCCATACTCTTCTACCTCCTCTGATTTTTCCATTATTTTGTGCTTAGTATAGTATATAATTTATGGCACAGATAGATAATAAATATTGGTTTATTAAAACACAAAGATTCTGAGTCCTAGTTCGGCTTTTCTACAAGTATTCTGTGGAACAGGATAGTTAGTTGTCTTACTCGATGATAAGGGGGTAGAGGTTGATCTGAATATCTTATCAGCCTGACAATGCCATGTCCTTCAGGAAGAGTTCCTGTCTGCATGTCCCTACAATTTTCCCCAGAGAACACCAGGTCTAGCATATCTGGAAGCACAATTTGGTTTGACAAATGACTGAATCCACTAACAATCATGTGGAGCTGTTTTCCCACGGGGACAAATTTCGCAGCAGAGGCACTGCGGGCAGGATTTCCACAAAACAGTCACTGCTGAGTTGAGGAGGGATATAGAAAAGTCACAGCTAAGATTCCAGGTCAGGGCTAGACAGCCTTTTTAAAAAATTTTTTCTGAAAAGTCCCAGATAATAAATAATTTAAACATGTGTGGGCCACATATGGTTTCTGTTCCATATTATGTCTCATTTCTCACGAAACTTTCAAAATATAAAATTATTTCTTAAACTTGAAGATCCTATAAAATTAGATGTGGGTCCAATCAGGCCATCATGGAATTAATGTTTGCCACCCCCTTTCTAGATGACTGTTCTTTGTGGCTACAAAATACCTTGGGTAAATACAAACACAAAAGGGGACTGTGTGGTTGACACTCAATGCTCCTTCACACTACGCCTGCGCCCCACCCTGCGCTGACAGGCCTCTCCTCTCCCATATGTGGTTCTCATCCCCAAGGTTACTCAACTTTTCCAGTTTCCAAAGTAGCTCCTTGGGAACTTCCCGAAAGCACTGCAGCAGCCATTTGATCAGGAAGGAATCTGATAAGAACCATATTCCCTCCCCAGCCTACATTAATCCAGAGAGCCACTCTACATATTTACTGGGATGTCTTTCTTCCGCAGAACTTTTCCTTTCATCCTCCCTTCCTCCCTCCCTTTCTCCCCGTCCCTTGTCGCTTATCCCTTTCTGCTTCCTTCTGTCCTTCACTTCTTCCTGCTTCCCTTCCATTTATTTTTTTAATAAAAAGTTTTTCTTAAATAGAACTGTGAGCAAGGAGCAATTCCCTGAGCCAGTAGTGATTAGAAAAGAGTAAAATGTAGGGCAAATGGGTCAGCTTTGGAAGCAGGCCCACCTGGTTCCAAGTCAGGTCAAGGCCCTTCAGCAGCAGAAACAATTCTTTTCTCTCCCCAAGGTTCCCTTTCCCATCTCCTTTTGCAGATGATTATTATTAATTTAGTCTCTATCTGAGAATTAAACAAATCAACGCATGTAAAATGCTTATTCAAGAGCTTGGTGCAGAGCGGGTACTTCTGTGTTCCTTCAGTTCCTTCAGTCTGGTGCCCAGAGAAGGTACCCTCTCCAACTCACAACTGTGTCACATGTCTTTTCTCTGGATACACAGAACTAAAAACACAAGAGTTGGAGCAAAGATATCACAAATCTGCAAAGGCTTATTATCCATACATATTTTCCCACAACTCCCAATAATTCTATATTTTCATAATTAGAAAAACTTGAATTATCTGCTGATGGTTGGAGAGGAAGGAGTACACCCTTTGCACATTTAACCTCCTCTCTTCTCCCCTGAAATATATCCATAAAAGATCCCCAGATCTTAGGGCACTAGAATCTCAAAGTCTCAGCTAAGTGTGAATAACCTAATAAAAACAGAAACATCACCCCTGAGAGTCACTGCTATCTTGTAGAGGTTATTTTTTTTTTTTCCTCCTTTGCATAACTATATGGGCCTCATTTTCATTTGTTATCTGAAAAAGTTCCTTATTCTCTGGTTCTCAATATTGTTTGGCACATCTGAAGGCTACACGAGATTAATCAGTCTTGATTGAACTTGGATACCTGCCTGGAGAATACAGTCTGTTTGGGATACTCTGTCAATCAAGCAGGAGTTAAACAAGAGGGACAAAAGCAGAACTACTCCCAAAGGGCTTGTAGGAGGAGAAAGAGATGCTTAGGATCAGGTTTTTAATTCAGGGAAGCTCTCAACTCCGTAAGCATTATACCAGCTGGCAGAGGGACATGGAAGTATGGTCCCTGGGTCTCGAAGAGATGACTCCTTCAGGGAGGAACACAGAAACCAAACATGTCTAGTCAGGAGGCCTGGATTCTGAAAGGCTCTGTGCCATCTTGTTTCGTGTTAGTCCCCTGAGTCCCCTGCCTCTGAGATGCGGCAAATGAGCCAGTGGCCCTAACTAAAGAAACCGATCTCCGGTGACCCTGTGGCATCATGTGTTTCAGCAGTCAGATGACTCTCAGAGACTCTACCTGACTAAAGAAACCTGTACAATTTCCTTGATACCCAATTCTATTCTTAGGGTGCAGAAAAGAAAATAGAAGATCTTGGGCAGGAAGTTCAGAAGCAGAACTAGAGTACTTGGAGAATGGATTTCTGTAGAATAGTCAGGGATAAATCCTAATTCATTCTTATTTTCTTCTACCTTACATTTACAAATGACTATAATTCACTTTAGCATGTTAAAACACGCCACAAATATGTATTAGGTTCATTAGAAACCTATGAATATAAGAAAGAGGGCCAATACTCCAATGATTTAGCAATGCGAAAAGTTCAAGTGCAGGTATTTTCAAATTAAGCCCAAGTAACTGGAATCCATTAACTCTCTGAATATCGGGATGATTAAATCTGTGCTGCTCAGTGAGTGCAGAACAGGATGGATGGAGTTCTTCCTCCAGCATGATTCCTTTTCAGACTTTTGACAGGAATTTTTTGAGGATAATATGAAATGATATAACATGCTTAACCCTGAACTATACTAAAATACACACTGAATAATTGGTTCTTAGTACTTTTATTTTCCTTCAGTTCTTTCATTGCTACAAGTTTTCTTCCACTCACAATACCTAGCAAATAAGACAGATATCCATATAAAGAACCAAGATGACTAGCCCTCAATAATCCAGTCATAAGCAGTACATTTGTCAAGACTGAACACATTTTTAAATTAAGATGCTTCTCTTAAATATGTGAGTATTTAGATGCCATTTAGTTATAACTGTTAGATAAACATGAAATTGCTGAATGACAAAAGTTTTAATTCCATAAATGTTCATTCCACTGGATGAATACTCGAGAAATTTCAGTGGAATGGTATTGTTAGCATTTATGTTTTAAAGACACTGTTTTCAGAAACAAAGAGTCATTGGGATTGGCTAAATCACTAGCAGCCCTGGGCATTTAATAACTTCTTACTTACCCTTGCAACATTTCTATATTTGTACTTACCATTAAAGAGCTTTCTAAGTACATTTTCACATCCGTACCCTTGAATTCAATTAGAACCATTAAACCACTAGACTTACAATTATTTTTAACACTGTCTTTTCTTTCCATGGTTAGTTTCTCATTGCTGCATGGAATTCATTTGGGCTCTTATCTGGTACTAGCCCATGAGAATGGTATAGCTTTGGTAATGCAATACCAGCCAGATAGTATTATTCTGCTATACCTGCTCCATTATAGACTTCTGATAGATAATCGATCTTTGTGTTGCTTCTCTTGCCTAAACTGCATCCTACAGAAAGGTTTTTGCCTTTGCAGCCCTCATATATAACCTCTCATCAGTATCTCAATCTTGTCTCTCTTAACATTTCTGACCTGTAGCACACTATGATAAATTGATGGCCAAGACGTTTTCTTTGACAACCAGAGTGAGACAGGTTCAAGAGACCCAAATCCAAGTGTCTGACAATGAGTTGGCACAAATGACTTTGAATTTATCTACTCTATTTGTCACCTAGACATCTAGGTAATGTTTCTGAAGCAGGCCCTTTCCTATTTAAAATTCAAAAGTAAGGTTGAAAAGTCATTGGATTTTCTTCTACTTGACCAAACACTAATCCGAACAGAGGAACTCTTTAATCTACTTTGAATTAAACAATACTGACAATTTACAATTACTTGTGTTCCCCTCTGCACTCAGGTGGCTCAGGTGCAAGCTATGAAATCTATAGACCCAATTGTGAGACCTGGGAATGGGGAGGACCAAAAAGAAACCAATGAGATATATATCTCTCATATATATCATTATTATATAAATAATAACTATAATATAATAATATTATTACTACCTATGTAAAGCTATAATTTTACTTGCAAATATAAATCTATCTAAATAAATAACTATACAGTTAATAATTAGATTTTTTTCCCCTTCACTGCTTTTTCTTTTTTTTTTTAAACACATCTATTTTATCTAGTTGTTCAACTTCGTTTTTCCTTCCTGATCCGAGGACTCAAACTGGGTCCTTGGGATGTATGTGGACTGTGCCCAGTGGCCTTATCCACTAGGCCACCAGAGCGTGCCTTTCCTTCACGCCTTACCACCCCTAAAAAATTCTCCAATGAAATCCCAACAAGAATTACTGAGTTTAGCTCCAAAATATGTTGCATCATCTGTACACTTCTCTTTATCTCCACACTATTCCCCCGTCTAAACCACCTTTGTACTCTATCCAGAATATTACGATAACCTCTAACATTTCCCCCTGCTTCCTTACTTGACCCTACAACTGATTTTCCACAAAGCAGCCAGTAAAAATGATTTTGTTTTTTTTCTTCTGCTTAGAATCCTTCAGCAGGCCCTCCCCATTATAAGTTGAATAAAATTTCATATTCACATGTGGACTATAGGCTCTAAATGATTTGGCTTCTGCCTATGTCTTTAATGTCTTCTACAACATTCTGTCTCTTGCTTTCTCATACTTTTAAGTCCCTGACATTCTTCCCATAAGATGACACCTCTAGAATTACTCCTTTCTCATAGCCTTTTACTAGAAATGCTCTCTAATGATCTCTCCACATGGTTATTTCTTATTTATTATTCATCTCATCTTAAAAATGAGTCAGCCTCGTGCGCCCTGGTACAGTAGGGTTTGGGTGAAGTTCACCTATATCTCAAGGTCCCCATTTTGCATCCCTGGTCAGTAGAGATGGCCAACATGAACAACTAAATAAAGCGAGTATAATACTTCTTGCGCCTCTCTCTTGCTACCTGCCTGCCTCTGCTTTCTGCTTGCTTTCATTCCTATCTATTTCCTTAAAAAAAAAAAAGATGAATTGACCTATCAATCTAAAGTAGCACCCTACATGCAATATTTCTTCATTATTCAATTCTCTGTGGTACACTGAATTTTTAGTTCCAATGATTAACCAATCATGATGTACCTCTTCCTTTCTGGAGCTTCATCTCTGAACAAAACATGTATCTTTAATCCTTGATTTTCAGTTTGTCTATATGATTTCCTTTCAAGCATAGAACCTAGAAGACTCTCTTGGTCTGGGCTGCTTACTTGTATCTCTGGCATTCTGTCACAAGGACAATGTTTCAGATAGCTCCCTGGTTCAAAGATGAGAAGCCAGTGGAGAAGAGCCATCCTAGCTGCCCAGCCATCCTAGCCAGCTCCCGGAGCCTGAAGCCAAGCTGCCTATCTCAGCCTGGTCTGAAGGAGTCAAAACCCACACAACTCCCAGATGAAAATATATGTTCAGTGTTGCAAGTTACTGAGTTTTGGAATGATTTATTATATTCCTTTATTATGGTTATGGATTATTGATATGTTATTATATAGCACTTATAATTTATAGATATTTTCACTTATGTGTCCTTACCATTAATAGAATATAAACTACTTAGAAGCAGGAAGAATATTATCTTTCTTATTCTCTCCAAACCCATAATAAATAAATATAGACCCTGGTACATCAGTCACATTCTGGAGGCTCAATAAATCTTTGCAGAAAGAAGTAATGAATTGTTAATATAATTTTGCCAGAGGGCCCTAATTAACAGTGTAGAATTGAGGGAAAACTGAAAGAAAAAATACAAAACCATGACAAATGGAATAATTGGAGTATAATACTCTGTGGAAGGTTAAAATCTATTGATCCCATTTTTCTATTAACAGTTAGACTTAGAATACCAAAGATGTGAGGTTATGTACAGGCAAAAGGTACAACATTAGTACAATGTAGAGGTGACTTCCAAGTGTTTATAATAATATCTCTTGTGATTAAAAACACTCAAAGCTAAACTTGAAAAAAAATTGAATTCTCAAGGAATAATTCTCTAACTTTAAATGCTCCCACTATATCGGGTTTCCAAAATGATGCATTTACTGTATGTTTTGTCTGAGAGCATAAATCATTTATCCAACTCAAATGGGTTTCAACAGAAGAGAAAATTAAATTGTTCATGTTTTTGAAATATCTGAAAGAAGAGTAAATTCAGGAAGAGGGCGATTTAGCAATTCAAGGATAATGCTGAGGACCTGTCTCATTTTTTACTCTCTAGTTTCTCCCTTCTATGATCAGTGTCATCCTTAAGTTGATGGCCCTCATTGTCACCAGGTGGCTGCCAACAGCTCTCATAACCACCTGTGCATGCTTCCTGGTTCAAGTCCAATCCTTTTCTCTTTTTCTCTAACTTCTGAACATAAGTTCTGGCTTTCACTCTGATGTAACCATCTTAGTCATGCAGCCTCTGCAAACCAATCATCCCAGCCAAAGAAATGCCATGTGCTAATTGGCTTATTTTCCATAGTGCTATCATTCCTGGAGACAGAGGTAACTTCATCTCACTCAAAACACATAGCTTTTAGGCACTGTGTGTGGTGAAGGGACAGCGTCACGGGGAGCTCCCCAACATGCTAGCCATCTTTTTCTCTTCTGCTCATTTTTCCCTTCCGTGAACCTGACCAACTGCCCCGCCCTACGTGGAACTCAGTCAGCTTTCCTTCCCTTCCCATCAGCTTGAGGTTGTAGCTTGTGTCTATATGACTTTCATGCTTACATGACATTGATATCTAAGCTACCATTGTACTCTAGATAGAAAGGATAAATAATGTATTATATAAAGATGATGAATAATAATGCTTAATAATAATAATAATGCTTGCATACCTTAAACCTCTATAATGTCATAATGCAGTGTTACTTCAATAAAATTAAAAAATCATTAACTCTGGTAGGAATCTTAAGAAGATGGCTAGTGATGTGCTTATCTCATGGACAGCATATTTGTTTGCTAGGGCTGCAAAATTGAGTACCACAGATGGGGTGCTTAAACAAGAGAAATTCATTTTCTTACAGTCCTGGAAGCTAGAAGTCTAAGACAAGATGTCAGCAGGTTTGGTTTTTCCTGATGTCTTTCTCTTTTGCTTATTGGATGTCTGTCTTCTCCATGTCTCCTCAAGGTCTTAGTGTGAGTGTATTTCTAGTGTTTTCTCTGTGTGCTCATTTTTTTTTTTTCTTATGAGGACACTAATTATATTGGATTAGGCGCCACTCAAAAGACCTCATTTTAAATTAATCACCACTGTAGAGACTTCATCTCCAAATACAGTCACAGTCTGATATATGGGGTGTGGGGAGTGAGAACTTGAACACAAACATTTTGTGGGGGAGACACAATTCAATCCAAAACAATGGGATTTTGAAAACAAAGAGATATGCTCAATCAAAAGACTTTAGCACGGTACCTGAATCAATGTAAATCTTAGCTCTTTTGTTATTTTTTTTTATTTTACAGAACTTGTTTTTGTTAAATAATGCAAATAGCTGTTTTAATCTAGGAGAGGGGATAAGATGAAATATTGCAGCTATGATTGAACCTCTTAACGGAGAGCTGGTGAGGAAATCTACCAGGAACCCAGTTCAGTCATCTATTGGCTGGACTATAACATACTGTTTCTGGGATCCGACTTCAAAGTCTCAGAAACACAGCCTGGTTTTCCACCTTGCTGACACAAAAGACACATGTGTTCTGCAAGCACAAAGTGCTTACGGCAGAGAGAGATGCCCTTCAGAAGCAGGTGCTGTGAAACACAGCTCACGCTGCACTGAGGTTGCAGCTCCCAGCTTCACGAACTTTTCCCAGGTCTGACAGGCTCTCAGGACTTGAGTCCCCAGGCTAGAAGCTAGACTGCTCAGGTATTTACAAAGACTTACATAAGAGATAATACCCTATGTGTTAGATTCTAGTTAACACTTAAGAATTTTACTTCAAAAAACAAAGATAGGAGTAATCATACCACACAGTGTTCGGTAGTAGTTTGACAATATGCTGGACACTATCTGCAGTGACTTATCCTTTTGGGTTTCTGGACCAAATTCTAATGAGGGTATAGAGAGGCTTCCCCACATCCATAAGCAATTCTTGGACATCATTGGCGTGTCTGAGAATTCAACTCAATTCTGACACTGTCTACTCAGAGATACCATCAGATTCCACAGGTTAAGGGCTCAGTCTCTGGAGCTCCAGTTCAGACACCAGTCACAAGCCTAGGACGTTACCTGTGCTTCCCCCAGCAGGCGACAGAGTGGAGGCTCCCATGACCCTCAGATTTCAGGTGACGGTCGCAAAGCTAGCTCATTACTTGTGCTTCTGACTTTCTATAAATCAAAGGTTCCCCAGGACTCCCTCCTCAGATTAATTTGCTAGACTAGTGCACAGAACTCAGGAAACCTGTTTACTCACTAGGTCACTGATTTACTACAACTATAAACCAACAGCCAGAGGAAGAGAAACGGGATGAGGTACAGGGAAAGCTGGGGCGCTTCCATGCCCTCTCCAGGCGCCATTCTCTCCAAATCTCCATGTGTTTACCACATGGAAGCTCTCCAAAGTCCCCTTCTCTTCATTTTTATGAAAGATTCATTATATAGACATGGTTGATTAAATCATTGGCCACTGAACACAACCTCCAGTCCTCTCTACTCCCTGGACATCTGCATCTGGGGCTGGGAGTGGACGTTAGAACCTCTAATCACAAGGTTGGTTCCCCTGGCAAACAGTCCCTTCCTCAAAAGTCACCTCATTAACATAATAAGGGGCATCATTAAAACTCTCAACACTTAAGAAATTCCACTTTGGGGATCTGTGAACCAGGAACTGCAAATCAACAACAAATATATACTAATTTCATTATTTCTTTCATTTACTATATTCATTTTAGGATACTGAAATCACATCTCAGTCTGTGACTATTTCATGCCACACCATCCCCAGAGTTCTAATGCCGTGTACCTCCACCTTGTCCCCTCCTTCCTTCCCTTCCCCTTCCCATCTCCCTGGCAAACACATCCTGCATCCTGTGAATTTTGTTTTCTTTCTTTATATTCTACATATGAGTGAAACCATCCAATACTTCTCTTTTTAGCTTTCTAACTTACTTTGCTTAACATGATGCCTCCAGTTCCACTCAGATTGTTGCAAAGAGCACAATTTCATCTTTTTTGATAGCTGCACAGAACTCCATTGAATATATATTAACATATATATATATTTTTAAATTCACAATATCACACTTATGTACACTTAATTTATCATCCAATCAATACATACCTATTGAATGCTTGCTGTGGGTCAGACTCTTCTGGTTCCTGGAGATATTGCCCTAAATAGGACACACAAAATTCATTCCATGAGTGAGTTTACATATTAGTGGTAAGTGAAAGATAAATGTATATTTACATGTCTATAAATAAAAATTAAATATATTGAATAAAAGTACATTTATTATATATAATATACACCATTTTTAATATGCAGTAAAATAAATTGATAACTGTTTGGAGACTCTATCATTACACCAGGATATTTGCCCAGATGTCTGTAAAATAATTGCCTAACTAATATGTATTATCTTGTTTGATTCCCATGGTGCTACCACAGAATCATACCAGACATAAAAACCTTAAGAAATTCCAAACTTTGGGGATCTGCTCATTGTACAAGTGCTGACTGGTTGTTTAGGAATACAGGAGGAGTTACCTGAAGTCTGGTGGCTAAGAGCATAGTAGTTTAATGCAGACTCCTCTGTGAATTCCAGGAGCACAGAAAAACGTAAAACTAATTTACCTTATCGGATTGTAAAGATGCGTAATAAATTACTCTTTCTTTTTTTGCAAAAATAAGAACCTATTTCATTTTTCCCCTTTTAGTCTTTGATTTCTCTGATTCTATAATTAGATTTCTCAAATTATGTGATTTGAGAAATGATTATGGTATAATTAAACTGTGGCTAATCATGATTGCCATGTGCACATAGCATGCAGCCAGTTAAAGAGTAAAGAGTGTAGGCACTACTGAAATGTGTAAAAATGGTATTTTGCTAAATAATATACTTAGAACTAACAAATACATAGCAATTCTTATGCTATATTGCCTTTATAATCTTCGTAAATTCCAGTGCTCTTATCTTCTTTCGGCTCTAGATTTCACAAATTCTAGGCAAACAGAAAAAGCCAGCCTGGAAAACACACATATAGTTCAGTTAAAATTGGTATACGAAGAAAAAATAGAATCATTTCAAATTGGTTATTCACATTGCTGGTGTGTCAACAATTGTACTGAGTGGGAAAAAATGCTAAAGAGAAATTTAAATTAGATTTAACTCTTTGTTTTTACTTGAGACAATTAAATTACTTAGACTCTGCTTTATTCACCAAGTAAGCCTTAACTAAATGTCGACTAATATGAATTATCGAAAGCATTAAAGGAATAGCACACCACCAATGATTAGATTTGATTGAGAATGAAGTCAATAAGTGAACATTAGTATAACACTGCTCTTTCCATGCAATCTGAGTGAGACAAAAAGAGGTTGGGTTAATTGGCTGAGCTCAGTTAACTCCTGTGAGAAATCCTAGGACATAAGAAAATAATAATCCTATGAGCCGTTGTAGAAGAGTGTTATTTTCGAACTAAATGCTTATAGTTAATAACCAATTAACTAACAGAATTTTAGTTCTTCAGACATTCCCTCTGGATCAAGGGGAGGAAAGAAAAGGAGAAAGACTGACTTCATTTCTTTGTAATATTTATTCAGTGCTCTAGTCAGGAATGTGTTCATTTCTACATAGGGTCGTAGTGTACTTGAGTCGTCTCTATGTGACGCCAAACATCTGAACGAAACCTGAAAATTGCATCCAACTATCCTTTATTTTCTATAATAACTTGCAGAAGAACACATCATTTGACAATAATTGAGAACTACTGGAACTTGTGGGTGTTACCCAGTCTGGTTCATTTTCCTCTGTGGGGGTCGCGGCTGGGCACAAAGTTTCAACTTGCCTTATCACTGGCCTTATTTTGCATGCCTACCATCTTGATTACTGAAACCAAAAACATTTATGCCTTTTGGTTCAGGTCAAACTTCCTTCTGACTCAAATAATCTGCATTTCCTCTTCTGTCTTGCTTTAAAATCTCTATGGGAGAAATTTTTGTTTTTGCTCTTTTAATCAATTGACTTCTGTGATAAGCCAGGAACTATGATAATCACTTTAAAGCAATAGCTTATTTAATCTTCACACTAGACAGTGGAACTATTTGCAAGAGAGAAAAACTGAACATTAGAGAGATGTAATGTTTTCAGGGTAATATAGCCAAAGAGAAACTGAGAAAGAAATCAAATGTACTTCTGTCCAAAGCCCAGAGCCTCACTGCATAGCATGCTTTTACATGCCAAACCTCAAGTCAATCAACAAACTAATTAGCCAGTATTTACGGAACTCCAGGTTCTGGTTTAAGTAGAATATATTAAAAAACTGGCCCTTGGCTTTATTCAATTCAGCCTAATTCCATTCTTATTCAGATACTCACCCACAGTTAATAAAAAACCATTTAAGAAGCTTTCAAGCCATGAAGCCTATAGCACTGTTTGCTAATAGAGTTGCAAAAATGAAAAGCAGTTGTTTTAACTGCATTTACTAGGTTATTCCAATCTTTACCTTTCTTTGTCATGCACATTTTTGGATTAGAACACAGGTATTAGGAATTTCATTCACTTTATATTATCCTCAAAGGTCAACCGTAAAGTTTTGTTCCATTTGTTTTCAGGAAGCTTGTTAGCATTCTAGTTCTGTGAACATTTTAACTCAGATAAAAGCCAAAAATTCCTGCCAGAGCTAAGGAAACAATCATATCAAGGGGGCTTAAGGAGAGATGAAAGTAAATGAATTCATCTTTCCTAAACTGGATTTCATCTCATAGTCTTCAAATAGTATAAAATCTTAAAGCTGAAAAAGAAATTTGACATAATCTAATCTAAATACCTCATCTTCCAGCTAGGAAAAAAAAATCTGAGTTCATAGATAGGGTACTATAGTACCATTATTGCTCTTATTTCACATAGATTATGAGGCTCCTAAGTGACAGACTCAAATATATAGATGTATATCCTTTCACTATTGCACATTCAAACATGTTTGGAAGTGTTTTACGTCATAAAATCTTAAATCAAAAAGAAAAAGTATTTTAATAAAAAGGAGTCAATCAAAAAAGAGAAATAACTCTAGAAAATAACTTTTTCTCTCTTCCCATCCATGTTCACTTTGCAGAGAGTAGAGCATCTAAGCTGATCATGATTGCTGTTAAGTGAGATGATCCAAATCTTCATTCTTTCAGAGTCTCACCCTATACCAGACCCAGGTCTACTGCTTGCAGGTCAGAAGGCCAATACTTGAGAGGACAAACACTTGAAAGGAAAGTAGCTTTATGATCAAGAGAATAATCAAGGAAGTCAGAGACCTGTTCAGTCTCAGCTCTATTCCCCCAACTGAACGGGATACAGAGATTATCTAGAAAAAGGAATTGTGCAGGTGGCCACATGGGTGGGGGAGGCAAGGTATTTGGGGGAATCCACAGTCCTTGGTGATCGAATGCTGACTGGAGTGTCCAGAGACTGCAATTATTTTTTGTTCTTTCTCCTATTTCAAGAATACTTGAGAAAATTCTCTATGAATATTACTCAATATTCTTCCCCCCTCTTGATGGTCAGTGACTTAAGAACGTCTCACCTTCAGAAAGCATGACAGGGAGATTTCTAGGCTTTCCCCTCCCAAAAGGACTCTCAGGCCATAGGTTTGTGATAAGTCAGTTAGGTATCGGTGATGCCAGTGATGAGAGATTATACAGGAGGTGGGCAGAAAGTGACCAAGAGCAAGGAGGTAAGTGTAGAAAAGTAACAGATGTTCAGTCTAACTGCTCTAACCACAAGCTTGCCTGAGATATGGCAGGTCAGTTGGTGAGGGTGATAACAGCAGATCAAGATGTGCAGATCCACAGAATGTCAGTTAGCTACTCGGAAACGTAAAATCTAGACGAAAAAAAATTGAAAGTCTTCTTTAATGATCCCCTAGCAACCATGACATAAGCAAGACATTTAAATAAGTGGAGAAATCCATTCCCTGGTATATAAGAACCACCCCACCCCCGCCCCCCGACCGTGCTTAGTGAAGGTCAGCTTTAGCGCCCACGAAGAAATACACTCTGATTTTTTCCTTCTCCTAATAAATGTGCCATGTGCTGTCTTTGAGCAACTCCAATCTGGATTGACTACACATCACAGGGCACGTAGGTACCCTAAGCCCACTGACAACACCATGGATAGATAAGTTTTTCCAACGAGTGCTACAGACTCCCATAGATCAGAGGCCAGAGGGCCTACATTGTTCCTTTGACGATTACACAGTATAGGCATATGGTCAGCGGGAGGGTGGAACAGTTTAAGCTAAAGGCAACCTTTAGCATGAAAGCATCTCTCTTTTGCTAGGTGTCTACTTCCCGTCGTAAAGTTCAAAGAACACAATTTTAAATAATTCGTGCTTCTATACAATTTTAGGGGAGATGGGAAATGAGCTGATCCTAACAGGCATTAACAATCACCACAATGGGGAGATGAATGGCTTTAAAAGTCAGAGGTCTTAACAAAAGATATTTTAGTTAAAAGTATGAGGACAAAAAGGGAGGACTCTTCTGTTTCTCACATGTCTCTTGCCTCAGTCCCTTAGAAATCATGTCTTTGATAGCTTTTCCTGATCTGCTGTTAAGACCTACCACTCTTCATGGAACAGACCTTGATAATCCTTAGTTCCACACATCCAAGATTTCCCCCCTAGTTTAGCATCAACTTATTTTCCTTCTTGAACCGGGTTCTTCATTGCAGCCAATTCTCTGACTATTGACTCAGTAGTATAAGGAATCCAAAATATATACATGGCTTTCTCAACTTCTGGTATTTTTTGTATTCCGTGACAAAAAGAGAGTGTTTCCAAATTTCCTTCGGGTCTGTTGCTTCTGGATGATGGGTACACAGACAGGGAAATTACCAAGGCTTGACTTTATAGGCACTCTTCTTTTTGTTTCAAAGGGCGCTCCTCTGTAGAAATAATGTGGTATGAGGTCAGGGTGGTGGATAAAGTAACGATAAGTCCAAAGATAGTGTGTTGGGATAAACATTATGAGCAAAATTCCTGTGAAGGAAAATTCATGTCCATTGTATTTATTCAGGTGGGAAAAGCCAAGATGCAAGAGGCCTTATGTGAGCAATCTGTCACCAGGTTAATGGTGACAGGTTGGTGTTGGTCTCTGTTATTAGTGGTTGTGGCCTCAGCACTAGCAGAAGCCAGAGGGGTCTTGATGAGGGAAATCCTACACAGTCTCCATCCCTGGAACTGGTAACTTTAGCCCAACTTCGATCAAGTATTAATTTTCTGGAAAAACAGTATGACAGCTTGAGAGTTGGGTCACCTTAAACATCTGATTATTTAGATTCTTCCACAAAGGGGATGATCTTTGGTAAGCAAGCATGCAAACTGTGCCCATTCCAAGAGGTCTGCTCACAACTATTCCTCAGACTTCTTTCTCCCAAGCCCAACCATCTCATCAAATTGTTATCTGCTGTCCATATATCATTATAGGGTATATTTCTGAAAAATTCTTTCACCATAAAAAGTGCTCAGTTAAATACATTGTTACATAGTCTACTTGCTGGAAATGTTTCTTTTCCATATTGTATTTTAGTGCCATCCTGAGAAGGGTTTTCATAATTATAGCCATCTGTTATTAGTCAATATTAGCACATAAACGTAACATACTTAGTAATGAGACTCCAGTTTTTTCTTCCTTAGTAATGGGTGGTCAAAAGAAATTCTTTCCATATGAGGCAATGAGTCTGTGTTGATGGAGAAGAGCCTAGTCAAGAATGCTGACTAGTTTATTAATAACTCTTTGATCCAGCACAGAGTTGTTGGGAAAATATCCCCTATACATAAATAGTTGGGTGTACAAAATAAAACTTGGGAAATTCAGAATCAAGAGCTCATGTTGAAACTTTGGAACATAACTGAGCTTTTCCTCATACATGCTATTCTATTTTATAAAAAACCAGAGCTTCTTGGCATGTTTAAATTTATGACCAGTGAATACCCAGTTAGTGATTGGAGGTTTAGGTTTCAGAAGCAGTTGCAAGCATTATCCAGTGCTTAAGCATTCAGTTTCTACCAATGTCAATGTTCAGAGGATGCTATTTCTCATGAGAATAATGGTGGTGTGATATATTCCTCAAAACTCTGGATATCCATTTGTCATTCTCCCATCAGAAGCTAAAAGAAGCTCATTAGACCATCCTGATCAGTGACAGACACTTCGGTGCCATGAGTCAAATCATCATCTTAAATAGAAAAACAGCTTGAACCCAACCTGGTCAAATTGCAGGCCTTTTGCTTCCTCTGAATTTAACTCCAAACAACTAGTCTTGCAGATAATTTTGTAAATGAGCTGAACAAACACGTTCAAATATGGTATTTATTGATCTAGAAATGTTGTACCTCTTTTTTATTTAAAGGAATGAAAGATGCAGCTACTCGTCTTTTAGGTTGGAAGCTTTGTTCTAAATCCTCAGTGAGCTCGCAGGTCCCTGAATATTTATTGTATTTTTGTCTCTTACCCTCTGGTACGCAAATGTTCTCACATCATTCCTACTCGGAAAATCTAATTGGCATTTTATCCTCCATTATAGACCATTATGATGCCACGTGATCAAGGTGATTAAGATTTCTACATGCCAGATTTTGACATGAAAACTAAAAGATTTTTAAACCTGAGTATAACAGTGAAGTAAACTGCTTCCCCTGTCAGATTTAAGAAATCTGTAGTCTTCACTAATTGGTATAAAGTAAAAAAGCATTTACCAGATCAATAACTGTAAAATCAGATGCCAGAGTCCCTGCTGATTTGCTCTAACAAAGAAACAATATTTGGAACCGGGAGTTAATGTTACAGTACTACCTGATTAAATGCATATGAATTCAATCTAATTCTTCAATAAATATCATCTTCATAGGTCAAAAGATACATTAAAAGGAAATACTGTGGGCATCACTACATCATATTTCACATCTTCGATATCACCCATTATCTCTACAATTACTCCAGGAATGCAATATTGCGTTTGTGTTACTATTTGATGATTGCATCTGTGCATGTGTTTGTTGGGGCTTGGGGGGCAGTTTAAAGTCTTCCACTTTATGCTTTCCTCCATAATAGGCATCATCCCACAGGTCAGACTGTGAAAGTAGGGAGCAGAGCAGCTATCAAGTCTATCTCCCTACTCTATGTCCAGGATCAGAGAGATGATCATTGTGTGGATTCTTCAACCCACCTGGTTTTCTGAGAAATGGACTTATGAAAAATATTTATATTTTTATCAACCTTCATAGGACTCTTCCTAATGAACCACAGTGGAGTTTTAATTCTCAAGGATTAGTAGTCCCAGAATTTATATCTAATCATTCTTAAAATATTTAAGTATTTCCCCTTCCTTTTGATACAGCTATAGGTCTCAGTGAGGAAGACTAGGTAAAAGATGTGGGATGTTGAATCCTCCTTCAAGAAGACTTAGCCTTCCTTTTAGTCAAGAGATTCTGAATCTGTGAACTTGTTTAGGTCTGGGAATTGAGTAGACGATTCTGTGGTAAATGAAATTATTTTCAAAAATCCCACTTCCACAAAGGGAGAGAATACTTAAGTTAGCTTGAATAGAAAAATTCTTGTCTATAGCAAGTGTATGGGAAACCAAATGATCAAAATGTTGGTGGTGATATAGTTAGAAAAGCCTGATTTTTAAAATATCTGAAGTTATCTAGGGGTCCTATTATTCAACATAAACACTACAAGAACAACTTTCACAAAGTCATATATATATATAGATATATATATATCTATATATATATATCACACACATATATATGTGTGCACATTTTTTAATCTACCCTAGACTATTTTCATAGACCCTTATATGGGTATTGATGAATAATTTCTTTATATTCTTTCACATCTGACTAATCATCTTTTTAATAACACTCTTTTCAAACAAATTACACATGCACTTAATTAATTTTCTGCTTTTGACAAAACACTTTATAGTTTAAATTTAGACTACTCCAACAATTCAACCTGTTAATAACATTCTGTTAATTTGCTCTCAATAAACAACTCACATGATAATTTTGAGTTTAAAAAATTCATTTATTTCTAAATTAGGTGAAATGTAGAGTGAGATACTTCACTGTAGTTTTTAATAACAATCAACAGATGTCACTAAACAAATGGATATCTAAGACTGATATACAATACATTTGTGGGAATTAAGGATAAAACTTTATTTCTTCCTACAGAGTAGATGAAGCCAGTCTCAGCACTTACTAGTCTCAGGATAATTTTTCTCTTTCTTGAAGCTCATAGAACAAAGTTTTTCAGACTTAAAAATGAATGAAGGTGGAATGAAATCCACATCTTCACAACCCATCTATAATAATGGTGATACGCACTTTGTCCAAACCTATTAAAATGAATAACGGTGCCCTGATATACTATTCAAGTCATTTTACTATGGGAAATCATTCATCAAAAATGCATATAAATCTGGAATTCAATTAATCATCTCACACAATGGGTTAGTCTCTTGCAATTTTTATTCTAATACATTTTTTCTTTGAGTAAAATGTAGCTGTCACTGGAAAACATCAAACCAGCACTTCTTAACAAATACATATGGATTTGTAATTAAAACTAATAAAATCTACAATGAAATATTAAAAGGTAGAGAGCCAAAATCTAATTAAAATTATTATGGGAAACAATACTGGGTTACTTTTGGGCAGAATATAACAATTTGGTTTTTAACAAAAAGCATTATTTGGGGTTTTAATAATGAAATTTAACATGGGGTTTAATGGTGCATTCAGTGACTAACTGATGGCAAGAAACTATAAGAGCTATTAAAAAATCCAGTGGTGAGCTAATATACTTTATTAAAATAGTTATGCTACATGCTGACTTTAAAAGTAACTTACGGATCTAAAAAAGATATTGTGACTGGAAAATACTCTGATACTGGAACTATGTAATGCTAGATAACTGGAATAAAAATAATTGATTATCAAGGTTTTTAATTATTATTTTTTTTATTTTGCAAATGGTCAAATGTTGCTGCCAAGTACATAAATGATTAAAAATATTCCTGGATTTGAGAAACCTGGTAGTGACTGATTTATTTTTTCTATTCTTTTCTATTTGGTACAACCCCGATGCCAGTTGGACTCATTGAGCTATCCAATTAATATATACACAAAAAGTACTTTGACTTCAAGCACAGTTTATAAGAAATACCGCAGTTACTAAATGCTTTAGTACTCCTCTTGGTTCCCCTAGAACAACGTGATTAAAATCTCTCTTTTAACACTATTTATACAACCCAAATGAAATTTATGGATCTTTATCTCCCAAGGCTTTCTTCACCAATATCTACACTCTGATGAACTTGTGGCGATCTGAACTAACTGGGTCATAGTATTTATCCCCGCCCAGGAGCAGAGTCATAGTACACAGAACTTTGTAGAGTCCATGACTTGTAATTCCTCCAGTTTCATCTCCTTTCAGAGAGATACATTCTGAGCAAGCTGTTGTTACCGTTTGTTGTACCTCTTCCAATGAGTCCTGAGAAATCATCCTCAGTTCAAAGTATCCAAGTTCACCAGTAAGCGTTACATTTATCATTTATCCATGTCTACTTTCTGTCTCTTCTCTCATGTTTTGAAATACTTTGCAATCTTGAAATACAGTGTATTACTTTCCTATTGTTACTGTAACAAATGATCACACATATGACAGTTTAAAGAGACAAATATACTATAATTTAAGAGATCAGAAGTTCTAAAACCAAGGTGTCAGCAGGCTTCATTGTGTCTGTAGAATCACCTGTGCTGCCTTTTCTAGCTTCTAGAGGTTGTTTGCATTGCTTGACTCATGTTCCCTTCTCCTTTTTCAAAGCCAGTACTGTAACTCTTATAATCTGTGTTTGCTCCTATCTTTTCCTCTCCTCTGTTTCTATTGTCACATCTCGTGTCTTTCCTGTCATCATATCACCTTTTTGGTTTTCTCTCCCCTCCCGTCCCCTCCCCTTCTCTTCCCCCTCCCTCTCCCCCTCCCTCTCTCCCTCTCCCCCTCCCTCTCTCCCTCGCCCTCTCCCAACCTGAATAATCCAGGATCATCTCCCCATATGAATATCATTAACTCAATCACATCGACGAAGTCCCTTCCACTATGTAAGGTAGCACGTTCTAGAGGGATTCATAGCACTTTGAGAAAAGGGTCAGGTAAACAGGTAGCTGTGGCATTGTTAGGAACTGTGAGGCCAGGAGGACAAGGTCTACACAGATTTAAGAAACCAGGCAGGGAAGCTGCCAGGAGAACATGCTATTAAGTTCGAAACCTGAAGATAAGTTGAAGAGGTACTTCAGGAGAGTGTTCTGTCAGAGGGAACAGGATGTACAGAGGAAGAGCCAAGGGAGAACAAAGGACATGTGTGGACACATGGATGGTTCTGGAATGCAGTTAGTGGAGGAGGAAGTGAAGAGAGAGAGGACTACAGAATGGTTAAGGAGCCAGCAATGGGGAGCCATTAAATAGGTTCACACGGGACATTGTATAATTAGATTTTCATTTTACAAAGATATTCTGGTTAGAGCATAGAAAACATATTGTAGAAATAAAACTACTGGAGCCAGAAAGCAAGTTTAAAAGCTTTACCAGACTAATATACTCTTTGTAACTGTCTAGAAATCATTTTTTAACATTATCTAGTTTTATCTTGAAATACTCTTGCACTCAACTTTTAGGTGACTTTGTTTCTTTCTATAAAATATTCACCTCCCTCTACTCAGATCCCTGATGCAATTCCCACTCGGCTTGGAATACTTTTCTCCCTCTCTTAACCTGGGAAACTTAATGATCCTCATGGCTTATGGTTTATTCTTGGAAATCGCTTTGAAATAAGTTTGACTGGAACTTCCAAAGGCAGGTCTTCTACTCTGTACTCACATAATGTCTGATACCTCATCTTTGTAATATTTATTATACTTATAATTACTTTTTATTATCATCCAGACTGATAGACTAAATCCCATGAGGACAAGGTGAGCTAATTCTTGCTGATGGTTTTTTCTCTAGCGCTTCAACAAGTGTTTTCTATTCCAATGCATTCAACAAGTATTTGTTGAATAAATTAACCAAAGAAAAAAATTTTAAATCAGCAAATAAAAGGAACAAATTGGACACCAAATCTTCAGTAAAAATTATGGAAATTGGAACTAATCATAAATATTTGACATCTATCAATTAAATTACTGTTCTACCCATAATTAAAATGTTCACTAGAGTTTAGTGTACAAACATAACAAGTACATATTATGAATGTGTCTCTGAATAAGATTCTCACAAATCCCATAAACTCATATATAACCAGCATTCAGATATTTTCAGGATTTCAGCAGGGTCCCTCCCACTCCTACTTAGTTATTACCACAGTAAGTATCTGCCTATCTTCTAACAACATATGTTAGCTTTGCCTATTACTTATTTTTCTTGCTTTTTTCCAATAGAAATAATTATTCAATAGGAATTTTAGCATTCTTGACCGCCCTTTTCACACACCATTAATTTAAACTTAAAAGTATATTGTATTTACATGACATTTTAAACACTTTTATTAAAAAACTGATGTAAAGTGTATAATTCAATGCTTTTAATAAGTTTAAAGATTTCATAACCATTATCACATTCTACTTTTAGAAAACATCCATATTCATCCTTCCAAGAAGAAACCCAATACCTATTTATAGTTGTTCCTTCCTTCTATTCTGCCAAATCCCACCCTACAGTCCTAGACAATTACTTACACACTTTTTGTCTCTATAATAGAGACAGATAATTGACTATTATCAACATTCGTATAGGAATCACGTAATATATGGTCTTTTGTAACTGACTGCTTCTGCATTCCTTTCTATTGCCAAATATTCTACTATATAGAAATGGCACATTTATTCATTCATTATTTGATGAACATCTGGGCTGTTATCATCTTTTTGCTATTATGAATAATGATACTATAAATATTCTTGTACAAGATTTTGCATGGATATATGTTTTCAGTTCTCTTGGGTATATAACCAGAGACAGAAGAGAATTGTTAAGTCTGATGATAACTTTGTTTAACTGAAGAAATATACATTAGTTTCCCCTATACCTCTCTCTCCATAAATGAACACCCTTCCCTGTTATCCACATCTCCACCAGAGTGGTACATTTGTTATAACCGATGAACAGATTTTGATCCACTATGATCACCCCAGCCCATTGTTCACTCTCAGTGCAGTCTTCCTTAATTTTTTAAGCATAATTTCCTTTAGTTCTTTAGCTATATTTACTATAGCTGCTTCGAACTTATTCTCTCCTAAGTTCACCATCCAGGCTTCCTAAATCAGTTTTGTTTTCTTTTTAAAGGAAAGGTGCAGGCAGGAATGAAGCGAGTAAGCAGGCAGGCAGGAAGAGAGAAAAGGAAGAAACATGTATTTATTTCATTTAGTTGTTCATCTTGGTAGTTCACCCAGTTTCCGGCCCTTGAACCTGGGTCCTTGGGATGTATGTGGACTATGTTTGGTGGCCTTAACAGCTAGGTCAGTTTCTTATTTCCTCATTTTTTTTGCTGTGTATTTGTCACATTTATGTAGTATTTTTCATAAACTATTTTGTTTTTTGAAAACAGGATATTTTATAGTAACTTTAGATATAGGTCCTCTTTCTCCACCAGAGTTTGTGGTTTTCTTGGTTATTTGCTCGCATGTTTAGTGATTTGTCTGAACACATTCTAGGGAGTGTATTTTCCTTTACAGTGTGCATGCTTTGGTTATTTATTTCTTGTTTGCTTTTAGTCTAGGTATTTAGCCATTATACCTGTATTCGTTTAAGCCACGTGTAAGTCAAGATCTCTTAGTTAAATTTTTACTCTTTACCATTTGAGGTCTATGTGGCTTGGTGTTCAGAGTTCATGACGTTTGCATTGTTTTCCCCCACGTTCAACCAGTGGTTAGTGACCTGGAGGTTTCTCTCTGTTCTGGGTAAACCTCTGACATAGACACAGTCTTCACAGGAATGAGTGTGATTTCATTTCTAAGCCTGGTTTTCTAGAAGCCACTCCTGGACCAGAGTTTCTTATACAGTTTCTGTTTGGTTAGAGGTTTGAGCCCAACCTAGCAGTGAGCCTTCCACTCTTGCTGCTGGGTCTGAGTGTGGCTTTCAGTCTTGGCCACAGGCTGCTCTGAGAGTACAGCCTCCAGTCTTCCAGCATAGCCCCCTGACCCTGACTCTGATGGTGATTTCACGGGGGCTCTTCTCCATGGTCCCCTGTTAAACTTCAGGTGCTCTGCTGTTTTATTTTTGTCATGGAGTCAACATCCTCTTAATTACTTTTTGCCAAGATTGTACTTTTTTTTGTTTTATTGATAAATGATATATATATATATATATAACTGTACAAGTTTAAGGCATACAGCATGATGCTTTGTATATGCATATGCATATGTGTATGTGTATATGTAAATGTAAATGTATGTAGTGAAATAATTACCAGACTAGGCTCAGTTAACACCTAACTAAGTAAAAAGAAAAGAAAAAAGGGAAAAACTGAAACTCCTTGTGATGAGAACTCAAGATTCACTCTTAACTTTCCTATAAATCATGTAGGCAAGGGGCAAAAGTTGCAAATCCAGTTACAGGATAAATAAGTACTAGTGATAACATGTACAGTGAGATGACATGTTGTTTTGTTTTGTTTTTTAACATTTTAGTCATGGACTTCTCAACCCTCAAGTCAAGTCAGTCCTTTCAAGTAGAGTGAGGTGCTCTTTTTCCTTATGGTGCAAATTTTCCCTGGACAGAAACCACCTGTGTCCTACCTCAGTGCTGAGGGCAGGGACTTGCTTTCCTAGAATGACATGCCCTCTTCTACAGAACAATTTGGATGGTGGAAAACCCTGGACTTCTCTGCTTACCCTTCCTGTCATGATGTCTTCACCCTGTAAGCAGCTTGAGACAGGTAATAAGGGCCCCATTATGATTAGCATGCTGAGCTTCTCTGGCTTACAGGTGAGATGTCTCTCAGCTGCCTGAAAGAGAGCAGCAGGGGCAGAGTTCATAAAATACTCGCTCAAATGAACTGTAAAGGGATGGCTTCAGTGCCATAGACCATGATTGTGCTGAGACTGAGTAGCTTTTCTTGGATGTTTTTCCCATTTGCTGTGTAGATGCCCTTAGCACATTTCCCAGAGACCTTACATGACTGTTTTAAAAATAAGTTTCACCAATTAAGTTGTTGCTTTGTTAGAATAGGCTATTTCACCATTCTGGAATTTCTGCTCTAGCGCTGCCCTGCCTGGAATTTGTGTTTACTCGCTGCTGTTTATTCAATATTGTATAGCAACTACTTCTTCCACTGGGTGTACATACATATACCAAAATATATTTAACCATTTTGTGTTACTAGACATTTAGGTAGGTCCAATTTGAAATGTAGTAAATTGCCTTGCTATTACACTATTTCAATATAATCATGTCTTTTGGTGAAAATACATACACATTTCTTTTGTATATATACATAAGCATACTGGTCTTGTTTTATAAATGTTTAACATTATTGTAGACTGCTAGAGAGTTTTCCAAAGTTAAACCAACTTACACTCCCACTGAAACTTTGTGAAAATTATGGCTACTCCACATCTTCACAGTGGTTTTTTTCTATTTAATTTTAAACACCCTTGTATGTGTATGTGACATAAAGTAATTCGTTGTTACTTTAATTTACATTGCTCTGATGAGGAACAAATTAGACAACATTTTCATGTTTTTATTGATCATTTGGGTTGTTCTTTTTGTGACTTATCTGTTTGAGAATTTTTTCCATTTTTATATTGGATAATCTGTCTAATTAACTGATTTTTACATGTTCCTTATAGATTGATTGCCTTATTTTTTAAAGAAATAAGAATACATGAATGATAAACTTGATGAATATATTTTGAGATCACATTAAGATAAATTTAAAACTAAGATTCTTCTAAAGTAGATAGAGTTAAAAATAAGTGAGTTAATTTAGAAACTGAAAAATATTATGAATTTATCATCTTGGAATCTAGGGTCTTGGATATTACTAAATTGAATGTATCATTACTCTAAAAATCCTGTTAACACGAAGCATTAATTTTCAATGAGTTCTAGACACTATGCTAAGTGCTTTGCATTCATCATATTTAAGAGTTCCAATCTTGTAGGGAAGATTTTAAGTCAATTTTAAAGCAGAAAATTGAGGCAAATTTGCCCAAAATTACACACTGGGACTAATGACTATTGACTCCAGAATCTGAGTGATTAATACCATACTATGGGAAAAACCAACCTGTCTTTCAAGAACACATAAGAATTGATGAACAGAAAAGGTTCCAGAAGTAGAAAATAGGTCCTAAAATCAAATGTTAAAAAAATTATTTACCTTGAAGAAGAAAAGTTTTATCTAACTTAATGCTTTTAAGTATAAAAAGTTTTAGAGGAGAAAATATTCCTGGAAACTATCATAAGATATAGAAATGGATGTATATTGAAGCATATAATATTTCAATTAATAATAATATTATAATAATTTCCTGGTAATGCATTGCTGCAATTCAAAAAATATTGAGCAGAGCATTCAAAGTCCAACCTCACTAACTTATTACTCAATATTTTCTTTAGCCTGATATAAAAGTTCAACAAATCATTGTGTCCTATAGCCACTCTTATGTCTCTGATGTTTTGTTATAGACACAGAATTCTTAGCTCCTTCTTCATTTGACAGGTCTTATTTCTAAAAAAACCTTCCCTAAATTTTATGTCCTCTGTGAAGTCCTCACAAGTTTTTTTCTCTGTATATAGGAAGAAGTCTTGTTTCTCTTTAAATAATCACGGGAAACTTCTTACTCCAAATTTCTTAACCAAAGGATGCTTAATTGGAGGTCATCAGAATAGCCAAGCAGAGTCCAGGGATGAGCAGGCTCACTTGAAGATCAGCTCACCCCCATTTGAACTCCCCCACCATTTTCTCTGATCCCTTGATCATCCTTTGATAATCCAGTTTATACTCAAGGGAATATGGAATTTAATGAAATATTTGAAGGAAATGAGTTATATTTCACATGTTCCCAGCAGACTTCAAGTTGAGAATTTCAGACACATGTCCAGATGAGTATCTGCTACATTACAAGACAACAGAACCTATAATAAATTGTGAATGAATGTTTCAAAGGTAAATTCTGTATTCTTCAGTGGAGAAAGTGAATGATATTTAGTTATACTTTTCAAGGTTAAATTCAAACACTAAAAATGTATTCTTAATTTCTGAAATTATATTTTGGGTGCAGGCAGGAATGGAAGGCAGGCAGGCAGGAAGAAAGAGGAGGACGCATTCTGTTCATCTGGGTTGCTTGCCCAACCCCGCCCCCCACCCTCACTCAGGGTCACAAACCTGGGTCCTTTGAATGTATGTGGACTGTGTCTGATGCATTAACTGTTAAACCACCTGGGCATTGCTTTTTTTAAACACACTACTTTAAGTAAATATGCAAAGACACCTGGACAGCTCAGCATCTTGAAGACAGACAGTCTTTGGTTCTATAAACCTTTTCACGAAGCAGCTTTGTTAGCTGGATAGCTCCTTGACATGTCAAATGTCCATTTCTGAGATAGCAATGATTGGTTTCATGTACGTATTCCATCATGCATTTTGTACACAGTCCTTTCTCCACAGAGATGCCAAGAACAAGTAATCTCACTGCACTGAAGTCTACTGAACTGCTTGGCTTACAATGCCTGAGTTTCACAGTGATGCTAGCAGAGGCAGTACAGAAAATAGACAATATTACTTCTCTTTCTAGCAATTTTGGATATATTTTTGATACACAATTGATGTTAGAAGTAGAAACTATGCAATCATTTGGAAAAAATGAAGTCATTTCAATAAAATGAAAAGTGTTCTGATACTCTTAGGCATGACTGATATATAAAACATCCTGAGATGTTATGCTTTATTCCTCTTGTTCTCTCTACATACACATATATCCACACATCTTTATAGAAATGGGCAATAAACTCTTATGGAAAGGATGAATCACTGGGAAGATGAATGCCTTCCGTCTTGTCTGAAAAGTCTAGCGAGTGCTCTGCTAGGAGTGTGGTCATTAGCTACAACACAGCATGCCCAATTAAATTTAATTTCAGACAGCAAATAACTGTCTCAGCATAAGTGAGTATACATATACCCCATATAGTGATAAATCTGGCAAATCTAAGTTGTAGATAAAGAAGAGAACCATAATATTTAAAACAGCACTGTGCAGAGCGGGTGAGAGAAATCACAATGAAGTGACACACACAGCTGTCACTGGCACACAGGAGGTCCTCAGGAAACGTTAAGCTTCGAACATTCTCCCAGGTGGGTTGGGGAAGGGGGTTTTATCCTTTCAGGTCCTCTTAGAAAGCAACCAAAACTTGGGAAATCTCCAAACAAAATTACAGATCTGTGACATATTTTAAATATTTATATGTAACAAAGTAACACTTAAGCACCATTAAAACTCTGAGATCTATTATTTACAATCATAGCCTTTGTTTTTCAATATGAATGACCAGACTCTTGACAATGTGATCCAAGAAGGTCTAGCTCAAAGCTGGCAGATGACCTCCTCCTTTGACACTATCAGCTTATCATTTTGACTGTTGAATTCAATTGAACCTTCACGATAAGCTCGATTTACATGTGACAATCTTAACATGTGAAATCTTTAATAATTTTTTTTTCAGCTTGTATTTTCTAAGTTGGATGGGACAATAAAATGGGCCCTTGGGGCTTAGAACTTCAGTTCACACTGTCTTCCCTTCTACCGCTTCCAAGAAGGGGTTCTTTGGCTGCCTCCTATTCCACTCCTTGGAACCCCCAACCCCACCCTCCTCTCCTGGCAGTGGCCTGGTTCTTGACATAGAAAGGGACCAACCTGGCGAACACTGCCCTTAATGTCTCAGGGTGGGACATGGTGGCAACTGTCCCCAGTGGACAAACTCATAGCACAGGTGGTAGATGGTGGGCCAGTCCAAAGCTCTCTCTACACCAGGTTCTAAGCAGTCCTGGCATAGAGGTTGCAATACCCTTTGGAGTCTCTCCTCCTCAGTATTGTAGGATAATGGATCTCAGTGGAAGGGCGTTACCTGGCTCAACTGCTCTGCTAGGGAAACTCTTATCAGTCTGAAGGAGGAGGAAAGCAGCAGACCCTAAAAGACTTTGTCCACAATGTTTTGGCAAATGAGTCCAATATAATATCAGAACTGGAGAAGAGGCAATCGTGGAATGAATCTACGTGTTTGAATCAGACAAACTTGCTCCATGAATCTCCAGATCTGTGAGCTTAGCTCATCACCTAACTCAAAATTCTGTCACCTTGATAATACAGAGTGAATAGCTACTCCTGGCTACTTTGCAAATGAAGTGAGATGACAAGCAAAGTGGAAGGCACTTAGCAAGCTTTTGTTCTCATAAATAGTGCTTTAACTTCTTTTGCTGTTTAAAAGTACTTATTAAGCATCTGCAATGTTCATCATTACTAGTTGATTGGTATATATCCATAAGCAAAACAAATTAAAATCGTACTTCACATAGAGATTATATTCTAGCAAAGCTTTGGTTACTGTGGAAATTTAAAAAAAATATCCTGAAATGGAAGAAACAGCATAATGATCTCTGATACATTGAGCATTCATCTCTGGTAGTTAGTAATATTTGCCAGTCTTGATTCCCATGTCCCTCACTTTTTTCCTGAAATATTTTAAATAAGAACTGAAGCATCATGTCATTTGATTTGTAAATTTTTAGTTAACCAAATATGCATACATATGTACATATATATGCATACATATGCATATGGGCATGTATTTATATATGCATATATAATATACAAAGCATAACCTAATAAACAATAATTTATATGATCAAATATCAATATCTAACCTATTTTCAAAATCCCATAATTGTTCTCAAAAATGCCTTTTTAATAATTCTTTTGCTTGATTGCATTCCCAAGCAACTCCAAACTATTATTTGTTGTGTCTCTCAAGTCTTTTTATTTTATGAGTCATTTCTCCCTTTTCTAATGTCATCGATTTGTTGGGAAACTGCTATCTTCTGTTTGTTGTCTTGTCCTGCAACGTATGTTATATTCTGAGTTTGGTCTGGGGTCTTTGTTATTATGGCACTTAGTACAGCTTGGGCCAACCAAAAGAGGGAAAAATGTGAAGAAGGAAAATCAAGTTCTTTCTCACAATTGTTCTATGTTGACGAGCCACAAATTTTACCTCTAGCTCAGACCACTCCATCGAAAACCTCAGACCCTATATCCAACTGCTTACATAAATCTTTCCTTCCTTTACAAATCAAAAACAGAGCTTGATTTTTCTCACCGTCTTTCCAAAAGTACACTTTGCACAATTCCCCACTTAGTAAATGGCATTGATCTTTCTAATATTTCAAGTTAAAGATGTTGAAGTCCTCCTTGACTTCTGCCTTTCATCCAATCCTATATATTTTTCTTCAGTGAAAACTATTTATCCACTTTCAGATCTATGCAGAATTTCACTACCTCCTACCATTCCTACTGCCCGATTCAAGTACCACCATATCGCCTGTGGATTACTGGAAAAGGCCCAGCTAGTCTTTTTGTTTCTTCCCTTTCCTTGACCAGCTATTTCAACACAGCTACAAGAATTACCTTGTTAAAACATAACTCCAGCAGGGGTTCTCTTCTGCTCAGCATCTTCTTTTGGTTTCCCATCATATTTGTCATAAAAGCTAATGTTTTGACTACGAAGCACCAAAAACAAGGCTTACATCATCAGACTTCCCTTTGACTTTCTGACCTGATTTTATGTTCTTTTGCCTTTCGCCCATTTTCCCTTGAGCTACATAGTTTCCCCTGCTATTCCTCAAACATATTTCCCACGTCCCTATGTCAATTTGTTATTCCCCAGGCCTAGAATGCTATTTCTCAGCTCCTTTGGTAACCCTCACTAAAATATCAACCCCTTCCATATTTCATTTATTTCTTCCATGATTGTGTTCTCTTTTTCTCATTATCATTCTGCAATAGGTTGAGTATTTTTATACCCGTGAAATTCATAGTTTGAAAACCTAATGATGAATATGAGAGTATTAGAAAGTGAGACCTTTGGGAGAAACTTAGGTTATGAAGGTAGAACCTATTTAGAAGGGATTAATATCTTCATAAAAGAGACCTCAGAGAGATTCTGGCACCCCTTCTGTCATGTAAGGTCACAGCAAGGAGACACCTCTATGAAGGAGGAAGCAGGCTCTCACCAGACACTGAATCAATATTGCCTTGATCTTGAACTTCTCAGCCTCCAGAACTGTGAAAAACAAATTTCTGTTGTTTATAAGCCTCCTGGTCTATGACATTCTATTATAGCAGCCTGAACAGACTAAGACAATAACTTATGTTGTTTTTTATTTGTCTCTCCCACTAAAATGGGAAAGATTCATTTTTCAAATATACTTACTACTACATACTCAAGCACTAGGAATAGATTCATGTACAAAGAAGATACTCAATAAATAGTTGCTGAGTAAATGAAGCATTATCATCCTCAACAGCTTCATCATCTTCAATGTCTTCTATTCATATGAAAAATTTTCTTTTGATTTCTTAGATTTTCTTTGATTTCTTTAGTTTGTTTGGCTCCTACCTCTGAATGTATCTATTTTTTTCTTTACATTTTACATTTCCTCCTTTTCAGAAACAAGTTGACAAAGATCCATAAAAGCTTCTGTGTCCTCAGTTTTTTCAACCCCCGTGGTCATTGTGATGGGAGGTACAATTACAGTAGCTCTAATTACTTCACTAGAAAATTATTTCTTTAGTGGGCAGAACTGTTTCTGGTCCTCCAGGCATAAAGACACCAAGGAAACAAAGTTAATTAGGCACTACAGAGTCGAGACAATTGCTTGACAAAAATCAAGCTGGAGGATCTCCATTTCACCCTGAAGGGTGGTGGAGTTAGTTTCTAAAAGTGCTTCAAAGATGCTGTGGTAGAATATAATGCTCATCCAGCTTTCACTGAAAGAGAATTCAATCAGGAGATGGATGGTCCACTTTTCTGTCTAGAGCAAAGGCTGTTGGCTTTCTGATGATTCCCAGCATTCCCGGTGGAGAATATATGTAGAAAAGTGACTCTAAATCAAGCTCAATTTTATCTCCATAAGGAAATTGGATCAAGTCTGGAGACCTTTTTGACCATCACACCAGGAGGTTGTGCTTTTGGCAGTGGAGAGTCTTAAACATCCTACAGTATACAAGATAAAACCCTGCAACAAAAATGTATCTGGTCCAAAATTCCAATTGTGACTTGACTGAGAAACACTGATAAAGAGGAACCATACCTTGGATCTACAAATATCACTTGGCATATAGTAGCACAAGAGTAAGATGGTCTTTGCTTAGCTTGAGGAATCACACACACTCTCCTTGCTTATTATTTTATCTCTTTAGCAAACTTCTGAGTCTTCTTGGATGTTGCTTCTTATTTCCTAGACCTTTTAAAGGTGTCAAGCCTCAGGACTTAATTCTTAATGCTTTGTGCTCTGTATACTAACTCTAGGTGATACCATCCCATCTCTGTCTTCTTACTTTAAACACCATTGACATCTTAAAGATTCCCAAGTTTATTGTATTCCAGATAAAACTCCATACTTGTATCGCTAACTGCCCACTTGACTTACCCTTTGAAGTGTTATCCCATGAATGAATATAACCTGCTGGAGGCAAAATGTGAGTGTTTCACTTGGGACTTTATTAGGACTGTAGCCTGGGAGACAGAGACTCACAAAAGCCTAGAATTGTGCTCTGAGTTACCTAACTGGAATGTGATATATCACATTAGAGAAGTTGAGATAGTTTTCAATTAGGTCTGCTATGCAAATTAGGGTCAGAAGTCCTTCAAGTTCTAACTAGTGACCTGCTTTGCAAATTAGGCTAGAAGTCACCTGAGTTCCAATTGGTGCAATAACATGCAAATCATCTGAAAAGTCAGATGAGCAATGAATGGTTTCAATCCTGGATGTTTTGCTGTGGTTTTATCTGAATTCCTGGATGTGTCTGGGATCTGACTGTCAACAACCTCTCAGTTCTGTTTTAGATACTTAGATTCAAAAGAATCCAGTTTCTTATGTCTTGTCACAAGTCTATTAGACACTTCAAACCTATTTGTCTAAAATTAAACTTCTAATCCTTTCACTTCCCAAAGTGGCTCCATCCATAGTCATTCAATAAAGGGTCATGTCCAAAATACTGTAGTCATATTTAATCTTTCTTTTTTCTATGCCCACATTCCATCTGACAGCAAGTTCTGAAGGCGCTAACATCAAAACAGATGCACAATCTGATCAGTTCCTGTTCTCATTGATTTATGCTTATTCTTTTCAGGATGTTGTAACAAAATACCACAGACTGGGTAGCTTATAAACAGTAATAGTTTATTCCTCATGGTTCTGGAAGCTAGAAGCCTGAGAAAGTGCTCATAATTAGGTGAGGGCCCAATTCTGGGTTGAGAGGGAAGCATTCTGACAACCAAACTAATCTGACACTTTTCTAGTCCAGAATACAATTTTGATACCTACTGCTTGAATTTTCTAATTTGATGTCATTAGAGAAAACTTTTGACATTAAAATACCAAAACAGTTTAGCTAGCTATAAGAAAATTAACTGGCAGCTGAAAGAGGAAGTTATATCAAAAAATGTGAAAACAACTGTTGATAGAACCAATATGGGTAGAACCAACATGGCATCTGAAATGCCCTTGAACTGACCCCGGGTGATGTCAAACCTCATTATAATTCCATTTCTAGTTTGTTAATAAATTAGCATACTAGGAAGACTGCCCCTCTGGAAACAGTGATGCCTCCTAGGAAAACCATGTAAGGAATTAAATGCACAGTCTCCTTTAAGAAGGAAAGACCTCCCCTCTACCAAGAAATTCCACCCTTTTCAGAGTAATCTCATGAATATTAATTCATCTGATGCAATCACTCTCATGCAATTCCATAAAATTACCAGTCTCTAGACTCCAGAGAGCATCTCTCCCTGTATCTTGGGGGATGTCCACATGCCTGTCTCATACATGCAATTTTCTTGTCCTATTCATTCTAGCATGTGCTCACACCACTCTTGAGTGCATGCTTTCTAAGAAAGAAAATAGAAAGAAAAAACAGAAAGAAAACTTTCTATTTTTGCACCCATTTCTGACTCTCCATGAATCCTTTCTAGAGAGGGATCAGAAGAACTCAAGGGCTTGGGAGAGGTTCTTTTCTGTTCAGCCTTTGCAAGGAAACCTCTCCAGCCTCCTGTAACAATGCCTCACCCGTTTAATAAAAAGAAAAATACTATCACAATGACTATTATCACTCTTTGCAGAATTTAACTTTTAGGACTTTCTGTCAGACCAATATGAATTACATTATTTTAACCACTCTGTGGCTAAAACTTCCTCACTAACCATCATCTAACTGCACCATTTAACTCCACCATCTAACTCCAGCCAGTTGTCAAGAGTCTGTATATAAGTAGTTGAGTCATGTTTTGTGATGTGAAAAGTCCACTTGCCATTAATTATAATGCTTATATCTCTACCCCTAATTAAACATGGGACACAAGTAACATGGATGATGAATTACCAGGCATATTTCTTGGAAATATACAAATCTTCCCTGAAACTTAAATGAATAGGTCTAATCTCCCTGGGAATATGAGCAACCACCCTATAAAATCAAAAACTATTATAGGTCAGGAAGCCTGATTTGATCTTGAGACCATCTTATTCCTGAGTTTGCATAAACCATTAAATCCACTTTGCTGCTTATGGCTCAAACCACTGTCTGTGTTTTTATTGGCATATACCACAAACAAGGCCCCTTAGGTTTTACAGGATTGTAATTGTGTATTTACAAAAAAAAAAACACACACACACAAAGAAAATCACAATAAAAATAAATTCACCATAAACAAAATAATAGAGCTTAAGTCTAATTTTTCCCTAGGGGAACATTTCTTCATTAAAAAAAAAAAATCAAGTCAAAGGATAAACACTATTTTGACATGGAATTTGTTCCAAAATAAACCTTTCAAGACAATGTCAACCTAGAAAATGGTCTGATAGTTCCATTTATTTCTTCTTGACCAATTTATCTGCTTCTTCAAATATTTATTTCTTTAAACCAACAGTGAAAACAATAATGAGCTGAGTGCCTGCATTGTGCCACGCTTGATTTTAGGTGTTTTAACACCTGATGCATTTAAGCTTGCACAGCCTTTTGAGACAGGTGTCACTTCCTTCTTACACACAATGACACTTAGAGTGACTTGTTTGTCCTAATAAGAAACAGAGAGGGCATTTGATCTGCAACAAGCAGGTCTGAGAGGTTTAAATGACTTTCTATGGGAAACCCAGAGAGACAGTAGCAGAAACACATCCGGAATGACAAGTCTCAAATATAATCCAGTCACTGTGTCACTAATCAAGCTAAAAAAGTTATGCTGATTAAGACTTTGTTTAAAGAGCCTCTCCAACTCAGGAAAATCCTCCTTTGTAAAACACACAGTGTGGGAAAAGCCAGTTTCAAGTGGATATGTTCTCCGTGTTCTTCATTTGAAGAGAGTCTCCAAATCTGAACATTTTTGCCAGCAACATATTCACTTTAACCAGAAAAGCTAAAGAGAATTATCCTAAGTGCCTGCAGAGCAGAGATGACAAGTCAGAGGAAACATCCATTACATTCCCTGGTAATTGGATATAAAGTGCTGACCCTAAAGGATCGGTGCTCCAATAATGCAATTATTTGTCAAAATTTTTCATAAAAAGCACATTTCTTCTCCTCATGCTTCTCAGAAGCCAGCCACCTTATAAATCCTCACCAAAGACAAATGAAAAAGATCAGGATATTGAGGTTCTGGTTATATACCTGCTCTCTGATCTTCCTATGCTAAGAAGATGAATATAAACAGTGCTGTCAGGATCAAAACATTGCTAAATACAATGTCATAAATCATCTCCATTAGTAAATGTAGTGTCAGGTGCTCATATATTTCTGACTATTTTAAACGCACACTCCATTATTTCATGAGATGCCTGGGCGAATCCTGGTGGGTTGATACGGCCGGGGTGTCAGCAATCATAGTAACGTGTCTTTACAGACAGGATTCTCAGAGAGTCCTGGAGATTGGACTTCTAGCTTTAACTGCATCACCTCGCCTGGTTCCCAGACTCCTGGATTGATGGGACCCTGCCCTTCCTCACAGAAAACTCATTTTATCTTTTCTCTGATTGGAGAATGTCAGGGCAGGATACGGTTGCATGCCCATCCTTCACTGGTTCAGTAAGGGCTGCGCATTCATCTCCCATCCTAAACTAGAATGACAACATGACTTTTCACTCTTGGGAAAAGAATTTTTCCTGAATACATTTGAAGATCTAGTAGCTTTATGCAATGATCTATGAATCCAGCAGCACTGCATCTGGCAAGCAGAAAGGTGTTACAGGGAGTCATACAAAATGGAAGGTATTTATAGTCAACAAGACAGGGGGACAAAAGTGACTAGCAAAAGACAAGGATTATTTCAGACAAAGACACCTTCTCTTAGAGGGATATGAAAGATTAGCATCAAGGCTATCAGTCAGTGCATAGAAACACCATATTCTACAGACTGAGGTAGGAACATCACACTAAAAGGTAATCTGCTGTATTACCTAAAACAGCAGATATCCAGATTAAAACCAGCCTCCTGTTTTCCTGACAGCCTTTTCCTAAGTCTACTTTTGACTTCAGACAGGGCTGTGATCCTGTAGATAATCTTGCTAGTGCAAAATAAAATTTCAGATGGGTACATCTAAAATTCCACGTTCAGGGGGAGGCTAGAACTGCAATGAGGTTAGGTATTAAGTCTTCCTGAGGCTTGGGATCAATGATTTCATTGGGAGCCTGTTATTCCTTTCCCTCTCCTCCCTCCTCCTCCTCCTTCCTCATCCTTCCTCCCCCTCCTCCTCATCCTCCCCTCCTCCTTCTTCACCTCTTCCCCCTCCTCCCTCCTTCTCTCCTCCTCTTCCCCTCCTCCTCCGCCTCGTCCCCCTCCTCCTCCTTCCCTCCTCCTCCCACCTCCTCCTTTTTTTTTTTTGACATGCCAAAAATACGTTTCTTCCTTAAAAATCCTGATCTGCACAACCAAGTTTCTTTGCTTTTCCTGCTTAAAGTTTAAGATCTATCAGGGCATCTTCAACATAAACGGCTTAAGGGGTCTGAAACTGCATGCCAACTTTTATGTGTCTAAGGGGGAACTATGCATTTTTCAGGAAGAAGAAATTATCAGCTAAAAACTAAAACAAAAATTTCCCATGACCCACAATTGTTTAAACACCCCTGGAGAGAGAATGGATAAAGGCTGTCCTCTGAAGTCAAAATGTTAATTCTACACATCCCGATGCAGCAGTTCTATTTGACAGGCACTGATAGATATTGATGCTTGTAGTATGTCAGATAATATTTGCAACCAGGCAAGGTATAAATAAATACATAAATAAATAAACAGAAAAGAAAAATGATAATATATGTGCTCCTGATAGACAACTGAGAAAATAAAAATTCTCCAGTCCACAAAGTATTGTGAAAGAAATATGGCTGCCCAGTACACTCTGCTTTCATGTTATCAGAGGTCATGGAAAAGCACCACATCCAAAAACTTGTCATAAGTAATCATAGAAGTTTCCCCCTCTGCTATTTCCTCTTATGTATGAATGTCAATGAAAATCCAGTTAGATAAAAATTACAGTAAGACTAAGAGCAGAATGTTCCCAGCAGTTATGTGGAGCACTTAACCTACTTTAAGGAATGGATTGGTACAAGATGACTAAGTTTAACACTCAGAACTGTAAGGTCAGAATTAGCTAGGCAAAGACTGGATATTAGAGCTGAGGAGAAAATACATTGGTACAAAGAGTAGACTATTCAAAGGAACTGGACAGAACATGTTAACCCTTGACAAACTAGATGAAGTTTCAAATGGCTGGAAATTAGAAATTTTATGATCCCACAGTCCAAGTGTCTCGCTTTTAACCATCAATGAACTTTCATTTCACATTCCTTTATATGACATATTGCCAGCAAAAGGATTTTTACATTCATTCTTTCAACATCAACTGAGTACATTCTGTTTGTTTGTTTTTTTTTCCCAATATTCCATGGTTAATATTCCATTGTTGTGGATAGAGCAGGGAACAAAATAGATCAGGTTCCTATTAAGGGAGCATAATATCGACTTCATTGTCCCATTGATTTATACTATCTATTTCCCCACACCCAATAAACCATTCCTTCCATGAGTGTGGAGACTCTGTCTCTTCTATATTATTTTCTGTCCAGTATCAAGAATCATGCTTATAGCATAAAAAGTATTTAATAAATTTGCTCAGTGAATGGATTAAATCAGGGTGTGGTGAGAAAAGAGATTGGAATTGTGACTGGAATTCAGCTCATGAAATGCTTTAGGAAGTCATATCAGGAAGCCTGAACTTGATTTTGCAGGTAGTATGAAGTCACAAATGATTTTAAGGAGGGATATAATATCATCAGACTTTTAACTCAGATTATTCTATTAAGTGGGAAATGATATGGGAAGACTAGGGACAAAAATAACTATTTCAGTCATTTCTTTCTCCTTGCAACTTTGTACTTGGGCTTCTAGGCTCTCAGCATCACCTGGTTTTGTTCCTGTCCTGTCAGTCCTGTGCTCTCTCCTCTGCCTCAACACTGAGAAATCTTATGACCGTTTCGACTTCTCTAGCTCACTCCTTATTTAGTCAACCTCATTGTATTCTTTGGTTTTATTTATTTTATTTTTTCAAAGGAAATGTACAGGCAGATGAAGGTGAACAGAAGCAGGCAGGAAGACAGAGTAAGAATAAACATTTATTGCTTTAGTTGTTCATTTCGGCTGTTCCCCCCACCCTGAGTCTTAAACGCGGGTTCTTGGGATGTATGAGGACTACATCCAGTGGCCTCATTTTCTAGGTCACCAGGACATGACCATATTTTATTTTTTGGTTTTAAATACCATTTATATGCTGACAATTTATCATCAGATGGACTTCTTTGAATTCCGGATTCACCTTAGAAATTTCATATTAACTGTTCTTTCTGTCTAGAATGATCTTTTCCAGTAAATTCATATGATTTCTTCTCTTATCTTTTAAATCTTTGTTTAAATGTCACCTTCACAGACAGGTCTTCTCTGGCCTCTTGGTTTAATTAAAACCTTTTCTTTATTGCCCCCCTCTACATTTTTCTTGGTTTAATTTTTACCTTTTAAATTATTACCTTTTATAACATGCTGTATGATTTACTTATATAAGAGAGGAAGTGAGAAGGGGAAGAAGCTTTCTTTTTTTAAGAGGAAGGCAGGCAGGCAGCAGGTAAGAAAGGAGAGGAGGAGGAAACATTTTATTTACTTAGTTGTTCATTTTAGTTCCCTTCATACCAGCAGGTGGATGGGGGTGAAGGTGGGTCCTTGGGCTGCATGTGGACTGTTCCCCAGGCTTCATGCCTGCCACCAGGGCGCGTGGAAAGAAGCATTTTAAAAGAAGGGATGAAGGAAGGAAGAGGAGGAGGATGCATTTTTATTTATTGGGGTTGTCTCCTTCCCCACCCCACCCCAAACTGGGTCCTTGGGCTTTACTTAGTCTGCACCCTGGCCTGCTGACTTACCACCTAAGTCGCCAGGGTAAACCTACGTATTTACTTTGCTTATTTTCTTTTCCTCCAACCATGATGTAAGCCTCTGGAGATTAGGTATTTTTAACTCTTTTGCACGTTTGCACTTATGCAATCACGTCCATGCACAAAAATGTGCAACCATCATGGCATCGAATTATCATTATTTATTAATAATCTGCAATGAAATAAATAACATAATAAAACTGTAGTAGCTATAAACTATTAACGTGATAGTGGTCCAAGAAAGAAGTCAGGCCCTAAGGATATAAGGATGACTAGGTCATCATCCTTGGTACAATAAACCTTGATTTGTATATGTACATACACAACCCTGCCAACAGCAAACACCAAAGTGCTTAATAAACATTTTTTTACTATGTAATGAATCTTAACTATGTTTTTTTTTGTTTGTTTGTTTGTTTTTGCATTGGACTATATACAAAGAAACTCAGTCACGCATTGAGGTTTTATGCAGGACAGAACTTAAAGGGGTCGTGTGTGTGTGTGTGTGTGTGCATGCACGCGCGTGTGCATGAATGTTAAGTGTGCAGTAAAAAGAACTTTAATTTCAATCTTTTACTTTTGAGGTAGTTTTGCACAGGGGTTAAGCATTAGAAAGTCTGGTATTTGATTCTAGCTCTACAGCTGTATGAACTAGGAAAAGTAACTTGACCTTTATGATTTATGAACTTTGGTTTATTATTTATAAAACTAAAATAACATCACTTATTCCTTTTGGGAGGAAAGGGATAAGCAATGGTAAGGACTAATCGGGACAGTATATGTGAGGATCTAACAGTGACTGGTGCCTACTGACAATTCAGCTTGATGACATTCATTCAACAAGTATCATATAGATATACTAAATATTTGACACTTCAGTTTTAAATATACAGTGATTCAGAACTGGCATAGTCCCTGTGTTTATTATTGTAGGCTTAATTAATAGGTGCTGTCTTCTCATCATCTTTGATTTATATTTTTCCTTCCTTTTCTCCTCTGGCAACTCAAGTCAACTAAAGAAATTCAATGTAATGAGAAAATCTGTCGTGTTATTCTAGTATGGAAACAAATTCAATGTGGTGTGAGCTTTGTCTAGATTCACATTCGCTTGGCTGAGAACATGTCAGGCTGGTGACTGCCAGAGTTTCTGAAGGTCAGGTCAGGTCAGGCCAGGACCATTTTTATGAAATGGATTTGGTTTCTTGAAGAATTCTTCCCTATTTCTTGTGAAAGTAAAAGAACTACATTCCCACCCCTGATGAGACACCTTCATCTCTGGGATAACACGTTCTGTAAGTCCTTGAGTCGGCAGGTGACTGGGATCTAGTACACGGTGGAGAGGCTGGTTTTGGAAAAGAACAGAAGGGTTCATCTGTGTTAACAGGAAGAAGGAAGGGATGGGTGCGTGCAAGCTACTAGAAAGGAAGATAAATGGTTTCAATGAATCCTTGACTCCAATTTCAAGACTAAGAAAAACACAATTTCAAAAGTTGCTATTTATCCCCAAAGAGCCCAATATTTTCATAAGTGTCTCTTTCACTTCTTTTTGGCACAATCCGATTCTACAGACTTATTTTATACTGCGATGAAAACACAGAGTCCCCATATTGGAAAAGATTTTTAAAATTATTAATTTAAACTTTGGTGTGGAACAGGAATACTTTCTATAACACCTTTTGGAAAGTTTAGAGGGTTAACTCAAATACTTTCTGTGAGGGAGATCTCATTGCCCTGAAAGAAAATCTGTTTCCTTTTAGGCAATTCTCTTTGTTAGGAAATGAGGCGATTTGGAGACCAATATTATAAGGTTCACTGCTGACTTCATTCTCTCCTCAGGAGCAAAAAAAACCAAACCAGGTGAGGGATGAACTTCCCGTCGGGGTACTGAAAGCACTCTTCTGGAGATGCTGTTTGGGGGCATATCAGAAATAAGGGGTTCTGTTCCAGAATGCATGAAGGAACATCATGACATACACGCAAGACTCAGAAAGGCCCTGTTGTAGAGAGACATTTTCACATGATTGGCTTTGTTCTAATTTTAATTACTTACATATGGAACCACAATGTCTCTTTCTCTTTTTTTTTTTTTTTTTAACTTAGCACAATGTTTTAGCCACCTGTAAGAGTGTTCCTCTAACAGCAAGGCTGGGACACTGACTCAGGAGGTGACACAGGAGCATCTGCCCTTTCACAGGTTCAAGGTAGAGACCTCCTATCAAAGTGTGTCTGTAGAGCTGGGGGTCTTGTTAAATCTGCAGATTCCTGGATCCGCCTCACCAAAACTCCCAGGAGGAGAGAGCCCAGGCAATGTGTATTCAACAAATGTCCCTGGGTATTTTTTTGTTCACTAACCTTTGAAAATTATTGCCTCCAGGTGTGGTCACAGGGACCTTGGCAGTATTTTAATGAATTTCACAAAGGAACCGTCACGTGTCTTCCCAGACAGAGAGGTTCAGAATCTGCACTTTCATCAGATCACCAAGGCATTTACATGGACATTGTGGTTTGCGAAGCACTGTCCTCAGTGATATTAAGCGCTCAGAGAAAAAACAGTTTTTCAGAGTCTTCAAAAAAGAAGTGTCTAATTCTCATGGTCCATTTTTTTTTCTTTTTTTCCTTTTTTTTTTTTTTTTTTTTGTCAAATTAACCCAGAAGGTGTGAGTCCGCATTTAAACTAGTCAGGCATGAGAGTCCTTATTTTCAAGTCCATGCAGTTTTAACGTTAGCATGATAGTTGATGGTAGGAAATACAGATATTGAAGCTCATTTTAATTAGTTATTAGCAGACTATTTTAAGGAAATACATAGTCTGACAGTAAGCCTAATAGTATATGATAATAACAATAAGAATGAAAGAATTAAAAGTTTGCTAGTCGTGAGCTTTTACTGTGTGCATGACACTGTTATAAGTGTGTCTGTGTGTGACAGAGAGACTCTAAGTGTATCTGTCACAATTTTTAAGTGACCAAAATCCTTGAAGGGTTTTGCTATTATCATTATCATCATCATTAGTAGTAGTAGCAATGGCCTGAAAAAAGGAATAATTTTCATAGCTCCATTTCTTGGGAAAATGAAGAAAGTTAAAAGAAGAGCATTTAAACTACTTGAATTCTTTTGGACAAGTAAATTAGAACGCAATAAAAGCTTAGATGTAAATAAAGTAAAATCCAAACCATAAAACTTTCTTAAAAGAAAAGGAATTTGTTTTACAGCTTAATTGATTTGGAGGTAGAAATTGCTTAGCGGTTCTGATTACCTTGCTGAAGACACAAGCAATTGGCAACAATCATACCGATTACGAGCCATTTAAGCAGCCTCAATTAAATTAGTGGTAATTCTAAACTACTCAATCTTGCTCAGAGATTGGTTTAATTTTTATGTAAATTCAAATTCTGGTTGTGCAAATCTTAATTGTCTAAAAGCAAATCAAGCTATATTACTTTCATTTATCTTTGTGGAAATCTCAAAGCTATATTCAAACCTTCGGTAGGTGTACACCGAGACGAAAATCATTTCTGCAAGGAAATCTTGCAAAGAAGACACAAAGGTCAGGCCCATCTTGCTGCCTTAATGTGACAGATAGGTAGACTGTGCTAAATAAGGAAAAAGTGACAGACTTAAGATCACCAGGGATTTAAGAGTAATAGAGAATAGAGAAAACACTGGACTAGGGGTTTAAAGTGCTGTCTTTTAATTCCAATTTGGCTATCTATTTACTGTCTAAGCTTGAGAATGTCTCTATAAATCAGCTATTGCAGTGTTTTAAATGGATTAAAACACCAAGCATTTATTTCTTACTTAAGCTGACATTTGGCTACTCTTGGCTAATCTTGGCTAAAGTCACCTGGGCCTAGTTCCCACAAGTCCTTTGACTCCAGATCTGTTCCACATGCTGCTTATCGCCCTTGGGTCAGCTTTATCTAAAATACTTCCTACCCGTGGTCAAAGGCAGGAATGCAAAAAAGCAAGGTCAATCATGCAAACTCATTTCAATTCTGGATATCCTGTCTGTCTGCCAAATAACTAGCCAAATCAAAACACAAACCAAGTCTAAATTGAAGGGGGAAGGAAGCCTACTTCATCACTATAAGAACATCACAGGGGATAACCAATAATTCAGGCTACCATACTCTTCCCTTTTCATTGAACTTCCACATTCATAAACCAAGATAGAATAAAGTCCTAACTATCAGGACACTTCTAATTCCTACCATCATTCTGTAAATGCAGGAGTAATTCCACGAGATTCTGTGACACTATTGATAAATGATTGCCCTGTAGGTGGGATTCAATCATGTTTTCATTCGTCTGCAGATAATTTTATTTTTTCGGCAGAGAATTTTTAAATAAGCTTAATTTATTGAAAAATAGTTTTTAAACTGGTGTATTTCACACCAAAATCCAGAATTCAGATTTTTCTTGACCGTTCAGAATATTTGGTGATGGTGATGCTGACTAGCAGCTGCCCCCTTTCCACAGGTACACAGGACATGCTTCTCCACATCACCACCACTCCCCCTACTACCCACTACTGTGCCTTCACCCCTCGTCTATCGCCATACACCCAGCCCACTTAAATTATTTATATCACAGAATCCTGTGGGCACTGTTTGTTTCTATCGTAGGATTCAGGCTTGAGCGCCTGTTCTTTTTCTATCACCAGTGACTCATGTTCCCAGATAAGTCATTTACCATACCTGGGATTTGTTTGTTTCTCATTTGCTGATAGAGGAGGGGGAATTCTGGAAGTCTGTAAAAGGCTTTCCTGCTCTACCATTCTGTAACTCTCAAGATTTGAGGTCAGAGAATATGGTATGTCTCAAGAAATCTCAGGAGGAAAGGAAAGCAGTCTATTTCAAGAGATGACTACGACTCTTCAAATGAGGACATGCAGACTGATTACTGGAAACTGAGAGCTAGCAGAGCAATCAGAAGTAGCATTTGCACTGTGGGTCTCAAAGGAGCTCAAGAAAGAGAAGGGACAATTAGAGAAAAAGAGAAATTGTTGATTTAGGCTGAATAGAAGCATGGTTTTCTAATAGGCAAGTCTTTAAACTTGCATCCTTTCCCAGGAGAAGTGGGACGTTACTTAAAACAGAGCTAAACAAAGCATGACAATAACCCACTATCAAAATTCTCACTTAAACCAGTGTTTTCCCCTCATTCTGTAAGTTGATTTGAATTCTTTTTAAATAAATAATGAAAAAAGATAAGATTCTTGGATGGGGACTGAGAAACAGGCAAATCCTTGCTATGCTCACATGTATTCTTTGGGCCTATCAGTTTAATGCAGATGGTTGAGACAGCTCAAAAATGGTGATCTATTTTGCAGCAGCCATCTGTGTTAAATAAGTATATATCGGGCATGACTGCAGAAATATTGTTTTGCACATTGTCATGATTGTGAAGTTTCAGGCTGTCACCGAGTTTGCCCGAAAGAAAGCAGAGATTTTTGTTTTCCTCCTTATCTGCTGCACATCTTCTTTGGAGGTATTTTGGGATAATAGTGCTTGTTATTCAATTATTTAAGACAGAGTGTTTGCTGACAACTCGATATTCTATTTTTTCCCCTCTCCTCTTTGAATAGGAAAAGTGCAAAATGAGCAAAGGAAAATAACTGGCTTGGCTTGGGAATGGAGGCGGAAAACAAACTAACAAACTTCCAGCAAGCAAGCAAAGTCCACCCTCCCCACGTCCATTTCATCAACCAAAGGTATTCAGGATGACAGGAGAAAGGTAGAAAATACTTTGAAGTGTAGTTCTACAGCAAATCCACCCTCTCCTGGAGGATTAACATAAGAATAAGAAGGCCCCTGAATCCACTCCTTGTCATAAAAGGCAAATTTGTTTAGCATCAACAAGAATGTCAACTGATTACATTTGTAATAATTCATTCTACAAAGATATACTGACCATGGTCAATCACTGAACATTTACTAGGCATCAGTTATTCTCCTAAAGATTGAAAACTAAGAAAGGTTGCTTTCTATCTACCCCAAGTCTCCCATTCTGTTTCCAGTCCCCTGAACCCCCCGCCCCGATTTAGTAACTTCTTTGACATTCTTGTGCGGACAAGGCATCGCCTGACATTCATGAAAGCCATCTGATAAAAGTGTTGAGGATTAAACATATTCCACCTTGTGGATCTAGAGAAGGAACTGATGAAAACAATGAGGTGGATCATTAATGAGAACCACAGTGGGAGGAATCTTGGTAGGAGGAAGGAGTACAGTTCAGAGAAAAGCATATTAAAAATTAGAGTCTTCTTTTCCATAGAAAGGTTATCAAAGAGTAAGTTCACAGAATTCATGGAAAAGGAGACACAAAAAGCCAAAAAAGTATTAGATAAGGGGTGCATTTCAAAGTCCTCAAAAAAGTTGCAAAATAAAATAACAAATTAAAAATACAATTTTAATGTATTCAATGGAGAAAACATGATAAAGCATCAGAGGAGTTCTAAGTAAGTCAGGTACTGGGGCATGTGCTGGTAAGACTATAGATTGGTTCAAGTACTTTGGAGGGCAATTTAATTACATCTGTTAAAATTGTTAATGAGTATCCCCTATGTTTTATTAATTTCACATTTTATAATCTATGAACCCAGGGTCATAGGCTTCACATAGCCTGCACCTTAGCCACCTGAACCAGAGAGGTGCGCCTTCTCATTAGTCATTAACAGAAAGTATGTTCAAGCACTATTTATATTAGCAAAAATTGGGAAACAAGCTACATATCTACTAATAAAGGAATAACTCAATCTAGGATTAACTGTGAAGCCCTCTAATTTAAAAAATTGTCAACTAATCTGTTTGTAAAAAAACTGAAGAAGTGTATATACAATAAGTACATCATCACAGAAATCAAACAAAATGTGATTATAGGCAAAATCCAGCCTAAGGTCTACCATACACAACTTCTGCTTCGGTAAACATTCATATTCTTTATGTTCTTTAATTTAAAATGCACTTTTTAAAAGTGAATAAAACCAATTAGTAAGTATAGCTTTTTGAGTACCTCCTAGGGGTCAGTTACTATATCTGGTGTTATACATGTGGTGGGATGTAGGGATCGTCTGGGATTTTCCATCTATAGAGGACTGCTATCTTTGTTACCAATTTATTCTTAAAAGACAATCTCAGCCAATGTGGGACTGAAGTCATGTTCCTGATGAAGTAGGTGTAGTTTCAACAGCCTTACAACTAAAGAAATCCAAAGAAATGCTAAAATCATTTATGTGGCTGAATACTCGAAGATCATGCTTGGGGGAATGAAAGTTCAGTGCATCCCACATTGGTTGACCCAGATGGCCTTAACATTTCCTTGAGGTTGACTAAATGTAGGGTTTTTCCTGACTCGAGGTACTGGCCTCTCTTTTCTTAGAGCATTTTCTTCAGAAAACTTGCAATTAATGATGTCTTTCCTCTTCAAGATATAAATATTTAAAAAAAATGAAGACTTTTTGGCCACTGTGATTGCCTTTCTTCAAGGATCTGGGTGTTAGTTATCTCTTTGAAATGGCAACACTAAGCCAGAGAGCACCTATCTCTCCTGATTTCCATGGCAGGGTGAGGAGCCTAACTTCACTGTGTCCCTTGTACACACACACACACACACACACACACACACACACACACACACACACAAACACACACACACACACACACACACCCAGCTCGTAAACACTCTTGGTTCTGTTGTTTCCGTAGTGTTGACTTCAGATGCAGTTCTGGTCTCTTTCCTATTGCAAACCCATAAATAAAATCTCCCTTGTATGTTTAGCTTTGGGATAATTTTTTACTTTGACATGATCTTTCTTACACTTTTCAAGTGATTGGAGGTAACTGAGGGATATATCAAGAAAAAGTGCTTATGAAAAAAGACATAAGATCTCAGTTAGTATATAGAAGGTAGCAGTCGACATGTTTCTTATGTTAAGAAAAAAATATACAAATAACTCCTCCCAAATCAAGTCTGGCAGCTTATAGAACAAATCATCTTCTATTTGTTTAGCAATTAATATTATTTAACTATTTCTCACATTTCCCTGAATCTTTTTTGGGTTGTTGAAATAACATAGATCTTTTAAAAGCTCTCTTCCAATCAAGATTTTGTCTTTTGCAAAAATGAAAGTCCAAGACCAGACAGCTTCATGGTGGATTCTACCAAATATTCGAAGAAAATCTAATATTCATCCTTCTCAAACTCTTCCAAAACATCATAGAGGAGGGAAAAATTTCAATCTCTTTTCATGAGGAGTTTCACTCTGATTTCAAAACCAAACAAGGACATCTCCCAAAGGAATGTACAAATCTCTATCTCTGATATACATAGAAACATAAATCTCAATAAAATATTAGCAAACTAAATTCAACAATACATTTAAAAGATCATACACTATGAATAAGTGGAATTTATTCCATGGATGCCAATATGGTTCAACACAGGTAAACCCATTAATGTAACACATATCAATAAAGAATAAAAATCATACTACGGTCATCTCAACAGATGCAGTAAATGCATTCAATAAGATTCAGCATCCATTTGTGATAAAAATGCAGTAAAATGAATATAGAGAAACCATGCCTAACCATAATAAAGACAATATGTGATAAACCCATAGGTTAACATCTTACTCAGTAGGAAAAACTGAAGGCTTTTCATCAAAGATCAGGCACAAGAGAAGTATGTTCACTCGCACCACTATTATTTAACAGTTTTGGAAGTCCTGGTCAGAATAATTAGACACGAAAAAGAAATATAAGTAATTGCAAAGTAAGAAATAAAACTAAATGCAGATGACATGACACACATGGAAAACCCTAAAAGCTCCAATAAAATAATTACTAATAACAAATGAATACAGTAAAATTAAAGGATGTAAAATCAATATACAAAATCAGTTGCATATATATGTAAATATTAACAATGAACTAGCAGGAGAAATAAAAAAGGTGATACCATTTAAGATCACATCAAAAAGAACAAAACATCTAGGAATAACTTTAACCAAGGAAGTGAAGGACCTATACAATGAAAACTTTAAGACACTGTTGAAAGAAATTGAATTAGATATGAAGAAATAGCTAATCCAGGTTTATGACGCAAGAGAATCAACATTTTTAAAATGACTATTTGATATACAGATATATATTTAATATACAGATTCAATAACATTCTTTGCAGGAAACAGAATAAAAATTCCTAATATTTTTATGGAACCAGGGACTTTTTGACTTCAAAAAGTCAAACATTCTTGAGGAAAAAAGAACAAAAGCACAGGTATCGTGTTCGCTGACTTCAAACTATACTGCAAAGCTATAGTAATAAATAAAGTATGGTCTTGAAACAAAAACAGGCACAAAGATCAATGGACTATAACTGAGAACCCAAGATATAAACTCACATATATATCAATAACTAATTTATGACAAAATGATCAAAAACACATAATGAATAAAGGAACATTTTTCCAATAAATGGTGCTGGGAAAACTGAACAGTCACATGCAAAAGAATGAACCTGGACAACAATCTGACACCATATACAAAAATTAATTTAAAAGGGCTAAAGATTTCAATATAAGATCTAAAACAGAAGAAAGCATAGGTTGTAAGTTCTTTCATATGATCTTTGATGATATCTTTGTGGATTTGTCTCCAACAACAAGGAAATCAAATAAAAATATAAATAAGTAAGACCACATTGAACTAAAAAGTTTCTGCATAGCAAAATAAATTGTCTTTAAAACAAAAAGGCAGGGTGTGACCTGGTGGCTTAGCTGTTATGTCCATGACTTCCAACTGACACAATCTACATACATCCCAAGGATCCCAGTTTACAAACCAGGGTTGGAGAAAAACCAAGATAAACAACTGAATAAAATAAATAGAGCTTCTTCCTTCTCTCTCCCTGCCTGCCTGCCCACTTGCCTTCATGCCTATCTGAACCTTTTCTTTAAAAAAAAGGCAGTCTACTGAATTTGGGGAAGGATGTTTGCAAACCATATATCATGCAAGGGGTTAATAATGTCCAAAATATATAAACAATTCCTATGATGTGGGCAGGGGATCTAATTAGACTTTTCACTAAAGAAGAGGTACAAATGGGCAAAAAATACTTGAAATTGATCTTTATTACTTATCATTAGGGAAGTTCAAATTAAAACCCCAATGAGCTTTCACCTCACACCTGTTATAATGGCTACTGTCAAAAACACAAGCAGCATTAAGTTTTGGGGAGGATATGGAGCAAAAGAAACCCTCATGCCCTGCTGGTGGGAATGTAAATTGGTGCAGCCTCTATGGAAAACAGTATGGAGTTTCCTCAAAAATAAACAATAGAATTACCATATGATCCAGCAATTCCATGACTGGATATTTATCTGAAGAACATAAAAATAATACAAAAAGAAATGTTTCTTGTAGCACTATTCACAATGGTCAAGATATGGATACAATCTAAGTAGCCATCAATAGATGGCTAGATAAAAAAAGATGTGGTTTGTATATACAATGGAAATCTAATTAGCTAGAGAGAGAAAAAGAGACAGACAGAAAGAAAGAAAGAAAGAAAGAAAGAAAGAAAGAAAGAAAGAAAGAAAGAAAGAAAGAAAGAAAGAAAGAAAGAAAGAAAGAAAGAAAGAAGGAAGGAAGGAAGGAAGGAGGTAGGGAGGGAGGGAAGAAGGGAAGGAAGGAAGGAAGGAAGGAAGGAAGGAAAGAAAGAAAGAAAAGAAATTTTACCATATGCCACAACATGAGTGGATCTTAAAGGGATTAGGCTAAGTGAAATTAGTCAGAAAGAGTGAGATAAATTACACGATTTAACTCACATGTGAAATATAAGGAAACAAAGTGAATGAACAAACAAAATAAAGCCTTAGTTTCTAACAACAGAATGGTGGTTGCAGAGGGCAAGCAAGGTAGGGTGTCGAACAGGTAAAGGGACTGGTTGGATGGTAGTGGACACTAAATGGGTATTTTGGCGGTTATCATGGGCATACGCAATTGTCAAAGTATGAAGTTGTGCACAGTGATGTAAACCAATATTGCCTCAATTAAAAAATTAAAGACTTAGTTCTTTTGTAGATGACAGAAGAGCTAACGTAAACAGACATAAGCATAAAAGTCATTTATTGAATCAATAATGAAAAAGTTTCGGGGGAATTTAGGTGGGTCAGGATCTAGGTGCTCGACCACGACTCTAGTGGTTGTTTTCTGTCTTTAAGTCCTGACTCCTTTCCTGCCTTTGTTTTGAAGGAATAAAGTAGTTGCCAACTTCATATCCAGTAAAAACAATATTGCCCTCAAGTAGTTACATCTAATGTTCTTAAGTAAACTTGTATCATACAATCTTCTTTGAACTTATCAATGAAGGAATGCAAGTGTTTGAAATGCCAGCCAGATCTGAGTCAGATGCTATCCCACTAAAGTCACAAGAACTAAAAGTGAGGAAGAGAATTCCTCCAGACGAAAAGCAGGGTATGTTGCTTGGCAAAAAAAATAAATAAATAAAGACCATCAATTAGGCTATGCCAGTAAATGGCTATGCCACTGCCAATGTTTGCAGTTAATGCCAGTGACAAGCATACTTTCTGTATCAACCCAACGTATACAATACTTTAGCTGTAACTCCTTTGAAGCATGTGACTCTTTTGACACCCTATTACAATTCACTGGGGTTACGTTAAAGAGAAATCAGGTTTAGCTTTTTATGCACAATCCCTACTAAATGTTTAGAGAAGGCAGAGTTGAACAGACTTTAATAAGTTCCTCAATTTTCCTATGCCCCAATTTTGTCACTCTATCTGAGAGTAATTATATTCATTTCCTTTCATATATTGATTTATTAATTCCAAAGTTTTCAGGAAGTAAAACTATAATCATGACGTTAGCCATTAGCATTTATTGAATGCTTACTATGTGCCAGGCAGGATTTTAAGTACCTCTTCCTATTCCCTCTGTCTCACTTTATTGCTTGTAATAAAATCGCCTAGCATTGTCCTCTTGCTTATTATAATCTAGCTACACTGACTTTCTTTTAGTCCCAAGCTACTCAGAGCTCAATGCTATGGTGGAGGCTTACTTCTTCTGATGAGAATGTTCTTTCCGCCACTTTCACTGATTACTTAGTTTTTGCCACTCTAAGCTTAAATACTAGATCCACAGAGAGGCAGTTTTTGTACACTCAGTACATGTTATCCACCTACACGACCCCACTTACTTTACATATTAGCATTTTTTCCTTCTTCCTCTTTTTCTTATTTTAATTTAACTTATCCCTTCTTAACTCACCTTGGGTATTTGTTTCTTCCCCCCTCTGTACTCTCTTCTTGGAAAATATTTTTTTTTTTAAATTTAAAGACAGGGAAAGAAAGGAAGGAATGAAGGAACAATAGAAGAAAGGCGGGGAAGAAGGGAGGGAGGGAGGGAAAGGAGGAAGAAAGCATTTTTATTTAGTTATTTATTTTTGGATATTTGACTTTAAGTATGAGCAGTTGTTAGCTAGGGGAAGAAGACTGGGAAGGAAGTCTATAGAGAGATAGAATGGCATTGGCAAATCTCTTAGACATTTTACTCAGTGCCAGGCAGGATATAAGAACTGGGGATACAAGAATGTGACCTATCTTCACCCTTGAAGTACTTAGGTTGATGATGTGAAGTAAGAAAACAGGTGTCAAGAAGTATATGAAGCATGACTTTAGGAGATTTTCAAAAGACATTCTATTTTTTTTTTAAGACCAAATAGACCATAAATAAATTTGAAAATAGAGAAATAAAAAAATTAGTTTACAGTGAGTTTCTCTACCTTACAAGCTGAGACTAACCCTCTTTCAAGGACCCACTGAATCTGCAAAAAATTGCCTTGTATTCCAGCAGCATAATTTCAGCCAATAAATCAAAAATCAGGGAAAGCAATGTTACAATTCACATTTTCCACAATCAATGTCATAAAGCTACAAATTAATAACACTAGCATAAACCAATTCAAATGAATTGGAAACTAGAATAATGATAACTAACATTTACTGAATGCCTGCTACATACTTTCAGCTTGCTGAGATCTTTGTCTCAATCAGCTCATTTAATCCTCACGAAATCTTTATCATGTAGACACTATTATTTTAAAGATTGCCAAGGTCACCATTTTAAAGGTGAACAATCTGATACTGAGAGAGATTATATAAAATATCCCCAGTCAACTAGCTAGTAATTTATATCTGTGGGATTGAAACCATGCAGTCCCATTGAAATGTATGGGTGTTTAACCACTTTGCATTTTACCTCTCCTAACTAAAAACGTTGTAACTTTTAAGATATTTCTCTGCTCCTTCAAGATATAAACCTTTAAAGAGCCTCTTGTCTCTTGTGTCCGTTTTCCTCAATAATCTGGGCATCGTCTCTGAAACACAGACATTCCGCAACAAAACACTTCTGTCCTGCATTTCCCATGGTAGGGCAGGAGCCCAACTTTCTGTGGCCCTTACTCCAAGCTGTTGCAGTAAAAAGAGGACTCAAAAGCCCAGTAGTATTTAGAGAAGAACATAATTAACTAAACTAATGAAAGCAAGAATTATTATGAACCAAACATATTGGTAAATGGAGTGCCCTGGTGGAGCAGCCATTAGGTCAATTGCCTCTGAAGGACACAGCCATATACACCTGGGTCCCAGTCATGGATCTGCGGGGAAAACAGCCAGTGTGAACAACTAAAATGGAAATAAAATAAAATGTTCTTTCTCTTCTCTCTTCCTGCCTGTTTGCATACTTGCTTTCATTCCTGCCTGTACCTTTCCTTTAAAAAAAAGAAAACCTGCACCCCACATATTGATAATTATTGCAGGTGTGTATTGGGTATGTAATGGTTCATCGTACTGCTTATTTATTTCTGTATATGTTTGAAAGTTTCCACGGTATAAGGTTATAAATAAATGATATTAACCGATTAATTAAAACATCACTTTTAGTTTGATAGCACTTTAACCAAATATTTCTTATACTATTGTTCTCCCAATACGGCTCTCTCATTTTACTATAATATTTATTTTCAAATATATTTTGTAGTGACACTTTATTACATATTTACAATTTATGATTATATGTTATTGCACATAATTATAATGACACTATGCAATAAACATTATAAATCTATTTTACAGCTGATAGAAAATGGAGGTCAAAACGCTTCAGTGACTTGCCCCAAATGTTTGTTAGCAAATGGAAAAACTGTTTGACTCTTCTATATTCTGAACTTTTCACTCTGCGCACTATGCCACACAGGCACAATAATACATTATACAAATTTTGACAACAGGGAACTTTTCTAACTTATCTTTTAAAAATTTCTATAGCATCTAGGATAGCACCTGTCACAAAGTTAATTATCAATAAATAATTTTATGATAGGGACCAGTCAGAGGTAAAACAAAGCAGTTTCTCACTATATATACACAAACAGTGTCGGTGGGAAAGTAATTTTGTTCCAATAAACTATTAAGTGACTTGCCCAAGCTTGAATAGTTTGTTTCTGATGAGTTTAAAACTGCAGCCTGGTTATTTCAAATGTGGTACAATGGAAATTGTTTCTTCATTGAGTGTGACTATATGATGAGTCACCTGAAACAGGCAACAGTAAAAACAAAAAAAAAAACTGTAAATGTTCAAGATTATAATTCATTTCAGTTTTCATTAATGTTTCATATTACTTTGAAAAAGCTTTGATTCTACACCCATGTGTTCTCCTGAGTTTGGACTCATCTAAAGAGAAATAATATAGAGTACATATTTATTTATTTTGCTATGGAATTTTCACTGATGCAAGACTGATGGGTAACATTACACTTTGACAACTGGATATACTGCACCGTGATCATCAGAGTCTCGCTTTCTCCAATCACCATACAATTGATTCCCTTTATTGACTGATACCCACCTGACAAGTCCCTTCTCTGATAATCACCAATCTGTCCTTTGTATCTCAGTGTTTTTGTTTTACTTTGCTTGTTTGTTTGCTTGCTTTGTGTCTTCCTATTCCACATGAGTAAAATCATATGCTATTTGTCCTCATCTGATTTATTTCACTCAGTAAATTCCATCCAAGTTGTGGTAAATGGCAGGATTTCACCTTTTTTATAGCTGAGTAGTATTCCATTATATATGTATCTATATATCTCACATCATCTTTATCCATTCACCTATTTATTAGTGGAAACTGGTTATTTTTATATCTTGGCTAATGTAAATAATGCTGCTATCAACATTTTAAAACAAGCACAGCATTTTAAAACAAGTACTGCTTTTGCTTTCTTTTGATAAATACCCAGAAGTGGAATACCTGGATCAATGGTATTTCGATTTTCACATGTTTTGAGATATTGCCATACTGTTTTCCCTACTGCATGCGCCAATTTAATGCCCACTAATAGGTTATGAGAGTTCTTTTTTCTCTACATCCTTGCCAATAATGTTGTTTCTAGACTTTTTTTTATATAGGCCATTCTTACAGATAGGAGGTAATATCTCACAGTGGTTTGGATTTGTATTTCCCTCATAATAAATGATGATGAGCCTCTTCCTATGCACAGTGAAAGAAACCATCTACAAAATGAAAAGGCATTAGTGAATGGAAGATAATTTTTGTAAATGATACATCCAGCAAGGGGTTAATAATCAAAATATATCAAGAACTCATACTACTTAACAACAAAAAGCAAACAACCTAGTTAAGATATGGTGAGAGGATCTAAATAGACATTTCATCATAGGCACATGAAAACATTTTCAGAGAGTAACATTTTTTAACTTCATCTAAGTAACTAAGGAAAACTTTATAAGGAAATCATTAAGGAAAGACTTCAGAGTCAATCTAATGAACTTAAAAATCAGGCAACTTGCATACCATCTTAACCAAAGTGAGAGTAAGAATTACCTTGTCAGTATGCTCTGGTTGGGTAGGGATTGGGCATAGGTGTCCTGGGACTGGTGGGAACACCGAGATAAAAACTAAAGTGAATAAAAGGCTTCTTCCTCCTCTCTTTTCCTTCTTGCCTGCCTCCACTCACCTTCATTCCTGCTTTCAACTTGACTGTAAAAAAAAATTATTCTGTTGACATTTTTTGCTGATCTTCTATTAAACTATGTTGATTAAATTCCTATCATCTGCAAATTTAGAAAACAACTTAAAATTAGACAAATAATAAGGTATGATTTGATGATGGGTTCCCAAGGGCCTAGTTAGGCATCACTTTTCTTTTCTTTACAGTCACATACCTGGTTATGAATAAGATATTATTTCTTGGTGATCAAAATCAGGTTTGCTGGTTTGCAGTTATTGAAATTAGTTTTTTAAAATAGAAGACTTGTACAATATTTACCTATATTCACTTTCTGACAACTTACCTATTTTGTAAGATGACGCATGATTTCTGAAATGTATTTCACTATTTGTGAGCGTTAAAGGAAAACAAAATCATTTATCAAAATGGAATTCCTTTTTTACTTTATGATTTTTATGAAGACTGGCTAGTCATATGTTTGCCTTAAGTCCCCAAAATATGTGCCTTGAGTGCCTCCATTTTTCCTGCATCCACTTCATGTGATGGTAAATGTCATTGAAATATCTTCTATCTTCATTTATCTCATTTTGACACATTTCTCTCTTTCAAGATGTATCCTGCAAATATGTGCTTAAACTTTTGTGGGGATGTGAGTAAAGAACACTCTGGCCTTTAAAATATATGCTAACATTTAAATGGTTTAAAGATGTTTAAAGTACTATCTTGTCCATTATTAATCTAAACAGAATTATAATACCAACCCAGTTAAGAATCTTTTATTAATTTTGTTAAGCGATTAGAAAAATTGGCACCGATTCTCTAGCAGGCAACTGATATTTATCTTATCAAAATGTGTGATTCCCAACAATTTAAAATAATCTTAATGTACAGCATTATAACATATTAAATTATAGTTTATTAAAGTAATAGAAGATTATGTAGAATTTAGGAATAATGAATTCCCTTTGTGTAATGACATACAAATATCTCCAGGTCATGATGAACCAAACTGAATCAGCTGAAGAAGAGAGAAGATATAATTACATAGCCATACACATTTCTGTACATGTACATGTAAATAAATCTGAAAGAACCAACTCAAATTTGGAGGTATAAAATTATGAGTGAGGTTTACTTGCAACCATATAAACATTTCGTCATTGAAAAGTTTAACATGATCATATATTAACCTCAGAAAACACGATAAACATTTCCCATTTAGGGAAAAATGCTCTCATACTAATTTTGAATAATTTTATTTCCAATTGAAATGTTTTATGCTTTTATGAGTAATTTGGTGGTGTTGACACCACAGAAGTATTTTCTTCTATTATAAGAACAATTTAAATCCTATAGTAACAACAATAATGTCAACTGAAATTCAACAATTGTAATAATTAATTGAACTGTTACTCTGTGCTAAGCTCTCTGTATATATTTTCATTCAATTCAAAGCACATTACTTTACTTTAGGAAAAATATTATTCTATTCTACAAAAGGGCACAGCTGAGATTCAAACCTTTCTCTCTTTGATGTCAACGCTCATGGCCTCATCGCTACTATCTTATTAATGATGTGTTTAGTAAAGTTAGTAAGTGCAAAATCAAGAACAAGTTTCCAGAATTTGGGTTCATACATTTCTTATACTTCCTTTATATAGATAGTGGAGTCACCAAACAGAATGAGAAAAGTCCATAGCAGGAACGGGATGAAAATTCTAATTTCTACAGGTCTGTAGCCTTCAGAGTCGTTTTCTTGATGACAATGAAGCAACAGAGCACTACATCTATCAAAGTCACCCCATCTTCTAAGCAGAGGCCTGAGGATGCTGTGCTGGATGCCCCTGTCACACCCCCAGGCCAGATGACCCTTTGATTTCTACTCTTTTTAGGAGAGAACACCACAGTCCATGAGAAGGACCTCTTGAAATCCATTCATTTTCTGTAACTGCTTAGACAATCTAAAGAAGATATTTGATTTTCAACTTATTCATGCGTCTTCTCCCTGAGAGTGATTTCTGAGACAGAATTTTTTTGCAGACCCTATCAAGTTTAAAAGGACCCTACTACACTTAAGTTCTCTCAGAATGTATGATGCAAACCACTCTGGAATATAAGGAAATGTGGATGTGTAATAACTGAAAACTTGGAACAAAGCATTCCTATAAATAAATGAGTCATAAAAAATTCTCATGAAAAATTTCTGAAAATCACATCCCTTGTTACTCTTCTGTATTCTGTCAGTAGTGAGAGAAATGAGAAATTCTTTATATCATAATTTGAGGATCCTGTGATTGATTACTTTTGGTCTTTATTTCTGAAATGTTTAGTGTATCATTACCAATTTGGCATTCCCTGTATACATTGAGTCTATATTAATCAGTTTAGATTCAAATTAAGACTTTCCTGGCCTTTTTGCAATTTTCCTTTGGTCCTTTAATGGACAATATCTCAAGGATGATGAGTTAAAGTAGAAGTTGGTTAAGAAATTCTTTAGTTTAAGTGGCTTAATGAGAAGTATCATGTCATAAAAAATGTATTTGGAAAGTTTGCAGAATGCCTGCTTATGAAGTTTCCAGTCCTTTATCCATTAATTGCAGCTTATGTTTTAAATAAATTTATTTTCATTTTTGTCTTTCAATCACTCAAATGTAGTATGATAGAAATCCTTCACCAGTTCTCAGCACACTCCTGGTAGGGTTACCAGAAAGCCTTATTTGACTAGGATCTTCCTGGTTCAGTAATGTTGTCCCAATATCCTGCCTGCTGGAAATTCTGTGCTGGTTTCAATCAGCGTTCACTAAAAGTTAATTTGTTTTGTCAGAAATGTAAGATTTTCTCAAATGCATTAATATTACAGCTTGGCTGTTATCAGATAGCAAATGTAATATATAACTAAGATAAAATTCTACTTTTAAAAGACTAGGATGTTCTGATTTTCTCATTATTATGGTTGATTCAGTATGCAGTAATGGTGCCTGGCCATGGCACTTTTCATTGGTCCCAGTTTCAACTCTAAAAGTTATGGTAAGTCTATCTACTGATCAAAAAACATTAAGGGTTATAGGTACTGAAGAAACATAAAACAATTCTAAATATTTTCCTCAGTTAGATATATACACATTGATGTTTTCTAAGATGCAAACAACAGTAATAAAACAGTCTGACAATGAGGCTTTGACTATAAAGGACTTGTTTAAATTTTCTAGTTTGGCATGCCCTGGTCAAGCAAGAGTTATGTCAATAAGCTTTAAAAGAGCAAGCCACATACCCTTGGGTTCGCGACCCAGGGCACAGGGGTTTGTGGGGCAGGGGGAGGAGGGAAGTAACCAGTGTGAAAAATTAAATTAAAAAAATGAATAAAATAAAAGATGGTTCTTCCTCCTCTCTCTTACTGCCTGCTCACCTTTATTCCTGCCTTATCTTTCCTTTACAAAAACAATATTTTTCTACCTTATTCTCAGTCTAATAACTTTTAAAAGCAAAATGCATACGTGGCAAACTATAAGCTATTTTACACATCTCAAGAGATAATTTTGTAAATATTAATGTGATGCATTTATGAGAACTAAAGAGTAAGCTATATTGTAAGGCATGTGGCTATTGAATATTAATAGACATACTGGTTTAATTTTTAAAAGACGAGATTGAAATTTGATTAAATGAGTGTTGTTGGATAAGTTGAGAGCTAGCTTCTAAGAAAACTTATGTAACTATGTGGGTATGTGAACAGTGTATGGGTAAAGATATGGGTACACAACAAAAAATGTAGTTGGTATGTGTGCCTGTATACATGCAAATATTCAGAATTATAATTCTAGAATTTTAACATGAAGATTTTTTTCTACATCAAAAAACTAGAATTTTGATACTGATATTAAAGATCTAACATTTACTTATTACTGTAAGAATCTGTTTTGATTCATGCTTGAATCACACTTCCTAAGAATATTTGATCAATCCAGAAGTAACTATCTCTTTTAATCACCAAATTATGTTAAACAAGTGAAAATTAAGGCAACTAGAGGTTGATTAATTTACCACTGGTGAGACTCCAATTAAAAATTGTTTATCACTCAGATTGGTTATATTAAAAACACTTTATTTAGTCAAATGATTCAGACTGGGGTGGTTTGAGGTAGGTGTGAAAAAACGAAGAGGCTAACACTTGGATGAACCATTGAATTGAAGTGTCTAAATGCCTACTCTTTAAATCTTAACACTTTCTAGGAAAAAAATTCTCAACTTCCAACTGCTAGCCAAGAATTATTTCACACCTTTAGTCCTAAGTACCAGGCTCTCCCTCTCCAAAGCCTCCACGGTTTCTGAGGTCTAAACTGACAGGGAAGAGATATCCATGCTCAACTCTGTTGGTGTCTTAGAAGTCTTCTAGGGGAGGAATCTTTTCAAAGAAAAACATTTTGATGGGAAATTTTTAATAGGAGACTTTTCACATTTTGAACATAAGATGTTTCTAGGTATTCCCTATGTTCATTTCCCTGGAGATGAATTTTTTTCCTTTCAACAAAAAGAAGATTTTTAATACCTGCTATATGCTAGGCATTTATAGAACATCTACTTGGTGAAATCTACTTGATGTAAAGTTCAAGGACCTGGGTTCCAGACCCAGAGCTGGGGAACAATCAAAACAAGTAAATGTAAATAAATAAAAAGTGCTCTCTTCCCTCCCCTCCCCTCCCTCTCATCTTCCCATTCTTTCTTTAAAAAAGGCTTCTACCCGCTCCCTCCCTCCTTCTCTTAAAAAAAAAAAAATGATTAAAATTGAAGAGAAGAAAAAAATCCCAGCTCCTGCCAGTTAAATAGTTAATCCTCCATCCTAGTGATTTTACTATGTGAGTGCTAAGAAGCATCTTGCATCTATTTATTTCTTGATAACTGACACTGCGGAGCACCAGAGACATAATGGTGGACAAAACAGGGATGGTTCCTGCTGTGGGTTGAGAAATGGAAATGTGACCTTGTTTGAAAATAGGATGACTAAACAGGCAATTGGTTAAAATGAGGTCATTATAGTGGGATTTCAGTAGAACTGGTGAAACTTATGAAAAGGAGAAATTTGGACACAGAGACATGCATGGAGGGAAGACAATGTGAAGAGAAACAAGAGACATGGATTAACAACAAATCAAGCAGAGAAGCCTGGAACAGATCCCTCCCTCATAGTCTGCAGAAGGAACCAGTTTTGATAATGTTGGGACCCCCACAGGAGCAGGCCTTTAGGACAGGGATCAAAGTTTGGATATCAGGGCAGTGAACTGTCTCTGGTGCCACCTGGCCAAGGAATGCAATCACCGGGATCAATAACAAAAGCCCATGGACAAGTCTGACGTGCCAGATTTGTCCCACGAGTAGTACACGACCAGGACGTGACCAGGACAGACCCTCCACAAAAGAACAAAGGAATGACGCCGGTGGAAGAAGCCTTTCCTGTCGCCTCTGAAAAGGCCTAGGAAGTATCTGCAGCACTCCTCAATGAAATCATTCCCAAGTTTGGCTTCCCTACCTCTCTCCAATCCAATAACGACCGCATTTCTTTCTCAAGTCACTCAGCCCTCAGAGAGCCTCAGCCCTTAGGCATCAAGTGGCACCTCCACTCCTCCGACCAACCTCAGACCTTCATAACCAAATTAACACTCTCACTTCAGTTGTCTTGCAGAACTGCAGAGGCTGGGAAGCCCTACCCACCTCCCAGGGAGGCATTTGCCTTCTCCTGCAGGAAGAATGCTGCTTCTATGTAAACGAATCGGGCCAGATTGAGGAAAATCCCTTCCAACTCTGCAATAAACCACCAGCTCCAGGAAAACGCTCAATCCCCCACCCTCTTTTTCTGGTCCTCCTGTACACTCTGAGTGCTTACTCTGTTCTTACCCTTTCTCATCCTTCTTCTGCTTGGTCTCTGCCTTGTACGACTTCTAGTTAACTTCATCAAAAGGTCTCCCACCAGTATCACTAATCATAACCTCCTTCTCTTACAGGAAAACAAGGTTTCTCTCTCAAGGTGCCCACTTCGCTCTTATTCAGCGGGAAGTAACAACTGAGATGACACGACCTGTTCCACTTCAACTTTTATAAAAACAAAAACAAACACAGGAATGCGACAGGAGACAAAAGAAAACAAAAAACTGAAAGTTGTCACTTGCCAGCCAAGCATGAGAAACAGAACATTTTGCAGTATAGTATGAAGCAAGACCAGATGTTGTTCAACCCCTCCTGTTTACCAGCGTCAAGGACTCTACCTCCACCCCTCCATGCTCACCTAACATTCCAACACATCCTGATAAGACATCCCTGACTCCCTACCCTGCTATCAACAGCACACCAGGTGGCCTTATCAGGATTCCACTCGTACCCTTCCCTGTGCTTGCTAGAAACTTCCCCTTAAAAAAACTCTCTCACAGCTTCCATTGAATTACTCCTTCTGCCTCTTCTCAGAAGGAGCTTTCCCGTCCTGCACTTGGAACAATAAAGCCTCGCTTACAGCCCATCTGGCTCCCTTGTCTCTGCCTATTATTGTCAAACTGGCTTAGATTTCAGACTTTCAGACCCCAGAACTATGAGACAATAAATTAATTTGTTTAAGCCACTCATTTTGTAGTACCTTCCTATAGCACTCATAGCAAACGATCATAGTCCTCTTTCTCAAAAAATTATTATCCTAATATTAATCAAATAATTTCAAATCACAAAAATATATAATCACAAAAGTGACATAATATGAAGGAAAGAATTTAAACTCTATGAAAAGTGATGAGAGGACCATTTCCTAGGCTGGTGGGTCAAAGCTTCTATAAGGAAGTGATGATGCTTGAATGAGAGAGAAAGAGTGATAAAATGTAACTGGAAGAAAAATAAGACAGATGTTTTTCAGGTTAGGGATGTGATGGTGTGGGGGCAGTGTGTACAAAAGCCCCAGTCATATGAGAGCATGATGCAATTGATAAATGAAAAGAAGGGTAGTATGTTTTTAATACAGGGAATGAGTATTGCAAAATCAAGTTAATAATGTAGGCAGAAAGGGCTTGTGGACCTTGTTAAAGAAATTTTTAAGTATCTTAGGTCAATGAGAATGTCTTAAAGGGTAATTGGAGGTGAGATAATTATATTTGAGTTGCAAAAATACTGCTTGAATTGTTTTTGCAAAAACATGCCATAAAGGACTGGGGACGGGGGCCTGGATGGAAAACTTGGACTCAGGGAGATAAAGGGCAAATACATCTAAGTAGAAGGTTTTTACAGGGAGGAACGTATACTAGCTGAATCCAGAAGAGACTGAGTGACAGACAGGCACATTTGAGATATACTTAGGAAAATACATACTAACAAAAGGATAAGACTTGATGATGAGAGAGATCAGAGGTGACCATGGCTATTTTTTTTGTCTTCACTCAGGGAAGTTAGAAAAGGATCCATTTTGAGGGAGAAGTTAATGATTTGAGAGAACTAATGCTTTGGATTTTTTTGTTTTTAGGGTCGTTTAAAGCTTATTTTTTTTAATTCAAGTAACATTAGTTTTAAATATTATATATGCTTCCAGTATACAACACTCTAAATCAACATCTGTATATATTATGTTCATCACTGAAAGTCTGTTTCCATTCTTTACCGTGCAATTGATTCATTTTACTGGATTTACCCACTCCTCCATGCCCCTTCCTTTCTGGCAGTCACTATTTGTTCATAATGTCTAAGAGTTGAATTTTGGTTTGCTTTGTCTGTTCATTAGTTTTGTTTCTTTATCTTCCACATTTGAGTGAAGTTGTAGTGTTTATCTTTCTCTATTTTACTTATTTTACCTCACACACTCATGTTCTGTGCACACTGGGCCACTGCAAGGTGCAAAGTCACAAAGGCAATTGAATAGAAAGGGAACCCAAAACCTGAGTTCTGGGTTAGAGATATAAATTTGAGAACATCAGCAAATAGGTGGTGATGGGACCTTTATGTTGCTGAGAGGGTACAGGGTAGGAAAAGAGAAAAGCCGAAAATGAAGGTCAATCAGCTACAACACTTATTTGATTTTTCCATTTTTCACTATCATTTCTTAAAGAAATGACACTAGAGGTTTGTGTCCCATTACCCCTGTCAGATTATTTCTTAAGAAATGGAGGACTCTGAAACAAGCCACATGTTTCAGAATTACAGCACAGTCTTAGGCAATTATTAATCATATGTTTTTCATTAAAAAAAAAAAAGCAATCATAGTTTAGTTTTTCTACTTCAGATTACAGAAGGGAAAAAGGTTTTCATAAGTATTTTAGATAAAAATAAAGCAAGAATTGATTTTGGTTTTCATAGGTTAAAAAAAAGTATCTTTAAAAAACAACTGCCCACAGGGAGAAAGGACCCTTATCTGATTATAATGGTGATTGGATTTTTTTGTACCTACTGACATTTGGTACAGGCCATATCTTTGAATCATTCCATTTCTAGCAGCATCACCACATTATTTGTAAGTGTTTATTGCCTCTGCTAAAATAGAAAGACATATACATGTGCTGTTTTCCTCTTAAAGGAAACCCACTGAGGTTATACTATTGCAATATTTGTTAAATTAGTGTGGAGAGAAAATGCAAGGCTGCTTATTTTACCAATCAGAAGTACTCTTATTAAGCAGGCAGATGCTGACAGTTGCTCACTCTAGCTTCGAGATGGGTGTAGCTGAGGACAAAATAGTGGATTATGTATAGGTTTTCCCCAGGGTAATGCAACTGTAGTCCACCATTGGGATGGACTGAACATACAGTCTCTGGAATGCATGCTGTGAATCTGTGCATCCACTTCATCATTTTAAATAAGGATACTTAGTAACAGTAAGAACTGGGGAAGTGTTTATTCTTTTTAACTTTGATAATATGTCACAATCTTTCAAAAATCTGCATGCCCTTCCTTTAATGCAGTAAATTTACCTCTAGAATTTTAGTTTAAAAAATTCATCATGAGACTCTAAAAGGTTTACTCTACAAGAACATCTCTCTTTAGCTCTTAGAAGCCAAAATTTAAAGAACAATTACTTTTCCAGCCTCAAAACATGAATCAAAAATAGTAAAGTTCAGGTGCCCCCTGATGGAGTAGTGGTTAGGCCCACCTTCTCCCAACAAGCACAGTTCATATACATCCCAAGAACCTAGGTTCGCCTCCTGGGTCCAGGGACAGTAACAACCAAGATGAATAACTTACTAAACATGTTTGTTTCTCCTCACTCTTCCTATCTACTTGTCTATTCCCCTTCATTTTTGCTTGTACCTTTCCTTTTTATGATGTAAGAACTTGCAGCTATTAAAATTATGATGCAGACATAAAGGAAAAGGAAATGGTCAGTATGTAAGAGCAGTTTAGCAACAATTATAAGGAGAACTGCTTTTGTGCATGTGTGTGAAAAGTTATTCAGAAAAGTTTGAAATTGCCCATACTGAATTCTTAGTCATTTAAGTATGAGGTTAGATCTACTAGTAACGCAGGAAAGCAGGATGCTAGAGGGAGGTGAAGATCACTCACAATGACTCAGTCTAACTTAGGTATCTCTTTATATTTTACCAACGAGGGAGAAATTGATAGAAATTTAGTAATCTAAGAACACTGTTCAATGTCTGGAGATCTGACAATTTTATCAGGATGTTTGGAGTTCATTATTCGTTTCTAAGCAGATTTAGAAGAAGATCCTCCCACCCCCGCCATCTCCTTTTGCCCTAAACGTGTAATCATAAGTACGGATCTGGGATATGATCACATATGGCCAAGGCTCTGATATTTTAATGATGTTAGTCTTTGCGTGTTTAAAATAGCCTGAACTCTTCTGAATTCTTTCTTTAGAAATTTTCATTATTTATTCATTTCCACTGATAAAATTCATTTTTGAGTAGGACATCATTCAAGCAACTTAACAATGAGTTTTTGACATCAGGTTAAAATAGAATTTGGCTACACAATTAAACAAAAAATGAACCCTACTTCTTCTAACACTTTTATTACCAGCACTCCTACTGAAGGAGGAAGCACTTATCGATCATCTCCTATGATTCAGGTACTTTAATATTTAAATTATGTACTAAATTTTATATACAGTTATATAACTTAATGATATAATTTAATTCTCACAGCAATCCTTTAAGAGCGATAGTTTATTCTTGGTTTACTGACGAGAAAATGGAAATGCAAGATTAAATAGATTGTCTAATTTCACATAGCTAGGAACAACAAAACTGGGTTCAAACATGACCTTTCTTGACTCCCAGGGTCTCATTTTTATTCACTGTACTGTGTCACCTACCTACACTTTTAGAAGAAAAAAAAAATGCTCTACCACACCACTATTAACACTGCAATCGCATTTGCTATCACCGCCAACTAGAATGCGGTATTTAGAACCATTTTCAATGATAAAATGCATCACTTTAGCCAAACTGATTGCAACTCTCAACACTTCTTAAGGATAACAACTGAAAGCCAATCACAGTGTATCTGATTCCTAGGTGGTCTGTGCTATCTAAGGCACTCAGAAAGCCATGAAGTCCCTCAGAGTTCTCCGACATCCATCTCTATTTTTCCTGGCAGAGCTGTCACTTCACATGAGTTTATTTCCACCATCTCTCCCCAGCATCTTTGCAATCAAGTTATTTTAGACAACTGATGGTAAAGTAGCACTCAAGTCACCATTTTGGGTGATTTGAGGCCCTTATTTATTTTATCTCTTGGTAGACTTTTTCAGTATCCTGTAAGCTTATACATATAAATGACCACCTAGGTTGAGTATATTTTCACTGCACTTGACAAGCTTACTGGACCAAAAGACCTCTAGCCCAGGTGGGAATAAACAGGCAAAAATGTCTGAATTACTTAAACATATTTCCTCTCAGTCAAAAATGTGAGATCTCACCAGGTTTGCTGGATGCAGTTGGCTATTTTCGTTAAGGCTCATTGGAAGGAATTAAAATAACGTTAAAAAAAAATAGATGAACAAGCTGATTGACATCACATATTCCCTCTCAGACAGGCACTTTCAGTCGTTGATGCAGGTGGAGTTGAAGGAGAAGCAATAAAGAGAAAAGGGCATAGGCAAAGGTAAAAATAAATATTTTATATGTAGCACATTAAATGCTATTATATACACACATCTATATGCATCTATATGAATATATATGGAATACATATAATTGGAAATGATTTAGTTGCTCTCTCAACATATCATTAATACTACTAAGGAATATTCAAAACTATGAGGTATGTGATAGGCTTTATCAACAATGACAGTAACTAACATTTATTAAGCACTTAGTATGTGGCAGGCACTCCTGCTCCACATATATACACACTCATCGATTACATGTATATGTTTCTCATAACAGTCCAGTGAGTCCCCATTTTACAGATAAAGATAACTGAGATCCAGACAGACTGAATGGTGAACACACTGATTCAAATGCACATAGTAAGTGGCAATGCTTAGATTATAAACACAGGTCTTTTGTCTCCACAGCTATGATGTTAATCTATATACTATCCACTGTTTCTAAAGACACCCTGTCAGATACCAGATTTTTAAAAATTGTAGCCTGATCCTGTCTACATCAGATTCACCCAGGCTACCTGCTAAAGCACAATTCCTAGGCCCTATCACTGAATTTCCAAATTCGAATCTCTATGAGGCAAGTCCTAAAGCTCTACAATTTTAATTTGCTCCTTGGGTGGCTTATTAAAAGTGAAAATATTTGGGAACCACTGTAGGTAACAAGTAAGCCCATACCTGTGGGAGCAGGTGGTAGAAAGACCCTGGTACCAGCAATCAGATGACCTAGGTTTTAGTCTCACCCTGCTCGTAACTCATTGTCTGATTTTGGATAAGTCACTTTGCCTTTCTAGGTCTGTATTTCCTGTCTGTAAAGTGAGGATAGGTCAGATGTCTATGCTAACAGTTTGCAAATATTTCAATTAGTCCCACACTACATGGGAAAATTAGTTCTGTGTGTTCTGCATCCATTAGTCATCACATGTAAGTGCTGTTTGCAGAGCGAGCTAATGTATTTCAGAGAGACTTTCACTCTGTGGAGTGGAGTCAGGCTGGTTAGTATCACAGCCAGGGAGACTGTGAGCTGGGAGCCAGAACTTGTGGCTTCTTCTCTGGTCTTCAATACTCTTCCAGGTGTAACTAAAGATAGATGAGTGACTGCTGCCATTCCAAATGTGGGAGGGTGTAATTGTCTCTGACCAGCAGCATATTTTCATGGAACACAAGTGACATTTGCTGTGTGAGAAAGCAGAAGCCACTAAATCTGACAATAACAGCTTCATAATCTATTTCAGTTCAGAGCTAATGATTTCCAGTCTCCGAAACTATTCCTACAAATCCAACAGCATACATTTCATTTATAACTCACAAAACTGTACTGGCCTTTACAAGAGAAGCAAATATGTCCTCAGCAACTACTTTGTATTGACAATTGACCAAACTGTGAGCAGAATCTGGCAGAATCTGCATATGCAAATGCATGTTGAGTCGTACACCTTAGAATGCAAGGACACATTTCATTTTGCATGTATATTCTGGGCTCCTGGAAGAGCATAGTCTTTATTTCAACCTGCAGTGGCTTGTCCAGTGCTTTCCATACAAGCATGTTTACTAAATGAGTCGTTGATATTTAGGTCCCAAAATAAACAGGTAATGAATATTCATGCACGATGAATGCAATCAGAGAAAAGCCAGAAATAGAACATCAGAGTGTGTACTCCTACTCCCCATCTGTAACCATTAGTATAAACGGACAACATTGTCACTAGCTAGGCACAGAGTCATTCATTCAGCAAGCAACTACTAATTGTACATTATGTACAAGCCACTGAAGTAAATAGCAGAGGCTTTTTTTTTTTTTTTTAAGGATAAAGTACCTGATAGTAGAGAATATGGTTTAAGAGTATTCTTTCAATGCTTAGTTTGTGAGTCTACACTTCATGCCAGACACTGACAGAGCCGCTGGAGTTTCAAGCAATACATTTTAAAAAAGAGACAGAAATAGTTTTCCTCATACAGTTTATGTATAGTTTGAGGAAGACAAAGAGCAAAATAATGTAAAACATATAGTATGAGAGAGGGTAAGAAATACTATGCAGAAATAAGTAGTAAATTTAGGTGGAGGTGGGGGTACCAGTGAGAGGAGAATAATTTAATAAGGAAATCAGGGAAGTCTCACCAAGAAGAAAAAAATTTGAGTGTAGATATGATAGAAATAATAGAGTGAGCCATGGGGGTCTCAGTGGGAAGAGTGTTCTGGCAGACAGAATTATAAGTTTGATGTTTTGAAGTAGGTGAGCACCCAATAAGTTAGAAAAACATAGGGAAACTAGTATGATTAATGTAGAGGGAATAAATTTTAAGAAAGTAAGCAGGCATGCCCTGGTAGCTCAGGCGCTAAGTCAGCAGCTGGGGCATATGCCATGTAAATCCCTTCATGATGCAGGGCCAGGGGACACAATGAAAAATAAAAATAAGCTAAATTCTTTCCCTCCCTCCCTCCATTCTTTACTTCTACTCTCACACCCTCTCTTTAAAAAAAAGTAAGAAAGGGATCACAGAGCTAAGCAGACTCCAGATCACATAAGGCTTTCTAAGCCATAAAGACTCTTTGACTGAGATGGGGAGCCATTGAGATTTGAGCAGAGGAAGGACATAACTGAACTTGTATTTTAAAAGAATGACATTAGAGGTGGGCTGAAAGTTGATTATAAGGGGCGAGGGAAGAAGCAGGAAGTGCAGTGGGAAGTTTTTGCTATTAACAAGTTAATGAGCGATGGAGGCTTGGATCAGGGCAATATTGGTGGAGGTAGTGGGAAGTCATTGGATTTTGGGTATTTTGAATGTAGAGGTAACATGATTCCTTGAACCATCTAAAGTTGTTTTGTTTTTTTTTCAAATATACTACACATACAGATAAAGGTACAAAACATTTACCAAATAATGTACAGCAAATACCAGATAGCCACAACCATGCTAAAGAAATAGAACAATTCAACATATTGGAAGAAAGAGTGTGCTAAGTAGAAGCATGGAGATACAAAATAGTCAAACTTGCAGAGATGAAAATTACGTCTTAAATAAAATTTTCACAAAATAGAATAAATTGCAGAATAAAAGATAACTGAACTTTCTAAGAGGATGCCTTTCAGGAAAAAGATGGAACTACATTCTTAAGCATTCTTAAGAGTATCTTCCAATAGAAGCAAAAACTGTTTCTGAGGACTCATTCTTTAGAAGTGTTCTCTTCATTCCTAAAAGATTTAGATGTTACTGGCTTACAAACTTAATTGACAATATTTTTGTTCAGTCTCGTATCCAATCATAGAGGAAATGCATTTTAGAGAGCAGAAGAAAGTGGTTGGTCAAATATTTGTTGAAAATGTCTGATAATTAGATGAGCTGGTATGCATGTTATCTGATATTTGATACAGAGGAGTCTCTTTCTCTGATCCCAGCCTTCATCTTTCTTTGAGAACAGATGTTCTGCTCATTTGATTAACTTAAAGGAGCAGACATAATAGCAGGAATTGCTTTAATTAAAGAATACTATGGAACAAACAAAGGATTCCATTCTATTTTGTTCCAGTGGAAGAACAGTACCACTAACATCTGGATTTAAAAAACCATAAGAAAGATGTTTTAGAATATAGCATAACGTAGTTTCCATTGGTGTCTGTATCTGTGGTCAGGACAGCTAAAATATTTACAATGTGTGAGGAAATACTGGGTAAAGACCTGAGAAATGTAATAGTATCAAACTGTACAGAGGCACAACAAAAAATCAGAATGAAATCTTGAAATCCTCTTAATACTACATTGTAGATTAGGATATTTTAGGTAAGAGGGTCCCTGTGATTGAGAACTCAAAAGAGCGACAAGTTGTTGTCATCTCAGGTGGAGTTAGTTAAGTGGACAGAGTAGATGTCATAACTTGGAAGAGATTGTGGCAGGTCTAGAACAAAAACCAAAAATGGAATATTCAACTGTTTCCTTGGATTCTGGTTGAACCTGCTACAGAAGCTAACAAAATATTTCTTGAATTTTTTCCTCATGGATAGTTGTAATGTTGCAACTAAGAGCCTTAGGAATAGTGTCTTTAAGGACCCTGTTGCTGATCCCAACAAAAGGTCCAGAAAGGAGTTATTATCTTTGCATAGAACATCAGCGGGAATTTTGTCGCACTTGAGAAAGGTTTCCTTGAAGAACAGAATCATGATCTTTTTCATGATATCTTCAAGAATAGGAAGATGACAAGAAGCTATTCATTTGGTAAGAAAAAATGCAAAGCTCATTAGGCTTTGCAGGATGTGTTTGTGTGTGTGTGTGTGTGTGTGTGTGTGTGTATGCCTGTATGTGCGTATGTAACACATGTTTATTATAGAGTAATATGAGGTTTATGTTTAATATATTACAGCCAGTTAGGCTGGTTTGTGGACATAAGGCCCTTTTTTCATTTTTTTCCCAATATTTAGGTGATCTCATATTAGGAAATACATTTAACTATTTCAATGATTAATGCTAAAGTTAGCTTTTTAGAACTCTTTGCCAATAGGTAGGAATTCAATTTGTTACTGATCTTTTCACAAACAATAGAACTGAGAAACTTTTATTTGTAACTGAAGATCATTTAAAACAGATTTATACAAAATTATTGAAATTAAGTTTATACTTAACTTATATTTTTGTACAAACAAGATTGTGCAAGACGTATTTAAAATTTCAATGACTTAAAAGTCTGCAACTTGTCATGAATTTTAGGAACTTAGACTTTGAATGTTTATTGCATGGTGTTATTATGAGAACTAAATGCAATAATATATGGAGTCATTAACTGTAAATATTTAATCAAGGAACACTATGTAAAAGATTTGCATATAAATATAGGTAATAAAAGGAAGAGCGAACTATTGCAAGAAAGGTTTGGTTAAAATGCTGTCAAGGCAAAGAGTAAATTTTCAATTCATTAAGCTCTATTGTTATCTTTTACTTATAACTTGATAACATGGAAACTTTCAAACACATGTAGAAATAAACAGTATAGTGAGTCATTACGTATCTTCAAAAATTATCAATATATTTTGCTCACTAATGCTGCTTGTTTTTCTTATTATTTTCTCCTCTAAATACTACTGTGGTTTGGGGTCCTTTTTTCTCCTAAACAACTAGGAGCAAGGAACACATCAAAATCTAGCTCCTGTCCTACCATGGACAGTACAAGATAGAAGTGCTATCTAGCTTAATGTTTACATTTCAAAGAGATGACTCCCAAATCCTCAAGGAAAGGCAGTCATGAGAGAAGAGACCTGTTAAAAGATTTCTATCTTAAAGAAGCAGAAAATAATTCATATGATAAGTTTTCTAAAGTTAGAAGAGGCAAAGTAGTAATGTGGCTAAACACACATTATAATTAGATTGCTTGATTTAGATCCCACATATATAAGACACTGAGTAACTGGGGATATTGTATATAATTTCATTCTTGTTATAAGATTATTCACCAGTGAGAAACTGTGAACTGGGGACTTTCCTCATAATTGTGTGGCAATGTGCCAGAAGTAGGGATTTCAGTAAGACAGTGTCTTACATTTCCCTATTAGTTTCAGTTGATGTAGTTTCACGCTGGTTCAAGGTGCAGAAGTCTCTCAACGACTACTAGAATTCTTACAAAGAGGCTTAGTCTCTGATTTTTTTTTTTTTTTTCAATCAGTGTGTTTATGGATGAAAGAAGAGTTCAATTTCTTATTTGGTCGTCTGGCTGATATCAGCCTCCAAGAGCCAACCTATTCTTAAGCAGGTCTCATTTATCAAACAGAATTTCCAGAAATACTTAAGGTAACTATGAAATGTCCTAAAGAAATACTGTCAGTACGGCTGGAATCTGGGTTATCATTGCCAATGTGATTCCACTTTCCCTCTGGTGGAAGCCTGGAGAAAATCGAGTTGCAAACTTTACAACATGTGAGAAACACCCAGAAAGAGATCAATGAGGGCCGACTCACTGATTAAGCTCTGGTAACAAAGCACTTTATAATATTCCAGTTGGTGAATATGCTTTAGGAAACTGCCTTTATTTTTCCCTAGGAGGAGCCAGTGATATGCTGGAGCCAGTTTACACCATCTCACCAGAATTGATTGTTTGCCTCTCTTCCCATCCAACTTTAGTGGCATCATTTAATAGCCTGAAATCCACTATGGTGGGAACACCACACATGGAAATCAGTTACAGAATAGGACTTACTTTTTTTTTATTTTTGAGAAATGCATCATTAAACATTTACCAGTACAATATTTGGAGGAACCTAAAACACTATGCATTTAGATACTGAGACAAAGGCATCTTAGGTCTACTTTTCAGGGAGATAGACTCTGAGATGAATGTTTCTCTGTAGAAAGTTGTATTCACCCTGTATGATGATGCTTTGACATTTAAGGCCTTGAGGGCATTGTAGGGACTGCCCCGTTCCTAGAGATAAGAAACAATTTTGCCCATACATGTGTTTAAAAAATATTTTATTATTTCTTTTGTTTACGTTGCTGTACGATTTTCAAGGCATTAAATCTGTACCTCAATCTGTGTACACATCGCATCGCTCACCACTAGAGCTCTAGAACATCACTCCCCATACAGTAACTCCTCATGCCCTTTGATCCCTCCCCATTTCTACCCGCTTGGTAGCCAGAGTCTTGTGTCCAGGGCCAGGTACCAGACAATCAGTGCAAACGCTGGGCCTAGAGTTCACTGAAATTATCACAAACTAGCTGATCCTAAACCTGCTTACTCTGCTTCACATGTCCTTCCTCTTGAAAGTCACAATCAAGGCTTTACTCACAGTTCCTTCCTTTCCCTCTCTCTTCTGACTGTGATCGTCCCTGTGTTGTGTCCCCTCCCATGGTGTGGCCTGGGCCCCTTCCCTTGAGAAGTGTACTTTTCAACAAAATCATATCCTAACTGTTGGCTTTATCATCCCTAACTAACAATAAAATACATTTGTTGAGAAATATTCCCAAGATCAATACATTTGAGGAGAGATGGGAATAGAGTTGGGAAGAAAGAAGATTTACCAATGATTTAGTCCCAAGAAAGGACTCAGTCAGTCTCATAGAGGTATAATGGCCCTTCCAAGGGATTCCCTCTGAGGTCAGTGGCTCAGCTTTCATTATCCTGTATAATCAGGTTTGGGTATGTAGGATCCTAGAAAGGGATTTGACCTTGGATTTTGAAAGAATTCTTTGACTCACAGAATTACCCAGAGTGGGACTCTGTTAAGTGTCAGGAGTCACCAATATCCTCAGCAGTCAGAAAAATTTCCTTAATCCTGAAAGAAGGCTGAGGAAGTGCACCTCTGCACATACTATAAAGCACCAAGATAAAACCAACTGCCAGATACTATCTAGCTGACGTGATTCATGGGCTCTATGATGGAGTCAACATTACTGAAGAGAATAAGTGCTGTAGCTGAAATGTGCTAAAAGTTCATACCAAATGCAGAGTCAGATATATTCCTTCAACCCTGGCAGAAAAATAAATGCAAAATAAATTAGCCATTTACAACTTTGCAAAAACCCAACATACTGTGAAGATTTATCAGCTGGACCATGAAAAAACTGACTGACTTCGACAAAGCAATTAAAAATGAAAAGTGGTGCAACTGAAGTCCAAATAAAATAAGCATCAAAAGTAGAAAAATATGTGGAAATTAAAGGTTGTTGGCTCCCCGCACCCCACCCCGCCCCGTCCTCTATGACTGCATGTACCCTCTCTCTCTCACTCACCTTATTTGGCTTTAGCACTGCGTATCACTTGCTCAGGTCGGTGACTGGCTGAACAGACAGGACAGGGCAAGTGACAAAAGCTGATTAAATACCTCAACCCCTAAGAACAGTGAACAAAAACATGTAATCCACGCAGGTTCTGAGTGGCAGCAGGGAAATTCGAAGAAATATTTCTGTTTGTTACTAACTGCTTTCTTTTGAGTAAATGCAAATTTGTGCAATGCAAATTTACCATTATTTCAAGATTCTAATATGTAATGATAAAAATAAAATAATTTTTAAAGACATCATGGTTGAGACATGAAGTCCTGTAGATTATTCTATCAAATGGTTGGGACACAAACAAAAGAGAATGCATTTTAATCAAAGAAGGTCAGCAGATTTATACGGGAAAAGAAAACACCTAGAGACTTCATAAGAATTCAACAAAACAATTGCACAGGAAGAGAGGGAGTTAGTGAAGGAAGCAGTAAGAAGTAAAGACCAAACTCAATATGGAAAGTTGAGTTTATGGAAGTTTCTCTAGGGACACATCTTCCTTCAAGCATGTTACCTGGGTACAGAATGTAACAGCTTAGCCGCTTCTTGATGCTTTTCTCTCATTCTGTTTAAATTATCTATGTATCTTCAAGATCCCTTACTTGGTTTGGGGAATCCAGCTCACATTTATTGCGTAAATCCTATGATTGATGCAACAGAAGATGCAAAGTTGACAATTAACAACAACTAGCATATTTTGAGCATTTTCTATAGACTAGGCTCTCTACATAAATCTCTTTAATCTCACAGCTGTCCTTTGGTGATGAACTTATTTCTACTTCTACTTACAGATGACAAACATGGAGTTCAGCAACACTAATTAACTTGTCCAAAAGTACGAGCGTGCATGCTGGGTAAAAAAGACCAGGACCAGTCAATCTGGCGGCAGAGTTTGAACTTCAAGTCATTCTACTATATATTGTCTAGTCTATCAGGAGAAATATATTATTACCTCTAAGAGTCTAAGTGAAAGAGGAAATAGCTTATAACCTGGAAAAATATTACATTAGGTGGTTAAAACAGTAGTTTTAAAGGAGAAAGAGTTTGCACAAAGGCACAGATTCCAGATGGGTTGTAGGCCATTTTGGGGGAACATAGTGGGTGTTGTGTAAGGAACTGGAAGAAGATAAAATTAAGAGAAATTATAGAACTCTAGATTTTCACCCACATGCAAATAGATCCAACAGATATTTGAGCAGATAGGTGAAATGTTCAGATGTGTTACTTAGATGGATGAGTGCGCTGTCCTGGTGATAACAGGGCTGTTCAGGGAAGTATGTGAATGGGGGAAGCAAGGTTGTCACCCAGAGGAAAGAGAGCTTGTGTGGACTAGTGTAACATATCTAATCACTAACACGGGCTGCCCTGGGAAGAGTAGAAGTAGGAGGAAGGTACACTCTGGTTTCAGGTTACCGTGAAAGGATATAACAACCGTTTGTTTTATCTACAGTTACCAATATATTTGTCCCTGGTATATCATTTCAGAACAGAATAATGATTTTCCCTTACATGTCATCTATGTAGCAGATATTCCACATGCCACCATAGATAAAGATTATTTGAAGATAATAATGGTGTCATTTGAACACTTTAATGAGGAAAACAGTACCACAGGTCTGCCCCACAGTGTCTGGCACACAATGTGTGATCACTGGATATTTGTTCATTTCTTTGGTACATAAAGGCATGTACATATTTCTCTTTGCTTTAATTACTGGATTTTACAATCAGAAAAATCATAGTAACTTATGCAAAGACAATGAAATCACATCTTGGATATCTGAACATTCCCCAACCCATGTTTATTGTAGCACTATTTACAACAGCCAAGGTATGAGAATCAGCTATGTGTCCACTGACGAATGGACAAAGAAAATATTTTGTGACTATATAATGGAATATTACTCATCCATAAAAAGAAGGCAATCCTGCTATTTATGACAACATAGATGAAACTGGAGGGCATTATGCTAAATGAATAAGGCACAGAAAAACAAAACCGAATGATCTCATATGGATGCAGAATCTTAAAAAACAAACAAATCATGAAACTCAGAGTAGACTGGTTAATTACCAGGGTCATGAGGAGGAAGGTGGGGGTGGGAGAAATGGATGAAAGTGGTGAAAAGGTACAAAATTCAGCTCTAAGATAAGTTTGGGGGATTTAATGTACAGTGTGGTGACTATGATGAACAATTCACATTAAATACTTGAAAGTTGCTATGTGTATAGATCTTAAAGTTCTCAGTGCACGAACACACACACACACACACACACACACAGAGGTGTGATGTGAGATGATAGATGTGCTAAGCAACCATATTATGGTCATTATTTTACAACATATACATACATCAAATCACCACACTGTACGGCTTAAACTCCGCAATGTTATGTGCCAATTATATCTTAATAAAACTGAAAAAAACAAACACTGAAAATTCTGAGAAAACAAAATTTCTTCTTAACCGTATATCGGTTATAAAAGTCAAACGTCCCTGCTTCCTTCAGGGTGTGGGAAAAAGATGATAGGAGGCCAATATTTTATTCAACTTAAGAGTAAAACTATATTGGAAGAAACATAGTTGAGATGAGGTGGCAAATTTTGAGTTTAGAATCGAGCAATATCTGAAACGAATGTTTAGGTTTTTCAATTAGGTGAGCCAATAAATACTTTTTAAAAAGTTGGCTGGGGACATTTTTCTATCTTTTTGTCACGGAAGTGACCATGGTAATTGTCACTCTGGTCTACCACATACAATCCTTCCTAGATCCTCCTAGGAAACTGGCGGAATGTGTCTGCAGTCTGATTCAATTAACTTGTCTAATCCCCAATAATACATCGAAAAGTTGCTTGGAGCACTGTGATGCATTTTACCAAGAACCCAGGTTTATATCTAGTTAATATCACGCAAAAGGTAGGTTTCAAAATAGGGTGATTATGCCTAAATATCAGGTGTGTGTGACCATGGGGATAAGAGGTTTGTTAAGTCCCTCTTAATATTTCCTTTGACTTGGTAGCACTTCACCCTTGACGGGCAGAATATCAAGAGCATCTCCCAGGAAGAACAGAAGAATTCCACAGCCTTGCTAATGACTGCCCTGATGTTCTATGCTACGCTCTGATGAGAACGAATGATCTTCACTCATCACAATAAATCATAATTTCTAATTGATTTGTGTATCAAAGGGATCATTTTGCCAAGGTTCTAAACAAGTCAACTGCGAGACTCACTCAACTGATAATAGATAGGAACTATTAGGTCCAAGATAAAGACCAAATCCTAATGTCTGAAAAGCTGGGGTAACATTAAGAGAGAGGGATGGCAAGCTTTTAAACATTTTCCCCTTTACAAGGTGCTAAATGGACATACATTTATAAATACTTCTACTGATCGCTTAAATATAACACCTCCATGTCGATTCAGAGGACAAAGAAATGGAAATGCCATACAGGGTAAATCCCAATGGAGTACTGGCTCAATAATTCTTTTTAAAATCTGAATTCTCTGGCATCAGACGGATGTGTTCTATGTCGACCCTGTCTTGCTAACTGTCTTCTCTGTTCATCTGTTACAGAAAAGAGAGATTCTCAAAGGAGATTTTTACATACTGATTGTTCCCAAGGCAATGCCCTGTCTGTACTATGCTTTATTATTTATTCTCAGGAGCCACCTTTTCTTTTACTTTTTTGCTCATATGTAGCCTTTGTCTCTCTTGGTTGTAGAACCTAATGAGTATTCCCGCTCCTTAGGCTCACTGCATTTTCTGGGCTATTCCATATGTTCTATATATATCTTGCTAAGTCTTTGACACTCCTAGGTCCTAGTTAAAAGTCTTCTTTCCTAGGTGCTAGCTAGGTTCCTCAGCTAGCTCTAGTCAATCATCAGACACTTAATTTTGTACAGGGGTAATATATATACATATTCCTATATACATGATAAATACAAAATGCATGTTCTAGAAAGGTAATTTATATATTCATATGTATAATTTAATGTCTTATGTATCACATTACTAACCTTATCAAGGGCAAGAACTCTGTGTATTTGTATATTGCTAAAGTACCCTGTTCTTAGCATCGTGCCCAGCATTTAGTAGACATCAGTTTATTTTTCAACGACATGATTACATGTTCCTTATTCTGTGCTCTAGGAAAATGCTGGATTAAGAACCACATGAATCTGAGTTCCGATTGTAACAGCAATTTAGTGCATTCTTCCCACAGACTCTGCAACATCACCGGCAGTGTCTCCAGCTGCATTACCGCCATCTGACCCACAGAGCTCCTGAAGGAGCCCCAGGGCAGAATGAGAGGGTCTACCAACCCATGAGCACTGCCCTTGCTGCTATTGGTTTCTGACCCTGCCTTGTACGTTCAGGGTAAATTAATTTTTCTGTTCCTGTCTGAGCACTGTTGAGAAAGAACAGCTGCAAAGCCTGATGAATCCTGGAAGATCAAAACAAGCCAGGATATTGTTGTCAACTTGTCAGGCCCCACTGCCGAGCTTCCTAAGTGTTGGCAGATTTGGCATTTGATTACTCTCAGCACAGCCCCAGAGGAGGCATTATCTTAGATGTTCTTTTATAAACAAATTCTCTTAAATAAAACTTGTTGGCTCCAGCTTCTCCCTTCCTTTCCTTTCACTTCTGAATAAGCCTCATCAGACTCTGGCCAGCCCATCCTTCACTGTCTTGTTCCAGGAGAATTACTCTCAAATACTGTTACTGACAGACATGTGAGACTAGAAACTGCCCTTTTTCTTCTTTCTTACCTCTGGAGCAATAAATCATCTACTCATCCCAAGTGATTTGCACAGACAGTCCACTTAAAGCAGTATTTCATGACTGGACAGATATAATGTTTCTTCAACAGACCATTTCTAAGCATTCTCTTGAGTTCCAATGATAACTCGATTTTTATTTTCTTACTTTTATGTTACCTAGGGACCAACTGAATAAAGTTCTTAGTAGATATGGTCTATGACTACACACTGTGAATGTTTTCCTTAGTCTTCCATTTCCCGGAAGAGGATTCCGTCATAAATAAAATCATGAAACTGAATTTGAACACGGACTGCTCTTCAAGTTGCAACCCATCAAACCAGACAACCTGTTATTTAAGGAAGAAATGGTGGCTGCTCTCATTTGTTTGCCTGTTGATTATCATATCCATGAGTAGAACCTTGGCTCTAGATTAAAGGAGAGTCTTAAAAAAATTAAAAAATTTAAAAGAAACTTTCCCAGGGACCTAAAGGAAAAGTAATTTCTGCAGTTTAGAAAAGAGGCAATTTTTACTTTTGCATGTCTAATAAAGGATATAGACAGCTTGAAGGATGCTAAGCAGCTTCTACATGAGGAGTCTATTCAATGGGCATGCAAAATAGATTTTGCTGTTGGCCTAATCTGGTTTTATGTGAAAACATTTAATTTTCTCATTATTATCCAGAGCTTGACTGTGCACACAATGACATAATATTAAGGGTGGATTTTATGGTATTTAAATGTTATTTTCTGTTCTCTTTTGCCCAGTACGGGGAAAATTTCAAATTAAGTAAAATATAATGTTTAGGAATAAGTAAGACAGGAGACCAAGCCCAAAGCATTGTCACTAGCTACAAAGAGTCCATAATCTGCTCGTAAACCGCAATCTCCCTTTATTGCAATGAGAGAATTGAAACTTGCAAAAGAAACTGTCTTCAGATTTACCAAAGAGGGATTCCAACTTACTACATTTGTGCCAAGTTTCACTTTTGCATAAAGTCTTAATCCTCGTTTTCTGAACTCAAAAAATCTTTGTCAGCGTGAAGGTCAATACATTTAATTAAAAATAATTTTTTTTTCACTTTCAAGTAAATGAGAATTAGTCTCAATAACTGTGATTAAATAAATACGGCAAATTAAAAAATTTATGATACATCTCTAGATGGATCTAAAATGGTCTAATCAAAAGTCTATAAGGTGCCAAGATGGAAAATCTCTCAGTGGGTTATGGTAAAGAATGTACCCAGAATCCAGAAATAAAAAGGATCTGTTTGGTAAGTTAATGTCTGCAGCTGATTTAATTCCAATCTTATATTACACTTTTATTACAGAAAGGAAGTAAATATAGCATTGACTTTATGGGCTTTGGTTAATATAACTGATTTGTTTTCATCACAAGCTATATTAATATAGTTTTTGGCAGTTTACAATACATTTTCATTCAGACCCACTATTTTGGAATGATTCCTTAGAAATGTTAGATGCATTAGACATAAATTGTGCTGGATCACAATTATTTCTCTACCAGTTATTAGTTCTCAGTTCAAGAAAATAACTTCAACTCTCTGAGTCTCAGCTGTCTTACTTTAAAAAGGAGCTAATATTGCCAACTTCATGGCAAGGATGCTATGAGTTTGAAACAACATAATACATGGAAGAAAACACGCACAGAGCCTGGCATGTAATAGATGCTAATTTGCATAATGCAATATCTTTTCCATAAATAATTTTCTAGAGTTGCCTAGCCTTAGGAATCTGAGGTTGCTCAGTTGATTATTTGAAGAATTTGAAATTTTATTTATTTCTCTATCTAGTACCCATTACCTCCTTATCATTTTATACTAATTTTGAATATATATTCAAGGAAAACAATTTGACGAATATAATTTCATTAATAACTAGACTCATCATCTCTTCTTCAGGTTACAATTAGCAGTACTATAACATTTTAAAAAGCATAATAAATATGTTATTCTACCCTAAACATAAAAACCATTCATCCGTCATTCAAGATTTCTAAAACACTTGATGTTTATAGGGCAGTAAAGAAGATTTCAGAGTAAGTTATATAAAACTTATTTTCTGGTCTAATATTTAAAAGGCACAAAAAGTCAAATTTGAAAAGGTTAAGTGACTCCCCCAAGACTATAAAGGAAAAGTCTGTTTCTGGATCTATAAATAAGAAAAGATATTTTTATGTACCCCATTTTCCATACCTTTTCCTCTGAATTGTTTTAAATAATCATTGCGCCAAAATCATACAGAGTGAAAATGTTACTCAGAAAGTAAATGTCAGGACTAAGTGAGACACTTTTGCCAACTTTCCACTCTCCCTCCCTCCTGTCCTCCGTCCCTCACATCTTTTCTATTTATGTTGGGGGACCAATTTCTCTGAAAGGGCCCAGACCGCTGGTTCCTTCTCCTCTGCTAGGGATTTAAATGTGGACAACCTTGAAGACTTACTCTTGTTTTCTTACTCTACTCTTGTCTAGGTGTTACCACCCATGCCCTTGGCTTCATTTCTAAGGACGCTAGTCACACAGATATCTCCAGCATAGTTCCCTCCCTCAACCAGGTAGCATTCAACTGCCGACTTCTTACTCTGAGTGTCACATTGCTACTTCCCACTCTGGACATCTCAGCCTAGCTTCATCATCTCCCTCCACAAAAGCATTTCTCTTCATTTCCTATCTCATGACTCCGACCCCACATTCAAGCCAAACCAAACCAAACCAAACCAAAACTAAGCAAAATTGTTCTCAATTTGTAATACCAATCTGTATAACCAAACAGGTTCATGTGCTGCTTAGTTCTGGGTCTGGATATATTTCTTGGTCGCTATTTGGGTCAGTGAATCATAGTTTGAAAACAGGAGCTTAGTCATCTGAGTGCAAACCACAGCTACTTCTTTTTAGTTCTATAAGATTAGTCCAGCTAGTTAATCTCCCTTGGTTTCAAGTTCTAAGGATATAAACCAGGTAATGTTAGTTTTCTTAAACTATCATAGCAAGTATGAAATAAATCAATTTACAAAGGGCATGTTACCTCTGTGCTGAGTACATAAATACTTAGTATATGCTGATTTTACCTAATTTTAGAAAGATAGAGGTTTGGGTCTGAATTCTTCATTTATAAGCTATTAGAGTTTGGGACTGTGACCTCATCTTTTTTTTTTTTTTTCTTTATTTTCAAAATAGAAAAATCTTCAGCTATCAAAAAGGTGAAAATATGCCATCGGTAGCAACACGGATGGGCCTAGAGGGAATTATGCTTAGGAGATAAGCCAGAAGGAGAAAGACAGACATCGTATATCATTCATATGTGGTGTATAGAGACAGCAAGCAAATGAATACAGTAAATTAAACAAAAGTAGAATTTAAAAAATGAGCTAAATCAGACAACAAAAGAATTTTAGTCAAAAAAGCAAGCAAATCAGTGAGTGAAGGAAGAGATGGAGGAGCCTGGGGGGCGGGTCAAGTGGGGAAAAGGGGATTACTTGTATAATGAAGGAAAAATGAAAGAGTGGTGAACTTACTATAGTATATACAGATGTAGATTTACTATGACATGTATTTACCTTAAACCTATTTAAATTATAAGGCATTATTCCTTCAATAAAGTTAATTAACAAATGTTTCACATTCACCGCCCCCCCCCCAAAAAAAAAAATAACCAAACCAAACCAGAATTTACGTAATAGTGCTGTTGTGATGGTTAAATTACATCATGTGCCAATATCACCAACTCTACATATGGCGAGTTTTCAGCACTGTGGTCATGGTCTTGCTCATCTCACTGCTGAAACAAAGCCCAGTTTGTGGGTTGTGAAAGAAACTACAAAGTTACTAAAGAAAGAGCAACAGTAACACTCAGGAATTCAGCGGCTACAATCTCTTTTACAAAACACTGGAGAAAGTCCAGAGTAAAGAGTAATGACAAACAACTGGATGATGAAAAGAGATCCGATCCAATGTGATATTAATTGATGTTTACAACAGAGGAGGAAATGTTTTAGAAGTTAATACTCAGGTGGGCCTTGTGGAGTGGTGGTTTGGTCAGCTGTCTTTAGCAGGAGCAGTCCATATGTATTCCAAAGAAGCAGGTTGGAGTCCCAGGGCTGGGGGTGAGGAAACAACCAAGATCAACAACTAAATAAAACAAAAGTTCTTCTTCCTCCTCTCTCCCTGTCTGCTTGTCTCTCCTCGGCTTCATACCTGCTTACATCTTTCCTTAAAAAAAAAATAAAGTCAATACACAGGTAAAACTCATTAATTATACTCTAGTTGAGATCGTGATTATTTTTTACCATTATTTTTGACACCAGTAAACCCTCTTCCTGAAGACTACCCTGAAGCATGTTTTAGATTCATAAACTTGTATTACAGGGAGCTTGATTCAGCTCCTTAGTTTGTGACTGTATCTCTATGACTCCCACAAGGGTAGATGAGGTCAGAATCCACCTGTTAAGGGCTGTTTGGAGAAGACATGCTATTAACTGTGACAGGAGCTCCAAAAAGTAAGACATTCATCCTGTTTCTTGCTGCATTTTTAGTTTGTAGAATCCTGGTAGAGACAAATACATGCATGTAACAAATACATGCTAAGTTCCTAGGTCTGTAGAGTCCAAGATCAGAGCTTACTGTTGTAAGGGGTTTAAATCCCACTGAGATTTAACAGGGCCTTCCTATCTGAGCACACACACATATGCACACATGCACAGGACAAAAATTGAGAGAAAACAGTACATATCTCATAGGTTGAATTTCAGAATTAATCACTGCTACCGTGCATCTAAAACTTACATTACTTTGTGAATCAAAGTTGTCTCAATAAAATTTTAAAAAGAAAAACAGCAAAAACATAAAAATTAATCAGTTTAACTGTTTGTGCCTCTGTTTCTTCATCTCTACATGCAGATAAGATATATCACAGACTTGAAATAAATGCTAGGAGACGAAAAGGTTAAAATAAAATATTGTGTATAAATATGCTTCTAGAAAGAGCTATTCTTTGTATTTAGGAAAGATTCATTAATGTTTTAAATAATAAATTAAAGCCATTAAACCCTCATTAACTGAGGGTTTCTGTTTCCCTTCAGATTATGTTCTTCAGCAGGCAGAGAAACCAGTTCTCTGCAATAGTTTTGGAGGCTGTGGGTGGGGGAGTTATTTGCCTGGCTCATTGTGTGAGAGAATCTGTCCTACTTGGTGTGCGAAAAACCGAATGCAGTAATTCTTCCTCAGTATCACGATGTATACATATCCCAAATACAAAAATACAATTATGTTAGGCAAATACTACAAATGATCAAGGTTTGCAATCAAAGTTAGTCCCTGCTCTGTCCAGCTGGCTCCCTTCTCCCCCTGCACTAAATACTAAATGCCCCAAAATCGGCTCTGCTTGAATGTGAATCCATTTTTTTCAACCAACCTGCCCCCACTCTTTTAAGTAGTTAATAAGAACTAAAAGCAATATGACTACACAACTGCTTTTGCTATTAAGTTTCATTATGGTAAGTTTTTCACACAGTTTCCCAAAATAAATGTGTGTGTATGAGTGTGTGTGCTTTTAAGTTATATTTAAAAACAAAAAACAGAAAATAAAAGAAAATTTTGAAGTTGGTTCCCCTCTTCTTTCATTTAATGCCAAAAATGAAATAAAAGTGATAATGACCTAGTGAGGGGAAGATGTAGATGCCATTGCTTGATCTGAAATATAAATTTTCAGTGGTTGCTATGGAGTTTTAAGGACACCATGTCTATGCTGGTAAGAAGCGGTATACTATATTTTCTTGTGTAACAGAAAATTACACTTTAAATAAATAACTTGAGCATCTCGAGTAGCTCACTTTTATGCCAGAGGTTTCTATGATTACACTTATTTCTGGAAGATGAGAAGGAACCTGTTATCACCTTTGGTGCAGATCACATCATAAGATCATTTTTATTTTCTCTTTTTCCTATAGTTGCACTCCTGGAAGTGAACTGGAAAGAAATAACAGATCAGAAATTCACCTACAGGCAAGACCCATGAGCATAGTAGTCTCACGGTTTGTGAAGAATTTTTGCTCTACGTAAAAATGTACATTCTCCTGCTCAGTCCTCCCTTTTGTCTATGTGTTGGTAGAAAATGTGTTTCCTTTCTAACGATAAGATTTTTTTAAATTAACCTTAAGTGGATAGTAACAGTACTGATAATAATAAGTGCTATTCTAAACACTATGTATATGTTAACTCATTTAGTCCTCATAAAACACCACGTAATGAATAGACTCATCCACCTCATGCTAAAGGTGAACCAAACGAGTTGTGAAAGAACTTATTAGTGAGAGTCAGCTAAGAGGTAACACAGCCATGATTCAAACATGAGCTGTGTGACTCCAGACACTACATATTTTAACTATGGTCCCAGAATGCCATATGGAGAAGCAACATTTGAAAAAAAAAGACTTAATTTAAAACAGAAAAAAAGCTTTCTGATATCTGAAGAATTGGCATTGCAGGTAGAGGGAATAGCATGCTTATGGGAAAGAAAGGAGTATGGGGTGACTTGAAGTATTTTTTCCCAGTAGCTGGAAAAGCTGCTACTACTCAAAATGTGGAAGATTGGGGGGATATAGTTTTGGTGGGACATTAAGAGTTTTGAACAGGTTAAGGTTGAGAAATCTATAACATGTTCAAGAGAAGATGTCAAGTGAACAGTTAGATATCCAAATTTGTTTCAAATAAGATAATGAACATGACTTTGGTCAGTTTTATGGATTCACTTATAGCCATGAGACTAGCAAAGACCATCAAAGGAATAAATGCAGATGGGAAAGCAGTCCAAGTCGAAGCCCTTCATCTCAAGGTAGAAAACAACTACTCATCAACAAAAGAAATAAAGACCGAGCCCTTGTTAGGCAAGAGGAGAATTAGGTGATTGCTGGATGTCAAGTGAAAAAAGCCCTTGAATGAGGAGGAGGTAATTAAATGATGTTGCTAGTAAGTCAAAGAGATGAGGGCAGGTGATTGACTATTAAATACAAGAATGTGGATGACATCAGCGACCTTGACAAAGAATTTTCAATATAATGATCAAAGCAAAGATCTAATTTGAGTAGGTTTCTGACTAAGAATTTTCCCCAAATCACACAGCTAACATTTGTCAAAGAACAAGGCATTTCCCTTTAGTCTTATTGATGGCATCAGGGTGTAGTTCTATGGAAATTTTTTAAATGATGCATAATCCCTGAATAAAATATAGAATTCAGTTTAAAACTGGATAGTGAAATATGTACGAAGAGAGAGATTTAGTAAAAAAAAAAAAAAAAAAAAAAAAAAAAAATCTTAAAAGAAGAGAATGGCTAAAAAGAGTGTGATTTGGTCATAAGCTTATATTTGGAAGAAGCAAATACTCAACTCAATTTAGTAAAAAACTGGGGAGATTTACTGGATAAAATCATTGAAAAGCTCAGGCAGAGTGAATGAAAGTAGACCATGCCCTTGCCTGCACTCAGTCAGACTTCATGTCACAGCTCTGTGGTCCTATGTGGCAACTTCACTTTTAGGCAATTTCCCTAAACACGTTGATGGCCACTGACTCCTGGTTCACCTCTCATTGTCTAACAATCCCTGTGAAAGTTATGTTTTATTTTTCAATAGTTTCTGTAAGCCTATGTATTGATTCTGATTAGCTTAGCTTGTGAGATATAGACATAAAAAGTAGATGCAGACATAACTATATATGATACAGATATAGGTATTTCAGTAACCATTTAATGTGACCATGAGGGTGAGCTAGAATTTGCTCTCATCTCCTCTTGCAGGTGAAATGATGAAGTCAGTACTTTTTAAATTATAGGTATTAGCAATTATCTAGAGAGATGCCCATAGGAAAATTAAGGTTCTAATACTATAAAAATGGAAATTTATTTTGGAAGCATTAAAAGGTGCCCATTGCAGGGGAGAAGGAAGAAGATTTGACAGAAAAAAGGATGGAGACAGACAAGTAGTTATATAGCATTGACGATGTATTTTGCTCAGACTTGCTCAAATTTTTCTCATTCAATACACATGACAACCCCAAGAAGTAAATGCTTATGCTGGGAAACACTATGAAATGGGAGCCTGCCTCTAATAGTTACTTCAGGAAAAAAAAATCATAAACTAATGCCATAAATTGTATTTATATTCATAACTATATACTGGAAAATATCTTATGGTTCCTCTACTTAGCATTACACTCAAAGGTCATGAAAACAGTCCCTAGAAGATAATGTAACAGAAAGTTGTAGTAACGCAATCTGGTACAAAGCTAGTGTTTTTCTGCTTTTATTTCTCCAGTGAGGGAATCTTTTGAATTTTGTGAATGAGCAAACAGTGATCACACGAGTGTGAGGGTAGGTCTGGGGATAACTATATCTTACACAGTTCTTGTTTTTGTTTAAAGGAAAGTTGCAGGTAGGAAGGAAGGTGAGCAGAGGCAGGCAGGCAGGAAGAGACAGGAGGAAGAGGCATTTTATTTATTTCATGGAGTTACTCACATTGGCTGTTTTGCTGGCATCACACCTTGAACCTGGCACCTTGGGATGGATGTGGACTGCCCCTGGTTTAAACGGCGAGGCCACCTGGGCACACCTACAGTTTTTCAAACAATCTTCTCAATTCAGTCTCACCTCTCTCCATTTCCTTTAGAATTACACATCTCCAAATTCTGAACCTTTCTGAGGTTCTAGAAAGAATACCGATTTGCTCCTAATTGACTGCTCCATGTTAGGCACATACATTTCAGCTTCATTTTCTCTGCTAGTCTGTAGCCATTTTTTTATCCATTTCCTTCCTCCTGACACTGTTGACCTCTCTCATCTGCAGTCTTCTCTGTCATGTTTTCTTTTTCTTTATAGATATATTATTCCTTCCTACTGCCCTAACTTTCCTCTAGTGGTATTTTTGAGAAGTAACAAGCGTAAATAAGTAAATTTGATTTGTCTAATTTGACTATAGGTTCTTTGATTCATTTCAACATCGTCTACTTACATATTTAACTATTGATAATGTTATTATAATCCTCATTAGAGGTCTATTAAAGCCCCACCTTGAAACTTCAATAAATCTTGTTATCTATGCCCAAGAAATGTATATATACCAACTTCTAAACTCCACCAATGTCCGTAAAATTGAACAAATTCCTTGACTTAAATCCTACTCCCATATTTATCTGATTACCTAGTTATTTGATTACCAACTCTGAAGTATCACTATGTATCAAAGAAAATTTGCATTCTGATCCTATTGTAGTTAAGACAGAAAATACATGGTAATGTCTAGATTTATCATTTTGAATGGTAGTTACTCATGCTTCCAAGCACTTAATAATGGCATTCATCCAAATATAAGTTCTCATTCTACCTGAAGTTTTCCAGCCTACTAATACAGTTACTGCTACCACTGTCATGTCTATGTAAAGCACAAATTAGACAAAATAAAAGATCATGACGGCTGGTGGAAAGTTGTGCTGAAATGAAAATACTGTGTATCTCTTCATGAGGTTTTAATGTCAGAAAGAATATACATTTGGGAAGAAAAGGTACTGAATCAAAGAACCAGAGAAAATGCAGCCTGAAGAAACCCATTTCTTTTAGCTGTCAGTGAAATTTTGGTTGTTGGTTTGCTTTGTTTTATAGCTTTCCTTAGCTCTATAAAATATCTTGACATACTGCTGAGACCTCTGGCTTGCTATCAGTTCCATTTTTTTAAAGAGTAAGTGAGATGCCATTTGAAAGGCATTGAGGCATCACTATTAAATTATCCTCTTTGTATGTGCAGACAGCCATGTAGTGAACTCACTCCTACTTACTTGTTCAGCTTTAATTTATTTCTATCTTTGGAGAAAAGTGGTGATCACCAAGATATGATAAACTTGATACTTTGATAGATTCAGACACGGGCATTCTTCTTTACAAGGTCTAGTTATTGCTCCATACCATATAGGTTAATAGTTTTACTGAGAATTAGGGTATACTGCTCAAATGAATAATATGGAACCACAGGTTAAAAATTTAGCGTATGGACAGACACATAGTTGCTGAAAAACTGTCAATTATTTTATCTCATTCAACACTCACTGCCAATTCCCACTCTGCTCCGCTGCCCTCGATGCCCTGGCTCCAAATCTTAAGATAGGTGGGTCTTCCTTATCTTTCTACAATCAGCCTAAATGTGCCTTTCTCAGAGAAATCCTAAAAGAAACCCCAACTATGTAACATCTTTATTTTTTCCAAATCTATAAGGCAGTAATAACCAGAATTTAGAATAACTATAATTAATCTAATAATTAGAATTAACTAGAATTTATATAATTCTAAAAAAATATAATTTCTGAATTTGACTACATTCATATCCTAGTTACAGGCAGGCTAGAACTTCAAAGTTTCTTTTTCCATTGTATTATTTTTATTTTTTGTTAACACTGCCATGTTGTTTTAGGCTACTCAATTCACAACTCAGTCTGTGTGCTTTTCACAAATATATCTGTCTGTCCCTATGTTCACCCCAGCACAATCCACAATAGCCACGATATGGAAATCACCTGAATGGTCATCAACAGTTAACTGGATCAAGGGGCTGTGGTATATTATCTACAGAGGGAAATCTTTGTTCAACACCTCTAGAGTTACCCTTTTCACCACCATCATTTTATTTTGCTTTTGTACTCATCGGTGTTTGATTTTTTTTCTTTTTCCTTTTAATTGAGGTAAGTGATTTAGAATACAATCAAATTTCAAGTGTGCAGGTTCACCCAATATGTGACAACATACAACAGTCACCACCAAAGTTCTAATCATTCCCTATGACAGTCCATTGGATCCCCACTCCCTTTGGCTCCCAGTCCCTACCTCCTTCTCCTCTGGTAACTTCAGTTCTATTGTCAGTGTTCAACGATGAGTTTTTAAGGGTTTGATATTTTCTTGATTATTAATTTGTTTATATAATATAAATAGCTCATTCTGTTTTGCTCTTTGTTTTATTTCTAGCACCTAGACCAGTGCCAAGCATGTAAAATGATTATGAAAGCCTCCATAATACCTAGAGAAAGGATACTGCCAGATGAGATCATTCTGGCAGCCTGACACCTTGTGCATGGTATGGCCTTCACACATACTAAATTAATGAATGAATGGCTTTCCTCCACAGTTTAATACCTAATATTTTTTAAAATAAAATACATTATTCTTGATATTTATCTGAGACAAAAGAAAACTTACATCACCATTCACTCACAAGCAAATGTTTTTAGAGACTTTACTCATAATTTCTGAACTCTGGGAAAAAAAACAAACAAACAAAAAACAAATTCTGGTGAACGAAGAAACTATGAAATATCCATTCAACTGCATACTATTCTAGATTAAAAAATTTTTAAAAACTATCAAAAATTGCAGCAATATGGATGTATCTTAACTTTATAATTCTGGGTGAATAGAAGTCATTCCAAAGGCTACATATTCAATGATCTATTTATATGCCATTTTGGAAAAGGCAATGCATAGGGACAGAAAATTAATCAGTGGTTGTGAAGTCATGGGGATGGAAGGAAGGGGCGACTATAATGGGAAATCTAATGGAATTTTGGAGAATGATGGAAATGTCACGATTTTAGTGATGCTTACATGAATGTATCTCCTTATTCAACCTCACAGAACTCCTCTCCTTACATAGTAGTACTTTAATTATACCACAATTTTTTAAAATAGCAAATTGTACGAGACATTAAAATTAACTATAAAGAACTACAAGACTCTTATCTTCTATTATTTTTTTGAGTGACACTGCTAAGTCAGATGATTATACTCCTCCAGCATTCGACTATAAGATCTTATGTGAACTACCAGCTGACTGCTTTATTGATATCATCTCCCATCACTTTCTCCCTCTTTCATTCTACTCCAGTCTAAGCAGTCACTTTGCTGATCTTCATACATAGCAAGTACCACTCTTCTCTGTTGGGATGCTTCCAGTTCTAATTTCCACATGAATCAACACTTCTTTTCCTGTCCTTCTGTGCTCTGTGGAAGCATCATCTCATCAGAGATGTTTTTGGTAGTCATCTGGTATCAGTAATACCTTATTCCATATATCCTGCATTTTTTCTCTGCAGAAAATTTTATTTATTTATTTCTTATCTGTATACCCTCATTAGGGTGTTAGGGTCATAAAATTTGAGCTGTCTTATTCACTACAATTTCTTTGTTTTAGAAAAGCTCCCAGGATCTCCACATGCTATAAATATGTGAATACACAAGTGAACTTATTAATGAATGTATGTTTTGGCAGACTGACTAGATACTCATAAAACCAATTTTGTCTTTCTGAGCATACAGCTAATCCTCATTTCCCAAACTGCCTTATACCTGAGAGTCATCGGACTATTTCTCACCAATGGAATATAAATGAGAAGAGACACATCACTGTTTGGTCTAGGCAGTTATAATCAACTTACTTTCTCTTTGTTCTCTTCCTTTTCTCCTCACCCTGCTAAAAGGATGATATCTCTATGATGTCAATTTTTTTTAAGTCATTTCCTAGATAGAAGAGGCACAGTATGGGAAGAATCTAGGTGGTATGTAGCAGAACGCCCCTCTCCTCTCCTCCACACTTGATTCTGTGACATAATAATAAACACACCTTGATTTTGTAAAGTCATCACACGTTTGAGTTGCTTGTTAAGCTGCTAGTACTACTCACCCTGACTAAAACACAAGAATTTATAATCAAAAATGTTTCTAATCTGAGATTTGCCACATCTGACATAATTTAGATGCTAGGAAACATATATATGTATATATGTATATATGTATGTACGTATGCATACACACACTTATATATTTAGATAGTTTTAGAGATGTCACTTTTATGGAGTATAATGTCTCTTATTTTATTAATTCAGATAATATCTTCCTAAGCAAGTCTTCATCAACTTCTCTCCTGTTCATTCTCTTAATATTTAACATTTACTTAATGGAATCTTCTCTGTGCCAAGCATTAGAAGGACAAAAACTGTCTTCACAAGAAGTAAGTGAAGAAAACAATGAAATAATCATGGTCTAAGAGTACCTTCAGAATGTTATAGGAACACAGAATAAGGGAAGCCGACTCATACATGAGAGAGCAGGAATGGTGTCCAAGAGGAAGATACAGTAAATTGATATTTCAATGACTAAGATAACTTTGAAAAGTAAATTGGATAGCGGGATTGGAGACTAAGTGTTTCTTGGAGTAGTTGCTCTATCAAGGAATTTCAAAAAGTTAGCATGACTAGAGGTAATATGCTTGCTGAAAAGTGACAAGAGATATGAGTTAAGATCAAGCATGGAAGAACTCTAAAAGTTATACAGGGTGTTTAGTCTTTTTTAAAAGGGAAGCAGAAACTAAGATTTTTAAATAAAAATACTAGTTTATGTACTTTTTAGAAAGTGATTGCGATGAATTATAGGGAATATATAATTATGTTATTGTATTATAATATGGATATAAATATATTATTGGATTATATTATGGATTAGGGTGGGTATGCATCTGGGGATAGCATAATACTGAAAGTGATTGTTGTAATTCTCAAGGCAAAAGAAGGTGGAAACCCCAAAGAGGGAGACAGCAGTAGGCATATAGCAAAGTAGACAAGAATTTTAAAAATCAGTATCATCAGGACATTGCTATTTTAACTAATTAGACTGCTGAAATAAGAGTAAGAGTTTAGGATTACTTTTAATTTTCTACTTTGGAAAAATTGAGCATTCATAAGAATTCTTCAAAGTTCTCCCCTTTTAGTCATCATTTACTTTCTCTATTTTTTTGTTTTAACTTCACTGAAAGTTCTTCAGTACTTCAGTACTTCACTGCTTCTAAGCAAATCAGTGACTTCAATAACGTCATCAGTTCTGTTATTCAATCCTCTATCACCAAATCTTGACTAGGACATGATCATTATATTATACACACACACACACACACACACACACACACACACATATATGTATGTGCATGTATGTATCTATAATTTTTGTATTAAACCAACCTTGCATTCTTGGGACTATTATTCTAAGGCATGATGTAAAATGTCTTGCACATAGTGATGAACTTTACTTGCTAAGTATCCCAGCATCTATGTTTATGAGGGATACTAATCTTAAAGTATTTTTTTTATTCTCTCAACATAAACGAGAAAATTGGACAACATATAAGAAACAATAGTTATAAAAATTATGAATCAGATATTCCCTAAAAGATGGTCAATATATAAAACGAATCTTTCAAGTACTCCAGATTTCTGCTTGAACCACTTTCCTGACTCTTAAAGCAAAAAAGGAACTCCTAACAGGGCCCAGATACATTGCAGAATTAAGGAAAGATACCTAAGATATCAGAGAGGCTGGGGCTCCAAGGAGGAAGCAGCGATTCAAGGAAACAGCTCCGTAAATCTGCAGAGATTAATATCCTTGAATTATTTTGATGGATGCTGAGACATGAGAGTCTAAAGTCCCAGCTGAAAATCTGTTACTATATATACACACACATGCTGTAACATTTTTTCTTTTAAGTGAAATGTTTGGCATAACAGTTACTCCACCTGGAGTTAAGGCTCTTGACCCACAATCATGAATAAAGAATAGAAACAGTGCTGAGTACAGGATGCACCTGCGGCCCAGGTGGCTGAGATGAGCCAGGCAAGGTCCAGGATTCCTGACCCAGGACGGAGGTGAAAAACCAAAATACATACATATCATTTTCTTCCTTTTTTTCTCAAAAGTTGCTTCTCCCTCCCTCCTTCCTCTTTAAAAAACAAAGATGTTCCCACTGCCCAGTAAGTGTTCTCTCACTGAATTGGTGATTTTCTTTGTTTTGGAATAAGTAGAAAATTGGTCTCCAGAAACATCTTATTTTAGCAAGTGAATAGATGAAGTTATTAGGCATAGTCTGGTCCTTTCCATTTTTAATTTCCGTGATGATTACTAGCAGAAGGCAGGCAATATGTAGCATCTACCTCAGGTGTGCTAGCATATTGCAATTAAAGGAAGCTACTCTTAGTCACTCGGGGAAAGTGATTGATCCAAGTGTCAGGTGATTTACCTCCACTGTAAACAATAATTCCCTCCCACCGACGACTACAATTTATTTAACAAAAAGAGGGTATCATTAAAATCCAGATACGTATTATTCACAGATTGTGGTCTAAGGGAATGTGAATGGCATAATTATTCTCCAAAAGGTAAATAAATTCAGTGGCCTGTCTGCATTCATCCTTATTATAAATAATTGTTCCAATTAGTGCTATCCAAAAGCTGTGTGAAGGATCATGCAAAGATGTAATTTAAAGCAGTGTAAATAAGATTATTTTTCCTACTCAGTGAAATAAACCCAAATCAGGTAAGGAAGGGCTCATGGCAGAGCAAAAGAGATGCAAATGGCAAACCAACTTGAAAATTATAAAACCAAAGTAGACAGACATGAAGAAGAGTATAATATGGAGGCCAGTCACTCTGATTATTATGATTATCATCAATATTTTATATTGAGCAACACTGAACAATAACTCAATTATTGGGTTATTAACTAGATCACTAGTTAATTTGGTTTGCAATCAATTCCAAGATGTGGGACTTCCCTGATTGTAATGTGTAGAAAAATAGTAATTATGTCTGAATGACCACAGTGTGCTCTCATATTGGCAGTGTTCAATATGTTTTCATATGGCATTTAATAATCATTTAATAGCATTTTAGGTTCATAATGACAGTACAATATTATTTAAGAATTTCTAGTCTGAAACCGGATTGCTTTGAATTCCATACTTCATCTCTATTAAGACTCAATTTTCTCTGCTGCTAATTAGAGGGCCTACTTCTTACAGATGTTTAAGATAAAAATCAGTGGTGATGTGGACAGCTAAAATAACCAAAGAAAGTCTTTGGAGCTGGTTGGTGATAGAATTGAGATTAAAAACTACAGTCTGCTACAAGAGTCTGCTCTCTAATCACAAGCATGGAGCGTCTCCCTTTTCAGCAGTTGATATTAACTTAGCAAAATCATGCATGTGGAGTAATTAGTCCATGGTTTAGTGTGCTTAGTAGCTAAGAGGAAGAGGGAGAGGATTAGAAGAAATGGAGGTAGGAGACCTGGGTCACAATAACTAGCTCAGAGCAGGGGTTATAAATTTTTACTGTAAAGAGTCAGATAACAAATATTTTAGACCTTGAAAGGAATCCATTGTCAACTCACTTCTGCCACTGTAGCTTAAAAGAAGCCATACCTCATATATATATATATATATATATATATATATATATATATATAAATGATTTTATTCCAATAAGATTATATTTGCAAAAACAGGTGTTGGTTAGTTCAAAAAGATGTATGCATCACTATGTTCATTGCAGCACTATTTACAATAGCCAAGGAAGAGAAACAACTTAAGTGCCCACTGACAGATGAGTGGATAAAGAAGATGTGACACACACACACGCACACAGTGGAAAACTATCTAGTTGTAAACAAGAATGGAATCTTGTCATTTGTGGCAACATGGATGAAACTAGAAGGGACGGCGCTATGTGAAGTAAGTCAGAAGGAAGAACACAAAAACTGGATGATTTCAATATAGAGAAGCAAAGCAAATAACAGACAACGTGAAACAAAAACTAATCTTGGAGTTTGACAACAGAACTGAAGTTACCAGTTGGGAAGGAAGTAAGGGCTGGAAGCAAAGGGTATTGGGATCCAATGGGCAGTGGTGGAAGACAATTAGAAATTCTGTGGTGGGCATGATGTGTTATATATTTAATGAAGAGTCAACATGCACATTTAAAACTTACATAGTATTATAACAGTATTATTTCAATAAAAATATATTGAAAACAACCAACCAACCAACCAATCATTATTTGTTTGTTGTGCTAGACTTTTCTCTTGTCCATATTTTGTCACCTGGATCAGTGACGATTTGAATGTAGTCTTTCTCTCCCTCTTTAGTGAGGTTTAATTGAAAAATAGTGATTACAATTTTTTGATGAGGTACAGTATTTTTTCCACTCTCTCCCATTTGTCTGTCTTTGGCCTACTGCATCATAGGAAACTAAGAGGGAACGAGACCACCTGACCTCTTCGGCTGTTTCCAGAATTTAATAGTCTAAGATTCTTTGGTGCAGTCCCAGTGTATTAACTGAAGATGGTTTCGTTACCATCAACCAAAAAAATTAAAAGAATTAAATACTAGTTCCAGGTATAGTGGATATGTCTCAGAATATGGTAAAAACTACACCTGTGACTCATTTTCTGCTTAAATCAGAATTATGTATCTATTCCAGGTGAGAATACATATTTATACCTGGAACCCTCCACACTTTTCAGCAACTTGTTGCCAAGGGACATTTGCAAGTAGGGTATCTACCTGTCCATGTTTGCCTGTGAAATTCCACCTTATGCCTGTTGTTGCATTCTAATTATTAATAGCATCTTTTACTCTTCTAAAAGTGTCCCAGTTTTGATGAAAAATTATATGGTCACTCAAATATGAGGAGAGAGAACCAATTCCATAGGTGTCCACTTTTCTAAGGAAAGTGTCCTATAGGAGGGCAAACGAGCTGAGCCAAAAGAAATGGAGTAGGATGTGTATGCAGGGAAGACCAACATTCCAAGCATGGGACTATGAGTAAATTTATACTTAAAATGAACTTCTGTAGAAGTTCTGAGGCTATGGGCATAAAGTGGAAAGAAACTCTGATGAGAAAACATGGAATTAACAATTATTTTAGAAACAATGTCAAAATGTGAAGAAACATGATACAAGCTATTAAGAGTAGATAGTATCTCGTTTCTCAAGTACTTAAATTTCTTGAAACCTTAAACTATACTAATGCCAGTCATTTTGGTTTGATGAGAAATGAAAACAATCTACAAATAAATCTTGGCCAAAGAAAAGGTGAGAAAAAAATAAACTACCCTACAAAATATAAACAACATACTGAGATTAATTCTATTGTATAAATTAATTCTAAATAGTACTTTTGGATTACTCCCTACCTCAGAAATCTAAAGTTTTAATGAAATAACTTGTATTTACACTATGTCAATATAATTTATTAGACGTTTCAATATTATTTTCTTAATTTAGTAGAATGGAGAGTGAATAAATAACAATAGCATTGCATGCTAATACATTATAAACTCTTCAGTCATCATTCTAATTGGAAATGTTCTACTGACTGGCCCTGTCATAGACTTGAATCACCATACCCATAAGTCAGAAATCATGGTTTAACAGTGATTATTATGCAAAACCACCCACTGAATACTTGTGGATTTCAATTATATTTTGACTTAATTTCAATACTAGCTCTGTGATCATAAGCAAGTTAATTAACTTCTCTGAGCCTTGAATTCCTCATTTGCAAAAGAGCTAATAATAACTACTCACCAAAGTTTTTAAGGGTTAAGTGAGAAAATGTATAATGAGTACCTTGTAGGAGTAACTATTACTTGAGAGATTACTATGGACTGAAGTCCTAAGAATACCACATGAATTAGTTATTTAAATTCACATTAAAACTGGATAGAAATTTTCACTCTTTACAGTTGTTCAGATATACAAATAGGTTTCATCAACTTAGAAAGTATAATATTTTTTAAATATATTATGTCTCTAAGAGGTAACTCTATTACCACTAACATGCCGAATTAATACAACTTATTTTACCACTATTTCTGAGGAACCAGAAAAAATTCGCATTAAAATGAAATTCTTGGTCTTCAGAGAACTCTCTGAGATACCTGAGTTCAAATATTATTATCTCTATTTAATAGACAGGTATAAAGAAATGACAGTGAAATATAGTATATTAAATCAATGGTTAATTAAAGGATAAATTAATCACCTGTTTCACTGGTTCTCAAACTTTAGTATTTCTAAGAATCACATTGTAAACTTGTTAAAAATGCAAGCTCTGGGCTGATCCTCAAGGATTTGATGCGGGGAAGAGATCCAGGCCCATTTTAATAGGCAGTATTAGAAAATGTGATATAAATTGGCTGATATTATAAAAAAAAAAAAAAAGGTTTAAAGTTCAACACCCTTGGAAGTCAGGCTACACCTGGATAAAAAAAAAAACAAGGAATGACAGCAAAAGAAACATAAATAAATAAAAAAGGAAAAAGAAAGCAGTGGAGGGTCTACTTACCGTTAGCAACAGCCCATGTTTTTCTAGTGGGATGCATCCTGCCTCACAATTGGTGGCTTGGGAAGGAAGGACCTCACCCCACCTCCAGAGTGATCCCGGGCCTTCCCTCCAGTTAATCAGCATAGCAAATCACTGCCTTGGGCCATGATTGACTCAAGTTGGCTAAAACAGATCCAGCCGGAGAAAGTAATGAACCACCAGAGCTACTGGAAAAGATGGTCTGTGCTGTGCTCAGTAAAGGTTTTCAGGATGTGTTGAATAACTGCGGACACCTTGAGTTTCTTAGAGGCTGAGATGAAAGCTAACGCTGCAGAATTCAAATCCTAAAGACAGTATGAAATTCCGAAGCCACTCCGGAAACTACACTCTCGCTCTGGAAACTACTATTCTCGGTCTTGAGAATAGTGAACAGCTTACATTTAGATATAGGGCCAGGATAGACAGCAATTCACCAGTGGGTAGGTGTTTAAGAGAGAATCTCCTAACGTTGCCTAACAATAGCCTTCCAGGTCTTACAACATACTCATAGAAATTCAGGAATTAAAAAGATATGACTCACTGAACACTTATTATGCCAGATGTTACGCCAGGCACTATACTCTTTCAGCTGCAGAGCCATAATCTGTGGCAGACACTATTATCATCCCAACTTTACTTAAGAGAACAATGAAGTTTCGAAATATGAATTTGTCCAAAGTCATCCAGTTTGTAATTGGCAGAGCTGAAATTCAATCCCTGGCTTCCTGACTCCAAGGACTGAGATCTTAATCACCACAGCATATTGCTTCTCAAGTTTTTGGGTGCACTAGACGACTGTAACCAGGTTTGCTCAGAAAATAAAATACCTTGGGGAATGACTTTTTCTGGACGTCAACTTTGCTCCTTTGTTGAGGGCAAGTGAATGTCCGCCACAGTAAAGCAGCTTTTCAGTTATTTGTGGTTGGCAAGTTACCATTTATCTCAGTTTCCTCCTGTTTGCTGGTGATTTAGCATGCTTTATGAGGAACCTGGAGTTTTCTTTCGAATATTGTTGACTGCAGAATGGAAGGCATGTGAGAGAATGAGAGTGAGGGCATGGGGATGCCACCACCATGTTTTAAGTGTCGGTAGCCTTCCATTTCTATCTGCTGATTGGATTATGCTCTTCCTTATGTTCAATTTATTTATCGTCACCAGACTAATATGTTTGGCTTTACATCCCAGGCTCCATTCAACTAGACAGAAAACTCACAAACCAACAGATGTCATGATTTGGACAGGCTGATGGGAGACAGAGGGATATGGCTTGTGATGCTCTGGATGCAAAACACAACATCGGTGCGCTTAAGTTTAGTCTCCTGCAGAGGAATCCTTTGCTGCTGAAATCTGCCCATTTGTGTTTATACTTAGGTCGTTAAAAGAAAAAACTTTAAAAATCACCTGGCATTGATTTTGACTAGTCCACTTCCTCTTTCTTTCTTTTTCTTTTCCTCTCTCTCTCTCCCCAGCACTCCCGCTCTTCTTTTTTTTTTTTTTTTTTTTTGGCAGAAATGAAGGCCATTAGGCAGACAGGCAGAAGAGAAGGAAGAAGCATTTTATTCATTGATTTAGTTATTCTTGTTGGTTGTCCCTTCTACCCACCCAGTCCCAGGTCATGAACTTGGGTCCTTGGGTTTTACATGGACTGCACTGCACAGACTTAACACAGGAGCCCTAGAGGGTGCCTTCAAGAGCTAGTTTCTGTTTTGTTTAGTCTGTACATTTGTTTCTTTATATTCCGCATATGAATGAGATCATTTGGTATTTCTCTTTCTCCTTCAGACTTATTTAACATAATTGTTTCTAATTCCATCTATGTTGTCACAAAGGCCAGATTTCATCTTTTTTTTTTAAATGGCTGAGTAGTGTTTTATAGTGTGTACACGCACATGCACACACACACACACATATATATCACATCTTTTATCTATCATCTGTTGATAGGCACTGAGGTTGTTTCCATTTCTTAACTATTGTAAATAATGCTACAATGAACAAGGGGTTCATATATCTGTTTGAATTAGTGTTTTCATATTCTTCTGATAGATATCTAGAAGTGAAGTTGCTGGATTTTTTTGAGGAGGTTTCACACAGTTTTCCAAAGGGACTGCAACTGACTCAAGCTCTTAATCATTATAGCTGATGATGCAATACCATATTTCTCAAAGTTTAGCATATATCAGAATTAGCTGGAGGTCTGTCAAAACACAATTGCTAGGTTTCATCCAGAGTTTTTGCTTCAGTAGATATGGGATACAATCTGTGATTTAATCTATTTTAAACAAGTCCCCACATAGTGGTGTTGTGGTTAATCTGGGGGCCACACTGATCTCATGCAATAACTCACTTTGGAATTACAAAACCAAAACTCAGAGGATAGTTTCCTGAATACAACATGAGTTAATGGCTGAGAAGTTTGAATCTAGAGCTTTGGTGCTCAAGCAAATGCACTCTTATATATGAAAAAGCATCTGTCCTGTCTCCTATTCACATTTATAATATAGAGACATAATGTTTGGCTAACATTGGGATAATAACTCCTCTGACACATCCTGATTAACCAAAATGACAAGTATTCATGAATTAGCATTAATTAACCACCCTGAGTTTTAAATTTCTGTATAATTGTGGTAACCAATTTGTACTTTGCATCTCTGTCTTACAGACTGAATATAATTAGAAATTTCCCTCACTGGAATATACAATTGGTGAAGTGTAGTACTCTTTTCATTTTTGTTCCAAGCTACATTCCTATACCCAGAAACACAGTCTCATACATATTAGGTATTTATAAATAATTTTGAGTGAATAAAAATAAATACCTGGTACTTGTAGGAACTCAATAAATGGTGACTTAATTGCTATTTTAATATCATCACCACCATCATAACCATGATTATCAATTTATAGTTTCTCGATTCATTTTATTCTATTTTTCTCCCTTGCAGATTTTTTTTTTTTCCCCACTGGCTTTACCTGCCAAAACTCCATCATATTTCTTGGTAATGATGTTTCAATTTTATGGCTTCTGAAAAACAGTCCAGGTGTTAAGTTTTTGTTTTGTTTTGTTATTCTTTCAGCAAATTCACACCGCAATCATTGACATCCTGTTTTCAAATGGGAGCTCTAAATTACTGCAAACATTCTGCCTTGGCTACCCTTTAAAGCTTTCCGGCTGTCGGCTTTGAAGAGAGGATGGCCATTAGTCATTTGGGACATATTTTAACCCTTAGGATAACAGATGGGTATCTCTTCCGACAGTTTTGGAAATGAATTCCCACGGTCATATAGAGCTCTCTCTCACACACCGCCCCCCCGCAGCATATAGTCAGGCAAACAGAAAAGAGAGTTGGCTGAAATTATTTTGTAGTGTGGTCTTCAAGCCTAAGGTGATCTGACGCTAACTATTTAAGTAACTTATGAAGGGAAGCATTCATGTGCACTGAAGTAAGATATAGCTTTGAGCAGTGAACAGGGTCTAGAGGAAAACGAGGGACAGAGAGGGAAAAGCTAGCTGTGGACTCATACTGCCCAACCCTGATTGCAAGGAGGATTCATGAGGAGAGCACTATGAAACTCCTGACACAGAGACAACTTTCTGGAGCCTGGAAAAGACAGTGGTTGCTAATTCCTTCCAAGGAACACTGGTGTTTCAGAAGTTAGTCATGGATCCTCAACATAGAGAGAAAAAAATGCATCCACGTAGCAATAATTCCACAGTCTAAACATGTTCCTTTAACACTCTCCTTTATTTTGAGAGCAACCGTCCACCCTTGCATTGCTTGAGAAAATCATTAATTACCATTAAATAAATAAAATGCCACCACAACTCAGCTTGGAGGAGGCAATATAACCTAAGAAGCAAGATTGTAATCAAGGTCTGTAATTTAGAACATCTGCCCTTCTGGCTTCACTTTGGGGCTCAGGTTTGAAATCAGTTCTGTTTCGTGGCTGGAACAGAGGCATGTGACAGTCTCAGTGTGCATGGCCAGTGTCCCCCTGTCAGCAACAGGAGGTGGGGCTCCTTCTTCTTGGGGCTCAGCTTCAGCTGCTTTGGAATACGGGTGTCTACTGTTTTGGGGGGAGTCATCCCCCAAAATATGAATTTCATCCACGATACTTAGAGTTTATACTTTAAAACAGATTGTCATTGAAATACACTCTAAATACTCTGAATATTCATATGATTATATATATGAAATGCATGAAGAAACATTTCAGGAACAACTTAATTTTATTTACATAGATTATGTTCTAGCTGCTTGTTTTGGATCCAAATTATTCTTTTGAAAATATGACAGCAACAGTAATTATAACCTCAAAAATTATATATTTATGTGATAAAAATATTGGTAAAGCTCTTTATGGGAAACATGTGAATTTATTTTTAGTTTTTCTGATGTGTGCCCAAAAGTATGGGGATACCACACTCAGTGGTAGAAAGTATTCAGAGCATGGCAACTCTCTATCATTAGAGTTTGCTGGTAGACAGTGACGACTATTTATTGCTCAAATGAGCACCTTTGTAGCTGGTTCCTGTTTTCTCCTGGGTTACCAGAAACTAGCAGACCACTACCCTTCACCTGCCCAGTTTCCATTTCATGTTGTTTTAAAGACTCAAACCCTTTCCATTATAATAGAGTTCTGGTATCAATTGATAACAGATACATATGCTTTGTGGGGACGTTCTTGCTAGAGTTCTGAGTAGCTCCTTAAAATGCAATCTTTTCATCCTCTAATTCCTGCAGTACTTGATTGGTCCTCCTGACTGGTGTTTATTGCTTGCTTTCTTGAGTTAGATGTAATTATATACGAGAGAGCCTTGGCATCCTCGTGAATTTAACATTTTTGGTTTCCACTTTTCCCAAGTGACCCTGAATGTATCATTTGTCCTTTTCTTGTGGCGCACATTTAAACACACTCACTCTAAACTGATGTAAAAAATAAATTAAGAATGACTTAGCCAGTACTCAGCATCTTCTCTCAATAGAACTTAGTTGTTTTTGTTTGCCATTTGTATAAGATCAGCCAAGAATATTTTAAGGAAAATTGAAATTGCAGTTAACTGCTGGTATAAGGTTGTACATGAAAATTGTTTGCTAAAAACGAGATTCAGAAGATAATGAGATAAATCACATTGAGCATTTACTAAGTGCTGACACTATACAAATAGCTTTATATTCATCATTTCTTTGACTCCTCACAGCCCAAAGAGAAGTTAGATTTTTTAAATCCATTCTGCAGAAGAGGAAAATGAATCTGGAAAGTTGTTTTAAGTCATAGAGGAAGAGCTAAGATATGAACAATAATAAGTATGCTTGACTCCCAAGTAGTACTTTTTGATTCCTATTGATCTTATTATGCTCATTTTCCTTTTCAAGAACACACTGTTTTTCATATTCCTTCTGTATTTTAAGTTCTAATTGACCATGAGTTTAACTTTGTTCATATATTCATTGGCAGACCGAATGCAGAACCTTTTCTATAACAATGATTTGTTAAATACAGACAGATGGGTGAGTGCAGGATTGAATGCTAGACTGCTAATTTAATTTTCTTGCCTTCTCCACAGAAGTGAAAATTGGAAGAGATCAAATATTCCTCCTTGTGCATTTTTTAGATGTTATCCAATAGTGTTGAAGAAATTCTGATTATTGATAAAGAGAAATCTCTCTATTTAAATGGGTTCCCAAGTCAAAGAAATTAACAAAACATTCCTTTACTAAAGATAATGAAAACTGTGAGTCAACTTCTGTAATTCACTCCATTGTGTCCCAATGTCGTTTACAGATTTTCTGGAGACCTCTTACTTGAACCCAGAAAGGACCCTGCCTACTTTGCTTGGAGATAAAGAGAATAATATATCTTATTATTTCATGATAAACTGAAATACCCTAAAATAACTTATAGTTCATTTCTCCATCTGCAAATGATTACTTGGGAGGTCTCCAGAAAAAAAGAAGCAATAGCCTATTAAGATATAGATATAGAAATAGAGATATAAGAAGTACTTATTTTAGGGGTTGTCTTACCTAATTATGGAGACCAAGAAGTCCCATGACTGTCAAGTGAAAGCTGAAGAACCAGGGGAGCTGATGGTGCATGTCTGCATCCAAAGGTCCAAGAACTATTAGCGCTGATTTCTGAAGATGGGAGAAAATAAATGTCTCAGTTCAAGTGGAGAATGCAAATTCACCCATCCACTGACTTTCTGTTCTATCAGGGCTTCAATGGAGTGGATGATGACTATCCATATGGGTGATGGTGATCATGTGTATTCAGTTTACTGATTCAAATTCTAATCTTTCCTGGAGCTACCTTCATGGATATACACAGAAGTCATGCTTTGTGCATCCTTTAGCTCAGTCAAATTCAGACATAAAATGAACCATTAACAATTTACATATTGCCATGAAATTACTAAAGAGTTACTTGATTTTAATTAAAATAAATGGTGAGAAGGAAAATACCATAGGACTATAAAGGCACATAGTAGGTAATATATTCTATTTGATTTCAGGGACTTCTGTGAAAGCTTCCCTCATTAAGAGATAGGTGAACTGGAATGGAAAGAGAAAATAGGTAGCTAAATTAGAAAATTCATTCAATATGCACAGAGTAGAACTGCTAAAATATAGAAGAGTGCCCAAGACAGATGGAACAGTATGTGTGGAGGCTTAAAGCTGAAAATACCAGGAATTACTTAAATAAGTAAAAAATATGTGATTGAATTTTTGTGGTTGAAGTTCTAAAGTCATGAGAGAAAGGAGGAGTTAAGAACTAAAATAGAAAGAGAAACCATTCTGGCAGAGATTCTAAATGGTTAATCACCAAAAAATAAAATAAAATTATTTTTATTTAAATTAATTTTATTGAAGGAAACTTGCATCATAACATTATATAGGTTTAAGTGGTGCATAATAACAAATCCATATCTGTATAATACATTAAATTCACCACTCTCAGTTCTTCCTTCACTATATAATTGAACCCCTTTACCCAGTTTGCCTACCTGTCCACCCCTTCTCTTCCTGCAGTCACTAGTTTGTTTTATTGATTAGAAGTCTATTTTTGTTTTAGTTCATTTGTTTGATTGGCTTCTCTACCACATGGGTGATCTCATACAATGTCTTTTTTCCTTCTGATTTATCTCACTAAGCACTATTCACTCTAGGTCCATCTATGCTGATGCAAATGACAGAGTATCATCTTTCTGATAGCTAATGAGCAATCCATTTTATATGTATACCAAATCTTCTTTATTCACTCATCTGCTGATGGGCACTTAAGCTGCTTCCAGCTCTTGACTACTGTAAATAGTGCTTCAATGAATATGGGAGGTTACTTGCATCTTTGCAAATTAGTTCCACACTGCTTTCCATAATGATTGCACCATTTTACACTTCTACCAAAAGTAGATAAGAATTCTCTTTCTTTCCATCCTTGCCAACACTTGTTTTCAGTCTTATGAATAATAGCCATTCTCACAATGTGTAAATTGATTTCTCATTTTCTAATGATAGGAGCAGTAGAACATCTTTTGGTGTTCCTATTGGCCATCTGTCTGTCTTCTTTGGAGAGGTGTCTATTAAGATCATCTTCCAATTTTTAATTGAGTTATTTAGTTTTCTGTTGAGTTTTATGAGTTCTTTATATATTTTTAATATGAACCCCTTGTCTGATGTATGAAGTGCAAATGTCTCCTCCCATTCAATAGGATGTCTTTTTACCTTGATGAAGCTTCTTTCACTGTGCAGAAGCTTTTTAGTTTGAGCTAAACACATTTGTTTATTTTATATTTTATTTCCCTTGCCATTGGAGTTATGTTTCCAAAGACAACTCTTAGGCCTATGTCAGGAAGTGTTTGCCTCTATTTTATTCTATTTATTTTATGGCTTTAGGCATTACATCTAAGTCTTCAATCTCTTTTGAATTAATTGTTGTATAGGTATTTGATAGTGATCCAGTTTCAACCTTTTGCATGTGACTGTCCAGCTTTCCCAACATTTATTGAAGAGACTGACATTGCCCCTTGGATGCCCCTATTCTTCTGTCATAAATTAATTGTCCATATATGTGTGGGTTTATTTCTGAGCTCTCAATTCTATTCCATTAATCTGAATGTCTGTTTTAAATCTAAACTATGCTGACTTGATTGCTATTGTTTTATGGTACAGTGTGAAGTCAGAGAGAGTGACACCTCCATTTTTTGTTCTTTTTCCTCAATATTATTTTCACTCTTCAGCATCTCTTACAGTTTCAAACACATTTCATAATTTTTATCCCTTTTATGTGAAGAATATCTTTGGGATTTGCATGAGGATTTCATTAAATCTTTATATTGCATCATGTAATAGGGTCATTTAAAAATGTGATTTCTTCCATGAGCATGGAATTTCTCTGTATTTTCTATTATTTCAATAATTTCTCGTAGTTTTTAGAGTAAAAATTTTTCAATTCTTTCAAGATATCAGCACAATGTTAGGTGGTATTTGAAAGAAATGTGTTCAACTGACCCTCACGAACATGTAGAAGACTTCTAGATTACTGGTGCCTGTAATATACCCTTGAAAGAAAGTAACATCTATGATATTTATTTGTGTTAGTGAACCAGCTTTTTAAATGCATGCATTCCTTTTACAATGTTTTATGTATTTGCATTTTTAATTCCATATTTTCATTTTTTTTAAAGGAAAAGTACAAGCAGGAATGAAGGAGAACGAAGGCAGGAAGAGAGAGGAGGAAGATACATTTTATTTAGTTGTTCATTTTGGTTGTTCCCCTGACCCTGGGACACAAATCAGGGTCCTTGGGATACAGAAGGCTTGCACTTGACTCAAGGCAGTGGCCCCAACCACTGCTCCACTAGGGCACATCATATATTTAGTTTTATCTATTTCAATTTGCACTTTCTTATTCTGATGTATTTTCTTTCTCTTTTACTAATTGCTTAAGATGAGAACAAAGTTGTTGATTTTTTAAATATATTTTTCTTAGTAATAAAGACATTTTACACTACATATCATACTTTAAATGCAAAGTTTGTTCTTTTTCACAGGTGATGACATGCTACATTCTTTTCACTGCTTTCCAAGAGTTTAATTTCAGTTTGATTTTCTTTGTTTTCAGTGGAGTGAAATTATATTACTTTTCCTCATTTCCCTGCACTGGGTCTCAGACTTTGGTCCTTGGGCTTTACATGACCTGTTCCTTAGACACTGAGCCACAGGTGTGCATGATTTTCTTTTGATCCATTAATTAACAGGAAATATTTTAAGGAGAGGAGGTCATTTTAAAAATAATTTATTTTATAAAAAACGATCTAGCAACAATTCTAAAACTATGAAATTCATGTCTAAGCTTTTAACTGAGCACTTCTACTCCAGGCATTGCTCTCCCATGATTCTCACAAACTCTAGTACACAATAGTACGTGAACATGTTTGACTAGCATAGCAATAGCAGCAATTTTTTAAATGACTGTCCAAGGAAGGAGTGACTTAAGAAATTTTACATGATAAGGTATGAAAGGGTTGTTGTAAATAATGAATTAAAGTATCTATTTTAGAGACATCATCACAAGATATTACTAAGGGGGAAGAAACTAAAGCATTAGTATGCATAGCATTATATTTTGTGTTTATGAGGCAACTAAAATGCTAAGCTGTTGTATGTATGGTGATATGCTATCTGTATATGGTCATGAATTCAAATACAGAACACACACCAAACTGCTAGGAGTTGTCCATTTGGGTAGGAGGGGAAGTTGAGTAGTGTGAGAAGTGATGAGAAACTGTGAAAAAATGTTAAATTGGAAAAAAAGTGATAAATCCACATAAATATGCATGATGTTCAATTATATAAAATTATGCATAGGTATTTGTAAAGCAATAATAGAGAAATTGATAGCTACTTTTATGTCTAGCAAGTTGTAACACTATCAAAGTATAGTCAAGTGAAAAATTAAAGCTGCAATGCACTATGTAGAGCCCATTTTTATGAATCTCTTCCAATCGAACAGAAATGATAAAATTATATCTTTTTATAAGCTCATATACAGTGAATCTATTTATCATCTATTTATCATTCTATCCATCATTCCATCCATCTATCTCTACCATCTCTCTATCTCATCTATCATTTGTCTATCTGGAAAGAAGAAATTGCGGAAAGATAATCCTTATTTCAAAGAAGTGGACATAAGATTCACTGGGAAATCATTATTACCTAATTATTAGAAAGAGATACATACACAGGTTTTAGCTACAAATTTTAAAACAAATATTTTAAGTATAATAAGCGCACAACAAAGTTCAAAGTTCTCGAATCAGTAATACAGAGATGATTAAAAAATAATAGAGAGAAAAGTAATTGAAATGATTGCAAAGTTTCTTTCTTGGTAAAATCTGTTATGATATAACCTTTACAGCAATCCAGGGGTACACAATCCAAAGACATGTAGGATTTAGCAGAATTTCCCAGGAGCACAGAAGAGGTGGAAAATGACTTAATAAGACATTCTCATAAAGTGATGGAGAGTAAAACAGTGGTTGCCAGATGTAGGGATAGAAGAAGGGTGTGGTTATAAAGGAAATTCCTTTTTAAAGGAAGTTCCTTTGTGCAAATAAATAACTATATTTTGGCCGTGGTAAAGTAACACACATCTAGACATGTAAGAACATTTTATACAACCATAGTCACACAACTGAACCTATAAAATAAAGCATTAAAAAACCTGATGACACCTAAATAAGATCTGTAGTTTAGTTAAGCCTTGTACCAAGGAAAAATATTATCATTGTGGAAAATGTTAGCAATAAAGGAACCTAGGGGTGGTGTTCATAGGAACTTACTGTACTATTTTTTTTTTCAACAACTTGTGAGTCTAAAATTATTTAAACTAAAAAGTTTTAAAAAGAAAACTTGCAAAATGGCCTCTGAGTCTGACTGAATTAGGAATTCAAGTTTCTGGCTATCAGTAAAACTATCCCAATGTCATGACATTCTCAAATGCATCCCCTGCGTTCTTTTGACATGTGGAGTGTTCTATTGCCTTAATTTATTACTTGTACTTCATATCTGGCATTTTCCCCCCAGGCACTGGTGATAATCATCTTAAAGCAAACTGTAATCAGGATTTTGGGAAGGACAAGATGAGCATTAGCTATCTACTTTTCTATCTTCAAAATGTCAGCACTGCACTCTGGAATATTTGAGAGGCAGGCGCCTGTGATTTCATGTATGGACAGTAACGGAAAATTGAGGTTCACAGAAAGTCTAATTAAATCATCTTGTATGACATTGTAAGTAAGATGTGTTCATGAAAGGTCAAAAGAAGTGACACAGACTATATTGTTTAACGGCTACAATGACAGCCAGGCTTATTTTTAGAAAGGACTTGAGCAGTTTAGTACTGCTTACAGCACATAAGATGGAGCCAGGAAAAACTGAAAGCAAACTTCACGAACCACTGGAGTTGATCTACAATTGACTTATCACAATGACACAATAGTTATTTCTCTGAAATGAATGTGAGAGTGAACATTCACATCTAATCATGCCATTCTTCTGTTCAAAATTCTACAGTTTCCCCCATTAGTTGAATTAAATATAAAACCTTTTGAAAGATGCTCAGGTCCTCTATGATTTAGCTCCATCTGGTTTTTAAACCTAATTGTCTTTTCTTACATTCCAATATTATCAGATTATTTTATTGATCTTCAAAGGTACTGGGCTCCTTTATGCTTTGAAGCATTTGATTGTGTTTTCAAATGTTCTAACACAAATCCTACTGTGCTGTGAATCTTTCTTTAGCTTGTCCCAAATTAGGGACATATTCCTTATATTCTCCTCCTCTATCCTATAAATTAACTGTATTATAGAAAGTGTCATTTTGTATTGTAATGTTTCACTTTCCAAGTCTGTCTCCCTACAGAGCTCCAAGAGGACAAAGATTTTTCTTTTTGATACCTACAACACATAGAATTCTGCCTGACACATTTAAGTACTGATTAAAAATATGACGAATGAATGAAAACTATGTTGTGAAATGTGTCTTACTAAACAGTGAAAGTGATATAATGATCCCCAATAAAAATCATCATTATCTGTACATACATTTATATCCGTGAACAAGCAACAAAGAGATCAGATTGGGATTACCTCAAATGGATTTGTAGACACTCATATTCCTGCATGCTGGCTTCAGATGCTAGATTATTTTTTTAAGTACCTACCTCAGAAAGTAGAAAACATAATTAGATTTTTTCTGATATCCATCTTATACATAATTACTATTTAAGGAGATAAATAATTCCTTTTGGCCAACCTTAATAATATGGATCTTCGTTTTCCTTTTATAACTAAATATGGGTTTCTAACATTATATAGGTTTTAGGTGTATAAACTTAAATATCAACATCTGTATAAACTGTCTTATGCGCATCACTAGAAATCTAATTTCCATCCATTGCCAAACATTTTGCCTGGTTTATCCAACTTACTCACCTCTCTCCCACTTCCATTCTGGTAACTGCTATTTTGTTCTTGCAGTCTATTTTTGTTGTGTTTGGTTCATTCATTTGTTTTCTTTATCTACCACATGAATGAATTCATAGAATTATCTTTTTCCTTCTCACTTATTTCACCTAACATAATGCCCCTCTAAGTTCATCCATGGTGTTACAAATGGCAAGGATTCATCTTTTGTTTTTTTTTTAATAGCTCAGTAGTATTTCATCTGTATACATACATATCTTCTTTATCCAATGATCTGTTAATGAGTACTTACAACACTTTCATTTCTAGTTTATTATAAATAGTGCTGCAATGAAAATAGGGGTGCCTATATCTTTTTGAATTAGTGCTTCTATTTTCTTCAAATAGGTACCCAGAAAAAAAAATGATGGACCATATGGTAGTTCTATTTTTTCACTTGTTGAGGATCCTCCATACAGTGTTCCATAGTGGCTACAGCAATTTACATTTCCACCAACAGTTCTTCCATAATTGGAAAAATGCCAGCATAGCCTATTTTCCTCCACCAGTAGTTACAAGAAAAAGCACAAATGTTTTTAACTCCTCTAACTTTTTCAGGTTCAGATTCTTTCTCCATTCCTAATAAATATTCTCCTCAGGAAGTGCTCAGGCAATGCCTGCATCATGCTCAGTTTCTGGCTGAACTCTGTTTCTGAGGCGCCTGGCACCCCTGAGCAATGCACACCCAGGTCTGAGACATTCATCAAAATCTCTTTTCAGTGACTGTTCATTCTTCTGCTGAATGAATTTATACCCACAGCTAAACCTAATCTTTGCCAAGTTCCTCAAAGAATTCAGAGCTCCGTGAGTTTAGCTCTCTCATCTCTATATACTGCAACGCTATGTGCAACCAGAGCCAGTGTGTACAATTTTACAGTATATTCCAGCTGATTGCCTCTTCAGTTACTTTGCTAGCCTTCACTTCCACAAAGATGCTCTGATATTTGGTTTTAGTTCATTTAGCTGCTTCCTTGTTTGCTACATTTTTCTACTGAGTAAGTTAGCTATAAAGTGATTTATTTATATCTGTATTTTTTTCTCATGAGTGTGATTGCATGGGTAGGCAAGTTTCCATAAGGATTAAAAAAAATTTCCCAAAGAATTTTAGTTTGAATATTGAAAACAACTAACTCATTTGTATTATAGCCAAATAATATGTTTGGCAGGAGTATTTATAGCAATTTCTGAAAGTTCTTTAACTCTGGTACTTAATGTCAACACTTGGTCTTTTGCCCTTCCCTCACTGATGAACTGTCTAATTTCACACTTCTCCTTCTTTATCCTTGACACAGACTGAAATATGTAAACACTGACACATAAGACCATGATTAGGAGTCCGGTTTTGCAGTCAGACAGACCTGGTTTGAATTCCAGTTCCCCCATTCACCTTGGGCATATAGCTTAGTCGTTCTTCAGTTTCCTCTTGTGAAATGGTACCATTTGTAAAGTTGTAAAGGTTAAATTATGCAGACAAAATGCATATAAAGACTTTAAACCATGTTTTCCTGGATTAATACCCAGCAGTTTTGTTTTGTTTATTAAAGACTAAAACAGCCTACTGAGGTTGACATGCGACAGGACAATTGGAATCAGAGGTATAAGAAATTTTGGAGTTACTTTTGTTAATAATTATTATCATAATTATCCCCTAATTATGCACTTTAAATGTATTATCTCAATTTTCAAAACTGTAAAAGTTAGATTTTATGTTCTTTTTACAATTGGGGTAACTAAGGCACAGAGACTTTTAGGAACTTCCCAAATCACTCAGTTAATAGATTTGGAAGAGAGATTTAAACACTGTTAAAAGTTTGAGTTTCTAATCATTACTCTGTATTAAATTTTTTAGTTTGAAAATTTTAGAGAAATGTATCACACTGGTAGTCCACAGATATATTTTGGCTGGTCTGAAAGATTCTTTTTAATAATCCCAAATGAAAAATAGTTTAATATGAGAACATCTAGCATCTTTGAGTTGCTTTCCAACTTGGAGACAATTGTCTAGAACCCATAGTCACTACCTCTTTCAGCAAGATATGTGCCTCCAGTTCTTACAACACCCTGTGGCTTCCTTCATTTCCACAATCCATACGGCTGCTGTTGTCACATAACATTTTCAGCTCATCTGTGTATATGTAAGGTATGCAATGTATATTTTTTCCCGAGTCTAGCAGAAAAAACAATTTAAAATTTATATCTAGCAAATGAATATTAAACCAGGAAGACTATAGACATCTTCTGACTTTAATGACAGGAGAGAATAATTTTATTCTTTTTTCTTTGATTAAATGGTCATATATTGCCCTACACAATCCCTGCTGACATAGTAATTCTTGTTCACACAAAAATATTTAACGCATTGCCTCATGGACATTTTTGTCTTCCTGTTTTAATCCATTTCTTGAGTGAGTTCAACTCTCATCAGGAATGGAAACCTCAGGGAGTGCCATTTAAGGATGGGCTGCTTGGGTTGTCTCATCCCAGAAGAATTTACACAGGACAATAGTGTTCTCATTTTCTCAGTCCATAGTTCCATTCTAGCAGTAATGTTAGGAGTGGAGCAGGTAAAATACGGTAGATATTCCAATGCATGATACTCTAACTGCATTGACATGGTGACTTGCTATTTCCATCAGAAGGAACAGAGCAGCAGAACCTGGATGCTCTCTTAAGCATGGAAATATATGTTAACCATTTTTGCATAAATTATATTTATGAATTAATTTCTTGCCTAAGGTCAATCTTCTCCTAAACTTGTCCTTAGACCTTACCCAGCCTATGGCTGGACTAGACATTATTATTTATTTTGTTTGTATCACTTTTTTTCCAAATAGGAATAATGCTAGAGGCAGTTTGATAGAATTTTTAATCCTTTAACTCTATTTGGTAATATTATTTTTATGTCCTTGACTCTTCTCACTTTTGTGTCAAAAAAAAAAAAAAAAAAAGTAAAAAAGCAAGTAACTCCATGGCTCTGTTTGCTTTCTTTCCTGTCTTCTGTCTCTTTTTTTCTTTCCTAACAAAGACAGATTAATGCTATTTTTTCTCAGATGTATTCATTTACTCCTTTTATTTATAGCTTTGATGCTATTTCCTCCTGTTTGACATTCAACTGCCCTTCTGAATTCTCTTCTAATTAGTTTTGCTAATTTATGTCTATGTGCCAATAATAAATGTTTGCCTTCCCCTTTATCCAATTCCTAGCTGTATCTTTAACACAGATAATAAATATAGATAGACATAGATATACTCTAGATAGATGATAGGTTGATGAAGACTGATAGATAGATATGCTGTAGATGGAAAGGTTATTAACAAGAATTCCCATTCCAAGAGAGAATATGGCAAGATGATAAGATCATTTTTCATGCTGCTTAAGGCAGTAATCTTCTATCATTCTTGCTTCTGCTCTTGCACCCTTCTCTCCATTTAACACCAAGCAACCTGAGTAATCTTTATAAAACAAAGCCAGATTATGTCAATCCTCTCTTGAAGATTCTCTAAGGGAAGCTTATCTTACTGATAGTAAAAAATGAATACCTTATTATGACTTATGAAGTCCCGCATAGTCCCCCCTGTCCCCACCTCACCTCTGTGATTTTATCCTCTGCTACTCTTCTAGGCCTTCACACTGGCTACCTAGCTGATTCCAGGCTCTTGCCTACAGCCGCTGCAGAGTCCTGTACTTGAAATGTCCTCTGTTTTGAAAACTTTCCCCTAAATTATCTACATGGTGTCCCCTCACTTCTTTCAGTTTTTATTCCATGCCTCCTGTGACAAGCTTTTCTTAACCATCCTTCTAAAATTTATATATATATATATATATATATAATATATAGAGAGAGAGATAGAACTTGCCACAGTCTTGGAGCAGTGTATGATGTTGATCCACACTTTTCCTTTAGATGGAATGAAAAAGAGAATAAGAGCAACCTTTTTCCTTACTTCATATCTCCAAGGATCCATGGCTTTACACTATCTTAAAAGTGTGTTGCCCAAATTAGAATAGAGCTGCATCCTAACCTGCTAAACTTCCTTTCTCAAGTCTGTTTTGGAAAGGCCAGTCATTTGGGAGAAATTTTGTACGAAGTCAAGTGCTTAATGGCTCATTTTTCCTTCTAATGTGAAATGAAAACTAAAATAAATCAAAGTAGTAACCTAACAGTCCAGAACAGTCCTAAACTATGAGTATAAATGAATGGGCTAAGTGATGAAAGAAAAAAAAAAATCAGACAGGGAAACATAATTCAATTCCAAGTTCCTAGGGATTTTGTGTAAGCAAAACCAAAGCAAATTGTGTACAAACTTACCTCAAGACACTCCTTTATTTATTACTCATACCTGCCAAAAAGTTAAGTAAGCATTTACCAAACTTTCTAAGCTCAAAAGAATCAACTGCATATTTATTTATTTGTATTCAATATCTTGTCAAAAAAAAGGACATCAGCAATGAACAAGTAGAGTTTAGACACTGCCATTTAGCCCACAGTGCTTTTTTTTTTCTGTGTTGAAAGATAATAAACAAGACTCCATCTTTGATAAATATAATGGAGCTTGAATGAGTAAATCAAACATCTCTTGCAGCACTGCATGAATATCATTTGATTTTCTTAAATTCACAGAATAATACCTTTCTGCAAATTGGTACTTTTTTATAGATGTGAATGCTGGGATGGCCCTTTCCATGTCAATAAGCTTTTGTCATTAGATCGCCAGACTTCCAGAATTTGCATTATGAAACCCAGGTGCTGTTCTCAGGCGGCCATGTCTGATAAAACATGCGGGGACGTCAAATGGAATTAGGAATCCCCCAGTTTGGTAACTCCAGGGGATATACCTGCTAGCTTCCATTTTCTCTTTTTCAGCTAACGCTCCAGTACTCTTTAGGGACCTCAAATTTTACACATAATAACAGTACTTAACAATTTTGAGTGAGTATTGACTTCAATATAAGCCCTGTAGGGTCAAATCAACCCCATAAAGTAGATGCAATTATTCGCCTCATCTTACATTGGAAGCAAATATATCAAGACCAAGGAGCCAGTAGGTGGATGTTAACATGGAGTTCAAACCCAGATCTGACTTCAGCATTAGACTACACGTCTCTCAGCATAGAGAGTCTAACAAAAACATTGGTCGGAAGATATCTGCGCCAGCAGCAAATTCCTCAAGAAATTGCAACCCGGATCCCTGGGGCTGCCTGGCTTTTAAATTTTCTTCAGATATCTTTTATATAATTGTGCCATGGTTTAATAAGGTGACTTGTGGATTAAAACATCTGGAATCATTTTTGTCTCTTGATACTAATGAACTTTAACATTTTTTTTTTACAGTCCTTTTGAATTTCCCAAGAAGATATTACTAAACTAAAGTAGACCTTTAAAACTTAATTAGATGAAACAACAACTGACTTTAGTCAAAAAAAGCAAATCAAAGGTGGCAGGAAGAGAAGGGGGTGGGGCAAACAGGGTAAAGGGACACAAAGGAATCCTTTCCCTTTGTATCCTTCATAATCCTTTTCCTTTGTAACACAAAGGAACAACTGAAAAAGTGGTGAACTTACTGTATTATATACAGATGCTGATTTGCTATGATGGACACCGTAAGCCTATTTAATGCAATAATGCAATTCCCTTCAATAAAATCAGCTTTTAAAAGATGATCTGAACATGTTAACTTTTAAAAACGCATTTTAGGTGCACTCTGTTGGCCAAGCAGCACAGTCCACATCCATCCCAAGGACACAGGTTAACATTCTGGGGCTCAGGGGAGCAACCATGATGAACAAGTAAATAAAATAAATAGCATTTCTTCTCTCTCTTCAAACCTGCCCCTGCACACTCACTTTCATTCCTGCCTGTACCTTTCCTTTAAAAAATAAGTATTTTAAATGAATTTTAAAATTTATTGCAAAAAATCAGGCTGTGCTGACTTACCAGAGGCTCTTCATACTATGGGGTGAACCACTGTACCTTCCTGGTGGGTGAAGTCCTGCTATTCAAGGAAGAGTCAGTGCTCAGCTATACAGTTAAAAAAAAAGGGAAGTCAATACTTCAGTTCTCTCCATGAATCCCTTTCTGGGTCAACGGGATTGTTTGACTATCCTAACTTCAAAACCAGAAGCTTGTTTCAGCTTTGACCTCTTTATAAAGTCCCAGTAGAAACCCAATCTCATCAGTTCATGGACTGTGTCAGCAGACACTGACATCCCAACAGGAATATTAGAGTTTAAGAGTGACCGACCTAAGGAATGACAATTTACCAGTGCTATCAAATGACGAGATGTTGACTTCTCTCAAGATTTATGACTACTATCTAACTCTCTATATATATCTATATATATATATATATATATGTTATAAAATGCTCTAAGAATCTAAAGATGCTATCCCTATACTCTTATTATTTTTTAATAGCCTGGTGCCCCTTCCTTTTAAAAACCACCTCTTCCATTCCAAGTCCTGCTAAAAGGGCTAGACATTTAGGGTCTTACTTTCCTCCCATATGGATACCATCTAATCCAGACTGGCCAACTAGAGTACTCAATCCAGAATAGCTAGCAAAAAAGGAGTCTCTTAGCAGAACCAAATCAAAATTCTTTTTGAAACAATTGATGTAGCTACTGAGGAGGTTTTTCTGTGACATGTAAGAATGCAAATCTGGAGCAGTTTGAACAGAATATAATGGTACTAGAGTTTTATAGAATACAATAACCTAGAGAAAGCAGAAAAGATAGTGAAGGGAAGACAGGACAGCTTTTGAACTCCCATATCCTACATTGCCTAGAGTCAGAACTACCGTGATGATTTTCCTGCTTTGTCCATTAGCACTCCCAGTTCTCTCCCATTATCCCTATTTACATAGAGAAGCTTGATTTGGGCTTATGTCACTTATAACTGAAAAAGTTCTGGTTAATTTTTGTGTGCCTATAGATCAGGATTTTCAAGAATAGTCTATTGCTTTTCTCTCATATTGTCAACAGTGTATTGTTATCAATTTGCCTGTCTATTCATCCAACACACACACACGCACATGCACATGCTCTCTTTCTATAAGAACTTAAACATCTGAAAAAAAATTCTAAAACTTTCACCATTTAGAAACATGTTTCAAATATCTATTTGTTGTCAGATGGTTGAAACATCCTCCTTAATGATAGAAATGAAAGTCTTTTGGATTCTAATCATGAAAGGCTTCAATATCTATATTGTTGAAACTTCTCTTTATCAGTTACCCACTCACCCCTAGATATCTGAGAAGATTTTCCTCTTCCATGCTAAAAATACATTTTTTTTCCAAAATATTCAATAGGGATATCCAACATTTTAACCATCTCTGGATTTCTATTATAATACTTATGAAAATACAACTGACGTTTGCCCACCTTCAGTCACTGAACAGAGACAAATTAAAGCAATTTTCCAGTAAAAATAACTTGTATAATTCCATAGTCAATATATTTTTGAAAGCTGCCCATAAGTTGTGTTGCTGTAAAACGTATCTTATTACTATAAGGTAGTTACATTGATATTACTACTTGTACGACAAAGAAAATTAATATTGAGAAGGATAACTGGCTTTTCCTAATGTACTCAGCTATGGAAAATCAGTCTGGATTCAAATAAAATCTCCTGGCTCGATATCTAGTGATATGTTCCCTCAGAGCACTGGTTCTTTTATCCCATCCATATTCAGGGGCTCATGGATCTCATTAGAACATTAGGATCGATTACACTAACCATTTTTTAAATAAGAGCATAATTACATATCTTCGAAAATGACATATTTTCAAACATGAAGAGACAATATTGCAATGATGTCCTAACAACTATGACCATGAAAAACATACTTCTTATCTGAGATTCAACTTAGAAAAAACTTAGTTTAGGTATTAATTCTTGGAAGTTAAAGGGAGAAAGCTTCTTCTCTCTTTTCCAGCACATGAGAATTCCAACAGATCTTCCTGCTGTATCTTCAATCATGACAGTTTAATTTTTTTTCTGTGTAGCCCTGGTCAGTTCGGTTATTCACGCTGCTCTTTGTATTAAAAACCTTTGACACCCAGCCACCTCTCCACGCTACAGCTGCTGTTAGGAAATACCTGAATTAGCTCTAATGCTAAAAATACATTCTTCCTCTGCCTGGTTAAATCAGTTGAACTTCAGCTCTGCAAGCAGCCTTGACCTAACTTTATTTTGTATTATTTATTAATATCTATGCTCTGTGATCTAAAGTCACCCCCACTACCCATGTGTTCATGCTACCCAGTGGAGTTTTAGGTCAGAACTAAGCTCCCCAGGTAGTGTGCGGTCTGACAATAGCTTCAAAGTCTCTTGCTCCTCAGTGAAAAGGAAGAAAATCTATCACAGGCTACATTCTTTTCAGGCGAACAGGATATAAAACCCTTCCTGCCGTTTGTCATTTCCAGTCTCTTCAAAGTTACACATTAAATAAATCTGGTTTCATGTTTCTGCCTTGCGGCCTCCTGTCATCTGCTGTAGAACATATTCTTTGGGCAGTTTGGTTGACCTTATGTCAGGACGAGGTCATTTTAATCTCAGTGGGGAGTGTCATCAGCCTGATCCTTTTTCAAAAAGCACAGAAATAATAATCAATTACCTTATAGTAAATTGCTGTGTATTTATTATCTAGGGGTATTTGTCAAGCTATAGAAGTTTGAATTTTCCCCTTAAAATTACTTTACTATGGTTTATGAATTCAAGTTTAGAATTTAAGATTTTTGCACAGGTTTCATCGTAAAGTCTGAGCTAACAGTGCTGCCTTTGACATATATTTGATGGTGGATTTTATTCCCAATTCGTCTTCAGAAACCCTCCTCACCCATTCATGCTGTTAGAACTGTTCTCACAAAAACTTTATTTACCAGGAACATCAATATACTAAAGATATGTTTTACTGTGTATGTCTGAAGCCATCAAATAGTTATTGCTGATTTTAAACTATATACATAGTATGGTGTAACACATAAGGTATAATATATGTGAAATATATGCATTTCTCAATTTTATTTTCTACTTTTTATATATTGATAGCTGTACATTTTATTTTACACCTTAAATACCATTTAAATAGTTTATTATATGTATGTATGTATAATTTATCTAACCAATATCCTCTTCCTGGGTATATATTTTTCCCAATTCTGATACCATCAATTACTCTGCAATGAAATAAGTACAAGTTAAGTGTATATTTTCATTCCTCCCCAGAGTTCTCTTTTTCCTTTGACATCACAGAAATTCAAGCATAGCATTATGAAAATATAAGATATCCAGGCCTCAGTATAAATAGAATTAAAACTTTATTTTCCTATCTTTCCAAGTTTAACTACATTTGTAATTTGAACAGGAAAATTTGTTCTTGCATGAATCTCTTCATTCAAAAGTTATTCACTGCTTGTTAGGTTAGAGCCAGTTTTTAGGAACTTAGATATGTAGTAAAGAAACTACTCCTATGGTGGTCTTTTCTTTTTAGAGACGCTCACCTGGTTGCTAAATAAATGTGGCTTCTGACCAGATCTTAGAACACATAATGTATTTATGTCAGGATACATTTAAATTCTGTTACATTAGATTGTGATAGGAAGTAGGCACTGAGAAGATCTTTTCTGTCAGGTCACCAAAAGCTTGGAGAGAAATAATATCAGTTTAAAAGCTCTGCATAATCAGTGTTTTAAAAATGCTCCAATATCAAATTATTTTATATATATATATATATATATACACTATATACATACATATGCATATTTACACATACACTCACATATATATACACACACATGTATATATGTACATGTATGTATATATATTCCCCATATTCTAGTTGCAGGATGCCAGTGCAAGTTTGCCTTTAAAAGTAAGGATTTGGTTTTCCTCTTTTACATTGAACCCAATGCTTTATACGAATGGATCTGGCCTTGGAATGGCAACAGAAAATTTATTTAGACTACAAATCCTTCTACAAAGATGAGTCCTACATATAGTGTTAGATCCTAACTGTGAAATAAACATTATTGCATTTGTTTTCTTAATTTTTCATAATCCTAAATATGCAAAACAATTTTAATGATTGAATAATATTTTGCAAATATTCACTCTGAGATTCATCAGATACCATTTTAAATCCACACTGACATAATATTTTTGTCATAGGAGCAATGAAAATAAAAATCAGAAATCTATTATTTCAGGAATGTCAAAGTGTTAGTTATAGCAGAGAACGATATATCTATAGGTATTTATTTGACACCTAAGCACTAGATGGCTGGGCAGATACACAGACTAATGAAAGATTTAATGTAATGATATCAGAATTAATAATAATAATATATAATTACCTAATAGTTTCAGAAAAGAATTAAAGATATGTCATTAGGAAGTGCATCATATAATAAGTGGTTAAACAAAGTACTCAACATTTGTACAGTTGCTAAGGAGATAAATCATGCTCAAATTATCTTACAGGTCAAGGAAATCCAGGATTGCTTTTGCCTTCAAGAATTAATAGTTTTAGAGGCTCAGTCAATGTATTCAAGGAGATGTATCTTTCCATATTTTGGTTCTATTTTCTGCTTTTTAATTCAACTTCAGGCAAGCTATTTCTACATAGTGGTAAATTATTGTCAATAGCGTATGGTAGGCCTTGTACCATAAATTGATTCATTTAATACTTGCAAACACCTTTTGAACTAGGAATTATTTTCTCCATTTAAAAAGAAACTAAAGGAACATTACTAACTTTCATGAGGCTGTAATATCAAATTATGTGGTGCATATGAGGGTCAAATTACTTCTCACCATAGTCCATGTCTGAAACGGTATCTGGCACTACTTTCATTATTTTTTTTTTTTCTAAAGGAAAGGTGCAGGCAGGAGTGAAGGTGAATATGCTGGCAAGTAGGAAGAGAGAGGAATAAGGTGGTTTTTATTTATTTTTATTCTGTTGTTCAAATTTTTTGTTCCCCACCTCTGTCCCCAGTCGCAGGTCTTGAACCTGTGACCTTGGGTTGCATGTGGGACTGCCCCGAGTGCACTAGACTTCTAGGTCACCAGGGTGCCCCCATATTTATTTTTAAATAGATTTTATTCTTTTAGAGCAGTATTAGGTTCACAGCAAAATTAAGCAGAAGGTGTATAGAGTTCTCATATACCCTCACACACATATGCATTTCCTCCCCCGTTATCAATATCCTCCAATACAATGGTACATTTTTAAAAATGATGAACTTGCACTGACATTATTATCACTCAACATCAATAGTTTGCATTAGAGTTCATTTTTGTTGTGCTTTCTATGAGTTTTGACAAATATATAATGATATATTCATAATAACAGCATCTTACAGAGTAGCTTCACTGCCCTGAAAATCTTACATGATCCCTTCATTATTCTAGTCCCCACTACCCTTGGCAACCACTGGTCTTTTTAATATTTCCATAATTTCATACTGTTGAAATCATACAGTATAAATTCTTTGAAAATTGACTTTTTTCACTTAGTTATGTGCATTGAATTTTCTCCCATGTTGTTTCATAGCTTCATAGCTTATGTCCTATTGTCTGAATGCACCACAATTGATAAATTCACCTACTGATGAACATCTTGATTGCCTCCAAGGGTTGGTTGGCACTTATAAATAAAGATGCTAGAAACAGCTGTGTACAGGTTTTTGTGTGGACCTATGTTTTCAACTCCTTCAGGTAAATAACAAGAAGCAAGAACACCGGATAATATGTGAAGAGTATGTTTAGTTTTGTAAGAAACCACCAAAGTGACTTCCAAAGTAGCGCTACTGTTTTGCCTTTTCACTAACAATGAATGAGAATTCCTTTTGCTCTACATCCTTGTCAGCATTTATTTTTATTAGTGTTTTGCATTTAGGTCAGTCTAATAGGTGTGCAGTACTGTTATTTTTGCATCAGTAACCAGTGAACAAAGATTCAACTAAATGTTTCAGATTTCAATTCAGTTTCAATTTTTCTGCAAAGGTTCAGGTCAGAGCAGCTTTCCCCTACATTCCATAGTTCTGTTCATTTTATCCAACTTTAGGGCTTCACCATTTCTATTTAGAGTTTTGGTGTTCTACAGTAAAATCCAAAGCAATAGCATTGTACTATCAAGAAGAAGATTATCTTTTTGGCTTTATTCTCAAAGAGAACTCTTTGACTGTGACTATCCCAAGCAGAGGAATTTTGCTTTGCTTGATTCTGTACCTCTAATGCCTAGTATAATGGATGTAATATGGCATATATACCTCAATATGCTTTGGAAAAATGAAATTAAAGCATTTTTGATCTCATGAGAGTCAAGATTATTATGTATTTCAACCTATGAACAGCAAAAACAGATAGAATTGTGTCAGAGGAGGAATGTGGGTTTTTTTTTAACAATATGCTAATGTCAAGTGGTTAAAACTTTAATCTCCTAACTGTAAAAGGGTAAAAATAATGCCTACTTTTGAGGATTATGTCAGAGAAACTGAAAACATGTATGTAGAGTCCAAGGAGGATTTTCTGTTACATAGGGAATATGCAATAATGACAATTAACAGTATAGATTATTCTACAGCCTATACAATACTGCTAAAAATTTTAGATACATTTCATGAAAAAAATAGTACAATTGACTAGCAATGCTGATACATATATAGGCACCATATACCTAAGACTCACCTGTTTGAGTGTCTTAATGCTGAAGGAAACCAAATTTCTCCACACTCTGGTCAATATGTATCTACAACACAAAAAGATTTGATAAGAATGAAATGCTGAATCTATTTTGTAAATTATTCCCATATGCCAGTTCCTCTACAAAAGTTACTTGACTAGAATCTTTATATTTTAAAACTCATTACTTTATACAGATCACTTACAAAATTTTCACTGTTCCTTTAGTAAAAGCTGCTCTTGTTTTTTTTTGGTTTCACAAATGAGTTTTCACTCTTATTCTTACTTCTTCCTTCTATGAACTATTTCTCTATTATGTATTAATATTAATAAAATAGTGCTAAGTTACTATAGTAAAATTTATCAAAATTATATTCTGCTAGCAATGTTCATTGGGATATCTTCAATTTCAATTGAGCCAACTGAAACTGATTTAGGATAGGAGGCAATGGTGGGGGGAGATATATATAGAGAGAGGAGACATAGAGAGACAGAGACAGAGAAGAGTGAGGTGCTTATTGACTTGGGTCATTTAAAAGTTCAAGATTAGGTGTACAATTATTATCATTTCTATCTCAATGTTTGCTCTCTTTCACATTGGCTTATTTTCAAACAGATTTTCTTTTGGAGATGATAAAATGAATAGTATCATGTCCAGGTTTGCATTTTACCAGCTCAGTAGCTCCAGGGGTAAGAACTTCACTTACATTTCCATAAGAAGACCTGCCTTAATCACATGCCATGCCCCATGCCAGTCATGGCGGTTAGACCAGGTGTGATGCTCTGATAGACCAGATTCCTATTCTAGGAATAGGAAATAGTCAACCTGAACTAAACCACATGCACCCAGAGCAAAAAAGTGGAGATTCCTAAAACAATAATGGGAGTACTGCGAGCTTAAGAAAACTGAATGGATCTTGAATTGGAAAAAATGGAGGATGGCTTTTATATTCATAATTTTTCTATCTTTATGCAAAATATTAAGTCTTTTGATATAGTGCCAAGAAAATTAGAAAGCATCCTTTATGATACAACCAAAACCAAGTCCTGAAGGGGTTGTAGGTTTCCAATACAACTGCATTTGACCAGTTAAAAAAAAAGTAAGTTTATTCACCACTAAAACATGTATCCATTTGTACTTTATCAATTGTAGCAAAAGTGTCAGATGAAGAAAATTAATCAGTATGGCACTTGTCCATAATTAATAGCGAATTTTATTCTACAACTTGAACTCCTGAGATGCTACTTATATGCTTAAGTTAGAACTTAATTAATTGCTTGAAAAATTAATCTACAAATGATCCAGGGCAATTTTCTCCACAAGACTGAAATTTTGGAGGGCCATGTCTGTGTCATGTTTGCTTTTTTAATTGTCACATTCAACTAATTACTCAGAAAGATTTATTAAATCTAGTCTAGTTGTCAAATAAATAGCAATGTTTTCTCCTTCTCTGTAGTTCTTGGATGCATTCGGGATCACAGTCAAGAAACAGCCCCCCTCAGCTAGGGCCTGAGCACACTTCTTGAATGTCTTTGACTACAACAGGAAACTCCATGTCATCTCATTAGTGCAAAAGTATCACTTTTGCTTCTTAGAAAGAAATGGGCCCATTTCTTCATTCACGGGAGGAAAGGAAAAATAAAACCCATTACTTCTCAAACGTCTTCTTTATCCACAAAATGTACAAAGTTCCACAACTACAAGGAATCTGTCGTGTGTATTTCATTGCTTAGCTGATAGTCCATGACACAGTAGATCGCTGAATAAATGATTCATAAATAAATCAATAAATGGTACCTCACTGGTAAAATCTCATTATTAAAAATAACAATGAACAACAATGACAGCAGCCACCAAGTTAAGGCTTGTTCACAAGAAAGTCAGTAAAGTCAGTAACTTTGAAAATCGACAAGACTTGCATAGTCAGCTTCTTTCAATTTCAAGTTCAACAAAGAACTCATAAAGAACTCCTACATAGCCAACAATCGACTGAGCTCTTAATTCATAAATTCAATGAGACTGTTCTATGTAACTAAAAAGCTTCTAAAGAACACCATTAAAACACATATTCTCAAACTTTCATATCTGTGGATAAAATAAAAACATATTATTCAGAGACTATGACAGGATAAATATAAGAAGATAAGCAAGATGCATGACAATGTAGCATGTCATTAAATGCTTAAACCTCACATGGTGCAGGGGCAGGTTAGGTGTTTATGAACTGGAAACTGCCCTCATGCCACTGGCATACGTCACTGGAGGATGACTGCACTATAAAATAAGTATTGATGACTATAACAATCTGATGTGTTTCAGCTTAGGGTGAGAGAAAAAAAAAATCAAGAGGATGTCAAGCCACATGACTATGCAGGAGAGAAAATAGCACACTCTGGGGGTTAGCCTAGTAGACTAAAACGCATTACATAGCTAAAGACTGGCAAATGTAGATAAAGACTGGTGATAATTTGAACATAGGTACTATCTCCTAAGCTCATAACTACTATGAACTGAAAACAAGTCACTTGTTAGTTGAAAATGAAATGAAAAGAGATCATGAATATACACAGTCACTTTGATTAATATTCATGGCATTATTGAATTCTAACCTACAGAATTTCAAAGCAGATCTAAGCAAACAAATGTAGAATGGTTTTGCTTTTCTGATATAGAACCTGTGTGATTTGGGGTGAAGGGGAGATTGATAGTTTGCTTACTTTTCAGATAGACTTCAAGTATCTCTATAAACAGATGAAATATGACTTTGGAAATGCTGACTAGCAATTCTGGATGAACACAGTCGCCATAAACCCTTCTTCCAACACACATACATCTCTCCTGAAAATTTTTGTTCTGTTTTTCAAGCTGCGTAGGTGTCCTTTCATAGAATAAAAATGCTGTCTTCATGGAACAACCTCTGGGTGAAAGTTAAAAAGTAATCTGGTCATTTTTTGACACAATGCCAAGTAACTGGTTTCACTGATTTTTTTCCTTCACTGAGCTATTTATAGAAATCCCAAACACTATAAAAGAGCAAAGACAATTAAATTTAGGCAAATAGCTAGTTAGATCATATGCAACAGGTAATTCTTCAAGTAACCTACACTCACTGGATGGATTGCCATCAGATTTTTATTCCAAACAGACATCTATGTAAAAACACTCCTAGAACAAGTTGATTCAAACTGTATCGAACAAAGACTATATTAGTAATCATCACTACAGGTAGTATTGATTTGGGTCAATGTGAGTATTAACATATGAGGATGGAAAGAAAGAAAGGTACCACTTCTTTCACAAGACAATGACTTCACTGATAACAACTAACATTTCTTTTCCCCATCTTGTCATATATTTTTAAGGCAACAGGATGGCATTCAAGAAAGTAGATATAACTAGAAGACAGGCAAATTTCAAAATTAAAATGATGGACTTTGAAGTCTACCAAATGGAATGGTTTCTGGGTTCTTCCACTTTATCTCTAGGTTGATTTAGATCCTGAGCTTCAGTTTCTGTATCTGTAAATTGGATAATTATAATATCTAACTTCTATGTTGTGATCATGAAATGACATAACAACATATAATGTAATTTGGCATAGCATGTGACACATAATAAATAATCAGAAATAATAACCCTTCGTCGGAGTAGATTTAAATATCATTGCCTAATAATGTGATTTGTTTACAATAATATCAACAACATGTTTTTTTTTAATAACAATACAGAATAATGAATTGTTAATTTGGGCTAGAGTCTACATTAAAATCTTGCTGAGATTAAATTGACAAATTATTATAATTTCACTTCTTGTTCAGATAGAGAAAATCAAGCTTTCAAAGTGTTTGAGTAATTGACCCTGGATAACAGGTTTGACTGACAGCACAAATTTAAGCCCAGGCTATATGTTGGAGTCCATATATCTACCCCCATTCCCCACTTGTCAAAATGGGTATGCAATAAAAGATTGTAGAAGAAAGTGATTCCTATTATAAGATAAATGAGAGAGAAGGGAACCAAAGCTTCTTAAATGTCTACTCTCTGCATGCTTAACACTGTGCCGATTATTAAAATGCACAATCCACTTAATTCTCACTAAAATCCTTAAGACATTATTATACCTATTATAATCATAGGTGAGTATTAAATATGTAGACAAGATATAAAAGTTAATCTTTTAAACTCCCATCTCAGGAAAGAGCATAGTGTCTACAGAATTAATATCTGCTAAAAACTTCATTTCCTCACCCATTGTGACAAGAAAGTAATATTCAGAATTCAATGATTAATATCTCCATAAAATTTAAATACATTTTACTATATGTGTTTATCAGAAGAAATATAAAAATAAACCATTTAAAATATATTTTGTCTTTTTTATTGAGGGAATATTTCATTATAACATTAACTAGGTTTAAGGCATACATGATTGTAAATTTACACCTGTTATATAATATAGTGTGTTTACCACCATTTCCTTTTTTCCATTATTATACTATAAATTCCCTTTATCCCATTTGCCCCCCACCCTTGCCCCATTTTTTCCTGTATTCACTGATATGTATTTTTTTACTACAAGTCTATTTTTTGATTCAGTTCATTTTTAAGTCTATTTTTTAAAATTTAGTTCATTTGCTTGCTTTCTACCTCTATACACAACATATGAGTGATATACAGTATCTGTCTTTTTTCCTTCTGGCTTATCTCACTAAGCATAATCCCCTCTAGGTCCACCTATCTTGCCTTGAATGGCGGGGTTTCATTTTTGATAGCTGCACAGTATTCTACATTGTATATATACCACATCTTCTCTACTCATCTGTCTTTGGGCTTTTAGGTTGTTTCCAGCTCTTGGTTATTGTACTTTATACTGAAATTAACATGGGGATGGACAGTCTCTGCAAATAAGTGTTGGTGTGTTTTTAGGGTAAAAATCCAGAGGAATAACTGAATCATATAGGAATTTCACTCCCAATTTTTTGAAGAATCTCCATATTGCTTTCCACAATGGTTGTACCATTTTATTACTCACACCATGCATAAGAGTTCCCTTTTCTCCACATCATTTCTAGCACTTAATTCCATTCTTTTGGATGACAGCTATTTCACAGGTATGAGGTGATATAAGATTTTGATTCTGATTTGCATTTCTCTAATAAGGAGAGAAGTATAACATCTTTTGATGTGCCTGTTGAACATTTGTATGTCTTCCCTAGGGAAGTGTCTATTAAGATCTTCTGCCATTTTTCAATTGAATTGTTAATTTTCTGTTGTTAAGTTTTACGAGTTCCTTATATATTTCGAGTATTAACCCTTTGTCAGATGTGTCATGTGCAAATATATTCTCCCAGTCGGCAGGATATCCTTTTGCTTTGATGCAAGTTTCTTTCTCTTTGCAGAAGCATTTTAGTTTGACGTAATTCCAACTGTTTATTTTGGATTTTATTTCCCTTGCTATTGGAGCGTAGTTCCCAAAGGCATCTCTTAGGTCAATGTCCTACAGTGTTTTGCCTATGTTTACTTTTATTTTATGCTTTCTGGCCTTACAGGCAGGTCTTCAATCTACTTTGAATTAATTTTTGTGTATGGTGTTAGATAGTGATCTTTTCAACCTTTTGCATGTGGTTTCCTAGTTTTCTCAACACCATTTATTGAAGAGAATGTCTTTGTCCCCATTGTAAGCCACTGGCTTCTCTGTTGACAATTAATTGTCCATATATGTGTGGATTTATTTCTGGGTTCTCAATTCTGTTCATTAATCTACATTCCTGTTTTTACTCCATTATGCTGGCTTAAATATTATTGCTTTGTAGTAGAGTTCAAAGTCAGGAAGAATGACACCTCCATTTTTGCTCTTTTTCCTCAGGATTGTTTTTGCTATCCCTCAGTCTCTTGTAATTCCAAATAACTTTCACGATGTTTTTGTTCTATTATCTTTGAAGAATGTCTTTGGAATTTTGATGGGGATAGCATTAAATCTGTATACTGCTTTAAGTAACATGGCCATTTTAATTATGTTCATTCTTCCAATCCATGAGCATGGAATATTTCTTCACTTCTTGTGTCATGTTCTATTTCTTTTAACAAATCTTATAGCTTTCAGAGTATAGAGCAAACCAAATTCAACAACATAGTAACTAAATCATACACTATGATCCAGTGGGTTTTATCCAAGGGATGTAAGGATGATTCAACATAGACAAGTCAATAAGTGTGATATTCTCTATTGACCAAAGGAAGGGCAGAAACTACGTGATTATCTCAATAGATTCTCAAAAAACATTTGATAAGAATCGATACCCTTTTATTTTAAAATCCCTCCAAAATTTGTGTAGATTGAATGTACTTCAGCATAATAAAGGCTATATATGATAAACCCACAGTCAACATTATACTGAATGGAGAAAAAACTGACATCTTTTCCTTAAGATCGGGTACAAGGGAAAGATGATCACTCACCACTCTTATTAAATATCGTGTTGGAAGTACTGATCAGAGCAAACAGAAAAGAAAAGCAGATATAAAAGCCATCCAAATTGGAAAGGAAGACATGAAAGTACAACTATTTGCAGATGGCATGATATATATAGAGAACCACAAAGACTCAAATAAAAAGTTATTAGCAGTAATAAACAAATACAATAAAGTAGCAGGTTATAAAATTAATATTCAAAAATCGGCTGCATTTCTATATGAAATAATGAAATTACAAAGAGAGAACTCAGGAACATAATACTATTTGCAAAATGTCAAAAGAATTAAATAACTTAGAATAAATTTAAATATATTACATGCCTTTTTTTTTTTTTTTTTTTTAAAGAAAAGCTATAGGCAGGAATGAAGGCAGTAGTGGGCATTCAGGCAGAAAGAGAGAGGAAGAAGAAGCACTTTATTTTTCAGTTAGTTGTTCAAGCTGGTTGCTCTCCCTGAGCCTGGGACTTCAGCTCAGGGGTTTGTGCCTGCATCCTCAGAAAACAATTAAGGCAACCACTACTCCACCAGGGCATGCCAAAATATATTATAACCTTTGTATATGGCATGATGTTTCACATATTCTTCAGAATTTTTTCACTACAATCTACACTATTTTAATTCATTCTGGTATATATCATTATTGTATATTATTTAATTTTAATAAAACATAACATTCTATTTATCCAATTATAAGAAAACTTCACAACTTATTTAACCATTTTTCCCATCAAGGATTTACCTCATTAAATATAATATTTCTCTTAACTTTTCCACAGATTTCATAAGTGTTCATGTATACACGTGAATATATACCTAGAATTTAATTGTTCTGTAACAATTAATTTTTTTTTTTTTTTAAGAAAAGATTCAGGCAGGAATGAAGGCTCGAGGGGCAGACTGGCAGGAATAGAGAGGAGGAAGAAACATTTTTATTAATTTTTATTTAGTTGTTCATCTTGGTAGTTTCCTCTGACCTTGGGATGCACACCCAGGTCCTTGGGATGTCCGTAGACTGTGCTCAGCCTGAGGTCGAGAACATAAGAACTGTAGCGGTTGTATGCCACAATGAATACTTTAATATGCAAATTACTGTCACATGTGTCATTTCAATGTTACTTGACATTGCCAAATTGTTCTCCAAAGTAGGTATACTAATATTTAAGGATCTCTCTTACTCCACTTATTCTTCAACAACTGATGTTATAAAAAATTGATATTTTCATAAAACTGATGAGTGTATACATTAGAAATTATTTGCTTCTAAATTCTATTACACTTTATTACTAGTGAGTAGAAGTGTATTTTTCATGATCATTCAATATTCAAGTGTATTTCTCCTCTATATTTCTGTTTTTACATTTGTCAGTTCATAGTCTATCATATTTCTCTTATCAATACACTAGGATTGCGTTTAGCTGGATTTTAATATTTCGGTAGTCATTTATATTACTAACATCTTTTCCAGTCTTTGCACTTTTAAAAAATAATTTTGATAAACATTTAATAATAATATAAAAATTTATAAATCTTGATGGTTTTGGCATATTAAAGTCATTTTCTTTCTAGTCTTCAGACTTTCTTCAAAATATACAAGCATCTGATTTTCATTCTTAGGTCTTTAATTCACATAAAATTCATTTGTAGATATGGCAAGGGTTAGGAATTCTATCTTATTTATGTTTGCAGAACTTTAAAATTGTTATATACCACAATTTACACACTACTATCTTCAAAGAGAAGTTATGAAGTAGATACTACAATTTCAAATTAAGCAAATCAGAAACAAATCTAGAAGGTTTGACATATGTCACACAGCTAGTAAATGGCAGGCCAGAATGTGAACCCAGGGAGTCTGGTGACTGGGTCCACGCTCAGTGGAACAGCATGTGTATGGATCAGGATTTTCATAACAAAGGAAGTAGATGCTGAGTATGGACAACAGAAGACCTAAACTCCTTTCTTCACAATAAAGCTGCAGGGTGCAGCTTTTCCATTTTGGTGCCCAGCTCTGTCCTATAGTCAAGCTAAATGTTTTGTGTTCCGTGAAATTATAGGGTTACATGCAAAAAAATTCAATTAACAAATTCACTTGATCAATCAGTTAACTTATCCATTATCTACAAGTGGTCCATTAAATATCTCAATCAATTGATTCAATTAATACTAATTAATGATCTAAGACTTAATGATGACTTGATGCATCAGTCTGGCCTTTGCACTCACTGACTGGCCATTTAAGACAGACCTAAAGGGATATAATACAATGTGTCAGATATAAAGCCAAAAAGTACACTGCACATTGTGGATCAAAAGGGATATTTATGTTAGGTCAGGAAGGACGGCAGTGGATGGAATTTCCAGAAAAGGCTTCCTCAAGTAGATGTTTTGTGAACAATGATCAGACGATAAAGAAAAATTCATCAGATGGGCTGGAGTTCTGTTCCAGGCAGCAGAGACAGCAGCAGTAAAGATTAACTGATGATTACTCAGCAGAAAGCATTCCTAGAAAATCACTGCCCTTTCAGTGTTGCTGAGTTACCATACACAGGTAGGGTCCAAGGGGAGACCAGAGCAAAGGCCACAAAGAGCAGAATACCATATTTATCATGTAGAGCAGAGAGGACTTCATTCCAAGGCCAAGGAAAAATATAACTGCATGAAAAAAACAGAAGTGTTTCCACCAGGTGGGCAGCAGAGAGAGCAACTGCGAGGTTATTGCAATAGTGCAGGTGATAGTCAACAGGTTTCTGACCCAAGGAAAGAATGCAAAAAGCCATCATTAGCATTACAACTACTTGCACTGGGGAGTTACAGGCTGCTAAGACTGTGCAGCCCCAGCTGTGAAGACCTTCAGTGTCTTTTGGAAATACTATTAGTATACCGGTCTTTTCTCCAGAAGAAGTGAGTTATTATTGGAAGACAGAAAAACATCTGAACTATTTCTGAACTCAGTTTAGAGGATTAAACTCCCCTCTCCAACAACCTCCATTTATCCTCCTGGTCCAAGCAGTAAGGAACAAAAACATAACAAAAGAACATGAGAATAATTTGAGAAATTGAACGCAGTTGGCATAGCGTATAAAGAAACCAAAAATGACAGTGCGGTGTCTCAGAACGGGCAATGTTTGAGTATGAAAATTACCTCTCATTCTGAAGGAGTAGGAAGAGGTGCCATGGAATCTAACAATGAGGGAGAGTTGAGTGGAGAGCTGTGGCTTCAGTCAAGAGATAATCCAAGAAGAAATCTAGAGAAGAAATACTCCAATTTTACTCTTTTCCCTCTCTCCAATGCACTATTAGCCATTCTTGTCAAATTCAGTAGACAACAAGAGGACAAGCTTATTCCTGCCATGTTCAGAGGCCTACCGCTGCCTCTGAGGCACAGGGCAGGCTGGAGAGGGGTGGAAAGTAGGTCTGGAGATGCTCGGCATATACCTGCCCCTCTCCCCCACCCCATCCCCCTATCCCAGCACACAAACTTTATCATGTAAATTAAAACTGTATGCTTTAATACAAAAGCACCTCAGGACCATGCTCTGGTTCTCTTTCCCTTCAGATTCCGTTCTCCAAGCAATTATCAGTACAGAAGTTCTGGGTCGAGAACTCTTGGTATTTCTGACATTCAGCACTGAAAGATTTCATTAAACACTTGTGTAATCAATTTTTATGATAGAAAGACAAAATATTTGTTGCATTCCTTCTTCATATCTCATTTATTCATCTTAGTAATCTATTCTATTAATGACCTTACTTTGAAGAAATGACTATTCCGGAGAACAATAAGTAAAGATAAATCGGCTGGTGCTAATTAAATTCTGAAAATATGTTAAATTTGCCTTAACCTGAACAAATAGCAGGCATTTTTTATGCTGATTTATTACAAAAGGACTATTATCCAAGTAAATAGTAGATGACAATGATGTGGCACTTTCAAGATTCTTTTTCATATTAAAAGATTAGGTTATCAGAGATAATAAACATAAATAAACCTATGAAAGAAAGGCTTAATACTAAGATTGCAAATTGAGGAAAATAAAAACTCTATATTAATAGAAATAAAAACTGGAGTCCTTTCCCACCCGTCTCCCCAGATAAAGTAATTGTGTAATATGAAAATCAGAGCAGGATATTATATACAATTAGTAATAAGAGAAAAACAACTAATTCAGGGAGGCAGCGGCAGGTGTGGGAGAGATGAAAAATAAAATTAAGGTTTACAGACAAAACAATTATAAATAATTATTTGTAGGTTAAACATTTTTTTAAGTAATATGCTTTCCACGAAAAATCAGCAAACCACAATGATTAGGTATTTTAGCAACAGCTCTACGAGAGAATCATGTAAAAATAAGAACCAGCAAGCTTAGTAACAAGTATGTCAAAGAGATAAGGTTAATAGATGTGCTGGTACTGGCTTTAAGGCAAATATATGAGCTTTGTATTGCTGTTTTATTGGTAGCTATTTCTGTTTGGCCAGGATAAAAGTACCAACAGAATGCTCATGATTCCCTCCGCTGGTTAGGTATTTATTCCAGGGAAGATTTTGTTTTGTATAATCCTTGTTTTCATTATCCTTTGTTAAACACAGCCACTAAATAAATTTTCCCTATTTTCCCTGCTTGCCTAATCCCTGGGTTTCCACGCAGATAAATCTCACATAATTAGCTTGAGTTTTGGAAAATAATGTTGCCTGGCACACATGAAATGAAGTTTTATGTGGTGCCAGAGGAAGTTACAACCTGTTGTGGGAATAGAAATGCTTTATTGGGAGTTTCTTCCCCATGGCTATACATGAAATGAAGAGAGAACAGAGGAAATTATTCAGCTCTGAAAATCCTTCTTCAGTCAAAAAAAAAGGAAAATATTTTATTTTCATTCAAATCTTACACTTAAAATTACCATTTTGAATATACTGTATTTGCCAATAACACTGCTTGTAAGAAAAAAAATTAAATTAGATAATCTACGCCATTCATCTTTGTCTTCTCAAGGCCTAGCACAGGACCTGGCACTCATGATAATTGTTTGATGAATAATATAAAATAATAGTATTTATTCTCTGAGAGCATTTAGTGATAATGGCTTTACTCTTATCTGGATCCATTATTTCAACACTATATTTTTTTGTTAATGTTCACTGTAGTAATGATCAGCTGCAGGAATTTATTGTCCTATTGTGAAAACTAAATTTCTGAGGAGGAATATACCAAGTTAAAAACATTAGGCAATAACAACTGGTGGCTAATTTTTTCGGTCCACTGGACTGGCCACAGGGTGCCCAGAGTAAACATCATTCCTAAGTCTGTATCTGGAGATTAGCATTTGAATTGATGGACTCCTGCCCTCCTCAGTGTGGATGGGGGTGGGCAGCGTCGTTAAAGCTTCTGAGGGACTGAATTAAAACACAAAATAAGACAAAACAAAACAAAAAATATATCAACCGGTAGAGGAAGAATTTACCTTTTTTTTTCTTCCTGCCAACCTGCTTGAGCTGAGATATAGAAATTCTCCTGCCTTGGACTGAAAGTTAAACCATTGGCTCTCCTGGTTGTCAGGTCTTCAGACTCTAACTGGAACTAATATTGCCTGTTTTCTGGAATATCCTGTTTGCAGATAATTTAAACCAATTCTTCACCATAAATCTCCCTCTTTTTATGTATGTGTGTATTCGTATATTATATAACTATTTAGAGATAAATGACATATTGAAAGATACCTATCTATAATATATCTAAAATAGAACATAATACATAAATACATCTATAATAGATACATATAATATAAAATACATATACAGAATATATTGATACAGACTACTGATAAATATATTTTATTACATTAAAATATAACTATATGTTCTCTGTATAATATATATTAGCATAATGATAAAATAAACATAAATATGTCTATTTATCTACATAATGCTACTGGTTTATTTTCTGGTGAACTCTAATATAGCAACAGCACATACCTATAGTACTCATAACAAAACTAAATGAACATTTAACTCAATCATTCAATTCTTCCAAATCATTTTGGAAAAAATGTCTTTGAATATTAGGTTCTGATAGCTACACTCACTGATTATCTCCTCCTTTATGGTTATGGATATCTTGAACTTCATATATCCAAAACTAAATTCTTGATTTCTTCCAACCAAATTCCTAAAACAACATTTCTTACCTCAGTAAATGGCACAACTAACCACCCACCATACCTCAGGGAATGATCTTATGAATTCCATAGTTTATTTCTCTCTGAGCTCCCACATCTAATATCTAATACACCAGCCACTCTATTTTCAAAATATATCCTGAATTGAGTAACTTCTTGCCAAGTTAACAGTGCTCACCTTTCTCCAAACCACCATAATTTCTCATAAGACTGAAGTGTTGGCTTCTCTGCTTCTACTGTTTCATAGAGCTCATCTCCACTAAAAGAATATTTTTAGAATTAAATCTCAACCTTTCAATTTCTACTACAATCTTCCAATGACTTCATGCAAAAACGAAAATAAAGTCTACACAGCTTACCATGGATGATTGGGTCTTAGATAACAGGTCTTTATCTATTTAACATATACCTATTTTTTCTCCTTATATCTCTTTAATTCATTCACATCAGCCTTGTCTCCACCTTTTTTACCCTCTTGGATCATTTTTATTTTAGGTTCTTTATATTTGCTGATACATTTCCCTGGAATTTCTTTACCCTAAAGCACTGAATGACGGTTTCTATTTAATCATTCAGGTTTCAACTCAAATATCATCTGTTCAGAGAAGCCACCTCTAAACCACTCTCTTTGCTCAGTCATAGACTGCTACTTTATCCTGAATTTATTTTTTTTATAAAATGTATTTGACATTATATTTTGCATAATTTTTAAAAATTACAATTCTGTCTTTATGCTCTGTAAAAGTATATGCATTATATACTCATATACTATATGCTCTCTATATATTATATACTCAAATAGCATATACTCTATAAATACTATATATTCTATATATACTATATATTCATATAGTATATACTCTGTATATACTATATACTCATATACTATATACTCATATACTATATACTCTATATACTATATGCTCTCTATATACTATGTACTCTCTATATACTATATATTCATATACTATATACTCTTACACAGAGCTGATCTTAGTTTCATACTGAGTTTAAATGGCTTAGAGTCTACCACAATATTTCATATATGTGTTGAAGGTCACTACATTTTTATAAGGTTAAATAAATCAGTGTGAGACAAGCACACAGGTAGCAGGAAGAATCAAGTGTCTATGCAGACAGAGAGTAGAAAAAGAATTTAATGGTATTGAAGCTCTTAAATCTATCCTACACAAGACCTTTTGTATTCTTCCTCCAGCTAGAGTTTGGCCATGTAAGCTGGAATAAAATAAACAAAAATAGCATGATTTCATTTGAATTGGGTTACTACCTCTTGTAACAGAAAGTGGTATGACTGACATAATCACTTCTCTAGAGGAACATTTTAGGGAAAAAGATATTCCTCTTCCTGAATGTGTTCCTATTTTTATAGGAAAATTTCTTGAGATCCTTACACATCTTAAAATGATTAACAGAAGTTATAATTGCACATTATTAGAAATAACCTAGTCAAGAATTATAGAAGTGCTGTCTTAGAATTATTCTGTGTGACATGAAATGAAAGATTAGCTATAGCCTGCTCATTTGCGTTAATAACAACAGACTAAATACAAGTTATTATGCACCAACGAGTTATTGAGAATGCCAGAAGAACATTTCCCCAAACAAAGAGACCAAGTAAATACAAACTCGAGTGACCATACATAGTCAGGTACTTAGTGGCCTTTTCAAATTAGATTTTGCTCTGTCATAAAAATAATGGATTTCTTAAATTAGCAACAATCTTTTTGTCTAAGTGGAATTATAGAAGCAAAGACATATCCACGTCATTTTAGATTATTTCTGTTTATATTATTATACTTCAATGTAAAAAAAAAATCATGACTAGCTTCATTAACGCCCCTCCAAACATAATGACCTCATTATTCCACAATACCAAAACGTACTGAAATGTAAGTGCCTCAAGCCTCTTGATTACCATACTCTATGGAATGTTCTCTCCCTACTTTTTTTCATGGATATTTTTGCTCAATCCCTTATGTATTGGCTTAAATGCCATTTCTTTTGACAGATCTTACCTAGATTTCCTTACTCTCGTTTGCTATAGCTGCCTTATTCTGTTCTCTGTAGAATTTGCTATGTTATAACTAGTCTATCTATTAGTCTGCATACATTTTTTAAATATGTATATACTAGAAGAAAAGCTCCTCGTAGAGAACATTTTTTTTTTATTCATCATTCTACCTCCAGGAGCTGGCAGCCCCACCTCCACCAGCCCACCAGCCCAGGAAAGATCCTCTGCCCAGTGTATTCCGGGGAAAGTGCCCTGAGAGGCAATGGCAGCCTCCTCCGGATCAGTGTACCAGCCAGGAGTGGTTGGAGACTTACCACTGTTGGCCTGAGTGATCCAGAGATCTGAGCTGAGCAAACATACCCGTTTCTGCAGGAAAGACTATGCCTGCTGCTGAGCTGAGCCATCCAGGTCACCAGTGTGAAGCCATCCTGCACAGGGATACCATACACAACACCCGCAACAGCCCAAATCTACCACTGCCCAGGAAGTAAACAAAAGAGAAAGAGAAAAATAAGGCCTCGGTGCCAAATGCAGAGCATAAAAGGCAAGCCATGCCAACATCCAAATTCCCCCCCAAATAAAACTTGAGTGGCTCAAAGAGAGGAAGATACAAGGAGTTCCCTAGAGAAGAAATTCTATTAACACGAAATGGGAAAACAAAACAGATAAAGCATTCAATATGTTAGTTACCAAAATGACCATAAAAATATAAGACTGATAGAACGCCCAATTTTCGAAAGACAAAAATACCTATATCGAGAAACATACTAGCAAAATTAGCAACAGACAATGATAAAGAAAATCTACTAAGGGCTATGAGAGAAAAGAGAAAGATAACCTGTATTGGTACTCCCATCAGACTATCATCAGACTTACATGCAGAAATCCTACAGGCCAGGAGAAACTGGAATGACGTATTCAAAATACTGAAAAACAAAACTACCTACCAAGTATACTTTACTCTGCGAAATCATCATTCAAATATGACAGAAAATATAAAAAACTTCGACACTAAACAAAAATTCATGGATAGTTCCCTCACCAAACCTGCCTTCCAAGAAATTTTTAACGGGGTTTCTATAGGGAAGACACATAATTTCACTGGGTATAGAATTCTGTTTGTGGGATTTTTTTTCTTCTAAACACTTTCAATATATTCCTCCACTCTCTTCTTGGTTGCACAATTTTTTAAGAGAATTCAGACATAATTCTTATCTTTGCTTCTCTATTGGTACGTTTATCCCCTCCCTGACTTTGTTCGGGATCTTTTTTTTTTTAATTTACCTTTGATTTTGTGTAACTTAAAAGTGATATGCTGAGTTGCAGTTTTTCATTTTTATTGTTTTGCTGTTTTTTTTTTTTCCTTTTTATGCTTCTGTTTTCTGAGCTTCCTGGACCTGTAATTTGACCTTTGACATTAATTACAGGGACTTTACAGTCATTATTATTTCAAATAATTCTCCTATTCCTTTATTTCTTCTCCTTCTGGTATTCTAATTAAACATTTGCTACAACTTTTGAAGTTGTTCCGGTCTTTTTAAAGTCTCTTCTGTTTTTTCAGTCCTTATTCTGTTTGCTCTTCAGTTTCTGGACTCTATTAATATATCTTCTAGTTGAGTTTTTTTTTTTTTTTTTTCCCCAGTAACATCTAGTACATTAATAAGCCTATGAGAGGCAGTCATCATTTCTATTATAATGGTATTTTCTTTAGCATTTCTTTTTGGTTCTTTCTCAGCATTTCCATTTTTCTGCTTACATTTCTCAACTGTCCTTACATGCTGTCCACTTCATCCAAGTCTTTATTCTATGGTTCTTGACATAAGATGCTGTGCCTAATGTGTCCTTAGCGTTTGAGCAAATTACTTAGAGTCAATCACTTAGAAAGCATTTAATAAAATGGTTTCAGAGGGTTAATGAGTGACAGAATAGCATTACTGTTAATCTACCTGCTATAATAGCTAACTTCTGGGGAGTTCTAGAGGGAAGTCTTTATCCTCAGCAACTTACACAGATTAAATAACTTATATGCATTTACATCCAATCAATTCTTATAATAACTATAATCAGGTAATATTGTAGATTAGGAAACACAGAGACTTTTAACCACTTACATCATTCAGGTAGCAGTTAATATAGTGGGAGTGGAATGTGAATCAAGACTGTTTCCAAAATCCAGTCTGAAGCGCTCCCCTAAAGTATTTGTTGTGGCCAGCAAGTTGGCCGACAAGAGTCTGCCTTTTCTTGCTCACAGAAGGTGGGCCTTTGTGGCTTAGACTGTGTATCACAAGAGCTTTCATAGCCTCTGACAGAAATAGCCCTGAAGAATGGAAACTGACTTGCCAGATACCCTGTCCCCATGGAAAGAAGTGTCTTCAGAATCAGGGAATGATAACTGCCAGATTAGCCTTCATGAGGGTATTTTAGACATTTGCTACTTATCACATCTTGGAAAAGAAGGAGGAGGAATGACAGAAAGGAAATAGAAGACTGAAAAACACAGAAGCAAGAAGAATAAACCACTGAAAGTAAATCATATGAGTAATATTTATATGCAGGAGAAAAAGCTGAGGACAAAGTTCAAATACCTGAATTGGTTAGTGATCAAGGATGAAAAGACTGAATGAGCAGAGACCCAAGTGAGAGGAAGAGACTGTGAAGCAAATAAGGAGGAGCACGGGAAAGCAGGGTTTGGCCAAATAAGAACATTGGGAAGGCAAGTGTTTGTAGATGAAAGTAGGAAATTTAAAGTAGGAAGATCTTAGACAACTGCACATGGGTTCCAAAATCTGTACATATGCAAAGATGACCTGGAGTCAAATTTATTTTGAAAATTCTTAAACATTCTCCATAAATATATACATTCAACCCTGTAAACTAACATGTATGTGGACAAAATAGAGTAATATTTGAGATGTAATACATGTAAATGTATGAAAGTGTTATTTTATAATACTTCATACCACAAGACAGAAGCCTGAGTATATATGGTTTTAATACATGTTAAATGCTTTTCTGATAAGACTCTACTATTTCTATTTACTGCATGTCTTCTGAAAACTCAAAATACTAACATTTAACATACTCCCATTTGGAAATATTGGTTCCCTTTGCAACGTACCTGTTGTACAGAGAAACAGCCTTCACAATATTTATTTAAAATGTGCTTCATTCCTGACTCATAGGGTAGTAGGAGTTTTGCCACCTGTTATGCAATTAATGTTGCTCAGGCCTCCAGTTTGAGGAAGGTGGTGTATCTATGCAAAGGAAGGCTAATGTTAATAATGAGCCCTAGACATAATAGATTTGTATGTAAAATTAATAAACTCTGAGGTTTTAAAGCTTAGATAATAAGCACTCAAAGTGTGTGCTGAATTTATATGTATATATATATATATATACTAAAGTATTATTTCATTTTTTTTCTTTTGCAAACCTCTTTCAATATCAACTCATTTATTGAAAATTCCTGGAGGCTACAAAGTACCATCTGTTTCCTTATCAAATTTCAACCCCACAATTACAAGCAAATATCATTGCTTTTTTTAATTTGTGAGGTTGCTTAGGAACAATGTGAATGGATTCTCTGACGATGGGCCTGGTGTAAATTTTGTTGTTTTTTTTCCAAGTTCAAATTCTGAAGACAGTCTGAAAATCAACTTCCAATCCAACAATACATCCAAGAACAAAATTCCCAAGTCACACACAGACACATGCACACACATTTTTAAAAGATGACTTCTTTGAAATCTGTCATCAACAGCCATGTGACCTGATGCACCATTTTCATGTCAGTTGGGAAATTTAGCAGTGGACTATCTTTGTAGGTGATTTTCAAAATTCATTAGCAGCAAACAGTGTGTTTTTTCAGCCTCAGAAGATTAAGCCGACTTGAAGAGTTTCCCCAAAAAAGGAATTCGTAAGCCAAAAATAATCAGAGCATCCATCCACCAACTCACCAGGGGAGAGTCAATACTCCATTTCTATTAGCTTCAGTGCAAATAGAGAGACTGTGCAGAGTGATGGGACATGTCCTTGCAGAAAGGCAGTTTCCCTAAGGTAAAAAGAAAAAGGTGAAAAGAGAAACATCAACAAAACAAAATACTATGTTGTGGCTGTGTTCATTCAGAGAAAAATACAAGTTTGGAAAAAGCTCAACCTAGCGTTGTGTTTTTTTAGGCAGCTACCCTAAAAAAATAGTTGATTAGACCAACCTATCCTATTTAAAATGTCTAAGAAAATCTCTCATAGCTACTAAAATAGAAAATAGTATCATGCACAGTTTTTAAAGGATTCTGCTAACCTATGTTAACATAAAAACAGTTCCAAATATCTAGCACAGAACTGAAGTCTCAGCAATCAGTATAATGCTTTATTCTGAATAATTGCATACATTAGACCACCTATTAAAATACTGATTCAGACATATACATCCTCCTGCACAATTATGTTCTTAATATTTTAATCTAATTAATTTGAAGGAACATTGTATCTTAACATTACATAGGTTTAGGTGTGCATTACTGTAATCAACATCAGTATATACTACATCGAGTTCTCCATCAGTTCTTCCTTCCAGTTCTTCCTTCACCACACAAATGATCTTTACTCAATTTGCCTGTCTCCCTTCCCCCTTCCCTTCCTGCAATCACTAATTTGACTTTAATGATGAAAATTCTATTTTTGTTAATGAAGTTCATTTGCTTGCATGATTTCTCTATATAGCCTATGTGGGTGAAATTACACGATGCTTGTCAGCTTTGGAGGGTTCAGTCGTGTCTCATATTCTAAGACTGTGTAAATATCTGACTTTTTATTTGAATTTATTTACTTTACAAAATTACTTTGACTATTGACTATGACAGTCACTATACTGAATGTAAGCTCAATCCTCCTAATGATCCTCCTTCACGATAGAGTCCTTATTATCCTCTCCTTGGCAGATGAAGAAACTGACCCTCCAGAGCTTAATTGCTTTCTCTACACTTACTAGAGGACAAAATAGACAGTCTTTTCACTACGCTACAGAGCAAGCTGTTCATCAAGACACTTAGTAGTTAATAAAATTTAGTTCAGTATCATTTTTGTTTAAAGTGTGAAATTCAGAGGTTTCCAGTTGAGTCATACATGCACACTGAAACAAGGTGGGGTGCAGTTCAAGGTGAAAATGCACAGACCCAGGGAGTATTCTGGACATGGGGCAAGTAGCCAATGGGGTTAAAAGTATAAGAGTCTGTCAGAAAATTAGATTCAAGGGTGACTGATGACAAGAAAAAGGCAAGGGACACTGGCCTAACCTTACTTGAATGCCTCTACAGGATGCTGTCTGCACTGTGTGTCCTCTACACACTATCCAATGGAGGAAGCAGGGGCATGGGGTTGAGTTTTCACATACCAAGTCTGAATATGCTAAAATACGTGTTTGCACCCCGCAATGTTTAATGCACACTTCAAAGCTGTCTGCAAGAACAGGGCACCAGCCTATGTTGCAAGGAATCCAAGAAAGAAAGAACAATGCTATTTAAGACATCCCACTGACAAAGCTGCTTATCTCACTGTACTGTTGTGATTCTCCTCTTGATCTGTTTCTACGGGCCGAGGTGGCAGGGAAAAGCCTGTTCTTCAGTAGTAGACATGGGAGTTTGAAGTGCCAACATGTGTGGGCCTTTTATTTTTAAGGTCTTCATTGTCTTTGGTTCAAAAACAAAACATACTTTGCTTTTTCAAAAGGATATCAAAGAAGAGATCTGGTCAAAGCATCCCGAACGTTCCTCTATGCCCACAAACTCTCAGGGGCTGACGTGCCTGGCGGGATGGCAGTCTGGTGAGCTATCTTCCACCCGCATGGTCTACAAAGAGCCCAAGGACCTGGATTTGTGTCCCTGGGCCCAGGGAAACAAAAATAAACAACTAAATAAAGTGCTTCTTCCTCCTCTTTCCTCCTGCCTGCCTACCTGCCTTCGCTCTTGCCTGCGCCTTTCCTTTGACAAACAAAACATTCCAAGGGCTTGTCAGCAACAAAACAGCAAAAGCCACATCTCTATTCATAAGTGTGTTATCCCTTAAACAGTCAGAAATCCCCAAAACAAAATGGACTTCTGGACCTTTGTAAAAGCTGTATTGTTGTGAGCTACAACGTCTAAAAGTTCAGAAAAGAGAATTCCTACTAGAGAGAGTCTGATTTTACCCTTCCTTCATTGAGGCATACACTCTGTATCTCTTGAGTCAGCCCACAAGCAACTCTGTTTATTGGATAATAAGTCAGTGTAAGCAACATTCAATTCACCATAGATGACATACACAGGCTCCCCAACTGGTTGGTCTCCCCTTCTACCTTTTAAGCCCACTGCCATTTCCTTCAGAGACTTTCATTTTCTTATTGGCCCTTGAGCCTGAGGCCTCAAAATCTCATCAGGTCCTCTCATTCTCCAGTCTGGAGCATGTACCATCATACAAACTCATACAAACTCACCCTGTGTTAGGAGTCAATAAATGACTCGCTTCCTACAGAAGGGAGAAGATAAAAGGATTGGGAGGTAAGTTTCTGACTTGACTTTATATGCTCTAACCCTTGAACTTGACATTGTGAATGGTAGGTATGTCAGGGCTTCCCCAAATGGTGTCCAGACAAGCAGTCTATGGGATCAACCAGTAATCAATCTATATTCTCTAGTAGCATAGGCTACCCTTAATTGTATGGAAGTAAAATAAGTTAAGAGTCACATGTGTAATCTTGTGCATTCCTTTCATGTACTCACTCAACAGGTATTGACCGAGTCCCTAGAGTTTGCAAGGCAATAAGCATGTGCAAGAGAACTAATAACAAATAAAAGCAATCAAAAAGAAATAAAAAACTTACAAATTGAAAAATCAACAACTCTTCTTAGATCAGTCAGAGAAGTGAGGTTATGGGGTTAACTGCTACCCCCAAGTGAAAGATACACGAACACATACAGAGAATCACAAATCACCAGAGCAGAAACCTCCATGGATCCAGTGCTGGAGCAAGGACATTTGACCTGTAATTGATGAAGTGCTACCACCTCAACTTGGACAAGTCTGAGAGGTAGAAACATCAGGGGGACCTGCACAGTTTCATGAGTGTTATGAAAGGTCATCCAGTGATAGGAGAAAAGTCCCCTCCTGCTTCCAGCAGGGGAAGGGGAAAGGAACCTTTTGAAATACAGTAGGACTCTGTTCTTCCAAACAAGGGCTGCCCACAGGAGAAACTACTTTACCAGAGTCTAATATTTGGGGTTTTATCAGAATCCAACCTACCCGAGGGAGTTAAATACCCAACTACAGTCTCCTCTAGTCATCCAGTCCTATCTAAGAGGGTAAAAACAAAGAAATACTGGGAAACACCAGTGAAGTTTACAGTCAGGGTCTAAGGTTCACCAAAAAACTGATACCTAACAGTAAGACCATAAAACACTTCCTCCATTCATACATTACCACCACATTACTAAAGGGTCATCTTCTACAGTTTTTATCTATATACATATCCATACATATCTATATATGAAAGGTATAGTTAGGGATGAAGGTAACTAGGTTAAGAAGGCAGGAATAGAGGAGGAGGAGGAATCATTTTTATTTAGTTGTTCATCTTGGTGATTCCCACCCCAAAATGTGAACCTGGGTCCTTGGGATATATGTGAACTGCACTTGGCTAAAGGTGGCTGACTCAACCACTACTCCACCAGGATGCACCTGATGTGTATCTTTTAACAACAAGAAAAACAAAAAATCACAAGCCAAAAACACAGTTTGAAAATACAAAACTTAATCAAACCAACTTCGGATAAAGGACTATCCAAACAATTCTTAAAAGTCAATGGTTAAGAAAATAAACAACTGATTTGAAACACAGGCAAAATCTTAAACAGACATCTCACCAAAGAAGATATACAAATAGCAAGTAAGTAATTAGAACACACTCCTTCACATCATGCGTCATTAGAGAATTACAAATTAAAATAACTGTGATACTATTCTGCATCTATGAGAACAGCCAAAATGCAAATCACTAACAGTATCAAATACTGACAAAGCTGTGGAGCAACAGAAACCCTTGTTTTTGTCAATGTGAAATGCTATAGTCACTTTGAAAGACAGTTTGACGACCCATGTTCATTGTATCATTCATTACAACAGCCAACAGTTCAAGACAGTTTCTTATAAAACTAAATATTCATCACGTCATCCAGAAATTATATTTCTTGGTATTTACACAAATGAGTGGAAAACTTATTTTCTTACAAAAAACTTGGACACAGATGTTTATAGCAGTTTTATTAGTAATTGCTAAAACTCGGAAGCAATAACACTGTCAGTATGTAAACTGGGGTACATCCAGACAATGGGATAGTATTCACTGCTAAAAGCAAATGAGCTAACAAGTCTTGGAAAGACATGGAGGAAACTTGAGTGTGTATTAGTAGGTGTAGGAAATGTTTCTGAAAAGACTACTTAACAACATGATTTCAACTATATGATATTCTGTAGAATCACTATGGGACAGTAAAAAGATCAGCAGTTGCCAGATATTAGGAGGGGGAGATAATCAAGTAGAGCACAGAGGATTCTTAGAGCCATAAACTATTCTGTATACAATGGAGAATGTAAATTATTATATAGCTTTCAAAACCTATAAGAATAAGCCCTAACATAAACTAGGAGCTTTGTATTATATGGATGTGTCAGTGTGGTTTCATCAGTCATAATAAACGTACCACTGTGGAATAAGATATCAATATTTGGAGAGGGCATATGTGTGTGTCTGTGTGTGTTTTTAGATAGGAGAACAGAAACTCTCTATTTTTTAAATTTATTCTTTCTTTTACTGTGACCCAACTACTGCTCTAAAATATAAAAGTTTAAAAAAACAACCCTTGGACATTAGTAAGAGAACTGAGGTTACCAACAGGGAATGGGGTGCAGGTAAGTACAAGTGGTGGTGGGGTCTGACGAACTTTCAGTAATTTGGTCATGGACAGGAGGTGTAATCATGTATCTGAGGAATGGGGAACCAACATTTATGGGTTTATATTATTTTGTAAATCAAAGTTATCTCAATAAATATTAGATTAATTAAAAATAAAATATAAAGTTAAGTTAAATATAAAGCAAAATATAAAGTTAAATATCAAACATTCCTATTAGAAAGGAAGAAAGTCATAAAAAGACACTATGCTGAATAGGATATATAGATGGCATATAAGCACATGAAATGAGGTTGAACATCATTAGCCATTAGTAAAGCTGCCAGTTAAAACAATAATGATTTATCATTACATATTTATTAGGATGGGGATAACATAAAAATGTTAATACATCAAATATTGATGAGGATGTTAAAGTACTGGTTCAATGAAACATCGTTAGTGAGAATGTAAAATGGCATGGTATTCTATTGTGGAATACAGTTTCTTATGTTCTTATAAAACTAAAGATGCACTTATCATATAACCTGGCAATTGTACTCTCGGGCATTTATTCCATAAATTGTCTGATATTTCCTACAAAAGCTTTTACACTGATGTTCTGAGGAGCTTTACTCATAATAGCAACAAATGGGAACCAATTCTGATGCCCTTCGATGGGCAAATTATTTGAGCAAACGATGGTACCTCTATACCATGGAACACAAATCAGTAATATAAAGTAAAGAACTATTGATATACACAATAACCTGGATGAGTCTCCAGGGAGTTGAGTTGAGTGGAATAAAATAAAATAATTCCATACGTTCTATTTCTGTCTGCACATTCTTAAAATTGGAAAATTCAATAAGAACATCAGATAAGTAGAAGCAAGTGGTTACATATGGGAGCATAGGCATAGGAGGGAAGTGGGTGTGGTACAGAGGAATCTTTGTGGTTATAGAACTATTCAGCATCTTGACCACAGAGATAGACACAGAAACCTACACATATAGTGAAGTTGTTAGGCCTAAATACACACACACACATGCACGCACACACACACACACACACACACACACACACACACACAGAGTACAAGTAAACTGGAGAAATTCTGAGTAAGACTGGTCAATGTCATTATTCTGTTTATGATATTCTAGTGCAGTTTTGCATAATGTTACCTTTGGAGAAAACTTTAGTAAAGAAAATGTTGTATCACTTTGTATTATCTCTTAACTTCATGTAAATCTGTAATTATCTCAATAAAAATTGCAGTTAAAATATAAAGTTGTAACTAAGCTTAAAACCAAAAAAGAAAAAAGGAAAACATGAAGTCTCTGAAAGCTCTCAGCTCAGCCTGATAGCCATTTTCCAAAACTTCAAGGTTCCCTAAATTGCAGTTCTTCATAAATGCCATCGTCATCCATTCTGTTATATAAACCATGTATTTTAATATGTTCCTTAATATATTCTTCTTCTTCACCTTTCTATCCATATGCATTTATATGTCTCCAATGTCTCCATCTAACAATGTATTTGTATATGTAATATAAAACAAAAATTCTATGATCAAAAACATAAAAACATCAAATATGAACAGACTACTTGAACAGGAATACAGATTTGATGATATTCATATGGATAAACATGCAAACAGCTGCACAAACTAATTATTGGGGAAGCTACAATGATACACCATCACACAACCACAGAGCTGGAAACTTGAGCTTAGAATTGAGAACTGCATATGATAAGGAAAAAAGCAAAATTCATTGAAGCTTGGAAATTTAATGGATGACTATTGCATAATGCTCAACTTTGAGGGTTATTCACTCATTCTTTAAACTGAACAAATAATAAATTTTCCCATACAGAGGGAATAGAAAGGAAAGATGGACTCTTACAAACCTGGCACTGAGTGGAGGGGAAAATACTTGTGGGAAATAATAACCAGGAGCTGGAAATCACCATGATACGACTATTTCTGAATTCTTGATGCATGTGTGATCTCAAAATTGGAAACAAAAAGTTGCTTAAAGTGATTTCCAAATGTTAGAGCTATAGGAAACCAGTAGGAGCAAATGTAAAACGTCCTCGGAAAAAAATCATTTTCAAACATCTTCATAGAGTTTTGACTCATGAATTATTAAGGAAACACTCAACAGCAAGAAAGCATGAAACAACAAGTTTCTGCCTCCAGAGCAAGAACAAGGACAATCAACCACAAAGGCGGATGTGAAACATACTTCTCTTATTGACATTGTCAGACATAGGCTGCAAAGTAACTCTGCTGAATATATTTAAGGAAGCAAAAGTAAATATGTGAACAGAACCAAGCAAATTTGAAAGAAAATATCAAGAAATAAAAATGCGATCACTGGTATGCTCCTGTGGTTCAGTGGATAAGGTGCACGCCATGTAAAGCCCAAGGACCTGAATTTGAGACCTGGGGCTAGAGTAAAGAGAAAAAATAAAATTAATAAATTAATGAACATATATATAATAGAAAGCAAAAACAGTTTATACAAAAAGCATTCAAAAAGGCAATAATTGCAGTTGAAACATCAATAGGTTGAGCAAAGAGAATATTAAATATTAATTGGGGGCAGAATTTGTAAATCAGAATATGAGGAAAGCCATGTATCTAGATTTCAGTTCAGAAAGGCAAAAAAGATGAAAAATATGCAACACATTTTAAGTGACAAAAAGTAGAATAATAATTTTTCAAATATATCTTATGAAAGTTTCAGAACAAGAAGACAGAAAATGAAAAGACAAGGGAATCGAAAAGATATTGGCCTAGAAATTACCAGAATTTTTCAAAGAATTTTAATCCTTAAATCAAGGACAGCTAATCCCTAGAAGTAAAAATAAGAAAAACTTCTAACATTGACATAATTGAGTGAAGCTTCAGAAGATCAAATAAAGGGGAAAAAATCTTAAAAACAACAGATGGTCAACAGGCATATGAAAAAATGTTCATCATCATGTTATTAGGGAAATACGAATCAAAGTCACAATGAAATAATATCTTACGCTTATGAGAATGACCTATATTATAAGGTCTAGAAACAATAAGTGCTAGCAAGGTTGTGGAACAAAAGAAAACCCTTGTACAATGTCAATGGGAATATAAATTGTTGCAGTCACTTTGGAAAACAATACAAAGGTTCCTAAAAATAGTTAAAACTATCATATGATCCAGCAATTCTGCTTTTAAGTATCTATTCAAAATATGAAAATATTAATTCAAAAAGATATATGAACCATTAAGATCATTGCAACAATATAATAGTTGAAATGGAAACAGTGTAAGTGCCCATCAACAGATGAATAGATTTAAAAAACATGCGGTATATATGTGCAATGGAAGACTATACGGCTATTGAAAAGAAGAAATCTTGCCATTTGCAACAACATGGATGGAACTAGAGGGGATCATGCTAAGTGAAATAAGTCAAAAGGAGAAAGATAAATACTGGATGATCCAGCTCATTTGTGGAAACAAAGCAAATTAACAGATCAAACAAACAAAAATTAATCCTTGGACTCTGATAACAGAACCAAGTTTAGCAGAGCGGAAAACTATAGGATTGGGAGAAAGGGTAGTGATGATCCAATGGAAAGTTAGAAATTTGGTGGTGGATGTGGTATTATATATTTGCTGCAGGGTGAACTTGCACATCTAAAACTTACATAGTATTTGTTGCATATTAATTTTATTTCAATTTTTAAAAACTCTTAAAAGCAAGAAGAAAATATACAAGCACTAAAATACAATTCTAGCAAATAAGTGAGAAGAGGGAGAAAATAATGACATATTAAGAAATCATAAAAGGAATGGTTATAGAACATAAAAGATCCAAAGAAGTAGAAACAAAAAATAGGAAAGCCTTGCTGCTTATTTGTGGAGGTTATTGGTCAGTGGATTGTCTCTAGCAGCAGGGACCCACCTTTTCTGGGGGGTCACGCACCAGTCTGGCCAGTCCTTATGGGGAAATAGTCTCACAATGCTGATTTGATGCGGAATTCTCCAACAGAACAAAACCCACTTCAGAGCTCCCTGCTGGGTTATCTTAAGTTTCATCAGTCCTGTTTGCATTTCAGTGTTTCCCTCAGCCTAATTCTGCTTCTCTGTTCCTTCTCTTTACCGATACTGATCCCTAATAAATGTCTTTTACTCCAGTCTCTATATTAGAATGTGTTATCACAAGACCCCACTGATTACACTGGTACTAGAACTGGTCTGAAAAAGTGCATGATAAGATGAGATTCTGAAACCAAATCATTCATCAGCCAGCTGACACTGAAGACTCGTCAGCGTGCTGGACGTCACAGCCCCAGCAGAAGCTTGCAGTCCATAGTTAAAACTTTCCCTGGTGGCAAAATGTAAAGGTGCAATGGTGGAAGGGAATGCACTCACTGATACAAAGCACCTGACTTTTGAGATGTATGAAGAAAAGAAGAACTTTAGATAATTGTATTGGCTGTTTTTGCTAAGCACCATTGTTGTTGCGCAGAAAGATAATGAAGAGTTTAGGCTGAGTTAAAGACATTTAAAAGGTGGGTATAAAGACAGGAGAGTCTCCTTGGTTGCATATAAAGAAGCTCTTCTGTCTTATACAAGGAGGGCCAAGAAACCCAAGGAGTAAACATGGGCATAATCACCCCAGTGGCTGACTTTCAAAGACGGTTAACATTCAAATAAGGCATGTCTATTATCAGGTCCTAGCTGGAAAATCCTGGTACCTTGACAGATGGGATAGGAACATTAGTTAGAAGCTCTTAAGATTTTGGTTACTGAGAATCCTCTGACCTTTCTGAAACTTTGGAGATGGCCAAGCTCCATCCTATTATTACCTACAATCAGAGAATTCTCTCTCTCTCTCTCTCTCTCTCTCTCTCTCTCTCTCTCTCTCTCTCTCTCTCTCTCTCTCTCTCTCTCTCTCTCACACACACACACACACACACACACACACAAGCACGCACACAGAGCAACATGTCCTCCTTAGAACCCGCTCCCACTTTCCCACCTGACCATTAGATATATAAAAAGTGTCCAGTCACATTATGGCCCTGCTAGAGATATTCTGAGACTGATAAAAGCTAAAAGGGACTATAGGTGTGTGTGTACAAAGGAGCTACAAGAACCTAGTCATGGCAAAGAAAGCACAAGGAGACTGAACATAAAAATGTAGAGAGACTCCTGGCAGGAAGTCTAGGAGATAACATATAAACTCACTACTGGATGCTCCCAGAGGCATGAAAAACTGATGTTCTATGCTGAGTAAAGTAGAACAAGAGAATCATGGTGTGGTGGGTGGGGCAGAAGGGATTAAGAGGTTTAGTGAAGTGGGCATGCTGGAATAGATAGACTGTGTATGATCAGAAGACCCACCAAATGAAAGTCTTTCACAGAAAGAGCAAGTGGGCATCCCAGTCACCACCATTTTGGATGTGCTGCTTAGAGAAGAATAAACATCACAAAAAAATTTCAGAAGTACTCTCTTCTTTAGTGTAGGATTGACTGTATGAGAAGCTCTCCCAGAATTTGGGCTGATTCATTAGCAATGGGGAAGATAAGACCCTGAAATCATAGAGGTCATGTGATTGCACTTAAAAAAAAAAACCTCTAATTCTGGATCAGAATTATTGTAAAGAGCAGTAAGTTCAGAACTGCATCCAACGGCAAGAGTTATGGAGATGTTTAATAGAATTTAACATTCCAAGGGAAAAAATTACTGGAAAACTGAGATCAGTCAACCTGATGAAAACTCATAACCTATTGCTCAGTATCTAAGTATGAGATAGTTGTCAGACATTGGACCTATACCTGAAGAATTAGCTACATCCTGAAGAAAGACTTTACAACACCATTCAAAGAACACACAGTCACGTTCTCCCCAGTCCTAACGCAAAGCATCTTAGGTCCATTTATTTGGAACATTGCGCATCTGAGGGTCTGCCTTGGAACAACGACTTGGAGCATCCTCACGAGCTTCAGTTAGTGTGAAGGTATATAACGGCCAGGAAAATAAATGGAGTCCTGGCCAAAGTCCAGACACAATGGGCCTACTGGGTCTGTCGAAGTAGCTGGTGACCATCTCCCAAGTCTCAGAATATATAATTTAGATGAACATACTTTGCAGTTGGTACAAATTTTACAATAGGTCTTTGGTCAAACCACCAGAAGTTAGGAAGAGGTAAGGGAGGATTCTCCCACATAAATTACGGAGGAAGCATGACCCTGAAAACACCTTGATTTCAGAATTCTAGGCTCAAGAACAGTGAGAGAATAAGTTTCTATTGTTTTTAAGTTCCCAATTTGTGTTATTTTGTTACAGTAGAATAGCCCTAAGAAATTAATATAAACATTTACTCAAGAAGTACCCAATCTCAGCTACTATTATCTATAATGCCCCTTTGCTAGCACATTCCAATATTGCCTCAAATTGATGGGAAATAGCCAATTATTTGTCAAATGAACTCTTTTCTATCCTAATAAAAAATACTCAAGAACAGTTTATAGCAGATAATAAGTAATGCTAACTCTCTTGCTCCCTGCCACAATAAAATACAAAGATACCTGGAGAGTATAGATACTAGAGCTCAGCATGCTGAACCATTATCTTAGCAAGAGTGGTAGATAGGGCTGGACAGAAAAGGTAGCCAGTAAACTGAAGGTCTTAATATAACACATGTTATCCAGAGTATGAAAGATTAACCCTATACTACTTCAGGAATCAGCCATACATATATTATACATATATATAATATCTAGGGTTCAAAATGGTCATATTGGGGGATGTATGCAAATTTCCTCCTAAGTAACAAATCAACTATTACATATTTTATCTCTTGCCATGCTATGATCGCTGCCTGGTAGACTTCTTCAGATATTGTTAGTAGCATATTCTATCCCCACTTGAGGAAACTTCTTTGGCCCATAATTATATATGAATGGTTATAAGCTTAGGACAGGGATCAAATCAGGAAAGAGCTGTACAGCGTAACAGTAAAAAAAAAAATCTTGCTTCTTGATCCATAATATCCAATAGATTCTATGGTATTAAAGCTATTAGAGGTAGAAAATAGATATATAAATTTTGTGGCATGAACCAGGAAGATAATCACAACTCAGGACAAAGGACAATAGACAAGGCCTTGTTGTATGCAGTAGATAATTATATGGATAATTTTAAAAAAGAAAGAATTCTTGGCATGATCCTAAGCATTGACTAGCAAAGATAGAAATTTTGAACTTCAGATGATGTATTCAGAATTGCCCAAAATTAGAGAGGGGCTGTTGTTTCCAATAATTCATAAATGCAAGCTAAGTGACAATTCATCGTAAGATAGAAACAGTATATTCCGCATGAAGCATGAACAAGATTAGAAGCCACAAGCAAGTTTTATGAGCAGATAACCCAGACACCCATAGCACTTGCAACTTCTGTACCACTGCTTCTCTCTTTGCTCATACATATAACTCCATGAGGGATTTATCCCACACAACAAGATGAAGGAAGGAGAAAGCGATCAGTCTTCACACAGATTAGCTGGCTTAGTTTGTGGTGTGAATACAAAATGTATAATCACTACACCTAAGACCCACAAAAGGCTAACCTTCAAAGCACTGTAAGAGAAAATACTACACAGAGTATTGAGAGGTACAACTGGTCATTTAGGGAAACTGAAAATAAAAGTTACCTGAAGCAAGTATATATAAAGTATTATGGTAAGTGACAAATAATCTGGCCAGCTGGTAAGATTGGGAAAGAAAATCATTGGAAGATTGGGGATGTGGAGGCCTAGAGTACAGCCATGTGAACAAAACATGGAAGTGGGTAAGAAGGTCGGTGATCATTGTTTTATGTATTTAAATATGCAGAGATAACATGAAAGAATTACTAAACAACCATGCAGACAAAATGTCTGGTCTGTCAACATGAGCTAAACTCTAATACAGTTCAATTCATCGCTAGACCAGTGGACACATGAATGAAAGTATCCACAGGACAAGTCTCACGGGCATAACAGCAAAAACTTCAGATTACTGAGGTTTATTTAGTTACAGTGCTGTTTAATACCCACATTGCCAATGACAGAGACCAATGCTGAACCATCTATATGCTAATTTATTCAAGGAGACCAACATATCTTGGAAACAAATTGACTAATTAGATCTTTTCCATATGAAGTCACATTACCAGATAAGCCAGTGAGGTCAACAAAAGTGACAGCTGAGGGTGAGGAAATTCTAAAATGGATAGTGACAAAAAGAGACAAAAAAGATCTACTGAAGTCTAGAAATAAAATTAATTGAAGCTGTGGAAAGTGTAGCTTAACTCCCCACTTACCTCCTTCTTCCAAATTTCTCCTTGGATATAAAGTTCCACTAGAATCTGGAAGAAACTGCTTATTGCAGAAACATGAAGAAGTGGATCTGAATACAAAATATGTGGACTATGATAGACACAAAGATATATACCTATATCCTGCTTCATAGGAGAGCTTACTACTCTCACACAGCTTATGGACTTCCTCCCTTAGGGAGGAATGCCATACCTGGGAACTGACTTTCAGTCACTGAGCTGGGAGCCTCAGTATAGGGTGAAAAGAGGGCGAGCCTCCTTGTGAACTAAAACAAGGCTTCTGCCATTAGCGTGCAAGTATGGAATTATAGGTGCTCACAGCTGGCTCTCTGTGGGTTGCCAGAGTCAGACAGTAAGGTCAGCAGCAGCCATGCAGACCACTGACTGTTCACTGGTAAGGAGCAGTCCATTCTACCCCTCTTAGAGAGAAAATAGTTGGAAGGGTTCCATCAAAATGGCAGCTCCTGCTGACCTAGGGCTTTAGCTAAAAAACATCCTATCAGATTGATAATTACTGAAATTCCACCACCAGACCTCAGGGCTTGTCTACCATCTCCTTCAGGGAATATCACTCCTCTAGAGGACTGAGGAACTTTCACAAGAGAGATGTTCCATGAAGACCAGCTGTCAGCTTGCTCTCTTCTATGGGCTGTTGGGACTGTGGTCTGCTTGCAGAATGGACCTACAACTCTAGGGTCTCTATCTTTGGTCTTTGTTGTTTATGCCTGTAGTTTGGGGGGAAAGCAGTGCATTCCAAATCCCTTAGGGCTCACTCTAGAGCTACAACAAATTCAATGAACGGTGGATTATACAATTAAAGGAATGCCAGCATTCTAAACCAGCACTGAGGTCTGTTCTGTGCAACTGGATATGCTAAATAAGGCCTTCCTTCACATCACAGAAGCATAACACAGACTACCAAACAAATAAAACAAACAGAAAATATATGCAAAATGATGCCTCAAAACAAAGCCAGAGGGAAAAATCTGAAAGCAACACTGAAGTAAACTACCTGATAAAGATTTAAAAGCAATAGTTTTAATGATACTCACTGAAATCAGGAAAACAATGGAAGAACAAAAAGTGAACTGCAGAACCGCAACAAAGATAGAGAAAATATGAGACAGATCCAAATTGGAACCATGGAGCTAATGAACACAATCACATAAATAAACGTCACAATAGATGATCTCAACTGTAGGCTGGAAGAAGTCTTCAATAGAATCAGAGAGCTAGAAGGCACGATAGTTAAATGCATTCAAGCAAAAAATAAAAATAAAGAGCAAAAAAAAAAAAAACTAAGACAGCTTACAAAAGGAATAAATTTGCATCATAGGGGTCGGGGTCTCCAAAGGAGAAGAAAGAGAAAGTAGGAGAAAATATATGTGGAAAAATATCTGAGAATTTTCCTAACCTGAAGAAGCAAGAGGATTTCCAGAACCAAAATTTCAAAGAGCTCCAAACTAAAGAAAATCAAACAGGTCTACACAATATACATTGTCACTAAAATGAAAAAATGCAACATAAAAAGAGAATGTTAAAACTAGCTATTGAAAAGTAAGTTACATACAAAGGAGCATCCATAACAATGTCAACTGACATCTCAGTTGAAACTTTTCAGGTCAGAAGGAAATAGCAATATATTCAAAGCACCGAAAGAAAAAGATTTTCAACCAAGAAATTTCTACCCTGCCAGATTATCATTTAGAAAAAGGTTTTCAGATAAGCAAAAGGTTAAAGGAATTCATCACCACAAAACTAACTCTACAAAAAATACTAAAGGAAGTTCAATAAAGTATAAAGACACCTCACTAAGAGTAAGTGAGCAAAATATAAAAAGTGAAGAAGAGGGGAGAAGAATAAAAATATATAGTGTTATCATGAACTCAAGATTAATTTTCCTTCAAATAAAAACAGGAAAGGAACATATAATTCCTAATGCAAACTTCATTATAATACCAAAAATATCTCCACAGAAAAAAGCAAAAAAGAGAACTCACAACATAACTGCATTCAACCCACCTAAGAAGAGAAAGGGAATGACAATGGTACTGTCTGTAAGAACACCCAGCAAACAACTAACAAAAATGACGACGAACAGTTACATATCAATAATCACCCTAAATGTTAATAGACTGAACTCACCAATCAAATGACAGAATGGCCAAATGGATTAAAAAGCATAACCTAACACTCTGCTGTATTCAGGAAACACACCTTCTTTCAAAAGACAAACACAGACTCAAAGCCAATGACTGGCAGACAATCCTACAGTAGAATAACAACCCCAAAAGCAGAAACAACTATATTTATGTCATAAAATAGACTTCCAAATAAAAAGAGATAACAAAAGACAGAATGGATGTTATGAGTAAGGGGTCAATCCAGCAAGACATAATGCTTATTAAGACATATGGACCAAATTAATGCGCATCAAATACATAAGGCAAGTCTTATCAGAGCTAATGAGAGATAGTAACAGCAACACAATAATAGCAGGAGGTTTCAACACCCCATTTACAACAATGGACAGATCAATCACGTAGAAAATTAACAGGGAAACAATAGCTTTCAATGACCAGTTGGAACTAACTGGTCTAAAAGACACACCAAAAACTTCATTCAATGACTAGAGAATTCATATTCTTCTCAAGTGCATACTGGACATTGTCAAGGATAGATCATAGGCTGAGACACAAAACATGCCTCAATACATTTATAAGGATTGATATCATATCAGGCATCTTCTCTGATCGAAATGGCTTAAAAGTAGAAATCAACCACCAAAAAGAAAGCTGGAAGATTCCAAATTATTTGTAGGCTAAACAATATACTTTTGAATGGCTCTTGGTTGAAAGAGGAAATCAAAGAAGAATTTACAAAGTACTTAGAGGAAAATGAGAATGAAGACATGAGTACCAGAAAAGTACTTAAAGGAAAATGAGAATGAAGACATGAGTACCGGAATCTATGAGATGCAACAAAAGAAATACTAAGAAAAATTTCTTGCAATTAAGGCCCACCACAATACACAAGAAAAAGTACAAATAAATAATCAAACCCTAGATCTGAAGAAATACTGAAGCCAAAACTCAGCTGAAGAAAGGAAATAATAAAAACTCAAGCAGAAATAAACAAAATAGAAAACATAAAGACAATCCAGAAGATGAATAAAACCAAAAGTTGATTCTTTGAAAAAATAAACAAAATTGACTAGACTCATGAAGAGGAAAACTCTCATAACCAGAATCAGAAGTTTTAAATAGTCAACGATAACTCTATAAAGCTGGGAAACACAGTGAGATATTTATTTCAGACTCACTTAACTGTCCCAAGCCTTGCTTGCTCCCTCCTCCAACAAAAACAGAAACAAAAGCCCACACTATCAGGTGTTGGTGAGGCTAGAAAAGGTTCTTACACACTACAAGTGGGGAAATCATTTGTTACTACTACTTTGGTAATAATTTCAGCATGGTTAGGGATTGCTGATACCACTAAGCAGACATAACACTACAATGGCCATAAAATGTAGATTCATATTTAATCATAATCAAGTAACAGTCACTGTCAAAGAGAATTAGAACAAGGGGTAAGATCCATTTGATATTCTTAGAATAAAGCACCATAGTGTGCATTTTTAACCTAATCTTGGGCAATGTATATTATATATGTGTATAATATATATTATATATATTAATAATATATATTATTACCACTTTGGACTTCTATTATCTAGACCAGTATTGTACAAATCAATCAAATATTTTACACACAATCTATAACCCCAAAATATTGAGAGATATGTGTGTAGACTAAGATATGTGTGTAGACCAATTACTCAAAGTTAAGAAAATTGCTATGATAAAATCATAGCATCAGGTGAATTTTATGGGTTTTAGGGGAGAGATAAAACTCTTTTACATTTGAGAGGGTAGAGTTAAAGATACTTAATTGAAGAGTGAGTAATGTGAATGACATGATTCTGACAAACAGGTATTAAAATGGTTAGCAAAGAGAACCTCATTGCTAGCAGTAGGTGGAATAGCCTAGAGCAGACTCTAGGCATTTAATTAAAAACAGTGTTTCTTACAGTATGGTACATGTACAACAGCGAAGTGGTTTTAGAAATCATGATAAAGGATGTTTTCATTTTTAAATGACAGAAAAAAAAAAAGAACTCAACATAAATAACACAGAGAAAGTGAATTAACAGGTCATATCTCTAATAAGTTCAGGGCTAATCAGGCATCAGGTACAGATGTATTAGTAATTCTGTTTCTACCATGCTGATAGTTTTCTGACTTACTCTCTTACTTATTCCCTCCAAAACTCACAGTTTTGAATTCCTATATCCTTAAAAACAGAAAGAAAATGGTATCCTCTAATTTGGACTTCATTTGACCTTGACAATTACAAGACACAATTCAGAATGGATCAAAAATGTGCCCTAGGTAGAACCAATAACAAAGCACAGCCCTCATGGAGACTTTGTTACTTCTCCGTGATATTAAAAGTTAGCAGAATCTGAGGATAGAGCCAGGCCGGCAATGCCCAATTACCAATCCTGAAAAAATCCAAAGCTAGGAAGTAAACAGCAGTTATCTGTTTTTCTTTTTTAAAGTTTTTAATAGTGATATTTATTATTTCTTTTGTACACAATGCTATATTCACTTTAGGATGCTGAAATTGTTATCTCAGGCTATTTTTCACATCACCTCCACCACCAGAGTTTCCGCTTTTTCCTTCCCTCTCCACTCCCACCTCCATTACAACTATTATATGTGTCCCGTGAGTTTTTGCTGTAGCTTATCTGTTCATTTTGTTTCATTTAACTATATTTCACATATGCGTGAAACCATCTTGTATTTCTTTTCATGTTTCTAACTTATTTCACTTAATACGATTCCTTCCATTTCTATCCAGATTGTTGCAAAGGGCACAATTTCGGGTTGTTTTTTGTTGTCGTAGTCGTTTTTAGTAGCTCAACAGAATTACCTTACATACATAGAATTACATTACATATATGCATATATGTATGTATGTATGTATGTATGATATATACCTGAGCTTCTTTATTCAAACATTCGTTGATGAGCATTTAAGTTGTTTCTACATCTTGGTTACTGTGAACTGTGCTGCTATGAAAAAAAGAGTGCACATAATTTTTCTAATTAGAGATTTAGTGTCCCTTGGGTATATGCACAAGAGTAGGATTGCTGGATCAAATGGTAGATCTGTCTTTATTCGTTTGAGGACTCTTCAGACTATTTTACAACGAGGTTGCACCAATTTACCCTCCTACCAATAGTGTAAGAGGGTTACTTTTTCTCCACACCCCTCCAACACCCATTATTTCCAGGTTTTTTTGACATAGGTCATTCTAACGTGTGTGAGGTGGTATCTCATTGGAGTTTTTATTTGCATTTTTCTGATGATGAGTGATGTAGAGCATTTGCTTCAGGTGTCTGTACGTCATCCATATGTCTTCCTTAGATAGGTATTTTGAGTGAGTTATTTGCATTTTAATTGTTGAGGTATGTGAGCTCTTTATATATCTTGGAGATTAAGTTCTTATCAGATGTATGTTATGTGAATAAAATTTCTGCAATGCGATATAGCAAGTTCTCTTGTTTATTTCTAGGTATTTTACATATGATATAAAGGGAAAACACTCTACTGAAGCACACTGAGTGGCACATTTTATGTCTACAGATGTCAGTTTACTTTTTACCTCCTAGAGTTTCCAATGTAAATCTCTCTGGAATGTGAGAGTTCAGGATAGGACTTGACCTGAACACTAAGCTGCTGTATCTTCTCTCTAGAATGGATCCTGGTAGAATACATTAACTCAAAAGGCATATGAAAATAAGTATATATTAGCAAGGCAATTTTGGCTACAAATTATAGAGAACTCAACTGAGACTGACTTAAATCTCACAGAAAGTGATCCAGTCTATAGATTAGAAATCCAGAGGTAAAATGAACTTTAAGCCTGACTTAATCTATGGTCTCTGAATCAATCTTCCTACTAGTTTCTCTTGGCAATGCCCTCTTCTCTGTGTGTCCTATTTTGTCCATTAACAAGATAAAGAATGATGCCCAGAGGAAAAGTGTTGTATTCATTTGTACTGGCCAACAAATACCTCTGGTTTCTTCCCTGGCACATGCCGATTTACTCATGCATCTCTGCTTCCTTGAAGTTAGATGTGTCATGTGACTCACTTTTGCAAGTGAAATGTGAATGGAAGTGATGTTAGTCACTCCTGACTGTGGGTTTTAAAGGCTATCTTTCTTGACCACACAGATGAGCAGTGGCTCATAGTGGCTGCTCTACTAGCCCATGTCGTGGGGGGAGATTAGTGTTGAGGACATCCCCCAATGCAGTTATTGTGGAAATTAATGTGAAAAGTAGACGTAAAACCTTTGCTATTATGACCCACCGAAACCCTACCTATCCAGAACAACGTAAATATAAGATGATTCATGAATGGTCCCTCAGAAAAACAAGGAAGACCTTAACATGAATTCTCTTTGTAACACAGTGGTGTGAATTCCTATTACTGACTTAATCATTGTCAAAGGGTGATAACTGCCTGAAGATCAAACAAGTTGACTCTTAGATATTGAAATTTGAGTTCAAATTTCCTTGAGTCTCATGAGATGTATTTAGGGGTATATTAAATTTTGAATAAAGCAAGATGTTATTAGGCAAGAGAAAGGAAGTTTCCATCCACATGGCAATGTAATTTTTTCCCTTTATTTGAGGTAAGATGGTGCTTAGTAGTATGTCTTCTTAAGTACAACCAATAGAAACTTTTCTTAATATTTCCCATAAACTCAGGTGAACCATTCACAAGAGAAAATTACCATCACAAACAGTGTGCTTATGTAATGGCATCTCCCTCTTTGGGGACAACAGATCGGGAAAAGAGGATAGAGAAGCAATGATAAACTATAAGCTTTTACCTAGCTCATTTTAAAATCTGTATAGGATAGGGTAGAAATATCCACATGATAAATTTCAGGTAACTTAGAAAGTTCAGTTATCGTTTTTGGATTCATTAGTAGTATGTACTAATACATACTTAGTACTTAATACAGAATATCAGCAGTGATAAAGATACTCTCTGTAGCACTATTTATACATTTACTGATCACTTCAGTCCTGTAGCCATCATCTTAAATATTTCACAACAACCAAAATAGAATGTATTCCCTACACACAAAAGATCACTTCCCCCCAATCAAATTATTTCTCTAGAATAAAAAGTACAATATAATTAATTGGTTTTCTGAGTATCATATGCAAATTAACACATCCCAGATTTCGGTATTAGAATGAGTTACATGGGGAGAAAGTAACCGTATACTTGATTCTAAATGTCTTATCTCAAAATCTTTGCCTAGTTGGCAAATAAGCTCTGTGCTCTGTGCTCATTGCTGTCAAGCACAAAAGGAAGTGAAGTCACAGAAAACTATGCTAAATGTATCTTAGGTATAAAGATCTTTTTAATGTAAAATGCTGTAGCATGATATAGATAGGAGTGAAGTTAAACTAACTTCATCTGAGTCTGATTTATGGGTTGTAACACACTAGTATGACCAGGGAATTTGAAACTACTGAAAAGGCACAGAATTAAAATAACACAGAAGTTCTAAATACCACTGACAATTCAGACTGCTGGGTTTTTATTCCCTATAGCTTCTATTTAATTCATGGAAAAACTTCCAAAATTGTCTGCTACATCAACCATAAATCTCCAACATATTTGTTCATTTATTCCTATGTGAATGCATGTGGAGGACTGAGAGACTTGGTTGTAAATGTAGTTAATTGGATAAGCACTACTGTGCCCAAATGTGTATAATAAGGCCTTTGGAAATGTTATGTCCTGGATTATGTCTTTGAGTTATGTTGCTCATTTTATTTCTCCACGATGTTTTCAAAATGGAGCAGCAATTTCGAAAGAAGTAACTACCTGCAGCCAAGAAAATAATCCTTGTGCCAACACCAGCATCTATAAAAATTCAAGATAACTCACAAACGATACTTTCCCTAATTCATTTCATCGCATGTCCTATAATAAGAAATGAAGAGCATCTGAGCATCTGAAAATCCTCCCTCTATGCTTACAAAGAAAGAGTAACAGTGGTTTCAAAATGTGAGACACAGCAACAATCCAAAATTATATTAAAACCTTCAAATAAGCTAAGAGTCAGAAGAAATTCGGGGAGTCATTTAGTCCAACATCCCGACACATCACAATTTCTTCATCAACAGCCTTTTAGCAGTGGTCAACTTACAGTTGCAAATATATTTCCAGGAAAGAAATTACTTCTTGAAACTGTAAAACATCATCATCATAAAATTATTAAATTATTATATATCGAGATTGAGTGTATCTTTAACTTGGTGATAGTTTTTCATTGTAAAATGACAAACATTTTATATTCCTAAATTACTATGATACTCTACTCTGAGGTAAAGAAAGGGGAAGAAGCAAGTCATGTAAAAACAAGTAGAAATCAATTTCTAAATTAAGTAATCAACATCCTTGGGTAAGTTCTGTGATATGTCCATATTTAGTCTCAAATCCTCACAACAGAAATGATAAACCTAATCACATTGCTCTGCTGTGTAAATCCTTCAAAATATTTTTTCCGATCTTAGGATAATGTCTAAACTTCGTTACATGGCTTATGAAGCCCACATATTCTGGACTCATGCTACTTCACTAGCCTTCTCAATTCTCATGTCCACCCAGAAATAAATGAATCAGTGATCCATTCAAACTCAATGGGTTACAGTACTTGAAATCTTGTTACTTCACAACTTGACTGATTCTGGTCCATATCAAGCATCTCTCAGAAATCCTTCATGAGACATCCAAATTTAGATTTGGAGTCTCTTTCATAAGCTCTCACAGTATCCTATAGTTTCATTAACATACCCCTTAGCCTTTTGCACTATTCAAGTATTACTCACTAGAACTGTAAGCTGCATGAGACCAGCAGCAATTCCTACCTGATTCACTGTTCCAGCTCTTTGTTATAATGAATTAAGGACAGTTGATGCTTGATAAATATTTGTTATAGTTGCAAATAATCAAATATGAAAAATAAATGTAACTCAGTGCAAGTTCACTTATCCAAGAGCAATAAAACTGTGTTCTTATAGTTCACTTATAAAGTTGAGAATAAACAAGTTAATCTTGGAAAGTTTCCAACAACCAAAGATGACAGCAGAAAAAATATTTCTAGTTAATTAAGCTGTGAGAATCTTCTTCTCATGGTCTATGTGCCGTAGCTCACTCTGACAATCGTTGGCCTGGGGGTAGTTGTTCAGTTTATACCTTTGTTGATAGATTTCTTTACATTTTGGTTTATGATTAAATTACAGGATATGTACTAATCAAGAAATAACAGTTCTGTGATAAATTTTTTAACATTAATTTTTAAAGGCCTATACAGAATCAACTATTATTCTGAATATTAGAAAGGTATAATGACCCCAAATCGATATTTTTCTTTTTGGTGATGAGTACATTTTTGACTGAAGACAAAAAGAAAAGCTATTTCTAGCTGCTCCACCTATGGCGAGCCATTAGGTGACTATGTTACCTTTTCTTGGATAAGATCAGAAAAATGGAATTGACAAAAGAAGTTAATCAATGACCGAGATATTGACAATCAGCCTAATAAATCTTACAAATATATCTAAGTTTCCTTATGACCTACGCAATGTAGACCTACAAAATAGTGAGCCAGGAAAGAAGCCTGGAACCACATTTTATGTAATCAACGCCATAAGTTACTGCTTGGCCCACTGCACAAGAGCTGTTTCAACCTTGAATGTGGCCTTTCGTCTGAATGTATTACCATATGTTCCTAAATTGCTGTGTGAAGACTGATTGTTCCACGGTCTCCTGTTAATATTTTGTCTGGGCATAATGTTCACTTTTATTTGTCTGAAAATGTTCCCAATTGCCAAGTGATTTTAAAAGTAATTGTTAAATTCGGCACGCAGAACATGCTATTCTATGACTGAATTTCACAGCTGAAATATGTCAAAACATCATGATCTGAGTTAAGATGGCATAGTAAGATACAGACACAATTTTCAATTTTCAGCTGAAGGAGATAGGACTGAAATCCAGGAAGACGACTTCAAATGTGGTTTTTTTCCTTCTTTCCATTGCCCTACTGTTCATAATCAGCTCATTAGTCTTGAAATAACACAGCAGAATGATCTTTTAGGGAATTTAAATTAGTTGAACAATACTTATTCCAGTTCTTTGAAAGGGGAGCAAATATCCCTAGTACAAATTTTAATATTAATAACTTAAATTCTTTTCTTTTTTCAAGGACACAACCTGTGTGACTCCAGAACTTAAGGGAAAGGAGGGAGTAAATTGGAAAGGCTAACTTTATCTCCTCCTTCCCTATAACAGCCTTCCTGTGCCCCTTTGTGATATTTTTTCTCCAAAAAGAAGCAGCACCCAGTAGTTTATGACAAATGTGATCTAGGAAAATCATATAGAAGTTTCCTATGAGAAGCAACAACAGAAGAGAGCTCATTCTCTTTCACTCACTTGCTCATATATATCACACACACACACACACACACACACACACAATCACACACAGAATATGCAATTTTATAATATCCTTTTAGTAAAATATGAGATTAAGGCACAAATTAAACATCAGAATGGCATCACCTTTAATCCTACACTGCCCTATCATATCAAGTTTCTTTATTGGTCTCCCTCACAGACTCTCCTCAGGGAAGTAACACTATATTACATTTCTAGTGTCGCCTGGGGACAGAAAGGCATGGTGATTAAACACATGAACTTTGGAATTAGACGAAATTTGATATGAATTGGCTATACAGATTAATGGCTGTGTAATTGAAATTTTCCACATCTATAGAGGAAAAAATATTAAAGTACTTACGTCTTAGGTAATATGAAAATCAAATGGCATTTTACATATAAAACACGCAGCCCTGTACCAGATTCACAGTTAGTGTTTAATAAGAGTTTAGCTATTCTGATGATTATGACAATGAAGATAATCATGATGAGCTACTTTGGCACAATAACATATTGTTGAATGCTAAAGTATCTTTTTACATTTTTCCTGTCCTAAATAAGAAGTTACATATTCAGTCTATGTATAAACTGAGACAGATTTTACCTGCATTACCCAAGATTAGACATCAAATAACTGACAGGGCTTAGATTTAAACCAAGATGTCTGACTTCACAGCCCACACTCTTTACTGAGCTGCCAGATTGACACTACAGCCCTATAAACACTGGGGAATCAGTGACTCTTATAATAAGATGAAAAGTACTCACACACCCTGGTGGGATGCAGTTGGTCAATCACCTACAAAGGAGCACAGGCCCCATACCCCTGGGTTCAAGTTCTGGGTCCAGGGGAAAACACCCAGTATGAACAACTAAATGGAAAAAAAACAATGCTTCCTTCCTCCTCCTCTCTCTTCCTGCCTGCCTGCTTGCCTTCATTCCTGCCTGCACCTTTTCTTGAAAACAACAAAAAAAGACGTAAAGTTCTTTCAAGGTCTTTATTTCATTTTCTGACATCTTTGCATGTAGTATCATATTTCATTGCCAAATACTCACCAGGTGACTTTGACTATGCTTAACCTCTGTTTCCCCATATTTAAAAAAGATTTCATGATAATACTAATAACTATTCTTAGGGTAAAGAGGATTTGTTCATAAGCCTAAAACACTTAGAGGCTTGCCTTTCACATAGTAAGCAAACACTGTATGCACTACTTTATTATATTATCACCACTATTACATCAAGAATATAACTGATAACACAGATCCAGCTGGAAGGGATTTAGGAAAAGAGGAATACAGTTTCGGTAAGAGGTTTAGATATGGGCAGTTCCTGGCCTTGGTTCTGTGACACAGTGATACCTACAAAGACCAACATTCTTTCTATTTACACCACTGTGCTTAGTTAGCATGTTTGCTCTTTTGTCGTCACAGCCTCAGAACAGACACTAAAGATCCAGGACTCACACTTACATTCAATTGAGGGGAAAAGGAACCAAAGAGGTTGTGAAGCAGTGATGGTCACTTTTATCAGTAAAGCAAACTTTTTCTCAAAGGTCATGCCTGCATTCCTATAAGAGATCTGTTCATGTTTTCTTGACCAAATTATAACGCTTGCCTCCACATTAAGCTGGGAGGATGTCATTTCAGCATTTTTAGGATCTCTCTTGGAGACAGCCATGAGAAATGCAAACGCGTTTGGAAGTGGGTGTCTTGTTGAGCAACAAAACCTGCCTACTGTATTCACAGGGAGAAATTTAGAATTCCTAAATACAAAGTAAGTTGAGGGTGAAAGTGTCATTAGCATTCATTCAACTTCAGGTTTTTATTTAAAAAGCAGTGAATGAACCATATGGCAAGTCCATGTAACTGAAGCAAAGTGCTGATTTGCAGCTGCGTGTTTAAGACAACTGTCAACAACTGAATGCTCCTGTGTCTTAGAGATTCATCTACAGAGACAAGCTTCAAAGTCAGATTTGGAAGCCATGATTGCAGCATGAAGACTCCTCCAAACTGGCCTCCTTGACACAAAGATCCTGCCTGTGGGAAAATGGTGGTGAAATCCTGAAAGGCCGTAACGACTAAACTAAATCCAGAAAGAATCTCACCTGACTGCTTTGTAAAATAATGAAACTTGCTATACCAGTAACTTAACCCTCCTGTTGAAATTAACATATAAATTTGTGTCTTAGGTAGGCAAATATATAATTTTAAACGATCAAATCTAATATCTTGTCACTTCGAGACAGTTACTTGCTAAGTGTATATTTGAAAGCAACAAAAAGTAACAAAGCCAAAGCAAACTCATCATTACTGAAACAGACATTTCCCCAGTGATCAAAATGACACAGAGGATAGAAAATACTTTGAATAAAGACAAAGACAAATACAAACGAACTACACCATCATTAAATATACTTCTCTGAATTGTGCTTATTTTCTGATAAATTATTGCCATTAATATGTTAGACTGTGTGTAAATAAGGTATTGTCAAGGAATTATCATGAATTTCTCCCAGTAAGGAATTGGGGACAGGGCCAACTGGGCTTGCCACTTTCCAACTGGATGACTTTTCAGTCACTTTTTCAGCCTTTTCTCTCATAAGTAAACTGAAAATAACAACTGACATCCTACTTGGTGTTCAATAATACTAAATATGAACCCACAGATAAAATGCCTTCACAATTTTTGGTATGCAGATCCTTAAGACATCTTAGCCCTCTTCACTTTACTTCAGAAAAAGCAGCAGAAATGTGGTGTGACAAATATATCTTTAACTGTTATTCTAAATTTCTATGTGATATCTATTTGATTTTTTCACTTTTCTTTTGTTATTGTCTAAGGGTTTATCCCTTTGAAACAAGCAGGAAAGATTTGCTCAAGGAAGGTATTGTATTTCTACCTAAGGAGGAGGGTAGTTAACACAGACTGCTGAGTCAGAATACCTAGATTCCAATCCTATTTTCATTTCTTACTTATTGGGTAACTTTGGTCAAATAATTTAATAAAATCTTCGCACATAATTTCTTCATATGTAAACAAGGGATAAAATACTACTTGTCCCCTAAGATAGCTTTAGGAGCAATAGACACTTTGTGATGGTTAATTTTATTTATCAACTTGGAGAATGATTTTGGATAAGGGATCTCTCTGAAGTCTTCTTTATAAAGGCACTATTGACTTTATGAGGGCTCCACCCAACCACATAATCAATTCCTCCAATCTAGTCTCCACCTTCTAATAGCATCACATTGGATATTAGAATTTTAGCATATGAATGGGAGGATGTAAATGTTCAGACCACAGTAGAATCTGCAATTCTTTCTTTTTCCTATCCCTCAACCCCATATTATCTAAAATATGTGTATCAATAATGTTTCACTCCATATCTTAGTACCTAAGTAAGAGAATATCAAAGCAGGAGTGGAACTCATTTGGAAGAAGTATTCTCAGGGAAAGACCAAGTCCATGAAAACTGTGACTCCCCATTTAGGCAGGTATTTGTCTTTGATTCTGTATAGAGTCCATCGAATTGTGTGTGGGACAGTGGCAACATATTAAGCAGAAGCAGGATGCTATTTCTATTTGGAACCTAAAAAATCATTTAAAAAAAAAAAAAAAAAGGGACAGATGCGTAGTTGAGCTGATAAAGGTTGAAGACTTTCAACATGGCAATATCTCCATCACCCCATTTTAAAATGAGAAAATGTTTCCCAGAATTCCCTTTGTCATTCAGTCCAACTTTAGATTTTTTCAATGAGAGGAATTCATATATTTGTTAGAAGGCAGAAGCTAACATTACTTAGTGAACTGTGACAGTCAGAAGTGGTAAGCTATGTAATATCTCTTTGTAAGATTCCCTTCTTGGTCAAGGAACTATGCAGATATATTCATGACAGGGGAATGTATTCCACAAATTCAGCATTTCAGACTGTGTAATAAACATTACTCCAGCCATCCAGATGTAGTCTTCAATGCTTTATTTCTTGAAATTTTTCTACTTTCATGTGATTCCTGATTCACATATTACACCCCTTCATCCAACAATAATTGGAGAGTGTCTTTTTGCTTTGTTTTGTTTTTTGTTTTTGGTGATCAAGTTCAGAGTAATGTAATATTTAAAGCATGGCAGATGCTAGAGCAATATCACTCTTACTAGTATCTTACTATTTCCAAGTCTATTAATGAGTAACTGCATTTTGCCTTAAATATGTTCTAAGAACATTCTTACTTTATTCAATAAGATAATAAGCCATGTACTAAGAGGCTTTCTTTTCTATTAGAGTCCAGATAATTAAGAAAGTCATGATTTGACTTCAATACACTTCTTGACATGATTTTTTGTGCATGAGTATAATAGAATGTCATCTACAGAGAAAGCAGACACTTTGACTGATGGCTAAAGATTTATCAAGTTGAAGTTTCTGTCCTGTGATAAATGACTTGGGAGCATGAAAAAGTTTCAGCTCATTTATTTTATTCAAGACAAGTTGACTCAACAGAAGTGCTCAGAACCAGAAAGCATATCTCCAATTGGTCAAGTATATCAGGCCTTGAAAAGATCTTCTTCAATAGCTAAGACCTTCCATATTTGTGAGAGGGCAGCACTTCCTCCATCTATCTATAGATGACCTCCATGAGTTGGTGCTTGGAGGGTAGATATTGCAAGAGCTGCATGCTTCAAGTGCCACACAATAATTTAAATAAATTACAACAAGGACATAGAAGGAAATATATCTTGCTTTAAATCTTGACACATATTTTGCAATTGGTTAATATTACTGCTGTCACTTAATACTACTATTAGAAAGTGAAGGTCATTTGCTTTTGAGTAGCTCAAACTAGAAGGAAATATAAATTTGAATGTCATTAGTGAATAATCTTAGGTTTAAAAAAATGAAAAGTCATGCTTCATGTTTAAAATAAAAAAAAAGAGGAGACCATGTCTGTGAAGTTTAGTAGTAAATGCAATGAATCTGGCTTATCACTCTTAAGAGAGATAGAGTCCCACTGCTCCTCCTAATGAAGTACAGTGAACCGCAAGAATACACACACACACAGACAACTAAATAAAACTAGGGAAACCAGGCACTAACAAAATGAGAAATTTAATGATGAAACCATAAAAAAGAAAACATAAAAGCATAAATTCTATAGCTGATGAGGACAATGACTGAATTGAAGACTCAGTAAAGAGTTTTCTAACATCTTTTTCAGCTTTATAAAGGTAACATTGTATTATAACATAGATTTAAGTTGTAGCTCAATGTAAATTATAATTTGTATAATTTGGGTGAGGTTCACTACTGATAGTTCAATTCTATAAAGACAGTTAAGGGCAGACATCTCTCTTAATATACTGCCCTTGTATGAAAATAAATAAATCACTGATTTGGGTCCTAGTTTATCATTTATTGTATCGGCAGCATGGAATAGCATTTACCTCCTAATGCTTTCTCTTCTCAATACTTGGCAATGATATACTTTTACTCAGCAAAGCACTGGAGGTGAGAGCCACAGCAAAAGAGAAAGAAAATAAATAAAAATATCATGCAGATTTGAAAGGAAGAAATAAAACTATTATTTACATATGACAAGGTATCTATGTAGAGAATCTCAAATAAATTACACAAAGTTCTTAGAACTGATAAGTGAATATGGCAAGGTCAAGGATATAAGATCAGCAAGAAAAAAACAGCTTAACTTCTTTATACTAATAACATACAAAAACAAAGACTGAGGTGGGCTCAGGTGGAATAGCAGTTAGGTGATTGCCTCCAAAGGAGCCATATACCCCCTGGGCTCGAGTCCTGGGGTCAGGGGGAAACCATCGGTGTGAACAACTAAATAAAAATAAAACAAAAATGTTTCTTCCTCCTCTCTCTTCCTGTCTAGCTGCCTACTTGTCTTTATTCCTGCCTTTACCTTTCCTTTAAAAAACATTAGGAAAAACAAAAACAAAAACCTTGACAATGCACCAAGAAAGACACAATATCACTTACACGGTCCTCATAAAAATAAATGACTCCTCTCCAATCATTATCTAAATGTAAATCCATGAAAGACAGTCTACACAATCACTGACTGGGGCCCTTCAAAGGTGATAAAAGTCATGAAAAACATGAACAGTTTAAATAATTGCTAGCAGTTTGATGAGATGAAAAAGAAATATCAAATACAATATGAGATCCTCATAGAAATAGCAGAAATAAGAAGGTTGAGACAAAGTATGATGAATTTAGAATATGTGTAGTCCAGTTAAGATTTTAATTTCATTAATTTTATTTATGGTAACTCTACTATGTTTGTATAGGAGGCTAATATTGGGAAAGGATGAAAGATAAAGACACTTTGTAATATTTTTCAACTGTTATATCTACATATTATAAATACATATGTAAAATATAATATATAACTATATAGTCTATATAGCTAAAACAAAGTTAATAAAAATTAACCACCAAATTTTCAAAATAAAAATAAAAAGAATCTCATTTCGCTCCTTTGAAACAATTTAAGGAAACATACAAGCTAAGGAAAACCATGCTTAATTTCTGAACATTCATATTTTAATATGAAAACAAACTTGATCTTTATATCTATATCAAAATGCAATACAGATAAGTTTATAGACTCTTGAATTATCACAAAGTGAACTATCCATTCAATCTACTTTCCAAATTAAAAAACATAAAATGTTAAAAAGACCTGAAAGTTTCTTCAATCCTCCCTTCCAGTCATGCCCCACCACACCAACTGCCTTAAAAGCAATTTTTTTAAGTTTTTCCTCCCCCCACTCCTTCCCGACCCCCTCCAAGGGCCTTGATCTTGGTCAGGTCTTGAATCCTCTTCCATGTCTTCCACAGCCTGTGTCTTACCAACCTGAGCCACAGGGGTGTATGTGCAAAAGTAGCTATTATCCTCACTTGAATACTATAAATTAGTTTTATAGGTCCCAGAAGTGGAACCATATAGTATGCATTTTTTTTGTGTCTGACTTATTTGACCAATATTATGTTGGCAAGATTTATCTCTTATATTGCATTTAGCAATACTAAAAATTTTTTATGTTCTTGATTTTTTTAAATTTAAATCTTTAATTATTTAAAGCATTCCATTGTTCAAATATATTAGAAATTATTTAAGTACATTAATGTTTATGGGAAAAAGATTGTTTGCAATTTGGGGCTATTATACATAATGTCCCTGTCTTAAACAGTTCTAAAATTTAGAACTTGAATGCTAAGTACAGTTGAAAATATTTTAAGTCATATAAAGTTGAATTCTGCACGATTCAATTCATGGAAGAAGATGGCATTTCCTCTTGGTGAAAGAGTAACTCAATGTCCCACAGAAAGGTCATACACTTCCCCATGAAGTATTTTCATGTGTTAACTGATTACTTTGTTTTCCAAATTGTTAGCAAAAAGACAATACCTATGATCTAATGTGTAAGCAATTTAAAAATGATGGCCTCACAACAGAGAATTAACGATATTTTATTGCTTTGTTTGGGACACAATTTCATCACTGACCAACACAAGATCATTTTTATTTATTCATTTATCTATATCTAGTTTTATAAATAGTAACATTTACAAAGCTACTATCTAGCACAAAAGGCTATTGCATAATGGCAATAACATATCTAGACTAAGGCTACCCCCACAGATGGTTGAAACCCTGCCATCCCTACCTGAGTTAACTAGTATCCTAAATTCCATGTTTACACCTTGATTTCTCTTTCATGTAATTTCAGCTGTATAGGGACTCTAAAAGTATGCTTTCAAAAATATTGTGCAGCTATCATAAAAGGCGATAACTAGCCATTTGCAGCAAAATGGATGAACCTGGAGGGAATTATGTTTAGTGAGATAAGTCAGAAGAAGAAAAATGTCATGCTACCATGCTTATGTAGTGTATAGAGAACTAAGAAAAATAATGAACTAAATCAAACAAAAATAGACTTTAAAAAATAAATGAACAAAATCAAATAATAACAGAATTTTAGCCAAAAAAAAAAAAAGCAAATCAGTTGTTGTGGGAAGTGGGATGGTGGAAGAGGCAAATGGGATAAAGGGAATTAATTGTTCAGTGAATGAAAAAGTGAAATAGTGGTAACCTTACTGTATTATATATAGATGTTGAGTTACCTTTTATAATTATAATGCCATACTCCTTTATTAAAATCAATTAAAAAACTAAAATATTTTTCAAAATTTTTACAAAAATATAGAGGTTATATTTATGTTTCAGAACTTAGAGTTTCACTGAATATTCTCTTCAGGGACTCCTACTTCTGGCCATGACATAACACTGGGCCAGTCCTTTTGCTATAAAATTGGTCAAAATACTTGAGATACTAATGTTTCAGATACCGGACAACAGCAATACTTGATAGAACTCCCTGAGACAAGACAACTCATAAAGTAAATTCCTCTTTTGCTCCCACTGTCTGTCTAAAGACAACTTTCTAAATGTTCAGACGGAGATGGAGCACAAAGCGGTGTTGTCCCACTGAACTTAGAGGACAGAGAACAAAGGTTCAGGCTGCTGAAATACTTATAAATGATGGGGCAGGGCATTAGGGAGGAGAGAGCTGCACTGAGGAAAGAATCTAGAAGCCTGAGGTGGGGGGCGGTCTAAGAAATTACTTGGCTGAGGGTTGGGTTACATTTGCACAGGACCAGACCTTTTAAAGCTCAAAAGGGGATTGACTGCTATGGAGTTAAGCACAGAATAGAGATAAGAGAGGTAAAATCATGCTAGAAAATATTGCATTTCTGAACCAACCAGAATGGAGACCTTGTGAATACCAGCTAGTAACTAGAGAACTTGTGAACATCCCAGCCATTTAGCTGAGATACCAAAACAGACCACACATTAAGACTAAGGATCAGACCCAAAGGTCTGCTCTAGAACTATACGATCACAGACAAAAACCAAGCCTCTAATAATGACATGAACAACAAAGATAGAAGCAGTCTTGCCACATGTGAGGAGGTTGAGTCACCAGCAATATAAATGCAATACTTAAAACAAGAAAACTGGAGTAATCAAAATGTATCTCTTATAGATACATTAGTTAATTCAAGAATATAACAGTAGATGATTGGTCTAAAAAATATTTTCTGTCTTATTTTTCATTCTCATTTGCTTTGTTGCAGTAGTGGTACCCTGACAAGACATCCATTTGAATCAATTTAGTATTGCTGACTGCAGGTTTAGTAGAATTACCAAACAAGCTACCCCACCTAACCCTAGAAAAGTGACTAGCATCTCACCTATGTGAGTTTAGTTGGATTCAACCTCTCCTAAGATTCTGAACTCAAAGTGAAGTGATATAAGTAGATTAAACAATCACAGCTAGTTCTTGCCAACATGGATGCCATCAATTCTTATTGACAGAAGTTTGTGTTGTCTTTTTTTTTTCAAGAACGCTTTGGTTATAAAACATTGACTTTTTTTCATTTATTTGTAGCCAAAGAATCCTGGTTAATTAGAAATAGTGATTTAGGAAGTCTTCAGAGTTCCTTGCTAAGCATCCTACAATTATGAGTCAGCAGCACCCACTTGTCAGGAATTAAGGACAACCCCCCAAGCATCTGAATTCCAAGTTTATGTGTGAGTTACTTGGTTTACTTGGTATATAATAGTATGTGGATTTGTTCCAAACTCAAAGGAAAGATTGTACAGATGACCTGAACGTCTCTTAGCAATTAATTCTATTCCTTTCTTTTAGTCTGACCTTGAATGAACTTGGTTTATGTTCCTTAGTCTGGGCCAGTCTTAGGAAGTACCTACTATAGTGGTGTGTATAGACATCGATTTTATTTATCTTTAAAGGCAAATGAACAGGTTTACAGGGTACATAGAGATCGCCATTCACAGTATAAAAACAATATTTCATTATTTAAGTCTTTCTATCTTTCAAAGTTTCCAGATTAAAAAATGCTTTTTCTATATTAGTTTAATAAATCTAAACCAAGCAATAATGAGGTAACAGCATGTTATTAGTTAAATGCCTAAAGGAATGGATTTTCAATTATTCCTTATATGGACTGATGAGAGATTATTCAGAGAAAGTAGAGAAAAGTTTACTCTGTCTTACTTTCCCCCAGGGCAGTATTGGTTGGTTCTTTATATATATGCACTTCTTTCTTTCAACCTTTTTCACCATACAAGGGTCACATTTTCATACATATTATCTATCTATCTATCTATCTATCATCTATGTATTATCCATCTATCTGTGTACAAACCAAAAGTAAAAGGTTAAGAAGTTAAGAAAGTATAATTTCTCACCAAAGAGACTTTCAAAATTTCCATATAGTGCATGTCTTCTCTATCAGGCAGAAAATCCGTCTTTGATGAGGCAAAACTGCCATATCCAGCTTAAGAGCAGTAAGTATAATATGTTAGAACCATCTTTTCCTATGAGGGAGGGAAACATCATCACACAAAGTCTCAGATTCTGTTGAGGAGCTTGTTCTATATGTCTCCCAAATATCGTGGCTGCACGTGGTAACTATAGTCTTTTTTTTTTTTTTTTTAATATTTTTCTAATACTTTTATAGCACATGTGAAAAAGGAGAATACACAATGGTCTCTCAATCTTGTTGCTTTTATTCCAGGTGAGAATACTAGTGCATGATTCATTTGAAATATTTGATACAGGTTAGTATGTTTGTTGGTACTGATTACTGTCCAATTAATATTGTTGATGGAAGCTGAATGTGTCTTTGTCGATTCATTTAAAGAAATTCATATAGAATGGGTCCATAAAGGCAAAGGGATCCAAATATTTAAGGGAATGGTTTTAATAATTCACAGACAAAGCTCCCAGTTAAAGAAAACCTGGTATTATTTGACATCTACATTTATCAAACTTATTGAAAATTGCCAAGTTCTCTACTTCATATTCCCTCTGTAATAACTGAGTTACAGACAAAATATGTCTTTTCAGTGACACAAATGGAGTACTTTAGCACAAAAACACTACTGAGACTTTCTTCTTAAAAGTCCATTGTACTTGGCATGCTCTGAGAGTAGACAAGACTTTTTCTAAAGTATAAGTCTAGAAAGCTATTACATTTTTAAGAGAAAAATTACTAAACAGAATTTTATGTGAATTAACCTCTCCTAATAAGTTAAAAAAGTGATATGCCTATAGAACAAATATTTTACATATCTATGTATGTACCTATGTTTCAAATAGGTCAAGTGAATCCACATACCTGTACCAGATGCTTTTCTAAGAGCCATATTTGGGGACTAATCTTTGCCTTCAACAAGAGAAACTTGACTTTCTATAACTGGAGACATATCATCTCATAAGCTTGAAGTGACGCACTGAATGTATTACCTTGGTTATTTACTATTATGGTAATATTTTATTATTAAGAGACTATCCATTTATTTTGGACAAAAGGACCATTTTTCAGATAGACTGTCTAAATGTCTATCAGTATTATTTTATTTTCAGGTGTGTGATATATAAAAACACTCAGATATTCTGTATATAATTGGGGAAAAGTCTAAAAATATGAACAGTCTGTGGTATGAATATTTTTCTGGTTAATTCTGACACACCACTAAGCTATTATAACTAATATAATATATTGGACTAGTCTGGCTACTTTAAAAAAATTCATCAAATAGATATCAAATGGCAAAGTCAATGATATATGTTAAAATACTATGTAGTGAAAAATATGAACATTTATGAAAATAGCACCTAATGTTTTAAACATGAATTATGTGTATTTACTATTCTAAGTTCTTTTAAATTCATTTAATCATTAACATAACTAAAAAAACAGATAGCATTATTATCCCAATTGTATACAGGAGAGTGCTAGAAGAGAGATTAAGAAATGCCCAAGATTCCACAGCAGGTAAATGGATGAAGCCAGGTACTGAGTCCCAAGAATATGATTCTCAAGTCTCCACTTTTATATTCTTTTCATTATTAATATTTTAACACAGAAAATAGAAGTACTCTAATGCAAACCAGAGCACTGTATTTACTTATTAAAACAGAACTGAATGACCATCAAAAGCTATTTCTGGAAATCTCCAGAAGCAAATGAGCAAGAGTAAGTCTTTTGCTTCACTACAAACATGGTTTCATACAGGATAAGGAGTGCCTTTAAAAAGATTAAGTTTAAATAACCTAGATGGTAGAATGCAAATATAGTAGAGATATTTTAATATCTTCTACTGTAAGGATGAGAGCTGAAGGCATGAGTAGCTTCTGGAGCTATCTATTTACAAGAAATAAGTAGATTAAAACTATCTCTGCTTCTCATTCCTAGGGCACAGACCTGTTTTAAGATAACGGAATCTCTAAAGTCCCTACTATTTTATCTCAATCATGTTAAAACTTCTCTGGTGAATGAATTCAGCATAGGAGAAGCAGAGTGAGAAGGCTTCCTCTGCTTAACAGGAAGACAAATATTTGGTTTGCTTTAAAAACATCTAGTTTCTAAATCCTTCCATCTACCTTGGCTTCGTTGAATGTAAAATATTCTGAAGAACGAGCTGTTTTCTTTGTTGTAATTACCTGTATCCTTCTGGAAAACCACTATAAACAGTCGATTCACAGTATAGTTATCAAATAATCTAATGAAAAATGTTTAAAGCTATGTTCTTTATTTTAATTAGAAGTGTTTTCTTTCAAAATAATAGTGGGGAGAGACCAAATTTATAATATCATTCAACACATTGCATCCTATGTGTAAACCTTTGACTCTTTATATCCTTGTGTTCATGAAATCAATAAATCCCAGGGTCCCAACTCCCAATGGTTCAAAACAGGTCCAGGGAGTAAACTCCTCTTACTCTACTGGAAAAAAAATGGCATTTTAGAGAAAAAAATTAATATGAATTATTGTTTTCCATAGTTTTTTAAATGCTGAACTTTCTGTATTCTTTATATTGCTCAATGTAATTTAATTGCAATATAAATCCAAGTGAACTTTTAAATGACATTAATAAGCACATACATGGAATACATATGATTGTGCAAAACGTATTTCTCAATGATTCTCTTCAATCAGAAGAGAATAGATAAAATCTTCTTAAGCATATGTAATGAATATTTATGAAAGCATTTAATTTTCTGTTAATATCTTTCCTATCTACTGAAAATATTAATAAATTTCTATCTATACATTCATTCTTTGTAAGTATCTATCAGAATCTATATTAATAGCTGCATAAAAAGATATTCTAAGTAGCTGACCTTCATTTCTTAGGGAATTCAGAAACTATAGAAATATGTTTTCATTTACATCTTTCATCTGCACTAAATTGCCTTACAAATAAATATATTCAAATTCTTTCTCTAAAGATATAACAATCTCACTAGATTATAAGCTTTTTGCTTGCAGGGGCCAACTAATTCTTACTACATTATTTTTCAGTTTCCCGAATTTCTACAATCAATGAATTACCATATTTTTATGGAATACGTACTGTTTATTAATTTGCATAATAATCTCTACAGTTATTAGAATAGAGAAATGTATAGGAACTGCCAAGAAGATGAAGTTGATAACAGGATGATAAGTGTCTCTATATATAATAATTTGAGAACTACTTGCACTCAGAATGATCAGAGCTTACATCTCACCTCCCATTACTTCCTAGCTGTGTCCCTGGGGTTTTTGGTAAATCTACATGATTTTCTCATCTATAAAATGTAAATAACAGTACCGTCATTAGATTTTTTAAAGTGATTTAAAACAGAAGTTTTACTCACATGGATCTGTGGTGAGAAGAATGTTAGCTGCTCTAGGCTGTGTTTGACTGGGGTGATTAGTTTCTGCCACAAGCATCTCTCATCCTTTATCTGGAACTAGTGGTCTAGCTCAGGAATATGGTTTTTCATTGCAACATCATGAGTATAAGAAAGAAGCAGAAACATATAAGGCCATTCGATGTCTGGGTTCAGAGTAGGCACAAAGCCATTTCCTTCTCGTTCGGTTGGCAAACACAAGTCTGTATAACTGAACCCAAAGTCAAAGATCAGCAAAATGATACGTGGAAGGGTAAAAATTAGTTTAATAATGTAACCTCTCATATGTCCAAGGACTGAGTCTATCTGGGGCATTTTAACTTTTACAAATAGGTTGGAATTCAACATCTATCTTGCTCCCCATATCTAGTAAGACACAAAGCATAAAGATTAACCTACAAATAATCTTAAACTTTATTTTCCCTTGTCTAAGGGAACTCTAATGAAAGGGCCAAAAGGCGCCGATACTTTGACTCTTGTCAAAAGATGAAAATATTGGATCTATTTTAGTAGCTACAGAGAAAGTCTGTGGTAAGATGGTCTAAGAGGCTAGTGTGGCCATCTATCAAACTGAAGAAAAAAACAAAAGAAAAAAATTGAAAAAGCAAATAATAAAACAATGGAAAAAATATAATTACATCCATAACCATAATGTCTGAAAGAATACATACCATGAATGCATAAAAATGTATCATACAGACATCAGAAGCTCAGCACCAAGCAGCTAGTTCTGTTCTCAAGTAGATTATAACCAGCCTTCCTCCAACCCTCAAGGTGCTAAAATGCATGGTATGAACCAGTTCTTTGTTAGAAGTTTTTTTAACTGATTCAACTATTTTACAAATATATAAAAATTGTTAAGCCTTTTGAATTTCTTTAGAAGTAAGGATATCAGATAATTTATTTTTTAAATATAATCTTCTGTTATTAGCTTCAGATATAAGCCTGAAGAGTCCTTACCCCCGTTTTTAATATTTATTGTGGTTACTTTGACTAACAAATTAATATAATTAATGTGTACAGGTTTGTCATTCATGAAATACAGAACAACACACACACCCACCACCAAATTACTGAATGTCCTCCACCACTGTCCACAGAACTTCCACCAGCAATAGCCCTCACCTCTCTGCACACTCGCCACTGGAAACCTCAGTTACACTATCAATGTCCAACAGTTGCTTTTTGATTTGTATTCGTTTTGTTTCTTTATGATCCACATATGAGTGCGATCACCCAGTATTTCTCTGTCAACTTCTGACTTATTTCAATTAGCAGTAGTACACTGGTTCCATCCATGTTGTTGCAAATGACTGAACTCTGTCATGTTATAGGGCTGTATAATACTCCACTGCATATTTATACCTATCAGCTTTATTTACTTAATGATGGGCATTTAGGGAGTTTCCAGTTTGGGGGTATTGTAAATAATAATGCAATTAACATGGGGGTACACATATCTTTTGTGCTTTTTGGGTAAATAACCAAAAGTGGTATGAGATTTTATGGGACTTCTATTTTCAATTTTTTGAGGAATTTCCATATTGCTTTCCATAAAGGTTGCACCAATTTTCACACCCAAAAGGGTTCAGTTTTCTCCTCATTCTCACCAATATGTTGCTCTCTGTCTTTTGTATAATAACCAATCTCACAGTTGTGGGGTAACATCTCATTATTGTTTTGATTTGCATTTCCCTAATAACAAGCGAGGAAGAACATCTTTTCATGTGTCTAAAGGTCATCTGTATGCTTTCTTTGGTAAAATCTCTGTTCACTTCTGCCCATTATTTGATTGGCTTGTTTGTTTTTATGTTGTTGAGTTTCATGAGTTTTTATATATTTTGAATATTAAGCCCTTTTCAGATATATGATGTGGAAATATCTTCTCCCAGTCAATAGAATCTCTTTTTGTTTTGGTGATAGTTTATTTCCTTGTGCAGAAGCTTTTTAGTCTGATGTATTCCCATTTGTTTATTTTTGGTTTTGTTTCCCTTGCAGCTAAGTTGAGTCCCCAGAGACCTCTCTGGTCACGGAATGAATGCATTGCCTATGTTTTCTTGTAAGCATTTTATGGTTTCTGGCCTTAACATCCAAGTCTCTAATCCATTTGGAATTAATTTTTGTGTATGTTACTAGATTCATTCTTTTACAGGTGGCTATCCAGTTTTCTCAATGCTATTTGTTGAAAAGAATTTTTCGACATTGTATGTTTTTGGCTCCTTGGTCAAAGATTAACTGACCATATTTGTGTGAGTATATATCTGGTGATTCAGCTCTATTCCACTGATCTGTTTCTCATTTTATTCCAGTGTCATACAAGTTTGGTCACTATTGCTTTGTAGTATAGCTCAAGATCTAGCCATGTGAAAAGTCCACTTTCATTTATTTTATGATTGCTTTGACTACTATGGGTCTTTTTTTAAAAGAAAAGGTGCAAGCAAGAATAAAGGTGAAAAAGGCAGGTAGGCAGGCAGGGAGGTGGAAGAAGCACTTTATTAAAAAAAACTTTTAAGTAATGATATTTATTATCTTTTTGTTCACAATGCTACATTCACTTTTGAATACTGACATTGTATCTCAATCAACATTTCACAACACACCCTCCACCAGAGTTCCAGTGTCTTTTGTCACCATGTTTCATTCTCTTTTCTTCCCTTTCCCCTCAAACCCCAACCCGGGAAGTCATATTCTTATAGCCTGTGAGTTTTTGTTGGGGTTCATCTGTTTGTTTTATTTCATTATATTCTACATATGAGTGAAACTATCCTTTATTTTACTTTTTTTTTTTTCTGACATTTCACATAGCATGACCCCTTTCAGTTCCATCCATATTGTTGCAAAGGGAACAATTTTTGTTGTTACTGGTTTTTTTTTTTTTTTGGTAGCTACAAAAAATTTAATTAGGTATATATATCACATCTTCTTTATCCAGTCATGTGTTAAGGTAAAAAGTTGTACTATAGGGGAGGGGGGACGTTGGTCTGGCTTCCTTCAGTTGTATGATCTCAGCACTTGTCAAAATTATTGAATCTCTAGATCTAACCCTGTGCTGACACCTGAGAGCCCAGCCTACAGGGTTGAATTTGGAGTAGAGAATGCAGAGGTTTTTCCCAGACTCATGAGCATGAACAACTAGGCATTCATAGAGACTCAAGAGTTGTTGGCTTAGTGCACAAGCAAGCCACAGTCCCCCCAAAAATCACAGGAGGTAGAGAGCCAGAAATTGTTAACAAAGCACAGTCCCCTGTGAAAAACACCATTTCACCAGAGGAGAGAAAGCTTTCTCACACAGTGGCAAAGAAGCTCTTGGACCTGGGAGGTGAAATTCTAGGAAGCACCAAGTAAACAGCAAAGCTCTTTATTAATAACCCCGGGCTGGCAGAAACTGTTGCTTTCATGGAGCCTTTCTAACTATCTTCACTGAGCTAGAGAATGGACTCCTTCTTACTAGGAAATACCTAACTATCTGCAGTCTCAGGGCACATCTGACTATGTCTCTAGTAGCCCGAGGAAATACAGCTGTGAGAATCAACAGTTTGGGACAGTGGATAAGGGTCGAATGGGGCATACATTTCTCCATGGGTCTTCCTGCAATGTCAGCCTCCAACACCTGCACCACATGGAAGCAACCTCTTAATTCACAAGGAAGCTATCCCTTTTTCCACTCCACGATAAGGTCTTTGGTTTAATGACGGAAAAACAGTTGTCAGGTATGGGGGCACACGCTGAGGAGGCAAGTCCTTTAACTCCAGGGATATTATCCAGAACTGATCTCTGCAGCCAAGGGGTCTTTGAGCAGGGAGGTATGATGTAGATATAGGTCAGGTTTTCTTACCACTTATAAAGGTGTGTGGTTTTTCTCTTTGTGGACATGCTTTGTTTCAAAGATCTTAGTTACTAAACAGGTGTATTTTTGTTGTGCCATTGGGAAGTGTAGAAGTAGAAATCTTAACAATCTGCCATCTTGGAACCAGACTACTTTATAAGGTTTTAATAAGAATCAATTAACATTATGTTTGTACAAAACTAATCACAGTGCTTGGCATACTTAATGATAATTAAGGTTGCTTTTAAGTACTTTTGTGATTATTATATTAACCATTTACATTGATCATCTATCAGATAATTTATGGCTCAGAATACCTTTAATACTTACTTTTGATTTATTTATATTAAAATAACCCTTTATTAACACAATCAATACTTGGACACTATAAACACTCTAAAAATAAAAATAAACAAGTGGTTAAAAAAAAATAAGATTTTACATTTCCACCAAACTGAAATGACCTCTGATCATATCTTTCTGCATTTTCTCTACACAAGAATGTTCATGTAGACATATAATATTTTACTAAAGTGAGATCATATTGTACGTACTATTCTACAATCTCCTTTATCAATTAATTTCAAACTAATATCTTAGTAAGATTTTGTCTGGTACCCAGATCAAATTCTATTTTTCCCTATTGATCTCAAATATTCTTTTATCTAAACCGGTATCTAATCTAAGGCAATACCTTGCATTTGGTTGTTAGTCTCAACTACTTTTCTAACAAAGTACACTCTGTTTTCCTAATTTGCAATACCATTAAGTTATTTGTGGAGATATGTTGAGAATTTTATTTTTTCCATGACTTTCTCTTTTTAAAAGGCACGTGAAATAATAGACATTGTCTAAAAAGTATATGTAATAGAAAGAGAGAGATAACTCTGCCTTAATCTACCATCATTAAGCAAGATGTCAACTATTTTTTTGCCTCTTTTTAAAATGTTTTAACAGACAATACTTGATTGGATAAATCTTAGAAGATGATTTTACTGTATATATAATATACCTGGATATTGGAGTAAGATATTTAGCAGCCCTGACTCAGCCAGAAAATTTTCACCAAGTTTTATAAATGCAAATATTTCAGTATTTTCCACTAACTTCTCCGAGTTCAACATTTTTGTCTTCCTCACAATGTATGGACAAAGGTAAAAACTTATTATTATCCAAATTCTTATCTTAGATTTACAAAGAAGCCAGGACCAGGCAATTGATAACCCCTGGTGTTCCTTGAAAATTCTAAATCATCTACATATTTAGGTACAAAGCACTAATTAGAATTCTCTATTTTCTTATATATATGAGTATACGTGTTGTCCTAAGACTAGTCTTCTGTTAATATTGTATAATCCCTTAATGAAAGTATCATAATATCTAACACAAGATTGAGAAGACCGAGATATAAATTCATTATGAAAGTAACTATCTAAACAAAGAGAAAAATAATATCCCATAATGGGAGAAATGAAACAAATGTTTTTTGTTTCTCTGAGGTTTCTTCCCTTTGTTTTTATAAAATAAACAGGAGAAAACTCAGCTCAGTGATTAAAACCAAGATGTGGATGGTTCATTACACGATTCCTCAAGAGATTCTATAATTCTCTATATCAACAACCTTTCAGTAGTCCAAATTCAAGAACTGAGGCGGACCTATGGTGAAAGATGGAAGTAAAACAAAATAAATTGTCTTGGGGAGGCAGACATAACCACTGTTATGGGAATTAAATAGGCAAGAAGTAGCAAATGAGATAACCTGACCAACTCTTAAAAGTTTTAACAGCTAACCAGCTCCTACTGTCCCTTGAACATACATGTTTATAGCATCACTATTCCTATTTGGACAAAACCAAGTCCAAACTCATCAATAAGTATATAGAAAAATGATTACTTGAAAAAAGAGAATGATTGCATGAATCTCTATGAGCAACACTATATCTATGACCCTAAAATTCTACTGCTAATTATGTACTCAACACAAATGCATATACAGATGCATTTGGGTGCATTTCTGCAAATAACATACGACAGTGAAATAGATGTTTTTAAGTAATGATGATATATTCAAATAATAAAAGGTGCTAAAGACATGAAAATAAACAAACCCTAACAACAAATATTAATGAGCTTTCTGAAGATTATATTGAGTAAAATTATTCAGACATAAAAGGATACATACTATATGCTTCCATTTATATAAAGTACAAGACACACAAAGCCAATCTACCATATTAGAGGAGAAGACATTTGACCTTTGGGAAAGAAGTTAGTCATCTGAAGGTAACACAAAAGAGATTGTGTAGCATTAATAAATATTTTGCTTCTTGATTTGGGTACTGGTTAAATAGGTATATGAAAATGGATTGCTCTGTCGATTATGGTTTTTAAATAATTAGCTAGCTATCCACCTACCTACCTACCTAGCTAGTTAAATAGCTATGTACAAAACATAAAATGCACACATGTATATATATAAGTACATACATATATGTACATGAATTATTCATATATACGTATATGCATACCATATATGAGCATACTTACATCAACAAAAAATGAAAAAAAAAAGTTTTTGCATCCCTTAGCTCCCAGTTCTTTACATTTAAATTAAAGGAGATCTGACACAATGGGAAATATATGAACTTAGGTTCAGAAGACCTGAATTTTTAGCTGTATAACCTTTGACAGGTGATAGCTCTGAGCCTCAGATTTTCATCTGTAAAAGAGAACAAATATTTTATAAAGTTGTTAAATAAGAGGCTATATGGTATTGCTCTTGACAACCTATAAAATGTATTTTAAATATATTGTGCTAGTAAAGGTAAAGGGGCTCAAGATATTTTTTAGATGTAATTTTAGGTATTTTATTCTTTAAGTCTCAGAGTTTTAGCTGAAAAATAGGATACTTAAATATGATAAATAAATAAAAATAGTAACAGTAGTTATTTCAGAAGTTCTTGTATTGTAAGAACGTAATTCCAGTAACATTACTGGTCTATAATTTAACATTAAATAAATGAATATTAATAGCTATTCCTACCAACACCATGGCCCTGGTGCTCATGGACTCATGTTGGAAAACTCACTTGACCAGTATAAAAGAGTATGTCCTATTCCTTCTTTAATCCATTCTTCAGAGGACATGGAAAGTGTCTTGATTTGACTTTGTATAAATTAAAAAGAATTCAAAAATCTTCTGCAAACTTTTACATTGACTTGCTAGCCTGACTGGATTTTCCAAAATTTTCTATTGCTTGGAAATCCTTGACTAATTGACATGGGACCATTAGAAAAATATATATCCTATGTATCACCACTATCATTTCCCAGCTATTCCCCCGGCTTCCATTTCATTTTATTTGCCAATTATTTTTGCATTATCTCTATCACAGTGAATCAACACAAAATAAAAACTTAAGAGTGTTACTTTTGGCTTTTACCCTCTGAAATTCCCCATCTCTTACAAGATAAAGTCCCACCTCCTTAGAATAACATTCAGGATCAAGTATGATTTGACTGCCCCTCAGTTGTCTAATTCTGTCTTCTGACTCTGTGCTCCAAACTCTATTCTTTATGCTCCCTCAACTGAGAAGTAGTTACAGTTCCACAGATACTCCTTCTCATTTCTCACTAATATGTCTTTACTAGGGAAATCCTAACTACCTGATATATATTTCTATCTCTTACTGCCCTTAGTTCATCAGCTCTAAGGGACTAGTCTTTCTTCTTCAGAAAAAAAAAAAAAAATCTATGTCTTGTTTGTTCAACTTAAGCCTTCTACTTTACTTTCCTCAATTTTCCATAATAAAATCATTTTAAAACCACTAATATATGACACAGGTACGGGCTTTTTGATCATTTTATCATTTCCTGAGGGCCTCAGAACCACTTATAAGGGTGAGCAAATGTTCTATGTACAGGCCTCTGCTACAACTCTTCATCTCTGATACTGTAAAGTAAAAAGAGTCACAGACAATATGCTATCAATTGAGTATGTCTGTGTTTCAATAACATGTTATTTACAAAAACAACTTGTAGCTCAGACTTGGCCTGAGGGCTATAGTATAGTATGATAACACTCAGATGACTGGTAACAAGGAAATGATTATATTGATGATGATCTTGACTATGATGCTGCGATGACATTTGAAGCAGCTAGTTAAAACATTTATCCTATGCCAGGCATTGTGCTGAATGTTGCCATTTTAGAGATAGAAAAACCAAGGCTGAGAAAAGTTAAATGGTGTCTTGTAACTAGAAGCACTTTCTCTTCTTCACGCCTTCCTACTGACTAGAAAATTTCCTAAGGCTCTTTACAATTGCAATACTAGGTCATTCTGTGACAACTACTGTAGAAAACAATTTGCGGCAAACAGATACCTCACCCTTACTTTGGCAACTATTTACCCTATCATCTGCTTCATCATCGCAGGGCTCTAAGTGACTTTACAAATATATGCAGTTCCATCTCGGGACTCTAGCTCAAATTTCAGAATCTTCTCAGTTTGATGATGTTGACATTAGTAGATGCTAACCTGCATATTTCAAGAACCTCTGAAACAGAATGAACCAGCTAATGGATTTAGTTCCAGAAGAAAAATTCTAGAGCTCTAAACTGAAGCTCTAAAATGTTGAGAACTGACACACCTTTACCAAATCTGAGGCCACGTGACTGATTTGAAAGTGCTTTTGAAAATTTACTCTCTCCTAAACATGCTGAGTGTGTAAAAAAGACAGTCTTTCTGAGTTTTTTTACAGTAAGACTAGTAATAAAAGGAGTGCTTAGTGATTGCAACACTTCTTGACATGGACTGTTTTAGAGGCAGAGTCTGACTTAGACTTTTCCTCAGCTAATGTCAAGAGAGACTACAGATAATGATTCTGAGTACTCAGGGCTCACTTAGAATGATGCATCCAGCCAACCAAAGCCACATCTAACACAAAACTCTAAGTTATTTTTTACCTTCATTTATTTAATGAAGTGGCAGACACACACACACATAGATACATAGATAGATAGATAAATAGATAGATAGATATTTATATGAGAGAGAGAGAGAGAGAGAGAGAGAGAGAGAGAGAGAGAGAGAGACTAAGAGACAATAACTGAGAGGACATAGTGGTAATTCAGTATATTAACTAAACTTAAAGTTCAGATTTCCAGGAAAAAAAGTCATTTTCTAGATTCATAAGAATGATTATAAAAAACTGCATTAATTCTGTTTCACTAACCTCATGATGATTATTAAAAGTTCCCTAAACAAGTAATGTCTTTCCCTCCTATATCTATGAGATGAACCAGACCAATGAGATGACACTGAGAGCTGGATATGGAAAGAACAGCCATGATTAGAAGTCCCACCATGCATTTCTTAGGTATGAAATGGAGCTAATGATTGATCATGCTTGTGTGATGAACCCTCCATAAGTCTCCTAATAGCACAGGGCTTGGAGAAAGTCCATATTAATGAAACTATCCTATCTACAATGGGCGGGTGATACCTCCCAACTCTGCTCCTGTGATCGCCATATGTATCTCTTCATCTGTCTGGTCATCTGCACCCTACTTCAATGAACTTCAATAAATATAAGTAAGTGTTTCCCTGAATTCTGCGAGCTACTATAGTCAATTAATTAAACCTAAGTTAGTGGTTGTCGGAGACTCCAATTTGTGGTCTGTTAAAAGACGAACTGAGGCACATTAAAAATTTCAAGAGATCACTTGAGCAAAAATCAGTTTGAATCAGGCAGTATCGATTATAGCAGATAGAAAGGGACTCTCAGAAACTATACAAAATTAAAGAAATGATTATAGTAGTGAAGGAAGGGAGGAGGGGGAGGGAAGGAGGGAGGCAGGAAGGAAGGAAGGACAGAAGAGAGTAGGAACAAGGAAGTTACAGTAGGAAAAAAAGCAGGTTGGTTGTTCCAAAGTTACTTTCCTTGAAGGGATGACAACTCATGGGCTAATTTACTTCAGTATTAAAGGTAACTATCAATTCTCTATGCCACTTGGGATTTTTACAGTACTAAATGGACCATGAACTTAGGTAATCATTCTATTGAATTACTATATAAATGAAATATTTTAAGCTTTACCAAAGAGAGGCAGGAGTCTTTAAAAATTATCATTGAGCTAGCAATTAATCCTGTCTTTCGTCTAAAGGAACCCAAGGGAGAGAAAAGGCAAGTATTTACCAAAGCATTTCAGAAATTGGCAGCACAGGAGTAAAGACAGGGAAGTATTAGTGGTAATAGAGAGTGTGTCAGATTCAATTCTATAATTAAAGTTGCCTCCGATAAATCTAAATCACGTGTTCTATGTGGACAAACAGAGGGTAGATTTCAATGATTTATCACCACTTCATGGCTAGTGATGTAGAAGAAACTATCAGCATGTTGTCTGTAACTATATATTATTTATATTTTCTCTAAGCAGCAGACACTATCCTTTAACTAATGGAGAGGCAATTTTTGTTCAATGCTCAGAGTTCAAATATTAAAACTATGAGTAATCCAAGTAAGAAAGTTAAAATAGTATGGAACTTGTGACACTGAGAATACATGAGGTGTATTCTCAAAACACAACACACACACACACACACACACACACACACACACAAATCACAAACAGGAAAATGAAATATTACCTAATAAAAGATTTGTAATGATAACTAATTCCAGATTTCAGTGTTAATTATTTTTGACTAATGAAAGGCCTGAGTATATACTCTTTTAAACTAATATTCTCTGAACCAAAAAACAAATTCTATCTAGACAAATTTAAGTCTTTTTTCAGAAAACAAATACATAATCTGACTAATTTGCTTATGTCACAAAAATCATATATGGCTGTAGATGCTAGAGATTTTTTTTTTAAGGCAATAACCCAATTCTATCAAAGGAGACAATGAAATTCAGAAAAAACAAACATTAATGAGTTACTATATTTGACCATTATAGTTAGGTTATTCCTGACAATCAAGTATAAGATAAAAATTACTTAGGAAGAACACAAAGAAAATGAAGGAAAATGAAATATATGTTTTTTTAAATACTATTTTTTAATTCCTAATCTTTAACTCTTATGAAATAGGTACCATAAAAATATAAAATATCAGAAATATTCGTGTAAATGTCCCTCTGATGGCATAGCCACTGGGGAAAACTGAGTGAGAGTGTTTTAGTACAAAATAAAAGCTAAACTCTGTAGAGCTACAATTTGAAGCAAAATTGTATTCAATTATATAATAGACAGTCTTAGGGAAAGTTTAGATTGTCAACCACGTTTTGAAAAATGTACTCTAAAGTTTATTGAATTAAAATTTAATTTAATGCACTATTATTTTAATGGGTGATTTTTAAATAAAGTCATCTCTTATGTGTTACATGAATGCTTTTCAAACAGTTAAGTGTTTATCAAAAAATTATCTCAGGCATCTCAAACCTCTTAAATTGAGTCAATTGCATAGTGATGAATTGAAACTAGATTTTTGGTGGTAATAATAATCTAATATGTACAGACATTGAATTATAATGCTATATGCTTAAAAGCAATATAATTTTTAAACCAATGCTACTTCAATACAAATTTCTAAGAATGAAATGAAACCCCACATAAAGAAAAAAAATGTTTCTCAAATGAATAAATAAATTATTGAATGAAGCAAACAGAATAATAAATACATAATCCACACACACAATAAATATCTTCTCACAGGAAGAGAAACCCATGCACTAATACAATAATGACACCAATAACATTTTACATTTATTTGGTTGGTAGGCTACGAGACCACCCTGAAATCAGTTAACATGTGGCAGGATTGAATCTAAACCTTTACCTTCTAACTTTACATTTAAGTTTATCTTTACATCTGTACAACATGTATGACTTACAAAGCACGTTTCCATAATGTCCGTCATCTGGATGCCATGACAATACTGTGAGGTAAGGGAAAAATGAAAAATAACAGGCAAAATTCTGAAACCATGGCAAAATATGAGAACTGACCTTCTCAGAAGGCAGAGCCAGTAGGTGTCAGCGAGGTTCTCTCTAGGAATGGCGAGAATCCAGACTATTTAAAAATGGGGCTAGATTGTGCTAGGCTAGGAAATCCAAGAAGAAATATCCATTCCTCTTGTTTCTATATCAAACGAATATTACCTATTGAATCTAGATCAATGCATTAATTTGACCTAATCACTAGCAGACTATTCTAACTGTATAATTTTTCAAACATTTGATGCTCTGTGGGTTCCTGCCTTTGCTATGAGAACAAAAGTTTCTTACAAGTGCTGAAGATATATTATGACTCAAAATTTCCCAAGTATTTAGAAGAAATAATCAAGCAAAAGAAAGGATTATGTGGTAGCATCGAAAAGCAAGTTAGAATTTAATCAAATAGCATTTAATAAAACATCATAAAAGGTAATATTGGACATCTGAATAATACTTTATCCATATTCTTATGTTTTTCAATAATCCTCATCAACATCCTGAGAAATATTCATAGCAAACATTATATTTTCTAAATAAGTAGATGATACCCACAGAGATCAACTGCCTTTCCTAATGTCATATAACCCAAGTCTACTAACTTTTAATTTACTAGTCTTTCCTCTAGTCCTCAATTTCTCCATATGAGCTCTTAAAATCAGAAAGGTGCTTGTTTTACCATCTCTCCAAATCAGTTCACTCTGACTACAAGTGGTTTCTCTGGTACCCCAAGATCCACCCAGGAAAAATATCAAATCCTGTTGTATTTGTTCACTTCTGGCCAGAGGGAATTTTCTAAATGCTGTATTACTGACCCAGTTACAATCTGTGCTTCTAGATATTTATAGTTTGATTCTCGTCCACTCATATTTTGACTGAAAGTTGTCGATACTTTGGTCAGCCAGAATAACCATGTTGTTTCTTTGGTATTCATTACATTGGATTCTTGGGTTTTTGTATCTCTCTTCTTCTAATGAAATATACTAACGAATTCTCTAATTCTGACGGTCCCAGGACTCTGTCTTTGGGTTATGGGTCCCTGATCAATAATTACCCATTTCATAATCGGCATGAGCTTACCTATCTCATCTACAGCTAATAACTCTCAAGCCCTAAAAGTGACTTTCAAAGTCAACAACTATTTGCTGGAAATGAACTGCAACTACCCTCTATAAAACTCGGCCTCTCCAGAAACCATATTCTCCTCAACTATTTCTCACATTTGTCTACACCTCCATCGATAAAAAGAAACCATACTGGATATTAATTTTGCATTATTCTCAACTAAGTCTAGAACCAGCCCATCCTGGCTGGACTAACGAAGACCATTCATCATAGAGGCTGCTCTGAATAGCGCTGCACCAGGTATTTTCTGTTTAATATACCTCTGTCTTTATTATGCTTTGTTTTTCTGTCCTTTGGAAAATGTGATCAGGGTGTTTCTCAGTAATTCAACTTTATTACTAACTTGAAACAACGATGTAAACATGAGAGAAAAAGATGGGGGTGGAGGGTGCAGTGGAAAGACAATTGAGTTTTTAACCAGCTAAACCACTTTCTATAGCCTGGAGAGAATGATCAAATCCCATTTAACATGTTATTCAGCAGGACACAATTTAATCAGGCAGATAAACATATACATGTAATTATCACAACATTGCCAAGTACAAACCAACAGGCCTGGAAGATGGCACTGAAAGGCTCACTCACCTCCCCAGAGTTAAAAAACACAGCAGTAAAATCTAGTCCAGGGTGAAATACTTCTTTTTACGTTGGTATAACATTTCTCTGACTTCCCCCAAGCAATAAAATGGGTGTTTTAAAAACTGACATAGTCTTAACTCTAAGTGAATTATCCAAAGTGTTAAAGTCTGTGTTGGGAAGAAAACAAACCTAACACGTCCAAGAAAACTTCAGGTATTCCAGGCACAGTGGCTTTTATTGCCAAGCAAGGGAGTAGGCAAATAGTACCACAAGTGAGCAAGGTCCTTGCCTTTCGTTTGAGGTCTCTGATCCAATTTGTCCTTAATCTTGAGGTTAGTTCAAATCTCTCACTCTCAACTCTGAAGCTGCCTTACCACAATAAGAATTCACTCTCTTCCTTCCTGCATTCATTGGCAATCCTCAGTCATTGCTTTGTGGTTGTTTTAAAAGACATGTCTCTCACAGGACATCTGCCTCAGCCATATATTCCCAAATTACCATGCTGTTCAATGATGTTCAACTAGCCATTTAACAATTCTAACTTCTCCAACTTTATGTATATATATATATATATATATATATATATATATATATATATATATTTACCACTTAAGCTCTCTAGGCACTAGATTTGCAAGGCATGGAGAAGTAAGGAGCTGTGGCTCTCTCCAAGGAGATGTACGACTGTAGAAATTTGCCAGGTTACCATTAAAAATTAAATGGAAGACATCAATGCAAGCATACACGAAGTCTTTCACACTGGCAATGCTTAGAATTGCTCTGGGTGTCAGAGCAATTTACAATGTGTCCATTCCATAGGTAGAAGGGAGACTTTAAATTTTTTGATGTAATGAGAAACAAGACTGTCTTAGCAGAAGAGAACCTGGGTCATGAGTGCAATCACTCTTATCTCTTTCCAGGGCAGACATCACTAATAGATTGCTCTGCACATTGCTTCTATGCTTAGGTGAAGCCTGGTTCAATCCAGCACAGAATACTTGAGGCAACCACTGCCAATTAAACACGGGATGAAACCCATTTCCCATGATGTCACTGTAACTGTAATTTTTCCAAACTCTATGCAGTTTATATATTCTAAATCTTTAAATAGTCCATCTGGTGTAACACTAAATGTTTGTCTGATTCATAGATAAGTTCAAAATCCTTACCCTTCTACATGACTACATTGCAGTGCCTTCTAAAATGCCATTAGCTATTAAAATTTCCAAAAAAAGTTCTCAATCTTCTTCCACTTTTCTTCACTAAATATATCATTATTACTATTGGAGTTATCCTTCCCCCTAACTTGTGTGTTTTTTCTGACTAGCATGCTCTCTCTTGCTTTTTGCTTGATTAATTTTAACCATCTGAAATGATTACATGCCTCCAAAGTCTTCTAATGAAAAATCCATGAACCATTTGCATTAAAATTACTTGGGGAATTTTTTGAAAATAGATAATTCCACTGCAGACTAAAATTTCAGGAAGGGACTGCTGGTATTTTTGTGCATAGATAGGAAGAGAAAGAGTAGGCTGTTTTTGAAACCCGCCATGTGATTCTGACATGGAGTAAAGTTGCATACTATCGCCCATGCTAAAGCACTAAAGATTCCACTGCTTCTTATCATTGCTCACCAGAAGTAGATAAATCAGAGTGCAAATAGCCATGGTTGTTTATTTTGTATCTTTATTTCCTTTTCTGAATTTCAATACTTGTTTGTTGTCAAACCTGCATAGACCAAATAGTTCCTTGCAAATAACAGGTTTTTATTCTCCTTATAAAAACCCATGCTCTGTGTCAAATAGGAAACTATGCTTCTGGGATGTGTCATGTTATTAAGGAAAATCCAGTGAGTGTTCTGCTCCATTATTAAAAGTGAAGACTCTGACTTAAGAAGAACATTATTAAGGGGAACTTCTTCTCTGCCTTAAGGAAAATAACTCTGTTTCTTACATAGTTTTAGCCTGAATCACCACTGGCTTCCCCACTGTTCATGATACAAACACTTTAAAAATTAAAAAACTAGATTTAATGATATATGTATTTAGCGCATGGTATAATATGTTTTAAAAAGCAGATTGATTTGGGACTTATAGATAAGGCATGTGGCATTTCATCACAATCCAATTCAAACTATTTTCTAACCCTCACCTACTCATTTATCTGTCTATTCTCTGTAGACATTTGATTTTATGATCTCTGATATGTTATAAATCTGATTTTTTTGACAATTATCTAAGTCTTACTAAACATAAGCAGAGAAATAGTCATTTTAAAAATCAAAATAGAAACCACTAGATAATATTTTGTTATTATCATTATTTCATTTGGACTATTTCAAACTTATCATATATTCCAGCTTGGGACAAACCTAATTTTCTACAGTAAAACTGAATATTCATACATAAGCAGTTGTCTGTGTCACAAACACTTTAAAAACACATCCATGGTTTAATGTGTCTCTTGGAAACATTTTACCCTTTTCAGATTTATCCTCTTCAGAGTTTCATCAATTAAAAACTGAGAGAAACTATATGAAATTATGATTTCAAAAGGAATAATGAGATACTTATTGTCTAGGCTATTTATTTTAATTTGGGGATATTCACTGGAGGGGGTTGTGAATGAAGATCCTGAATTCTCATGATTCTCAACAAATAATCCTTAATAATGTCTTAATTTTACCCGAGAACTATTAGTTAACATTACTTCACACAACAGACATTTGTTGGGTATTTACTAAGTAGAAGGTACTATTCTGGGAAGTGTAAAAAGAAACATTAAGCTCCCTACTCTCAGAGTTTTTACTTTATATGTTAAAAAATAAGAAAAAAACATTTTTCATAAAGAACTACAGACACTGAGATAGTTTCAAAGTTGACTTCTCTAGTATCATGGGCATGTGACATAGGATGATAAATATCTGCAGCAGATTAACATTTTTGCCTGCCTAGAATTGGTTGTTTGTGCTTGACCCTATTTTAGGATCCTTTTTTTAATGCATAAAGAGGAAAGGGACTAAGGAAGAATATGAAAAAGGAATTTATTTGCCTGGTAAAAAGGCCAGAAACCAGAGAGGTTTTGCATATTCACTTTCAATAAGAGCCTATGTTAATTTTAGAGCAGTTGAATCCTAGCATAATAAGATCTGTCAAATGCAAGTCATCTCATTGTCCCCACAATATGAATAGACATTCATATTATCTGGAATATAGCAAATATATATTGCCATTACAGGGAAAAGAGAAAAGGTGATGGGAATGTCCCATTTCGTGGTGTGCTCTGGTCACATTTCATTTTAATGTGATTAGGGGCCATTTGACACTTTAATTGGGTGACATCTCACATGCCTGGAACACTTAACCTGGGACAGTAGACTGAACAGTGACATTTGTTTTGTCTCCATGTTCAGAGGATCACTGTCACACTACACTGGAAGGCAGCAACAGGTATGTGGAAAATACTTATAACTAAGACATTTTAGTGAGCTCTCCCCGGTCAGAGGTCAGAGAACAAACACAGCAAGTCTTTTATAAATGTACTTCTTGACAATTAAGATAATTCCATCTTCATTTCATGCTGTAGTTACTATTGGCTGCCTCCCTGTACTAAAGCAAGTCCCCCAGACAGAAATCTAAGTGACACGTGTTATTAAGATGTCAATTTATTTTTGCTTTGATGTCAATTTTAGATAACATTGCTTGATGTTGCAAGTACTAGGCTAGTATTCTTCTAATATGTCACATTGAATGATTAGTTCTACACTTAGAGAGAAACTTTCATACCAGTTTCATAGATGAGGAAACTAGCACTCAAAGACATGGAATTGCTTCCCTGAAATCCAAGTTTCTAAATGGTATGAACCTTTCTTCTTCTACCCTACATCCCTGGGAAAAACAATGCAGCAACGAGAGATCTTCACAAAATGCCCTTCATCATAGCTCCCCATTTCCCAGTATCTGAATACATCCGCATACTCTTCCATGCTGCTCACACCACAGACAAAATATCCATACGCCTCTCCAAGCTAATCTTGTCACTTACAAACTGCACCTACTTAACAGTATCTCCAGAAATTGCTCTCCCTACACCATCATTTTTTACTCAATACAGCACCATTCCCCTCAGTATGCAAACGTGCTCTTATTTCTGCCATCTTAGCCACACTTTTTTTTAATCCTGTTTTTCTTGCCAGTTTCCAGCCTATATCTTGACTCTTTTTCTGTTGCTAAGCTCTTCTTAAAATATGTCTTTACTCATTGTCTCAAATTACTCACCTCCCATTTTCTCTTAAATGATTACAGTCAGGCTTTGTTGAAACTGCTTATATCAAGGTCACGAATTAGCTCCACCTTCCTAACTTTTACAGTCTGTTCTCCATCCTCATTGTACTTGACTTAGTAGCAATATTCCACACTGTTGGTTATTCCATGTCCTTGATGCACATCTTCCTTTAGATCCAGAACCACACAGTTCCCTGGTTTTCCTTATTCTATTGGCCTTTTTTTCAGTGTCCTTTTGCTTTTTTTCTCTCTAACTTCACAATATTAAAGTATCCCAGAGGTTAGCCCCTCACCTCCTTTACTTCTCTATTCTCGCCCAATTGATCCCATGACTTTGCATGTTATCTCTCTGCTGATGACTCCTCAATGTGTATTTCTTGGCCTTACCTCTCTCACACATTCTAGTCCAGTAAATCCAATTACCTACTTAGCATCAGCACTTAAATGTCTCCTAAATATGACAATTTGACATAATCAAAACCACATTGCCAGCCATTATCAGTCATGACATTTCTTTGGTTCACTCATTGCCATAAATACTTAAGTTAGAGCACCAAGTAAAGAGTCAATAAACTTGTGTTACCCGAATGAATTCATGATAACTCTCTACTTCCTAGCATCATCATTGGTATAAAATTTAGATTTCAGTAAATGTGTTTTGAGTAAATGAATGAATAAATCAAAGAGTGAAATAATGGCAAGGCAGGGTTTGAATCCCATGTCATTTAGATCTAATTTTAATCTATTAAAGGACAAAAAAATTACTTATAAAATAAAAGCTACTCAGGTGTGCTCTGTATAGAGAAGGATTCCTGATCACTACACTGGAACTAGCCAACCCTCTCCCACTCCTAATGCCCAATTGCTTTCTATCACGAAGTGTGGAATTTCCTAATACTAATTAGTACTATCTGTAATCATCTTGTTCATTTAGCTGTTTAATTGATTATTTTTACTTGTAACTTTACCATTGATTAGATAAGAGTGCCTAACACACAGTCTAGCTCAATGATCTCTGTAAAATGCATGAATGAATGTGATAAAAGATAATATCGATTAAGCATTAAATTGGATAATTTGGCTTATAAAGGTCATGAAGGACTCAGGGAAGAAAAAAGAATATCTAGGATTGAGAAAGTAAACATCTTCAGAGAACAAGCATAATCACCTGATCCAGAGATGACACGGTCTGTATTGTTAGTGAGAGCAGTTGTAACAGTGTACGCAGGATTCATTTTCTCTAAATGTCAACCCAAGGACCATGCATAGCAGCATAGGAAATAACGAAGATTATGAAACACATTATGGGGATTATCTGTGTTAACTAAGAACATCAAATTTAAAAGTTCACAATACTGAATGATTAGTCGAAATAAAATTCAGGTCCAAATCTGGACTAGCAGTACCGTGCCTTGCGTAAGATGGAGAGTGCATTTGTCTTTTTAATTACAAACATGTACACATTTGGGATAAATTAATAAAATGAAGTCCCATTAGATGGGATTCAATTATGCCAGATTGTTATTTGGAAAGCTAAAGAAGCTCAGTGTCTGCTTAGTATGGCCTGATAAACCAAGATCTAGAAGACGTATAGCATTAAGGTAGTTCCTCTGAAAATCAGAGAAGAAACTCACCATAAAAACAAGATCATGTCTCCTATTGTGTTCCCCCATCCCATCTTTCACTTTCCCTATGACAAAGTCATTCACTTACTCCTGAGTCTACATACTTTTCAGTTTCAGGTATTTACCATTATAAATCCACATATGTATGTACCACATTAAATTCAAGGTTAAAAGTCCAACTCCAACCTTCACCATATCCTGTTTAAGTTTCTATATTGCAATTAACTCCCTTCTCATCTTTTCATACATCATTCCTTCAGCAAATATCCTCAACTCTAACTTTATAATATATTCAAAATTTGACTCCTTCTTATTACCTTCACCGAGCTGCCTCTTTCTATCACCAGGATTACTGAAAAAGTCACCTACCCATGACATCCTGCAGGCCCGCTAACAACATGTGGCTATCAAATACTTGAAATTAGCAAGCTTGGGATATGGTGCAAGTATAAAATTCACAATGGATTTCCAAGATGTAAGATGAAATCAATGTAAAATATCTCATTGAGTTAAATAAAATACGTTGTTTGTATTAATTTTACCTAGGTTTTTTTTTTTTTTTTTTTTTAAATTTTCTATGTGAATACTAGAAAATTAAAACCTATGTAAGTGGATGGCTTTTGTGGTTTGCATTCCATTTCTATTGCACGGTGCTGTCTTATCTGTTCTCCCTATGTCCACTCTTGCTTTATTTTATTCTCTTTTCAGGACAGTCATCTGCTGAAGTGTTATTCAAAGGGTCTGGCACCTCTGCTCAAAGACAGATTTCCATCTTACTTAGAATAAAGGACAAAGACTTTACTAGGATTTTCAGGGCTCCTAGAATCTGATTCGCATTTCCTCTCTGACCTCATCTCCCACTTCTCTCCTGGCTCCCACCATCCAGCAACACTGACTTTCTGACTCCTCTTCGAAATTCATTTTGATTGCTCATGTCTTAAATGGTCTTTCCCAAAAGAACTACTTGGCTTCCTTTCTTGCTTTCCTTAGTTTCTCTTTATCTTTTCAAAGACTCCTTCATTCTGTCTCAATGATACAGGTCATTCCTAACTCAGTTGTTATTTTCTTTGCATTACTACATATCACTAAACAGTATTTTATATTATATAATATATGTAATATATATTATAACAAATAATATCCCAATAATGTCAGCACTCCAAAAGCTCAAAATATGTCCATTTCAGTTGTTTTTTTCTTTGCCTTACCACATATCACTAATCAATATTTTATATTATATAATATATATGTAATATATATTGTAATAAATAATACCCCAATAATGTCAGCACTCCAAATGCTCAAAACATGTCCATTTTATTTACAACTACTTCCAGTACCTAGAACAGCGATAGCTGTGCAATCGATATTCAATAAATGGTTGTTGAGCACAGGTTTGCTCCGACTTCTCATGATCGCCTCTAGGCCCTCTCTGAACTTTGTTCTGCCTGCCTCACCACTATGAACTCTCACCTAATATTTTCTTTTAGTGTATTCCATTGCACTCACTTCTTATTTTTTAAACAGGTTAACTTTATTCTTTTCTTGTGCCTTTGTTTTTTTTCTACAACCTCGATTGTTCTTCCCCCACAGCTGATACTTGTGAAATTTTTATATTTCTTCAAAGGATTTCCTGAACATGCTATCTAAAGAAAACATCTAACCCCTTACTTGGCTTTATTTCTCTTTTGACACCTTGTAACTGCATGAAACTACAATATACATACCTTTGCTGACTCTCCGCTTGCTTACCATCTGTCTTTCCACTTGAATGTGAGCTAATGTTGAGAGGAATTGCAGTATTCACTATTGCATTTTAAATGCCTTTGAACAGTGCCAGGCATAAAATAGAGTTTGTTCAGTAGTTGTTGAGACTCAGGTTTGCGACCCACAGCCTGGGAAGTGGGCAAAAATATTTAGCGTAAAAATACAAAGATGTATTGATTCCAGGAAACATTAAGTGTTAATGGCTCAAAGTAAACAATATTTCTGAGGTCAGTTTTGCAGGGAAAACTGGAAAGTAAACCATTCAATTAGTGTAGGTTAAGTCCAAAGAGACATAAGCACAAATGAATTTTGTGTTTTTTGAAATTGAAAGTAATGGCAACAAATTGGGGGGAAATGTGACCTCTGACTTTTTTACAACATATTAGCCACCTTCCTCCCTATTGTGTCTCCAGAAAGGCTCCTGTCACCCTTTACTGCATACTCATAGTCTTTAGGATGATACAGGAATGCTCAGATGCTCAATAAGCCTCCTAGAAATCCCCAACACTCCCCTACAGTGAATGAATCAGGAAATTAAAAACTGTAATCAAGCTACTGGTGACTATGATTCATGGGCTTCTCTTGATGAAGCACTGACTCAGGGATGTCAGGAGGGAAAATTATAGTGTAACCATCAGAAAGGAGTCACAGTGGAAAGACAAATAGCCAAAACCAGAAAACCACAGAGAACCTCCTCATCTCCACGCAGACCTACTTCCACCACACATTTACCCTTTTTATTTGTTCAGTCCTGGCATGGAGTAGGCTCTTGATATCTAGACATGAATCAATCAATAAAATAACCAGGTAAATATAATCCAGTGATTGAGAATAGTTGAGTCAAGTGGAATCCATTTCTGTACTTTGTCTGGTCCCCTAAATGTCTAGTAACAATGACCATGCTGCTGATTCTTTCTTAAACTCATTTACCTCATCCATAAAAAAGGGTTAATGATACCATTTCTCACAGGCTTGTTATACATGTAATAAATACAAGACATTTGTTATAGTTTGGGCCATATTATTAGTACTAAAATGATGAGTAGCTACTAATCTTTCCAGGTTCCCTTACATGACACTCAGTGTCAAACCTTTCCTGACTCCTCTATGTCCCTCTTAGAACCTGGTGCTTTATTGCCCCTGTTTCAGCGAGTAGGAATGAGTCTAGCAGAAGATGCCCAGTCATTATTTCTTATCAGTCTTTAGGGAGAAAAGGCATTTCCTCTGAAACACATGGGCACAGCCCTAAATGAGACATTAAAGATCTCAGTATAATCCCATCATTTTACAGTTGAAAAATGAGTCTCTTGAGGGGGAAAAAGGATTTTCTATGGAAGTACATATTTTTCTAAAGGCTTAATAGAGCCCTTTTCAATGTAGAGGAGAGAATGGCCCAGGAGATAAAGGTTTTATGGTTAAAACTATGCTAACTTCCAGTCTGTATTTCAGACATTCCTAATTATATCTATGGTTAAGCAAAAAGAAAAAAAAAAAAAAAAAAAAAAAACCTCAATTTGTAAAGGGACCATCAGTAAGTTCAACTTACCTAGTAAAATACCATCAGAAGCATTTGTAAGCAGACAATGTAACTGGCAGATGCATAATATTATTTGAAGACACAGAATGCTATGCCTATGATGTTAGAGACAAAGACTTTACTAGGATTTTCAACCAATTTCTTGTCTAAAGCAAAAGTTTCAGATGGAAAGAGGATGAGTATTTGGAAAATTATCTCAGGTCATAACCATTCATAAAAACATGCACACTTATCCTCTGAATGACTGTGACATTTTTACTGCATTTAATTTCACCACTTAGGAAGGATTCTCCTGAAATTCATGGTCAATGACAGTAGTTTCAATATCTTTGACAATTTATAAATATTATTCTGAAGTATCTTAACAATGAAATGCTGGTATGGCAACTGGTTGATGGTCAGCTCACTTAGAATAATAAGAGAGACCTACTTTTGGCTCTTTTAAAGATGAAAAGGGAAATTCAATATTATGAGGGGGTCAGAAGGTAACTCCAGAAGATTTCCAAGCTTACAGCAGCAATCATATTCTTTTTCCCAACAATCAATGATCAGTCAAGATATTTCAGTAAAGAGGTCATTTTAGAGCAGGAAGAGAGTCATACATGGTCTTATACTCCTCATGTCTCCTAAGCCTCGCATGTTGAGATAAATATTGCTTAGCAGCTGCTCGGTACCAGTAGGACAGTAGTCAAGTGACGAACCTAACAATGCACACTGAGATCCCACTTCAAGAAAGGACTTGATGTCCAGAAGCTGGGACTGGTTAGCAGATATCTTTCAGGCTGATAGTCCCTCTGGGTCTGTCTCAGCTCTCCAGCCATATGTGGCCCAAGCGTATAACTCGGCAAAGCCATGATACAAGGACCAAGCATTTCTGCCTAACTCCAGAATCTTCTCTTGGGTAATCTTTGCTCAGGAGTATCCCCTTGCTATTCTAGAGACTTCGTCAGAGCAGCATTGTGATCTAACAAGATTACCTTCTCAATCCTATTTTCTCCATTTGCCTTTATCCTCCTCAACAATTTTTTTGACTTCCGAACTCTGTCTCAGAGCTTGCTTTCCAGTAATCTTAAAAAAGCCTCTGGACACAGTTTCCATCTAGGAGAAAAACAGTCAGGAACATAAAGGTAACTGAGGCCAATGTTCCTTAACAACATAGTTAAAGGGAAAAATCTACCAATAATAACAATACAAAAATAATTTTGAATACCAGTAAGCCCGGGCAGGAGGATTTAAAGAAGACTGACAATAAACAGAAAATGCATGGAACAAAAATGGATTATATGGCAATTGAAGGGTTTCCTACTGTACTCTCAGGCAGAACAGAGCAGCTGGCTACGTCCGTCCCATCAGAGACAAAGCCCAATCAGAACTCCCATTGCTGAGCAGCCACAGTGAACGTGAATAGTTAGTCTCTGCATGAGATGTGTCAGACCTCAATAACAGAAAAGCTAAGGGGTGTGTATGAAAAGCTTTATGCATCATGGAAACAAGGTTTTCTAAGCATTATGTAAATTGGTGTGCTTTTGAAATATGCTAATATCCACAGTGTCATGCTGATATAATAACAGATGGCATTTTCTTTGGGGGGAGAGATGCAATGTGATGTTCTATCCTTGATGGAATCCTCTGGGAACTGGTTGGGTTGTAAGAGCACTTGATATTAAAATTAAGAAATATATAATATAAAAAGTAATGGGCCATGAGGAATGCCGTAAATGCCTATGATCTAGCAGTATTCCAACTGCGGTTACTTGACACGGCTGCCTTTTCCCTGAGAAGAAATCTGTGGGCTCTGAAATCACAAGGGTTTCTGAGAATTTCCAACTCTGTGCTAGAAGCTCTCAGTTAAATATGTTGCTTTTCTTACAAAAAAGGTAAGGAAACCTGAAACTCTTCAAAGGTCCTGGTATCCTCAAAATAAAGCTATCATTTTATTTATAGAATTATGTTTTTTCAACCCATTACTATGAATGAAACCAATATAGATGAAGGTTCTCCTCCACATGTGGTACCTTCAGACTTTAGCCATACAGAAATAAGTCACAGTGATTGTTATAAAATGGATTATTTGGTGAGATCTCATTTTATTCCAGGTACAATGGTTAAGTATTTTATACAAAGTATCCCAATGAGTTCTCACATCATTGCTTTCAAATAATTCAAAGTTGATGATAGGAAATGTACAAAAAGTTAGCAAGTAGTGAAATATTTTAACCTGAGTGTTAAATTTTAAATTTCAAAGTCCTGAGTTTTCTAAAGCATAATAATACAACCTCTAATATTGATGCATTCATTGAGTACTTAACAGTAAAGTGGCTTGTGTTATGATCTGAAAACAACAGAAATAGTCAAGTGTTTGAGATATTGCAGGTTCAGTTCCATATCACCTCAATACGGTGAATTTCATAATACAGCAAGTTGCACAAATTTGTTGGTTTCTCACTACATATGAAAGTTAGTTTAGGTGTGCTCTGGTAGAGTAGTGGTTTAGTCAATGGCCTCCATCCAAAGTTCAGGCCACAGATATCCCCAGGACCTGGGTTTGAGTCCTGGGCTGGGGAGAACAACCAAGAAGAACAACTAAGGAAAAGTAGATAAAGTGCTTCTTCCTCCTCTCTCTTCACCTTCATTTCTACCTGCACCTTTTCATTTAAACAAAAAAAAAAAAGTTAGTGTAAACTATAATGCAATTCGTGTGTCATAAAATTGTCTAAAAAATAATGCACATACTTTAACTGAAATATACTTTATTACTAAGAAATGCTTGCCATGATCTAAATCCTCCTTAAGTTGCAATTGTGTTGGTTGAAGGTCTTGCCTCTATGTTGATGGTTCCTGACTGACCAGAGTGGTGGATGCTGAAGATTAGGGTGACTGTGGCAATTCCTTAAAACAAGCCAGCAGTGAAACCTGCCACACTGATGGATTCTTTCTTTCAGGAAAGATTTCTCTGTAGTAGGCATTGCTGTTTGATAACATTTTACCCTCCTTAGAACCTCCTTCAAAATTGTCAGTCCTGTGAAACTCTGTTGCTACTTTGTCAACTAAGTTTATGTAATACTCTAAATGCTTTGCTGTCATTTCAACAATGCTCACAGCATTTTCACCTGGCATAGATTCCATGGCAAGAAACTACTTTCCATAAGAAGAAAATCCTCATCTGTTACTTTTATGAGATGGCAGCAATTTAGTCACATTTCCAGATACTACTTCTAATTATAGTGCTATTGCTAATTCTATTACATCCATATTTATTTGTTCCACTGAACTCTTCAATGCCTCAAAGTCATCCATGAAACTTGGAATCAACTTCCCCCAAATTCTGATTATGGTTGCCATTTTGACAAATGTTTTTAGTGGCATCTAGAATGATTAACCCTTTCCAATTTGCTTTGTCCATACTCATTAGAGGAATCACTGTCTATGGTAGCCATAACCTTACAAAATGCATTTATTAAATAATGAGACTTGAAAGTCAAAATTATTCTTTGATCTGTACATTGCAGAATAGATGTGTTACCAGAATTAAAAAGAAAAAAAAAAACAAAAAACAAGCAAGCAAAGCAATATTCTAGCATATCTCATAGTTTTTGGATCTCCAGATACATTATCAATGAGTAGTCTTATTTCTAAGGAATCTTTTTCTGAACAGTAGTTCTCAATAGTGGGCTCAAAATATTCAATAAGCCGTGATGTAAACAGATGTTCTGTAATCCAGGCTTTTTGGTTTCATTTCTAGAGCAGATTGTACATAATTCAAAGGATTCTAAGATTTTTGAATGGTGCATGAGCATTGACTTCACCTAGTCACCAGCTATATTAGTCCCTGAATATAATGTGCTTGGGAACATGGAAACTAGGAATTGACTTCTCTTCATATAAAAAAGTCCTAAATGGCCATTTCTTCCAATATGATGCTGTTTTGTCTACATTGAAAATCTGTTCAGTGATGCCACCTTTTTATCAATCATCTTACCTAAAACCACTGTAGATTCTGAGTTAGCACCTGCTTCACCTTGTACTTTTCTGCTATGAGACAATTTCTTTCCTTAAGTCTCATGAACCAACTTCTGCTAACCTCAAACTTGTCATCTGAAGTTTCTTCACTTTTCTCATCCTTCACAGGCCTGGAGAGAGGTAGAGCCTTGCTTAAAATCTAATAAAATTTTCTTTTAATAAGTTGTTTTGGGTGGTTTGATCGACCACTCAAACTTTCTTCATATTAACAATAAGGCTCTTTTGCATTCTTATCATTCTTGTGCTCACTGGCATAGTACTTAAAATGTCCTTCTTATTCATTTCCTTCAAAACTTTTTAGGCTTTTCCTTTGCATTCACAATTTGGTTAACTGGCATAAGAAGCCCAGCTTTCAATATGCCTTTCTCACAAAGCTTAAACTTTTCTAATTTGGGTTTGTTTGTGTGTGTTGGTTTTTTTTTTTTTTTTTTTAAATGAGATATGCAACTCTTCCCTTCACTTGACCACTTAGAGGTACTCGTAAGGTAATTGGCCTAATTTCAGTGTTGCTGTGCCCAGGGGACAGGGAGTCTTAAGGAGGGGAAGCAAGATGGGGAAGTCTGTTGGTAGAGCAATCAGAGCACACACATTTATCAATTAAATTCTCCTTCTTATTACGTGAGCAGAGCTCATGGAGCCCCCAAACAATTACAATAGTAACATCAAAGATGACTGGTCATAAACCGCCATAAGAGCTATCGTGTTAAAGAAATGTTTGAAGTATTTCTAGAATTACCAAAATGTGACACAGACATGAAGTGAGCACATGCTGTTGGAAAAATGCACCAAAAGACTTGTTGAGGCTGGGTTGCCACAAACTTTCTTCTCTTTAATAATTACTTTTCTTCTGTTTACATGCCTATCTTCATTCAGCATAGTGAAATCACATGTGTGCATTTCAAACCACAAGTACATTGAGAGTTCTCGGGCCCTTTGCCACACCTTGTTCTCTCCTTCCCTCACCCCTCCTCCCTGCCTTCTGGTAGCCACAGTCATGTGTCCTATGATTTACTTTTTTTTTTTTTGGAGATTTTTCTATTTGTTCATTTTGTTTTTTATATTCCACTTATGAGTGAAACCATCTTGTGCTTCTCTTTTTCCTTATGACTTATTTTGCTTAGCATAATCACCATCTGTTTCACCCAGGTCATTGCAAGGGCATGATGCTATATAATCAATGGAATTATATGCAGCTCTTTAGAAGGACAAAAACATGCCCTTTGCACAGACTTTCACTTTGTGAAAAATATACAATATCTGTGTAATACAAGAAAGCAACCAATGAAATGAGGTATGCCTATCATGTGTTTTTGTGTGTTAAAACCATGCCTACTCTCATTTTTTAAACTCCCCAAGATCAGACACAATACTTGGTAATCAAAAACTTCTCAACTATTTATTTTGAACCCAACCCTGAATTGGAGTTTAAATAATAGCATATACCTAAACTAGAGAAAACATTTTTAAAAATTTGTGTATATGATCTTTATATTTTTCTAGTATTTCTAAAAGAATTCAAAATGACTACCAGGCAATGACAATAAGCTTTAAAGAGTGACTAGCATTCTTGTGAATTTGACCCGAAGTCATACTTTGGCTCTGTTCTTTGTTAACTGACAGAGTTACTTCACCTGTGGGAGCCCCAGTATCCAAAAAATAGGTTTCATAATGCCCTTACATGATCATTGTAAAGATTAAATACGCCATTGCTTACAAAGTAATATATTATCTAGAATAAATCCTTGATAATTATAAAATATTGCCCCCCAACCCTAACCTAAGTACATATTGGTATGTTTCAATAACTTTCACCTTGAGCTTTTACTATTTTAGTTATAGTCAATTATACAGCACCCACTTGTTCGCCCTACCCAGTGCCAGACAGGCATGAAGTGAGATTGCATCTGAGAATGAGCAGGAGAAGTAGACCAGTAAATACAAATTCGGGGTAGGGAGACAAGAAAAAGCCACAAATGCAAATCTGGTTGAAGTTACATGAGTGTAGACTCATTTTCTCCTGAAGAGGGACCAGTCCTGAGCAAACCAGATCCGTAAATCAGCCAATTCTCTTCTGCATGTGGACAATTAAGAAGGACTTAAAAGGGTAGGTAGAGTCCTAATGTAATCAAATTCATTGAATTCAGGACCCAAATGGGTATTGCGATATAATCATTAACTTAGTAATCAGAAGTTGCCATTAGACTCCCAGAATCACAGGGGATATTTTTGTTATTCCTCCTCCACAAGCAAATGAGACCACCAAAAGAGTATATTTAGAGGTCATTTCTTAAATCTGATTGTTCATATTCATAAAATACTTGATATGGTATTTTTTTCATTTTAAGTGTATAAAAATGCTATAAGCAGATATCATTATGCCTCATAAGAAGACTGAAAAAAGGAGAATGGAATGTCAATCAAAATTCCAAAGTTAGCCCTAAGAAGAGTTGACTATTTGATAATATATAACATATTTCTTCTTATGTCAATTATGTATTCATTTACCATGCCCATCTTTTAAAAAAGTATTCAGCTTTTAATTACAAAACTATAAAAAGCTATTTATGTATTAGTAGCAGCAATTCTTTATCCAGCACACTATTGCCTATATTTTTTTCTAGTTTGTCATGTCTTTTAAATTTGTTACTATATTTCTATATGAAAGGCTTAAATTTTTATGAGGTGCGATTGATCTTTTTCACTATAATTTTCAAACTTGGTGAAATACTTTTAAAATCTCCCTTTATTTCAAGAGAACAGAAATAATTGCCTAACATTTTCTTTAATCCATCTGGAAAAAGTCTAAAACAATCTAACATCTAATAAATATTAGAATGACTCATAGAGTTGGGTGAATAATTTTTCACTTTCTTCATCAGACCTTTGTGACTTAACTATATTAGGCCTCTTCTCCCACCTTTAAGTCCATCTATATTGTCTACATCAAGAGAGTTTATTGATTCATTGATCTGGTTGGTTTCGGAGCAGACCCTCTTGAGGAAAAGATGATTCTAAACTCACTTGCAACCACAACCAGGTTTGTTGCTATATACGACTTTTTCATTGTTTCTAACCCCCCAATACTTGCATATTAAGGTCACTACTCACTCACAGATAACAATCTCACCTCATGGTGAAAAGATGCTTGACTGGCATTAGACAGAGAGGGCCCCTGGAATACAGTAGACTTTTCTTTTCCCGGAAATCAGTTTCTTTTTAGTTCATTAAAACCAGTTAGGTCATGTATCCACTCATGATTAAATCATAAAGCCTATGGGACACTTAGATTATGTTAAGTCAGTCAAGACTCATCCCTGAATCTTAGTGTGGAGTCTGTTTCTCAAATTATATTGTTAAGAGTAGAGTCAATTTCTTAAGAGAGATACAAAGTACTGTTTAAGGGGAAGATGAAGAATAGATGACAGTGATATAATAAATAATGCCCTCTATAAGTCTATCTTCTTTTTTTTTTTTTTTTTTTTTTTTTAGGAAAAGGGTAAATGCCGAAATAAAATAAAATAAAAATGTTGAGTGTTTTTCCTCTCTCACCTAACCTGTGTCTTACAGAGGAAAGAGGGTGGCTCTTTCTGAGAATGCAGATTCTAAGTCATCATATTCAGCATCCCTGGCTTTGCTGTAGACTGAACATGCTAACTATACGGTCCTTGGAAGTGTCATTCATCTATTTAATTAGCCCTAAAGGCAGCACTTGTTTCAAATTAGGAGCAACAGCGTTCTGAAAAGGACATAATAGCATTAACCACGGCAACTTGTTTAAGTAATAGATTTTTTAAAGCTGATATTTAAATGAGACTGACTGAACCCAGAACTATTTCTCTCTCTAGGTTTCCAGACGTCACAAGTATCCATATATTCATCACTTTAAACCACAGTTACCACCCTTATCATCTAGAAGAAAATTAATTTTGCAGTAATTGCTTGGCTACTATTAGAACAGCAAAGTCGTGGTACTGTTTCAATGATAACTGTGATCCTAATGCATAATTCTTTGGGTTTTGTTCTTCCTTATGGTTTACACAAGGCCTGAAACTAGTTTCTATAATAGGTATTTCCACGCAGGTATTCACATCTTAAAAGATAATAACTGAGGCAGAATAGGAAAGGGAAAGTTAAAGAGAATGAGTAAGAATGAATTAGTTGACTCTAAGGAAAGAAGTATAACTTGTTTACTATTTGATGAACTCAAATGGATTTGATAACATTTCCTCATTTGAGTTTTCATCTGACTCAGCAAATGAAACTGAAGAGCTTTGTTTCATCATTCCAGTTTTCAGTGCTATTTCCCTAGTTTTCTGCAAAGAAACCTATGATGTCTTACATTTGTGTTTTTGTTTCTGCTGATTTCTTTATCTCAAAGTTCTTGTACTCACTGTTACTCTCAGGTATTTCAAACACTTTGGGAAATATGTAAATTATTCATAAATAACTGCATATGTGTTGTGTACATGTCTAGCGAACCAACTTGTATTTGGAGACCTCAATTACCCTCCACTATAGAATTAGTAAGCCCTTCAATCACAGTTGTTGATGAACCTCCAGTCACAAGAACGAGCATATGACTCTGGTAGCTGATGAGAAGCCCCATATACCTGAAAAAAGATTAGTCCCAGGATAAGTTTACAGATGCAAAAACACTAAAGGAAAGTCTTTAAGATTATAGCTGTAACTTCATAGGCTTCTAGTAGCCTCTCTGTCACAACACAGAAAGGCATTTCCAGAGACTGAAGCTCAGTAAACCAATATTCACGGAGAGAAGCAGAGATGAGTAATAGAAGAAGAGACAGTACTCAGACCACATTTTGGGGGTTCCTAGATTTAGCAAGACAATTATATTCCTGGGTCCCCGATGTACATAAGGAGATTCTTCCTTCTTTTTTTTTTCAAGGCAGTAAATACTGTTGGGTTTCTGTTGCTATAAAATACTTATGACTAACAGCACTTCTACGAAATGAATATTTTTCTTATCTTTTAATGTTTCATATTAAACTTCACTTAAAGGATACTTAATACCATTTGTTGAATTTAAACAAGAAGCAGTTCTAAACTGGAGCCAGTTTACTAAACAGAGAGTGGAAAGAGCTAATGATGAGGATGAGGATGAGGATGATGGCGGTGATGGCAGCAGGATGTCAGTGACATGAATGTTGTCTTTCTTTAAGGAAAAGGTACAGAGAGGAATGAAGTCAAGTAGGCAGGTAAGCAGGAAGAGAGAAGAGGAAGAAGCATTTTAATTTTATTTCCATTTAGTTGTTTACTCTGGTTGTTTCCCCTGGACCTGGGGCTCGAACCCAGGGTACATGGCCTGCGTTCTTCAGAGACGACTGACTTAACCACTGCTCCATGTCAGGGCATGCCAGAAATAAAACTTCTTGAGGATGAAGTATTCATTAGCAAAATTGGAAGACTAGAAGAGCCTGTTTTCCTCTTGTCTGTATCCACAATTTTCTTGTGATGCCAATAAAATCGCAAAATCAAAACCAGAAATGCTGGGGTTCATATATCTAGTGTTTTTCTGGTGGAGAGATTTTCTTTTAACGCACTTGTTTAAAGGCATGGGCAGTGTATCCATATGTTGTCAACTGCTTATGATGTGACTTACGGAAAGAAAATCAACATTATCTTTAAAGATCATTAGAGACCTTCCATCCCCCAACTCCTGCTATCGCAGAATGCCGAGGACATTACTTCCCAACTCTTCCCGTTAATCAAGCTATTCAACTCATCAGTACTGAACACATATGCTATCTGTCTCACCATAGCTACACTGGGCCAGTCTCAATGTACTTCAGAAAATATCTTAGTGGCTTGGGACATATAAAAGTAATCTTCACAGTAGCATAAATACTTCCAGGGCAGAAAAATGTAGTGGTTGAAAGCATTGCCCCCATGTTAAAGTCTTGGATTTAAGATTCTTCCATACTCCTTGATAACATAATTAGCCAGCATCAAAGTGACGTAACCTGTCCAAGCTTAATTTCTAATCTGTAGATTAAAAATAATACCAGACATCATTCAAAATTAGATGAGAAAATGCTAAAAAGTCCTCTTGCCAGGATACTAAGTTCTCCCTAAGTGCCTGAATTAGAATCCATAAGTGTTTTTTAATTTGAACATACTAGAGCCGTGTGATCATGAAAACCACCAGCCTCTAGCTTACTACTAATGACGTGGAGGCTCACATAAAGAAGACCCTGGTCTAAGACAGTACAACCTGATTACACAGAAGCAAAGCCAGGTCTAAAGTCTTCTAATTCCTGATACAGTGAACTCTCCTTTGAACAGAGGACCTTTTCTCAAAGCCTGCAGACATAAATCAACATCCTCCTAAGCACCTGTGACAGGTAGCGGCCGACCTAGAACACCATGTGCTCCAACATACAGAATCACATGTTGAATCTATCTAAGCTAATTAGATATCACACTAATTAGTCTCTTTTCCCAATCACCGACTTCCTCTGTTTTTCAGATTTCTCTGAAGGGTACTATTATTCCTTTCTTCTGCCTGTGGAATCTTTCTTTCTCTCCCTCCATTCTTCCAACCGGCATGTGTGTTTGTACATTTTTGCTGAATTCATCCATCTCATTATGCAGACATTGAGCACAGGCACACCGTGACGACCGTGAGGATAAGATTACGTATCTCATGGCCCTGCCATGTAAGTTTGAATCAAGTAGAATTATGCAGCAATTTTCAAAATGTTTTGTGGTGCACTACACTCTCCCACTTCCCATACCCCACACAATGTGATTACTGAGCTCGTTACCACTTAAGCTGCCACTTAGTGAGACCATGCGAGATACTGGGAACACAGGCCACAGCACCTGCTCTCCGGGTTAGAGAACCATTGTCCAATTTGCAGGAAGTAGAGCAACAGTTTCAATAGAAAATCAGTTCCCCCACACGCACTGGATATTCATTAAATAAAATTTGCTTTTTGGTGGTAAATATTTTTTTCTATTGAGCAGAGTGTGCCTTATCTCTGCCTGGAAAAAGTCTTTTCAATTCCTTCAAAATGTTCTGTAATGAGGCAGCAGCTCACTCTTATTTTTCTTTTCCAAAGCAATTGGATTTGATTCACTTTTGATTTTTTATATCATACTTTAAAAGCCCAAGCTCCTGAATCAATAACCCAGGCTGCATTTTCTGTCCTAGACAATTATTTACAGAGTGTGGGAACACTTGTAATTTAACATGCCACTTAGGCAGTACAAGAGTTGAGTTGCTTGCCTTTTAACTTGATAAGATGGGGATGAAAGAAGCTACCAGGGCCAAGACAAAAAATCTGTTCATAAGTTACTAGTACTTTTAGTATCACTGATAGGAACTAGAAGGAACTTCTAGGTTTGGAGCTTATATGGAAAGTATTCAATACTATAAAGTCCGGTGTATTCATGGAAAGAATATCAAATATATATGTGTAGTACAGCAACACAAATAAATACAACTTTAACTGTGTAATTACTGGTTGTCCTAAACAACCCATAGCACAGATTACTTGATATGGTATTTTTCATGACATCATGTAGGCAGTTACTACATTTATGAACAAGGCTCTAATTAGCAATGAACAAAAATATCTCATTGTCTAAAACTGCTGTGAAGAGTGGCCAGTGGGAAAAGATTTTGGAAATACAAACTGGAATAAATATTAAGAAAGGGGTAAAAGTCATGTGTTTGGAACAGAATTTCAGAGGGCTCTTGATAGCACACTTGTCTTAAATGTGAATAAACTCTTTAATAGTATAACAACACAGAGCTTGAAAATAGATTTCATCTTACAAGTCAACTATGATGTGATGGTTTAGCTATTTACTCTTGGAGTTTCTGCCAAAAACCACTTCTCCTGGAGATCTACCTGACTTCTCTAATTCAAATTGCACACTTTGGTTATAGGAGTGGTATGAAATATAGACTGAGATGCAATTTCAATATCCTATAATGATTATAGCATTTTGAACAAAGGAAAGAAGCCATATTACTATTAAAAATGCCAAATTGCACTTATTCAATCTATTTTTAAATCAAATTCCTTATTACTTTACAAATAACTTTATTAAGAGTATTGATTATTGCCAGTCTGTTCTATTGGAATGCCAACTCAACTAGAATAGGAATCTTTGTTTCATTATAGATGCTTAATAGACACTCAAAAAGTATTTGTTAGATGAATAACTTTTTACAGTGACCTTTTCCAACCAATTGCTTTATTGGCATCATGAAATTGAATGCTATGTTCTATTTCTTTTGCATTTTCTTGGGACATAAAGCAAAGTACTGGGAATAAGAGCTTAACTGAACATTACTAATTGATTTGACTTGACTTAACTTTAATAAGCCATTTATCATGCTATGCACTGTTACCACAGTAATAGGAAATATTTCTCAGCACTTAATGTGTACTAGGCATTATGCCAAATTATTTACATACATTATCTCATTTAATCCTCACAAAAACTCTACAAGACCGTTACATTCATTATCCCCATTACACAAAAGAGGAGAGTGAGGCTGAAGAGGTTACACATTTCTCCCAAGTCAAATATCTAATCAATGACAGAGCATGGGTTACATTGAGGCCATCAGATTTCAGAGCCCCAGCACTTTATCAGTCGTCAGAAAAAGTATGAATTTGGGGGAGGAAGTTTAAGATGACCAGATTTGAAGGTTCTAATTCTGATTCCACTTGATGCTGGGCAATTCACTCTTTTTCCCTCTCTTTCTACTTTTTTTCCACCTAATGCTGAGCGATTAATTCTTCTAAAGGTGAAAGAAATGAAAAACAAAAACAAAAATCTTCTCTTAATTCTGTGATTAATTCTGCTAAAGTTGAGAGAAATGAAAAACGAAAACAAAAATCTTCTCTTGCAAAGCATTTGGTGATGCCTAAGGAGAAATACTCCTCTAGATTTCTAAGAATGTAAAGGAACATATTAGTTTGTGCTACTAACATTAGGAAGATTGAATGACAGTTCGCAGAGGAACGGCTCTTAAAATGGCACATAGTAAATAGTTAGTGTGAAACCCACAGAACTCACAGCGGAGGGAACCAGAGCAGGAGAGTGTGGTAGACAGTGTTTTCTTAGAGATGGAAACTATGGTGCTAGGGCTGGAGGAAGGTGATAAATCCCATTCAGCTGAAAGGCTGCACACACACCGAAAGCAATAATAATTCCTAAGCCAGCTACCAGTGATATTATATTGAAAGAACAAAGATAATTTTAAATGTCCTCTATGGATATTAAAGAGAAAGTAAATATGTCAGCTAGTAAGCATTAACATTCACAAAAGGGAATTAATTAGTACATTCATGAAGTGGAGTTCTGTCTTTCTTTCTGTCACCAGAAGCATTTGAGCAAACCAAATCTTTCACTTGTCCAAAACCTGATTTGCTGTAAAGAACAGAGGCTGACATGAAGAGAGGAATACTGTAAGGAATACACCTTAGGAATAACCATCCGTGAAACATTACTGAGAGAAAAATCTGACACAAAGCAAAGGAAGTTAAGGCTGAGTCTCACACTCTCCACTGTTCTATTTTTCACTATCATTTGCTACATTTTCTTCTGCTAAACAAATCTCCTTAATCTTGATATTTCCTTATTTTTCCTTTTTTTCTCTCCAAACTCTTAATAGACAGAATACTGTATCTCTTCATTCATTACATATGTGTCTAAATCAAAACCACAATGACGGCTATTATTAAAGAATAACAGTAAGTACTGGCAAGACTGTGGAGAAACTGAAAACCTCATAAACTATAGGTGGAAATGTAAAATAATGCTATCACGATTGCAAAGAGTATGGCGGTTCCTCAAATAATTAAAAATTGACCTACCGTATGACTCAGCGGTACAGTTTCTGGGTACATATCAAAAATAACATATCAGAATCTCAAAAAGATATCTGTCTCCCATTCTTCATTACAGTATTATTCATAATAATAAAGCTATGGAAATAACCCAAGAATCTATCAGTAGAAGAATGAAGAAATGTGTACAATAAAATATTATTCAATTTTATAAGACAAGGAAATTCTGTCATTTATAGCAACAAAGATGAGCCTGAAGGATATTATGCTCAGTGAAACATGCCAGTCACAGAAGGACAAATACTATGTGATGCCAATTATGAGTTAGCTAAAATAGTCCAACACAGAAGTGGAGAATATAATAGTGCTTGCCAGTGGGTGGGAGGTGGGGGAAATGGGCAGTTGTTATTCAATGAGTACAAAGTTTCAATTATGCTAGGTGAGTTCCAGATATTCGCTACTCATCACAATGCCTGTAGTTAACCATACGGTACCATGCACTTCAAACTTTAGGAAGGCAGATCTCAAGTGAGTCCTCACAAAAGTACAGCAACAAAAAGCAAAAATACAAAACAATTCTATCCAAATTGTTCAAGTTGTACACATTAAATAATGCAATTCTTTGTATATCAATTATACTTCAATAAGGTATTAAAAGTATAATTGCATTATGAATCATTAATACATAGATCATATATTGTATACATAATAAATATATCTATATATAATTTAAGGACATATTAATTTTTTTGCATAAAGGAAAGCAGAGAAGTACCCCGCTAGAATGTGAAGTTAAGTGATAAAATTCATTCCTCACTTAGTTAAGGGCCCTTAGAAAGCTTACAATAAGTTTCATTGGGGAGAAAAGTAATATACAAATGAGAAAGTAAATAACCAAGCAATTTCAGAGAGTGATAAGACTTAAGTTAATAAAGAGATTAACTGGTGGTAGAATGATATTTGGATTCAACTGAAACCAGAATGATGCACAGAAGCCAATCTAGATAAAAACATTTCTATTAAAATAAGAACTTTGAGACCAGAAGGGAATTAGCACATTCAAGATACATTTGTCTTTTGCTCTCTACTTTCTAAATATATTGATTTGTATTTGCTGTAACCAGTTTCTTCCTCAGGAATGATCTATTCTCTTTATCTGGACTGTGTCCCACTTCACCCTCTTCTAGATAATAATTCTTTCACTTCATTCATTCATGCTGCTGAAATATGTCCTCCTCAGAGTCCTTGTATGACCAGAATATTTAAAATATTACTCATACTCCAAGGGACTGTATAACCTAATCTTATGCTATGCAATTACAGTCACTAATCGTGTGTGTCTACTTACATTTAAATTCATAAAAATGAAAAAAGCTAAATATCTAATTCTCCAATCACAGTAGCCAAATTTCAAATACTCAATACTGGATGGCACAGAGAATATTTCAGTTATTACAGAACACTGTGTGTGCTATTCTAACTGGTTTTATCCCCTGCAGAGAACTTGTCATCATAAGTATTATTTGTTTACTCATCAATTTTCTTTTCCATTTAAAATCCATGAAGCTGGAGAATTATAGTAGTAACTTTTCTGTTTTATGAGTTCCCAGTGCCTGATACTAATCAGACACTAGTTTGCTGAATTCCTAAAAGAAAGGTGTATGTGACTAGAAGACAATGAGCTAAAAGAATGACCATCCTTGTCTGATCCATCAAAATTAAAGTTTGAAAATAAAATTGAAACTTTTTATTGGTCAAAATAAATGGTTTAATAATTATGTAGCTTTAAACATTTTAATATTTCCTTTCATTCTCAGAAGTGTCCTAGTGCTCACTGCAGTGTATAACCCTAGTTAAGGGACATTTTTTTTCACAAGACAAAGATATAGAACTAAGCTGGGGACAGATCATATGGTCCCTTTTAGGAGTACAGATTTTTATCCTATAAAGTAAAGGAGTTTATTGTCATTGAAATGGGATGCTATTGTATCTAAATGTGTTATATGATTTATCTGATTTCAAAGCTAAATTACAGTAAACCCAAAAAAAAAGGAATAATTTTTCCCAAAGAATAGTAGTGATATACATAAACCCAGATAAGAGAGAAGGTAGATGAATCATCATAGCAAAGAAGTGACAAAACCTAAAGCTTAATAAATAGACCGGGACCAAGTTTTAGGCAGCTTAAAGGACATACATGTTTGGGATCTTCACATAGTGAGAAACTAAAGAAGGAGTTTAAATTGAGAAGCAACCTAATTACTTTGACTTTCAGAGAAATCACTTTGGAGCCAGTACGGCATTGTGATTTATAATAAAATTTATTTTATTTTCACAAATTTGTTTTCACCTTCCCCTTAAGATATTTGGAATTTTCAAGGTGATAAGAGAAACAAAGGTGTCCTGTGTTATGTTAATGATGTGACTTTTGGAAAGTATCTAGCTACCTGCAGATGAGAGAGCTGTTGCCTAGAGTCTCTTGACTAAGTGATTAAAACTTGCAATCTTTTCAGAGCTCCTGGAGGGAAGAAGGGCTGAAGATCGAGTTCAATCGCCAACAGCCAATGATTTAATTAAGCATCTGTAAGCAATTAAAACTTCCTAAAAATCCAAAAGGAGATGTTTCAGAGTTCTTCGTGGTGGGTGAATATGTGGAAACTTGGGGAAAGCAGTCCACTCAGAGAGCATGAAAGCCCTTTGCTCTTTACCCATACTTTGTCCTACGCATCTCTTCTAGCTGACTGTTCCTAAGTCATGTTCTTTCATAAAAAACTGGTCATCTAGTTAGTAAAATGTTTCTCTGAGTTTCGTCAATTGAACTGAGCCTAGGGAGCGGGTCATGGGAACTCTGACTTACAGCTGGTTGGTCTGAAACACACCTGGACTTGTGATGGGCCTCTAAAGGAGACGGGGCAGGTTCGTAGGACTGAATTCTTATCTTGTAGGATCTGATGCTATCTCAAGGTAGATAATGTTAGAATTGAGTTGCTCTGAGGGACACTTAGCTGTTATCCAAGACTTGCTTGGTGGTAGAAGATATCCTCTCCTCCAGCATTCGAACTGGAATCAGAGCCAGGAGGCAGTGGAGACTAAGGAATGTACCAGAGCAGTAATGGCAGGCAGCACAAGCAGTTAGACAGCCCTTCTAGTCCAGATAGGAGAAGATCATGCCAGAGTCTAATGTTAGAGCAGTGAGATACAGAACTATGGGGTAGCTTAGAAAGGCATAATCTGCAAGACTGAGTTACTAGTAAGCTGTCTATTTTGATTTTAATGGTACCATTTGATTTTTATTGGTACCATTTACCTAAATGGAATGTTCAAAAGGAATAAATTCAGTGGGGAAGATGAAGAGCTGAGTTTTAGTCAAGTGGAAATTTAGCTACCCACAACATACCTAAGTTGAAATATCCAGTTATGCAGACAACATACTTATTGTTTCATAGAAAGGTTAAAGATCAGGAGAGGACTGGAGAAACAAACGAGACTATAGGTAAGCATTTGTTAAAAGAAACAGGTGAGAATGTTGGAGGTCATCTTCTTCTTTCCTCAGGAGTGACATCTTCTCGAAGCAGCACTTTTTTTTAACGTAAGAAATCTCAGAAGTCATTTAGTCATCTCTCCTATTTTTCAAATGAATAACCTGTTTATCCAGAGATAAGAAGTGATCTGTTAAAGACTACGCGGTAGAACAGTTAAGCAGCAGACGGAAAAGGGGGCTCAAAATCCATCTCTGTCAAGTGTAGTACAGTATCTTTATTCTCCACTATACATCTCATTATAGTGCAGCATTAACATCCCCATAAAGTGTAATGACATTATGCTTACTTTAACTGTATGTAAAAATTCTCTAATTTCTAAAAGATCGCATTGCACCTATGGATTGATACAGGAATGCTTTGTGATTACGATTAATTACAATCTCCAAATGTTCTAGTTATTGTTATGCTATTAATTAGTTTAATGAAGCATTAATTTAGACGGAAAATATGATACTAGCAAGGTTTTAAGTAATCAATATCTCATTAACAAGTTATTGCTGTATCTATAGGCATTACTAGATTAATCTCCTTGTATAAAAGAAACGGCATTCTGAATAGTAGAAACAAGACTTACATTCATGAGGTGGTTTTATTTTTAATTTACTTGAAATGAATGTATTTTCATCCAGAAGGCCATGTAGAGTTATTCTGCCTCTGTCCCTCTCTTCAGCTCTATCGAATCAGGAACAGAGTCTACTCTTCATTAAAATTGAAACATGTGAACATTTACTAATTACAATTTTGCACAATAAAAAGCAACAACAAAAAATTGTCTCAAATGTGTCATGGATTTCCACCTCTGTTTTGCATAGCAAACAAAGGAATTAAAAATCTTTTCTGTGAGCTACAGTCCCATAGCATAAATGGCTCAGGTAGCTAAAATACAGGTGGTGTAAATATTTTTATTTTTCCTGCCTGTGACTCAGTCTGGGTTTCTCATCAATACATGCACACGCCATCTCATTCCCTTCTAAACTATGGGAAAAATCAGAAATACTGTCCAGTCTGGGAAACTTCAAAAATTAAGTAAAGAAGGGAAAGACGTTAAGTCATTTATCTCCAGCTTCATCTTCTATCTTCTCTCCTGTCCTCACCACACTCAGTCACATTGATCTTCTCTATGTTCCCGTGCATAGCAAGGTTATTCCACATTCAGGGTTCCTATACTCGCTGCTCCCTCTGCCTGACATGCTCTCTCCTCAGATCTTCCTGGAGCCAGACAACTTTTGTTATCAAGGTATTAGCCCAAAGGCCAACAGCTTCCCCTGAACACTATATCTAATGTAGATCCTCTCTGCCCTCATTGATTTATATCCCACTGTCTATTGATATTTACTAGAGCCATCACCTTTGTCGATTATGAAATCACCTGACATAAATATGTGTATACCTATTTTTTCCCTTGTCTCTCCCACTAGAATGCAGCCTCTCTGGGAACAGGAGCTTCTAATTCACAGCTGTATCTATGGTGATTAGTTCAGTGTCTTATATAGTAAGTTTCCATGAATATTTCTAAATACATGGATATATCATATTTATAATTCTGGAAACTCTGACCCCACTAACCAATGAGAGTACTGATACAAACCCCCAATTTTTTCGGTTGAAGTTAAGAGCGCCTTCAATCTCAAACACTGTTTTTATCTGTTGAAAAGAGTCTTCCTTAGGGCATTTAAATATTTTGAAAACTTATAAATAATAAGAAGGTAGAGACTATTTGTTGAACACTACTTAGAAACCAAGCACTGCACTGAGTATCTTATACACATATCTTAGCACATTTAATGGTAGCAATAAGTTCATGCTAGTACATTCTATTCTTATATTTGGAAAGACAGATGTAGAAACAGAAAGAGACTCAGACAGATAATAAGTAGTGTGACCATGTTCACACAGCTGAGGTGTTTTGCTGTGTTTTCTTTAATAATTCCAAAAACCAATATTACAATTTTTTGTTATATGATTTTGTGTAAACTTTACAGGATATTGTATTGGGCACTGAAGGGAAAAGATATCCTCCAAGAAAAGCAAACCTGTAGAAAAATAAACATCACAACATAGCACAGCCAGATTTGTATTCTTTGCAGGCTACAGTGTGATGACAACATCAGCAGGAGCTTTCACTAGGTAATATCATATTGATCACTCAACCACTAGGCTGTTAGGGAAGCCCATGGCCTGAGACTTGCTGATAGACTGTCCATCACTATAACCTCTCAAGTGCCTAATGGAGAAGTGTCAGCATTTGAGCCCCAAGGATAAGAAGATTAATAAAATGCACAAGCCCATAATTCACACAGATTTTTCACCTTAAAATGAATCCAAACCCTGCATTCGTCAAATTGACTTTTCTGAGTTGTTAATGTCAAAATCAACAGATTTACTTTCAAGGTCCTCAAAAATTCTTGAATGTCACAATAAATAATAGACTTAAACAGATTATTTAATTTAGAGACAAATAGAACTCCTGTTTAAGTGTTTATCTGAACAGCATATCTGTTGATTATTTTCAGGGTTGCACAAAGTTTAAGAAATAGAAATATTCTTCCTCTCCAGGACTGAAGTGGAAAAAGTTGTATTCCTGAGTCCTGCATTTTTTCTATAGCTGTAGTTAAACTAGAGCAATTAGGATTGTTATACATATTTATACGGGCATAGATTTAAAAATTTGTAGGGAATTTTACAAGGCCTAGAAACAAGTCATAGGAATGCATTAATATAAAAACTTTTTTTAATTTAGCTCCCTTTTCAAAGAGTCTAACAATCTTAGCATCTTTAAACACATTCTGTTTCCTTAGTCCTCGAAGAGACTGAACATTTTTCTTTTCCCACAATATCTTTTTATAGTCCTTCCAAAATAATTCGCTTTGATTTTTTTCCTGGTGGTTCATTACATAAATCTATTTAAACTGGTTTTAATATATCTATTAGCATTGAGTTTCCCTTCTAATTTTACACAGGAAGAGTTGCAGTGTGGTAGAGAGACTAGGGTACCAACCACAGTCTCTCTGTATGACCTTGATAGAGGTGTTAAAACTTGCGGTGACTGAGTTACCTAATGCGTAAAAATACAAAAATTGAAATGATGAGTTCAAAGGTGACCCTCAGGTGGTCTTAACCTTCGACCTTTCTTCTCATCCCATTGCAAGTTCCTCCAATGCTTTTCAAAAGTTAATGAAAACACTAAAATAAATTTCTAATGCATGGATCTGTAAATTAGCATTTTTTTCCCATGGGTTAAGAGATGAGTTTTATTTTGCAGGATTACAAAAAGAATTTGACAAATCCCTTGCTCTAATTTTAGGGTTTACTTTTTATTTTTTTAACTCTGTCTTTGAGAAGCTATATCTTATAGCAGTTAAGCTATGTCTCACTTGGATTTCATTCCTACTCTACAAAATACCAATTTTTTGATTCTGCACAAGTTACATCACTTATATAGCAGTTCTCTCAACAACAACAGCAAAAATATAACAAACAGTTCTTTATAAGGTTTCCTTTAAGGTTTTGATGAGATTGTATAGGCAAAATGCTTGGCACATAGTGACTATCCGATGCTTTTTATATTTATAATTTAAAATGAAATGGCTTTATGTATCTGATCATTTGTGTACCTTTCTAATACATAAGTAGAAAATAAAAAGTCTCAGTAAATATTTGTGAAATGAATGAAGGAATGAATGGATTAGCTAGGGCTTTTGAGCAGGTCAATAAATATCTAACATTGATCAAAATCACAAATGAACTCCTCTGTTCCAGTTTAGGAGAACTCCTCCGCTAAACAGTGACTGAGTGTTAGAGTAAAACAGTGAAAATAGTAGAATATTTTCTCTTTATTCCTTTTTTTTCCCTAGTACTAAACTGTCATCTAATCTTACCAAGAACATAGCCCGCTCAGATTAATCTTTGTTTTTTTTTCTTTGCACACAAATCATTAACTAAATGTACTGTCTACATAATGATTTTTAAATAGTTTAAACTAATATTCCCAGCATATACATTACCTTGAAGATTTTTTTTCTTTAGTTTCCTCATTTACAATGTTCATTCAAGGCGCTACACAGCTGCATTAATATTGATAAAAATTTAAGTGAGCACAAAAAACTGTGTGTGCATGTGTTTTGTTCTTGTAGGTTAATTGTGGCACTGTTGTTACTATTTCAATTTTACTAGTAAGTGTTTAGTATACATCTGTTAATGCTGGAGTTTTAGGCAGACTTGTCTGTAACAGCTGGAAATCTAAAATAATGATCTCTGAATACTAAATTCACCTTTGAAATGTTTTTGTACTCAACCAATTTGAGGTATTTCTCCACACATCTTAATTATTGAGACCTGAATTTGATACATTAGAAAGAGCAGACTCAAGTGATGCTAATTTTAGTAACCCCCTACTACACCCCATTAACAATGTGATTTCTAAACAACCTTTCAAATCCCCAGGGCTTGGTCTCCTCATTTGCAAAGCTAAGGGTGGGAGGAGCTGTCTGCATGATCTCTAAATTGCTGGCCAAATAATCCTATGACCCTAGCTCTGTAAAGGAAGTTAATGACATGAGTATTTTAAAAATTAAGTTCCACTGAGTTGTTCTGCTAAATCAGCCTGGAAAGTTCAACACATTGTTTTTTTTTTTTCATGAATGAATTGAAATAAATAGTACAGTTTACTCCTATGTTCTTATTTAAACCAAGTCTCATGTCACCCACATAAAAAAAGGCTGCCAAGGCTATTTACCTGACTATTTTATGTCTAGTTTGATTCACATTTACCTTCCTCCATCAATGTTTAATAAGTACTCACTATGTGGCAGTGATAGGACATAAAAATAAGTCTCATATAGTTCTTGTCCTTATAAACCCACATCATGGATTTAAGAGAAGACTATTAGATTGACAAGAGCACATGGTAGAATTTGATGCACCAGGCCCTCCTTTCCCTACAAAGATAAATTCAACAATAACACAGGGACTAATTCCCTTTGTGAGAAATCCAGAAATCATTTAAGAGGCCCCTGAGTGCATTGAAGACAGCAGGAAAATGTGTGGTATCCACTCATCAAAGATCCTCCCCCAAGTTCCATCAGCCATAATTGGGAGAAAACTCCTGGGTTCTCCCTGAGGATGGAAAGAGAACACTGGACTTCATGTGCAATGCCTGGCATTTCAGAGGACTTCTCAAAGGACTGAGTTTTATCTTACCTTAATCTAAGCTCTAATAGGAAAGGATTTCAATTTGGAACTGCGGTGAACAAAGGTGAAAACTTAGACTAGCATGCATTCACCCACCATAGGCCCCACCCCTAATTCAATGTAGAATGAGGTGGGGAAAACCACCAAATCCTACCTTCTCCCTAGGGAGGAAAAGAGTTGGATGCATATTTCCAATATCTCAGCTCTTCAGAGAGTGCCCAAAGAACTGGTATCTGTCTCAACTGTTTTGAAGTGCTGACCGGACCAGCCACAATCTAGTGCCTAAAGGCTGCTGAGAAGAAAATAGATCACGCAGTTTGCTTCTGCTCCAAAAGACTTGCAGCACAGCAGAGATGATGCAGTTCAGTGGCCTCCGTCTGGGGTTGAGGAGAAGAGCGGAGCATGTACTCGTACACTGGTTTTTCAGGGGCTGCCTAACAGAATGGTTTCCACATCACCTTTTACAGTACTGATGGGGTCTGACATAATCATGCGGTCACTCAAGACAAAAGAGTGTGGCAGTTCCAGGAAAGTTGCCCATCTTTTGACAGACACCAGAGAGAACAGAGAGTATGAAATGAAAAAAAAAAGAAAACTAGGAGTCTTTCTAATTGGGGATCTAAATGCACAAGTCCCAAAAAGACATCAATGGAATAGGTTTGCGAGACCCTCAAAATCTCCAGTCAGGCTGAAAGTTGACAGTCTTTTCATATGCAAGGGTATTCTATAAAGTCTTGAGAGGGACTATTTTTTCAAAAGTATAAATCTCAACAAAATGCTACAAAACATATAAAGAAATATGGAAGCATCAGTCAGTCCATGAATAAAATAAACCTCTAGAGACGAACTCTAAAGAAATGAAAGTATAAGAATATCTGACAAATAATTCAAGGTAACCATCATAAAGATGCTCAAAAGCTCCGAAGAATGATACTTGAGCAAAATGAGAATACAAAAGGAAAATATTTAAAAAACAGAAATACTGAAGCTCAATTGAAATATTTTAACAGATGGGTTCAACAACAGACTTCAATCAGAAAGAAGAATTAACAAAATCAAAGACAGGTTGTTTGTATTGTTTATCAGAGGAGCAACTACAAAAAAGGACCAAAGAAGTGGGAAAGTCTACAGGACTGAGGCGACACCATCAAAAGGAACAATATGTGACTTATGACAATCATAGAAGGGCAGACATGTCCTTGAAGAAATAATAGCAGAAAACTCTCCAAGTCTGGGGAAAGAAATGGACAGATTGAAAAACCAAAGCAAACAAATATCTCAAACTACAATGTACCCAAAGAAATCCTCTCGGTGTCATAAGCAAAGTGTCAAAATAAAGACAAAGAGAAAAACTGAAAGCAGTAAGAGAAATGGACCTATAACAAAAGAGCTCCATAAAGCTATCAACTGATCTCTCAGCAGAGGGCTTGCAAGCCACGGGGGAGTTGGATGCTACAGTAAAAATGCTGAAAGGAAAGAACTGCTAACAAAGAACATATGTCTGACAAAAAAAATTGCTTTCAAAAATGAAGAATTAAAGAATTTCTCAGATAAACAAAAACCTCTAGCTCTACCTTAAAAGGAATGTTACCAAAAGTCACTCAAGTATAAAAATAAAGATGCTAGAGAAGAACATAATAGCACATGAAAGAATAAAGCTCACAGGTAAAGATAAATAATAGATAAATGCAAAATAATTTGCTATGGTAATGTAGCCTTAATTCTAGCATAGAAGCTAAAAAACAAAAGTATTAAAAAAGCTGTATCTAAATATGTTAATGAATATACAATATAAATATATATAATATGTGACATAAATAGCACAAATTTAGGAGGGGATGGAAAGAGTGGAGCTTTTATATGCTATTGAAGTTTTTATTCACTTAAAATAGATTGTTATAACTATGAGTTGCTTTAGGTGAGCCCCGTGGTAACCACAGAGAAAATATCTATAGAAGATACACCACACCAAAGAAAATGCAAAAGAAATCAAAGCATGTCACTAAAAATAAATCCAAAAACATAAAGGAAGACAGCAAGAGAAGAAAAGAACAATAGCAATAACAAAAAGCAGAAGACAGAAAATTAACAAAATTGCAATAGTAACTCCTTGCCTATCAGCTGTTACAGACTCACCAGTCAAAAAACATACAGTGGCTGAATGGATACAAAACAAAATAAAACAAAACAAAACAGATCTAACTATACACTATTTGCAAGAGACTTGCTCTATTTTTTTTGCTGTAACTTTGACATTACACATTAAAATAAACTCATATGTATAGGTCCCCCATGTTTCCCCATTCTTCAGACATGTGTCAGCACACCCTGCCCTCCACCAAATCACCAAGTGCTCTTGCTTTAGACTTACAGATACAAATAAGCTAAAAGTGAAAGGTTAAAAAATGTAGTCCCTGCAAATGGTAACAAAAAGAGAATAGTGGTGGTCGTATTTATACCAGAGAAGATAGATTTTCAGTCAAAAACTAACAGATAAAGACATTATGTAACAACATAAGGTTAATTCTCTGTGATAACTATATACATGTATATATATACACATATATTATGCACTCATCATCAGAACACATGAATAATATGAATCACACATAGAACTAAAGGGAGAAATAGATAGCAATATGATAATAAGAGACTTTGATATCCCACTTAAAATAATGCATGGTTTATATGACTAGGAAATCAATAACAACATTATAGACTGAACATACCTAAAAAATATATAAAACATTTCATCCAGTACACATTCTTTTAAGTACACATGGAACATTCCAGTGAATAAATCACATAAGATTACAAAATAATTCTTAACAAATTTAAAATTGAAATATAATTAAGCATATATTCTAACCATATTGAAAAGAAACTAGAAATCATAAAGAGAAAAAATGGTAACTTCAAAGGTATGTAGGACTTAAAGCATTCTTAATCAATAGATTAAAAATCAAGAAAATTAAAAAATTAAAGAGACGCTTATAGCATTAAATTCTACATTAAAAGGAGAAAACTATAAAAATGGAAAAATGCAAAAACAATTTAACTTTACACCTCAAGGAACCAGAAAAAGAAGAACCGAATTCAAAGTTAGCAGAAGGAAGGAAATGAAAAATACTAGAACAAAAATAAATAAAATAGGAGGAGAAAAAACAATAGAAAAGATAATATAAGGTGAAATAGGCAACCTTTAGCTAGACTAAGTAAAAAGACAAATAAAAATAGAAATGAAAGCTGACTTTACACTGATGTCATAGAAATATAAAGGATCAGAAGAGACTGCCATGAAAAGTTATATAACTAAAATTAGATAACCTAGAAGAAATTGATAAATTGCTGGAAGCATACAACCTACCAACACTAAATCATGAAGAAACAGAAAATGTGAACAAGTCAATAACAAAGTGTGAATGAACAATCAAAAACCTCTTAATAAAGAAAAATTCAGAACCAGATGACTTTGCTAGTGAATTCTACCCAATAATTAAAGAATGACAACCCTTCTCAAATTTTTCTATGAACTTAAAAATGCAACATTTCTAATTCTTTTTATGAGACCAATATTATCTTGATACCCAACCAAACTAAATCACTAAAAGGAAAGAAAATGACAGGCAATGTCCCTGATGAACATAGATGCAAAAGTCCTCAGCAAAATATTAGCAAACTGAATTCAATAGCACATTAAAATACATCATCATCAAGTAGATTTTATCCCTGGGATGCCGGGATAGTTAATCATATGCAAATTAATAAATGACACACCACTTTAATGGAACAAAGGACAAAAATCACATGATCAGTTGCAGAAAAAGCCTTCAACAAAATTCAAAACACTTTCATAATAAAAATACTTAACAAACTAGTTCCAGAAGAAAAACACCTCATCAAGATGAAGACCATATATGATAATCTCACAATTAACATCATCCTCAACAGTGAAAAATTTAAATTTTCCAATAAGGCTAGAAGAAATCCAGAGTGTTCACTCTCACTCAACATAGTTTTGGAAGTCTTACCTAAAGCATGTAGCAAGACAACAAAACAAAATATTGAAAAGGAAGAAGAAGAAAAATGATCTCTGTTCACAGAGGACTTAAACTATATGTAGAAAGTCCGCAAAAATTGTTAAAATAAACAACTTTGGCAACATTGCATGATTCAAAAGAAACATATAAAAAATCAATTGTTTCCATATTCTAGCAGTAACACAAAATCTTAAAAGGAAATTCAGAGAACAGTTTCATTTACAACAGCATCAAAAATACTTAGGAATAAGTACTCCGAAGAGGTGAATGACTTATACATTGAAAACTACAGAACACTGATGAAATAAACTAAAGAAGACACAAATATTTGGAAAGACATTTAAAATTTATGAATTGTAAGATTTAATATTGTTCAAATGCCCATACTACCCAACACTATCTATAGATTCAATACAACCTCTGTCAAACCACACAATTTTTGAGAAATAGAAAAAAATCCTAAAATTTATGTTACACTACAAAAGGTCCTAAATTGCCAAAACAAACTTTAGAAATAATAATTGGGAGGCATCATGTTTCCTGGCTTCATAGCATATTGCCAAGCTACAAAAATGTAAACACTGAGTCACTTGTATAAAGACAGATATACAGAATAAAGGAATGGAGCAGAGAGCCCATGGTTTATGTAATATGGTAAGATGAATTAGAAAGTAGTCCCTATAAATAGTCGTATAAATATTTATTGACCTAGAAAGAGATCCATAATATTTAAGAGGAAAATATAGTATAAAATTTTACTTACAAATAAATCTACACACAATTCTTTCTTTGCTATAAAAATTTTATATCTGGAAACATAAATATATATGTAAGAAGGCTAGAATTATATACACAGAAATAATGGTACTCATTTTCTCTAGAATGTATATGATGAAACTTTTTTCTTTTTTTATATTTTTATGCATTTATTTATTTGTTGCAGGAAATATACATTCCCTTTAAAATGGGACTTGTGTGTGTGAGCAAAATTGATGGGACACGGTAACACTGTAAATTAATAGCCGTGCCTCATGAGAAGGAGATGATCACATCTTGACAGCCTGTGAAATGGAGGGCAAAGAGTATGAAAACTTCCTTGAAATGCTGTCTTGCACCTTAGTCTTCACTTCTTTTTTCTACTATCCCTTACTTCTATAGATGCCCTCCAGAGATCCATGAATCCTGGGGTCCTGAACCTCTGAGTTCTCAGAATAACTCTAACACTTCATGCTGACTTATCTTACATACACTCTGTTACCTTCTGTTACCTTGAAGTATTAGTACTCTCAGACACGCCTGTGTTTTCTTTTGTTTTTTTCTTGAATGAGTCTGGAGTTCTCCAAAGGCAGATATTCATGTCCTATTTGAGGTTTACTCTGCTCCTTTGGGATTGTCAGAATTATTCATTCTGCTCCAATATACTCGTTTTAATTTATGTCTGATTATTCTTTATTCTTTAATCAGCTATTGACTGGCACACCTCCACGGCTATATTCATGATGTTCATTCATTCTGTAACTTCCCTTCCTTTTCCATTATCTTCCTGAAAGATTTTTAATGAGCCTTCAAACCCAGCTCAAATGAGCATTTTCTCCATAACAGTCCTGTACTTTCCTAACTTACACCCTCATCTCTGCCCTGAAGTTCTGTGTAAATTTTATCACAAAGTCATAAAATTATTTCTTTGGTACATAGATCCTCCAGTAGACAGTCATCTTTTTGAGGCCAAGATCAACAGTCCTTCCCATTCCAAACCTCAGATACAATAAGCACTCAATAAACGACTGTTAAATTGAATGCGAGTAAAAAGGTACAGACGGATAGAAGGGAGCCATGCTTTAGACTAGCTCCTTGCCTCTCTATGCTATGATTCTATATTCTCAGAAGTAAACTTCCAAGATAAAATAGTTCTAAAATGGGAGATACTCAGAGGAAAATATCCTAATTTTCAGTTTCCTTTTGTATACATGTGATGAGCCTTCGTATAAATTGATAGACTATCAGGCAAACTCTTAAATCTTAATTCTATCAAAATTCACAATGCCACGATTATTCTTGATATATATGTTGTTTTAAATGACCCATTCCCTTCCATTAGCAGGGTTAATTTTAAACTGAAACCAACCAAAACACCACTTAAAGTACACCCAGAAGGTCTAGAAGCATAAAAACACATGGAATGAGCTACCAGTAGATGTCCTAATAACTATCATTTTACCAAGATGTATTTATTAGATATCTGTGAATTGCTAAGTGCTGTCAAAAGTCTTTTCAGAAAGAAGCATTGTGTGGCCACATCGTCATGGGAGGGACTCTGCCAAGAGCAGTATTGTTCACGTCATTAGTGTGTGGCGAGCAGATGCCGTGAGCCCTCTTTGAATGGTTCATGGGAAAGTCATTCTGCAACTGGCAGTCTTCATTCTCATTACTGAAAATGCCAAACAGGGACGGAAAGTGGGTTAGGGTGTCCCTCATGCTTCTTGAGAGGACATCACTGGCAGTTTCTGGCCTTTGTTGACCCATGACCATTTTCATTTCCCTTATTCAGTGGTGAGCTATATGTTATAGGATCATAAGTGGCAAATTTACAGAGCAAAAAGCTTTCTCTAGTCTCATTAACATGCTGTGAGAAATGACTCTTTCTTTGCCCAGCATCTTGGCTCTGTCCTCCGATGGAGTTTTCTGAACAAGAATCAGCTCAGCTATCATTTTGGCCACTCTAGCCCCAGATAAAATGTAGCAAAATAGTATGGAATTGTATTACAACAGAGAAAACTGATTCTGAAAGTTTCATCTGCTTCAAGATCTGGGATGCTCATTATATGAAGTTTAACTACTTAAACAGAATAACTCCCACCCCCAACTCCTGCCATAAACTTCCCCCAAGGAGTTTATCTTAGAAGTATTTTATTCAGAGACTTTTCTAAAAATGAATTGCTAGCCAAACAATAGTCTAATCTCTTCTTGGGGCATCATGATATTTTAGAATTCCATGGCAATTTAGAAATAATCTTAATCATTTCATTTCAAAGATGAAGAAGGGCCAATTTGATAAGTTAAATGACTTTCCCACTACCACACCACTGGTTAGAGACAGAAATCAGTCTAGAACTAGGGTTTCTTAATTCTGAGCAGGAGGTAAAAGTTTAATAAGGTGATTGTCCAAAGGGAGAAAATGATTTTATTGAATTACCAATAGATTTTTAATATACATCGGACTTTAATCCACCGATGCAGAAAAATAACAACATACACATAAATTCTCTAATTTTCAAAGAAAAATAGCTAATGTCAGAATAAAGCCCTAGACTTAAAGACAGGAGTTAAGTTTGGAATGTTTGTATGGTGCACATGTAGAGATCAAAAAATGATTCACTGGATTCAGATTTTGTTATCAATACAATGCGAAAAACAGTTAATTCAATAAAACTGGGCAAATCAGCGAGCACCAATGCCAAATTAATCTACTCAAAAGAATTAAATCAAATACATGGTTAGATATCATCATACATTTAAAAAGCCAAGGAGAAATAGTAGCAGAGCATCAGAATCCTGGTCTGAGAAACAACAGACCCAGGGAGAAAAGAAACCAGCTACAGACACGTGGACAACTTTTATAGTGTGTGCTTTCACCTACACCCCTTAATTGTATCAATACAAAAGTGTGGGCTCTGGGCATGGATGTTTATATAAATTTAACCAATGCTCTAACCATAGTTAGTATACTAGAGCAGGTCATCTGAACCAAACTGGCACAGCCAGTACCAACCAGTCTACTTACATGCCTGGAATTGGGATAAGAAGAGTCTGTCTCATTCTGTGACTTGAACCCTAAAATGTAACAATAGAAAATGTGGAGACTCTTGTGGACTAGTAGCAGGGAGAGCTCACTGACTGAGGATTTAGCAAATACACAGGAAATCATTTGTGATTATAGTAACTGTTGTAAAAAAAATAAACAGTTTTCTGTGATAGAACATAATGGAGTGAGGATTTGCTCTAAGAATGAATGGTCAGGCACAACCTCTCTGAAGTGGTGATTCTTAAATTTGAGAGAAGTCAATCACGCTGAGAGTTAAGTGGAAAGTGTTTTAAAGTGTCTAACATATGCAAACGTCATGAGGTAGGAAAATTTAGTACTTTTTATTTATTGAGGTAGTTTTGATATACAAAGTAATATAAACCCATTAGTGCAGTTTGTTCACCTGTAAAATATATGACAACACACCACGCCCAACACCAAATTACCAAAGTCCTTCGTCAATGTCCATTGGAACCCCCACCAGAAAGCTGAGCAATTTTAAGGACACGAGAGGCCATTGTGATTGGAGCAAAGTGGCCGAGGGCTGGGAGAATGAGTTTAAAGGCAGCTTTCAAGTTAGTTTCTAGGTACTCAGAATCGTGAGCTTTAGTTTTAGCAGGACAATGAAGACAAATAACCATAAAACAAATAAAAAAGATAAGGCTAGATAGTATTATTTGTGTTAGGTAGAATAATAACCCTCAATGATATCCATGTCCTAACACCTAGGATCTTTGAATCTGTTGCTTAGCCTGATAAAAGGGACATTGCAGATGTCATTAAAGTTAAATACCTGAGGATAGAAGGTTAGTCTATCTTAACCTAGTGGTTCTACCTTTAATATGAGTCTTTAAAAGCTGAAAATCTTTCCTGGTTATAGTCAGAGGGATAGATGATTATAGAAGGATGAGAGAGATGCAATATTATGGTTTTCTTGTCTTCGTTGCCCTGCTAGGACCAAAGCTCTCTCATGATTCTGAGTATTTAGAATCTAAGTAAATACCAACAATATTGAGTAAGTGACCAACGGAAAGGAAGATGGATTTTTTTCTACCTTATCTCTGAAAGATTACAAAGCATGCTACTATTTCTTAACTATTGTGCCAGAGGTTAATGAAGCTGTCCATTTAGCTTAATTTTCAATAATTCCACATTTCTGATGTAAGTGTCATCTATACCCACCCAAAGGATGGAATATCGAGACTATTTGCAGGATATTCTAGAAATGCTTTTTCTTTATTGGAAAGTACCTATAATGAAGAACTGCTTTATGTCTAACAACATGCCTTGTATTGACACTGAAGTTTCCTTCCTCTAATGTGCCATTGAAGAACACTGTTCTCTCAATGGATTTTGAGATGCAAAATCAAATGATTACAGAGGGGTAAAAAACATAATGAAAATGAGTGAAGCTAGAAGGGTGAATAGATTAGTCAAGATTGCATGTCCCGCAAAATATGTGCTAAGTTAAAAAATAAATCCCATGTTTCCAGGAGGTGTTGTTTTTCAAGGGAAAAACATCTGAATTTTCACATAAAATGTACTGATCTCTAAAATAATATTCAGGTAAGAATTCTTCTCTTCAAGCTATGATAGAATAGTACCTCTCACTGAGAGCAACTAAAAATCTAAGCAAAACACACGATATACACACACATACAATCTATTCATAAGCAAAGTAAAAATGTCAATACAGCTAGGATTTGTGAGAACAATATCTTAGAAAAGGGAAGCCCATGAAGGTGAGGTGTACATTATGCATGTCACTTTTCTGCTGGGAGAATGTGTCAACTTTTTGCAAAAGACAGAGGTTGAGAAGCCGAAGGTAGGAGGCAGCCATTATGAAGAGCAGAAAAGTCAGCACTGTTCTGGCAGTTTCCCAGGACTCCTATGAGACTATCAAGGGTATTAGCATGGAAGAAAACCAGCTTCCTGAGAGACGGGAGGGTAGAGGTAGAAGCCTAAAACTGAGTATGTTTCCCTTGAAAGCGTTTACCAATTCTTAAGCTGTGCCTCACTTGCCGTCTACCACAAATCTCATTGAGCTGCCACTGAAGCTTCTTTCCAGACAAGGCTCATGCAGGTGATGAAAATGAAGTTTAGCTGGGTGTCAAACAAGAGGAAGTGGTGCGGTCTACAGTGAGCTGGAAAAGAGGAAGAAGGCAGGCAATGAACACCAAGATAGTTTTTGCTTTTTCGGAACAAGAATGCTGTGTATTTAAAACAGGACAGATTTTGCCCTCGTTCTGGATAGTAAAACTGGGATTCAAGACCCCAGGAGGAGGGGTCATAATAAGCCACTCCAGGCTCTCACTTAGAATCCTGGGAGACCTATATCCTTGCAATACTGATCTTGGCAGTGGTCTTTAAAGCAACTCTGTCCCACACTGTGCTGAGTGTATATATGCCCTGCTCCAAGTAATAGTCAAAGGAGAGGGTAAATACATTTCTAGAAGGATATAACATCAAAACCTCTACTTTTTTCCTATATATACCTAATCAAAATTATCAAGCATAACAAGAAAAGTGACTAGGACAAAATAATGCAATGATAACAAGATCACAGGTAAACCAGATATTCACGATATCAAGCATGAACTTTAAAATAACTATGATTAATATGTGTGAACAAATAGATGACAAGATGGAGAATTTTACCAGAGAACTGTCTCTAAAAAAAAAAAAAAAAAAAAAATAAAATGGCTATTCTAAAAGTAAAAAAAAAAAAAAAATATATATGATTACTGACATTATTACTCAACCAGAAAAGTAGGTCAGGAAAAAGTTAGAAAAGAAATGTATATTCATCTGTGTGTGTGTATTTAGAAAATATATAGAAAGTTCTAGCATGTGTAACTGGAGTCTCAGGAGAGAAAGAGAAAGAGATACAAGAAATACTTGAAGTTGAAAGCCAAGAATTTTCTAAAACTGATTTAAAAATAAATCAACATACAGCCTTAATAATCTTAACAAATCCCAAGCACGATAAATACAATGAAACTATACATAGGCATATGCATTGCAACTGTTGAGAGAAAAAAAACAAAGCATCATAAATAAAATGAACAGCTTATTATTTAATTAAAATAATGGAAACAATAAGATAATGGATTCATATCATTAAAAAGCTAAAAGAAAATATATGAAAATCACAACAAAAATCAATAATTGGAATTCAGTAAAATATCCTTCAAAATTGAGGACTAAATAAAAACATTTCCATTAAAAAATCATAGAAAATCCATCACTGCAGCCATCAATGAACAAGCATGGACACATGAGGACTTCACCTTACTCCATTACACCTTTTTGTTGACTTTTTTTTTTTTTTTTTCAGGTGGTGCCTTACTAATGGTAAACCCACACTGACTCTAGTTTGAATTGTTGGAAGATAACTCTTGATTTACTCAAATGAGAAGAATCTGAACAGGTCACATATTTATAATAATCATCAGATACGAAGTTAGTATTAAACTGACCTTGGTCATAGGGAGCCTGCAAATGTCGACCCAACTGCAACCCATGGAAGAGATGACTGTGTTAGTGAAACAGGGGTTCTGTTAGTCACAGAGTGAGAAAAGGGGGGCAAGCAAAGAAAACAGGGGACCATGTTACTTCCTTCTGACACATATACAGTTTCCTCTAGGGTTCCCTACATTCTATTTGCAAACCAGTAGCTCTGGAAAAATGTTGGGAAATTGTTAAGCCTTGGAGCCTCAAATCATGTTTCAGATCCAAATTCATGGAAGACAGTACAGCTTACTCTCCGTTTAAGGCCCGTACTGGGCTACCTTCCTGTATTAAATGATCTGTGACTTTTGGAAATTCACATTCAACCAACTCCTTCCTTCATAGCTTTCTTCCTTCTCTGTCATCTACTGTTAAACACCTTCCCTCTTTTTTAAAAAATTTTTTTTATTTTTTCAAGCTTTCTATTCTGTTGTTATTTATCCAAGATGGGTCCCTCTGGACCCAATTTTCTTCTAGAAAGTTAAAAGAAAAATGCAACATTTTCCTATATTTATCTTTTGGTATTTCACTCTGAATGTATAAACTTCTTGAATTTTAAAATGTCTACATCAATTTCTCTGATTGTCTGACTTTATAGATTTCTACTCATGCTATTAAATCTCTCTGCCCCAGACCCATGCCATCTTCAGTTATCAAAATTTTCCTAGCAATCTATTTACCTTAAACACCCAGATCAGGTGTGTCCTGGAGGCCTAGTGGTTTATTCCACCAGGCATAGACCATGTACATCCCCAAGGTTCCCTGTTCAAAACCTGGGGCCCAGTGAAACAACCAAAATAAAAAACTAAATAAAATAAAGTGCTTCTTCCTCCTTTCTCTTCCTGCCTATCTGTCTATAAGTCTTCATTCCTGCCTATACCTTTCCTTCAAAGATAAAGGAACAAACAAAAACCCAGATCAAATCTATTCTTTAGAGAAAACCTATGTGAATACTCTAAGCAATAACGTTAATATGCACAACTGCTCATTTCTCTTGTCAGATGGCGTTGCAATTATATTCCCTTTCCTAACATTTGTAACTACTTCAGTGATAAAGACTGCCTTGTATTAATTATTATTTCCTTAGTATCTACCAAAGTGCCTAAAATATATTACATGTCAAATACATGTTTGCTCAGATAAATGGAAAGAAGAACGAATAAAAAATTCTACACTAGCTCTGTAAAACCAAAGTCATTTCTCTAAATCATTTTGACAATTTTTTCTCTCCTTTCCACTCTCCCCTTCTCTTTAAAATTACTTTATGAATTTTCTGTGGATGTAAAATGTATGAGGTAGCATAATATGACAGTGAATTTTTACCTATCAGATCTTTAAACCATTTAAAAAGTAATTATATGAACTCAGTGTTATTAGTTATGTTCATTGAATTGGCATTTCTATTATGAATCCATTTTTAATTACATCGGACATATTTCATCAATATTTCTTCTGAGAGTAGCAGAATGTACAACTTAATTTACAGATACATGTGACCAAATTAAATGGAAAATTCTTCATCTATACAGGTATGCTAGTCATAATTGGAGATTTGATAAAGTTTTAAATAATCTGACCTATTTAAATACGGCCTACATTAGCAAATGAAATAGAAAAGTCGGTGGCTATTCTGATAAGTAATTGTCAACAAAATTCACAAGGCACATAGACCATATTTTTCAACTTTCTTTTTCATAGGTTCTATGGGAAAAACAAAGAAACAAAAAACAATTGAAGGGGAAACTCCTAAGTTGAAGATCTTTCTTCATTATTTGAAAAAGCTGAGGAAGGCAAGGCACACTGCCTTGCATGTACAGATTGTGTGTATCAGCAAAAATGATTTTGGTGATAAGTGTCAGAACCCTAACTAAAATGACTTAAGAAGAGCAACAGGGATTTGTTGGCTCATAGAAATGTAAAGGATAGGGGTCTACCTTGTTAGATCTAGGAGATTAAATAAAATATATCTTAGCTTTTACTAGTACTCTCATTCAGGAGTTTGCGAATTGTTTTTCCATAAAGGACCAGAAAACAAATATTTCAGGCTTTGGGAGCCTCATCAGGTGTCTGTTGCATATTTTTGTCTTTTGATTTTTTATAGCCCTTTAAATATATAACCTTTCTTAGCTCATAAATCATACAAAAACTAGCATTAAGATGGATTTGGCTCATATGTTTTGTAACTTCCAATCCCTAGTAATCCTTAGTTCACTTTCAAAATTGTATTAATTTTTAAAATTTTATCCTTTATAACCATTTTTCCATGTATAGGATTCAATTTAGTATACTATAATTTATTTAGTTGTTAAATTTCTTTAGCTTCCTTTAGAATCAACTACTTCAACCTTTCTTTTTTAACCTTCATATTTTAAAATAGTACACACCAATTTTTTGTAGACTATCTTTCAATCTGGATTTGTCTAATGCTACTTCATAATTAGATTAAGATCATGCATAGGAATAATAATGAAGAAGCACTGTGTCCTTTGTGCCTCATGACAGAAGGTACACGATATCAATTTGTCTCAGTATTAATGACATTAGATGTTAATTTTGATCATTTGATTAAAGTGATGTCTGACAGATTTTCTCAGTATAAAGTTACTATTTTTCCTTTGTATTAAAAATATTTTGAGGGAGATATTTCAAAACTATATAAATATCCTGTTACTTATCATACTTATACTTACAAATTTTTATTTCAATTGATGATTTTTAAACTTTAATCTAATTAGCGATGAGTCCGTTATGAGGAAAAGTTAGTTAGCTAGTTTTTTTTTTCCCCTTTCTTTCACTCTTCCTTTCTTTCTGTTTCTATTAACATGAAATATGCAGCTCTTATTCTAATTAACGGACTATAATTCATTGCTATCATTATTTATTTTGATATTAAATGGATTCAAGAGTTGATCACTGGGAGCCCATTCAAACTGGCTCCTGTGTTCTTTTGACTTGTCTTTTCCCTACTTTTTGATAAACAAACATATCGCTATTTCATCTTGTCCTAATCTTAGAATCAGTCATTTCTTCAAGAAACTTCTTGGTTCTTTTTAGAGAAGAATGGCATAGCATATATATAAAAAGGCCGTGTCAATGGCAAGTCATCTTTAACTCTTCCAGCCAAGGTTTTATCACAACAGAAACCTGATGAGTAGTCTGAATTCCTGTCCCTGACTCAGCCCTACTGAGACATAACCCCACTCAGTCGTCAGGAGGCTGAGTGAGGACCTGGACGTCTAAGCCTGTCTGATAGCAACCAGGTGGTGCTCTACTTAGTCCACTCCGCAGTGTCAAAGGAGGCTGCTAAAGCAGAAGATTTAAATTAGAATCAGAATTTCCTGACCTAATATTAGAAATGTATAGATTTAATATAAAAATAACATATTTTACAAAGAACAAGAAGTCTCCAAGACAATAAAATAAATGCTAACACTGAGAGGACAAAGACACTAGAATTATATGATGTGGATTTTAAATCAACCAACAAAAATATGCTTGAAATAGAAAAATAGAAAGTCTCAGAAAAGACACAGAAAATATAAAAAGAATAAAATGAAAATTTTAGAAATTAAAAATGAAATAACCAAAATTTTTGAAAAACTTAATGATGAACACAACAGCAGAGTGAAAAGAACAGAGGAAACCATCTGTGAACTTTAAGAAAGAGCAATAGAAATGATCCGATCAAGGCAATAGATTATAGACTGAGATGTTTAAAGTGCCTCAGGGATGTGTAGGTTCATAATAAAATATCTGATACTTGTGTCACTGGAGCCCAAGAGAATAAGAGGCTAGGATTGGAAAAATGTTCAAAGAATAGTTGAGAATTAATCAAATTTTCCCAAAAAATACAGAAAGGAGATGCTGAGCAAATTCACAGGGAATATTCATTAAAGGTTATTTGACATGTAAACATCTGCTAGCATTGATAGGATTTTATCAACTCTGAATAGATCTGGTAGTGACTGTCGAATACAAAAGGCCCACATTAGATGAGTAGGTCCACTGCCTATAATTCAGATGTCAACAATCTGTGATCTGAAGAGAGGTTTCATGGCTCCAAGAAGAAAGATTTATATATAAGAAACCCCCTGGGGCTATGAGGTCAGGGGCCATCAGCTATTTTCAATGTTTCACACTCAATTGTCCCAAGTTAAAAATCAGGGTTTTCTGATCATCACTATCATAAAACTGGACAAAGTTTGGCAGAATACTTACCATATTCCTTTCAACTGAGAAGACCTGATGACATTGCTTTACTCTTGGATGACTCTCCTTGCCATTTTAATTAACAAGCTGATGTTCAATGTGATACACCTCACATTCATTCAAAGATCAATGTCCAAGGAGATAAGGGCAAGGGTGCACATGAGCTATTGCTTGGGTAAGTGGTGAGAACGAAAAGAATGAAGGAAAGATGGAAGGCAGAAACCACAAAATATGCAGTTTATAAAGCATATTTCAGAATATTGGACTTCTCTGACTTAGAAATCTTTCATTCTGTATGTACTCTTGTATTCCCAGGTGGGTAGCCATCAATGTACGAAGAGTAACTGAATGTTATTCATGGCATTCAGTTTCAGTGCCCCTCTGGGAACAGAAAGAGGGCAAGGAGGCATTGCATTAAAAATGTGGGAAAAGAGGATGGGGAGGAGAGTTGAGGTACAGGGAGTTCCCTTGGGAAGCTTTCCATCTCCCTCTGTATATGCTGTCCTCAATGAAAACACGGAGCAAATTCATTGGATACTCCCAATAGAGCCATTACTCTCAGGGACTCTACAGATATTATAATTACAGAGGAAAATTACTGTCCTCGGAGGAATTATTTTTGTCCATTCAATGAGTGTGACTAACAGAAAAGAATAGTATCAACTAAGCTAAAGCTGTTCAGTTTTCCTCGGCCATTAGACACCTGCCTTTTGGGAGTTAAATGACTTGCTAATAGATGGGTAGTACACTACTCTTGAAGGAAGAGCTTCTCTGTCATATTTCCACATCATAAAAATTTATCACTATACAAAGTGGTTGCTAAAAATTAATACAAAAAGAATTTGAATATGTCAGATACATGCTAACAGCTAAAGCACATGTCAGATAATGCAAAGAAATCCAGGTTATTATTTTGATCATTATTACAAAAGCCGGTGAGGAATATTATATGTCCCACTTCACATATGTACACGCTAAGTTTTTCAAAACTCGAATTTGAATTCATTAGTCAAGTTCTTAAACACTACGCAGAAACAGAGGCTTTATGACCAAGAAAGGATTTTAAAGTCATTAGTAGGGGCCAGACCAAGATGGGCTTTGAATGCCAGAAATGGGACTGCGCATTTTATTCTTTGGACAGTGGGAGTCATTCAAGGTTTTGAGCAAAGATGCAACATCATTAGAAAAAAGTCCTAGGAGAATTGATGTGAGCTTAGTGTACAAAAAAATTACAGGGAGAAAAATATATTAAAACATACAAATCTATCACTTATTGTGCAATTATTATATACCAGATGTTATCAGATGTAATGAAAAAACATCAGGCCTAGAACAGAACAAAGGGAATGGAATTCAAGGTAAGTAAACATGTATAATGAATATATAGTAGATAAAAATTGGCAGAAATAGCAACTGATTAGCAATGATAATCACAGTGTGACATCTAAAACATTCTCAAATAGACTGACAGTAGATCATTTATTTTCCTTTTTATAACATGAATAAAAAGGTGACTATGGCAAGAGTCAAAGGCACTGGGAAAATAGAACAGCAGTCCTGTTTTCTGACTAGAGCCATCAAGCCAGGAAACTAATGTGGGTCAGTCCAGATAAGACATATTTCACTTGTTCAATCAGCATGACCCACAGCATAGGATTATAGCCTGTAATTCCTCAATCAGTAAACAGCCTGGGATCATAATGTGCATAAATCTAAATCTGTGTTGTTATCTATTCTAACAGAATACTATTAGTAAGCAGCACATCACTATTGTGAAACATGTGTGTATACAGATGTGTATTATATATATATATTTAATAATTTATGTGGCACCATGAAAATGTTTCTAAAACTTCAGAGATCACATCAAATTCCCTCAAAGGGATTCTTTTTGCTTGGATCTGCAGATGAGTTTGGCAGCAGTGGGGCTTTGAACAAAAATGTTCAAAATCTAAAACTTTATGAAGAACCTGATATAAAATATTTTTGAAACCCACTGAGCTGAACATATTAAAAGATTTCATGTAGCATTTCCATTTTAGAGTTGATCCTAACTCACAGGTAATTCTGGCAGGATGCCAGTCCATAGAAATTAAACTCAATTCTCCACTGACTGCATTTTTCACCTCAGTACCAGCTCTTCCTACCGCAGTGCCTCCCCTCCCATTCACAACTTTTCTGAAAATTGAAAGTGTGGAAAGCACGATGTATTTTAAGTGGGGAACTGAAATGTGAAGAAGAAATTCTTGGATGAGGGCTAAGGGATTGTATGTTGTGGGGGGAAGTGAATTATCTGGCTTGATTACAGGAGAGGGTGATGAAAAATTGTGTGAAGGAGAAATTTTCTATTCATTAAGTATGAGTTATTACTTAGTAATTATATTTCAGGGATGAATATTTAGTTTTTATATATTATTTTCAGGAATCTATGACCTACTTGTGCTTCAGTAAACATCAAAAAATAAAATAAAAAGCAAAAAAAAATACCTATCACCACAATGCAACACCTTTTTGAGGTGATATGAACTACTTAATTTTGCATAGGTCAAAGATCATTGAGAAAATTCACAATGTGTATGGAGTGTAAAAATACTTCATACATGAGTGCTGATATTGAAAAATGAAATTTAGATGTCCGCATTTCATGAACCACTCTGAGCTCGTAGGAAAACTGCAGCTGTGCCAGATACTGGATACACAAATTCAAATAATACATGTGTTTGCTATCAATGGGCTTGTGGATTTATGCATGGAAAATAGTGGGATATAGAAGTAAATAAATCTTCTTAGTACAATATTATAAAATAAAGGATATGCTAGGGGAGCATGCAGAAGGGATATGAAATTTCAAACAGGAGATGGGGGTGTTTCCCCAAAGAAATGTCACTCAATTTGAGTTTTGAGGGACCAAAGTAATCAGAGTTGGGGACAGGCATGTCAGGAAGAAGGAGCTTCCCAGTTTTGATGAATATTAACATTGGGGCATAAAATAAACCAGCTACTCAAACATTCTAAACCCTAAAAATTACTCTCATTTTACTGTTTTTTAGACCCCTGTCTGCCAACCTTGAGGAAAATTCAGGCAAGCTTCCAAGAAGAATTAACTATTAAACAACCACGAGGTTCTCCTTACTAGTCACTCTAAAGGAAACACAACCCCATTGCAGTCACTTTCTATTAACCTTTTTAATTTAACTTTCTTTATAGCATATATTACTTTCTACAGATTATTTACATATTTATTGTCAGACTTTGTCCATGGGAATTCAAGTCCAAAAGAATGAGAACCTAGTATATTTTGTTCCTTTCTCTATCTCCAATATCTGGAACAATCCATGTTATACAGAAAATGCTCAAAAGAAGCTTGTCAAATGAATGAATGGTTGGCTTCTGTAGCAACTGAAACAAAGGTTAAGAATATCTGGTGTACTTCTGACCTGACATTTCTAGCAGCATACTAATGGACCAGGTTCCTTGATTTTCCTTGTGCCGAGTCACAAGACAATATCAAAGTATCTACTCTGTCACTTAGGACTGTATTGTAATGCGAATATTTGAAAAAATACTCTCATAATCACTGGATTAAACAGTTTTATGATAGCCATCTATACATCCTGTACAAATTTCATGTCTCAAATGAGTTTTTATATAGAGATACATTTTATATGCTTACCTATTTTACACTACAGCAAACAATGCAAAGAAACATCTCAATTAATCAAGTATTAGTGGAATAGTTATTATGTAACAAAGCTTTTGGATAAAAGAAGTCAATAAGACTTCATGAGTTAAAGGCTACTTATATTCAATCTGCATCTTTTTTTGGAAGACCCAATATAATTAAAACCTCTTTCCATTTGCAGACTTGCCTTATGGTACAAGAACGGATTTGAGCCCCAATAAATATACTCAACTTTGAAATGTCCAAAGGTATTCCCATCTATCAAGATGCTATTTCACTGAAAATTATAGTGATAAAAATCCTAACAATGATTTAAATGAGTCAAGGCTTACAGTAGGACAGGTCCTATGTATATGCAGCGTTTATATTAGTCTCATTACTACTTTATTGATGGGTAGTTACTGCAATTATCTCTGTTTTGCTGTAAGAAGGTTGACGCATAAAGGAATCTGTTCTGAAGAGGCACAGAGATGTCACGTGTTAGGACATGTAAATATCTGATCATAGAGCTCAAGTTTTTAGTCACTATACTATATAGAACTAACATATTTATATATTTCTTATCAAATAAAAATCAACCCATTTAGCTTACCGAATTGTTTTATTATTCACATTTCATTCTGTTACTCAGAGAAGCCTGTATCTACTTTATCACAGATTTAAATGTTTAAAGAATCAATGCTGAATTCATTTGCTCTTAAGCTGGAATATTACTTTCATCTTGAGGATCTGGGGGGATAATTTCCCTTAAGACAGAAAAAATAAAAATAAGAGACATCACCTGATTGTGCCTCAAAGCAATGAAATATCAGAAGTGCTACTTACAGCTCCTCTCCGGAAGACTTTTCTTAAGTAACAGTTGCTATCATACTCAGATCATATGAGTGTGACTTAATGTGAGATTCTGCAGTATGTTTTCTTCTAATTGTTAATGAATCCTCTCAGATAAGGTGAAAATGTTTTGTTAACCTACTTAATGCTTTCTGTCTCTTGCCCTCCTCCCATGCTCTAGTGATACTTCATACAAATAATGACTTAAAGTAGAGTGAGATCAATAATTTCCAAATGAACTGGAGTTGAGCTGAAACATATTTGTTAAAGAGGCCATTTGTGTGTAGTGGAAAGCTAACCTGGGTTCAGAGGGTGCCCTGCCTTTCCCATCTATCCTAGAGCATGTTGATTGTCTACTTGGTCCTCTGTTTCATCTTCTATTTTAAAATACATAAATGCTTGCACATCTTTTCAAGGTGTTTTTATTTAACTTATTAAAGATCATGTAAGCACAATGATGGCTATGATATAGGGAGTTAAGTAATAGCAATACAATAACCTCAACATGAATCATTAGGATACAGTTTTCCATCACCCATGACCCTGGAGTTAGCTGATCTGAACTAAATAGGTTAGGGGGGAAGAAAGTTGAAAACTCAATGAATTTGGGAATTTTCCTGATAGACTCTAGCTTCTCCTTTATTTAACACTGTGGTTCCAATGATCAGATTTAGTGTCTCTGCTTCTATCTTTTATTGAGTAGGCACAAATCCCACCAGAGAACAAAATCATAGAGCAAGTTAAAAGAAATTTCTTTTGCTTGGGTTTTAAACCAATTAATTAATTGGTTCAATCAACTCTTGGCACTGAGGACTAGGAAACTCACTGCACTAGTATTAATGAAGCACAGATAACCAAATCTAAGATCTCTGTACCGCTGCGAGCTGCTACTTAACTATGAAGTAACTAATGGTGGCTGCTGCCAGACTGAAGCATCAAGATTCCTAGAATCGCCAAAGTTTTCCCATGGCATAGCCTATTGACATACCACCCAGCAAATATTTGTATATTGTCTTCTTTTTTTCAGTTTCAATAGCACTTTTATTTATTTAGGGTAAAGTTGAGAATATCATTATTTTGCTATATTAAAAGATTATGTATTCTTTATTTCTTCCACATATTAGTATGTGAGTGAATATAACCCATGTGCATTTATCCTAGTAATTTCTAGGGAAAGAAACAAAACAGTAGCTCTATATAGGCAAATATTATATCTCATATCAGGATAGAGCATATTATTTTTAACAAATCACATAAAGAAGTAAAAAGGTAAACAAAAACATTTCTAACAGATACCCTGCAGCTTGTTCATCTGCCTGATTTTCAATTTCATAACACAAACAGATATTATACTAGGAGGAAGGAATAATTATATTATGCAAATTATGAGTTTGAATTCTCTTTTAAGTCTAGTGAAATGGGTAAATAAATGACAACACTCGCTTTGATGTTCCCTCCTGTCTATACATGGTATGTAATTTTTCCAGACTCACCTAGATACCCTGGGAAGTTCCAATACTCACAACTGTATATTGTTTTCTTGAGGATGATAACTTGATTTTATTTGTTCCTTTTGTGGTGTTAGGAGATAAACTACTGAGTTGTATGAGTTTCGTTATTTAAAAATATAACTTCAAACAAAGCTTAACAACAGTGTATTTGGAAGAGGAAAAGAAAATAATCTTTCTATGAGCATTGTCCATGTGGAAACAAACTAGAAAAAAAAACTACTAAAGTGTTTTAAATTATATTTCCTAAATGCTTCAAATAATTCATGTCCATTTCTTTTAATCATATTTCATAAAAAAAAAAAAAAAGCCAATAGTGCTATCTTGACTGAAACAGGGAGCATTATCTAGTTTTGCAGCCAGTATTGGTTTTGCAACCTGTACTGAATTTAAATGAGCCAATGAATTAGAAAGGGGTTAGCAATTGGACTTTATTTGCATATGTAGATATGAGAACTTTCAGATTCTCCAGAAATATGGCTACGAAGTTTCCATTTCTGCTCCCAGACAGAAAATGCTACATGGAAATGTGATCAAAATGCAAAGGCACAAGTGACATAGAGTGAGATCAGATGACTAGGGCGTGGTCAGGGGACAATGGCTCCGCTTACACATCAAAACCATGTTTTAAAAAGTGACAATCATTTCTTTAAAAACCGTATTAATTTAGCTAACTGCTTATTTTGCAGTGACTACTTTTACATGGGTCAAATACCTCATTTAAAAATGTATGATTTATTCATTTTTACATTTTTGGTCTAAGCAATCACCTGGGACACAAAGGTGCTTCCATGAAGTATATGCATATAAGTATAACCTAACCTCCTTGAATTAATATGAAAGGTAAAGAAAGCGCAGTACACAGATGCTCATCAAAACTTGACCTGCTCCTGAAAGCCGTTTTTGTCACTCAAACTGGTCTAACCCCTTGTCATTCTCACAGAAATTTCACCTGGAGTTCAATGTTTGAGGAGTTATTTTAAGATGATGGCAAAGGTTTTAAAGAGGAGAATCTAACATGGTGGTTGAGGTCCTTCTCTGCTTCAGGTTTAAAAGATACAACTAACCTTTTACTAGAGATGTGATGCTGGTAGGGAGGCCCACAGCACCCCAGACATTCAAAAACAACATTGACCGCATTGAAGGGACCTCCTGCAGACTCACATGCAGCTGCCTAACTGAAGCTGAGTCTAGAGGAACACACCTCACAGCTGTGCTGGAGACGGAGGAAGCAGCAGCTGCAGGGGCAGAGGCAGTCTGCAGAGCTAACTAACAGGACAATGGGCCCAGCCTCCAGTACCAGGGAGGGTGAAGGATTGTTGGCAGCACACATGCTTTGTTTGAGGCAAGTCTGAGGTCAGCACCACAGTCCCTACAGAGGTCAGAAACCCAGGAAAGAGCACAAAAGAGAAAACTATACTCCTTTTCATTCAAACCTTAGGATCCATGCATTAAAAATAAAGAGCTTTAACATCACAGCAGATGGACTGCCAGATGTGGGATCCTTGACAGGTGGTTTGACCCTGATGCTCACAAAAACAAGCTCCTCTACCCCACGCAGCCCACAGCAGTTGCCCTTCCATCCTGCACACCACTCCCCCACCCAGCAGCCATCCTCCACCACCTTGACTCAGCAAGAGAGCCTTACTATGGAAACTTACAAGGATGAAATATAGAAAATAAAACCAGAGTGCCACTGGTTTATAAAACAAAAGGTAAGCAACTCAGCTACAAGGCTCCCATGAAAAAGAAAAGAGGATGAGATACTTCAAGACCTCATGGTATCATGGCATCACAGGGAGATGACACCTCATCAGAAACAAAATTTAAAAACAGGGAGGGTGATGTCTTTATAGCAGATGAAGAAACAAAAAGTTGAAATCATAAAGAAACTCAAAGGGAAGAAGAAAACCCAGGAAAGCAGATAAAAGAAGTATCAGGCAACACAGCAAAACAAATAAATAAGATCAAAAATAAAATTAATGAGCAGAAGACAGAAAACACAGTATTACAAAAGAAACTAACAGATTCGGGAGGTGAAGAATGCACTAAACAAGATTGAGAGAACTAAAGTTATGGAAACAGAATTGATTAGAGAAACGAATAAGCAAACTGGAGGAATAAAGATAGCAAAGAGCCAGGTAGAAAAGAGAGAAACTATATAATCACATAAATAGACAAACACTACAGACTTAAAAAGAAGATAGAAAAAACACATACAAAATCAGAAAAGAAAGATAAGAAATTACAACTAATACTACAGAAATGCAAAGAATCATGAGAGAATACTATTAATACATTTATAGCAACAACTTGGATAAAGTAGAAGAAATGGACAAATTCTTAGAAACATAACATTCCAAGACTAAATCAAGGATAGAGAACCTGGACAGATCAATCACAAGGAAGGAACTTGAAACAGCAATCAAAACTCTTCCCCAAAACGAAGTTCCAGATCAATGGTTTCGCTGGTGAATTCTGGCAAATTTTCCAAGAAGAATTAATACTAGTTCTTCTCAAATTGTTCCTAAATAATTGAAGAAGGCAAATTACTGAACATTGTTTAGATGTCAACATGACTTTGAAACCAAAACCAGACAAAAACATGAGCAAAACAGAAAATCACTGAACAATATCTCTAACAAGTATCAGTGCAAAAATCCTCATCAAAATAATTAGCAAACAGAATTCACAACTCATTGAAACAATCATATGCCATCTTAAGTGGAATTTATTCCATGAATGCAAGGATAATTCAACATATGTAAATCAATAGCTGTGATACACTACATCAGCAAAAGGAAAGACATAAAACATATTATCACCTAAATAAATGCAAGAAAAAGTATTTGATAAAATTCAATACCCTTTTACATTAATAACTCTAAAAATGTATAGAGAGGGAATGGACTTCAACATAATAAAAGGCTGTATATGAGAAAACCACATCCAACATCATACTCAATGAAAAAACTGAAAACATTTCCTCTCAGATCAGGAAAAGGCAAGGAGGTTCACTTTTTCAACTACTATTTAATATAGTGCTAGAAGTCCTGATCAGTGCAATCAGACAAGAAAGAGACAGAAAAGGTATCCAAATCAGGAACGAAGAAGGAAAGCTATTATTATTTGTAGTAATGTGACACTATATAGCAAGACCCCCAAATACTCAGCAAAAAGCTGCTAGAAACAATTAACAAATGTAGCAAAGTGAAAGTCTACAAAATTTCAATTTAAATATGTGCTGCATTTCTGTATGCAAATAATGAACTTGCAGAAAGAGAACTCACGACAACAATCATTTATGTTTACAATTGCATCAAAAAGAATGAAATACTTTGAAATACAGTGAACCAAAGAATTGAAAGACCTATATTCTGAAAACTATAAGACATTGTTAAAGTAAATAGAAAACTCTAAGAAAAGGAAAGATATTTCATTTTCATGGATTGGAATAATTAACGTTGATAAATAGCAATATACAGATTTAATGCAATCCCCATTAAAAGTCTAAAGATATTCTTCAGATAGAGAAAAAGATTTCTATTATTTAACTACAAGAGAACCCAGAGATTAAAAACAATACTTAGAAAAAAAGAACAAAAATGGAAGTGTCATGTTCCCTGACAATACAATAATAATCAAGTCAGCATGTTATTGAAATAAACACAGGCACACAGATCAGTGCAATAGACGTGAGAGCCTGGAAATAATCAGACACATTCAAATAATTTGTGACAAAGAAGCTAAGGACGCACAATGGGGCAAAGACTGTCTCATCAATCAGCAGTGTGGTAAACTGGACAGGCATATGCAAAAGGCTGAACCTAGGTCATGATCTAACACCACACAAAAAATTAATTCAAAATTAAAGATTTGGATGTAAACCCTGAAGCCATATAGCACATAAGAAGAAAAGACAGGCAAAATACCCATTGACATTGACCTAAGAAATGTCTTTGAGACTCAATTCTAATGGCAAGGAAAATAAAAAACAAAATAAACAAATAGGATTGAATTAAAGTAAAAACTGTCTTACATCAAAAGAAATTCTCATCAAAACAAAAAGATATCATACTGAATGAGAGATGGTAACTACAGATCATATCTCTAACAAGGGATTACTATCCAAACTATATAAAGAACTCATAAAATTCAACAACAATAAAATAATCAAATTAAAAATGGGCAGATGATCTGAATAGCCATTTCTCCAAAGAATACATACACATGACCAATAGGCAAATGAAAAATAAAATGACCTACTTCTCCAGTGATGAGGAAAATGCTAGTCAAAAACAATAACAGCAGGCCCTAGTGAAGGAGCAGTTTTGGTAAATTGTTTTGACTGGTGTAATCCACATAAATCTCAAGGACCTGGGTTCATCTTCCTGGGGCCAGGGGAAACAATGAAATGAATAACTAAATAAGATGATAAAGTACTTCTTCCTCCTCTCTACCTGGCTGTATCTTCCATTTGAACAAATAAACAAAAACAATGGATATCACCTCATACCTGTGAGAATGATTATTATCCAAAAGTCTGAAAAAAGTAAGTGTTGGCAAGGATACAGATAAAAAGGAACTCTTACACACTATTGGTGAGAATATTAACTGGTGCAATCATTTTGGGAAGCAGAATGAGTCCTTGAAAAACTGAAAATGGAAATCCCATATGAACCAGTGATCCTACTGCTGGATATTTATCTTAAAAACAGAGCAACATTAATTCAACAAGATATATACACCCCTATGTTCACTGCAGCATTTTTACAATAGTCAAGAGCTGGAAACAACCTAAATGCCCACCAACAAATGCATATATAAAGAAGATATGGTATATGTACACAATGGAATACCACTTAGATATCAAAAATTAGAAATGCTACCAGTTGCAGCAACATGGATGGACCTAGAAGGAATTATGCTTAGTGAGATAAGCCAGAAGGAGAAAGACATATCACTCATATATGATACACAGAAAAACCAAGAAAATGATGAAGTCAATCAAACAAAAATAGACTTGCACTCAGCAAAATCAAATCAGTGATAGCAGGAAGAGTTGGGGAGTGGGAAGTAGGCAAATTGAGTAATTGTATAGTTAAGGAAGAGATGAAATGATGGTGGCAAGTTTAATTTATTACATGCAAATGTTGATTTACAATGATGTACACATTAAACCTAAATAATATTAGTATGTGATGTTCCTTCAATAAGATTAATTTAAAAACAGTGTGGGTGCAAAAGCCTAACCTTATTTACCCTAAGCTGATGACTGTCTACAAAATGCCTTACTTGGTCCCATGCCACATAGAACTCCCAGCCTGAAATTCTGTTAAAAGCACTGAAATACTTCATTATAATAGGTTGATATGTTGCGACATTTGATTTAATCCCTAATTTTTCTATCCCTAATTTTTAACAAACTGTGTGACACAGCATAAAAATGTATGTTGCATTGATTGAATGAACAAATGCTATGCTAGGGAATTTTGAATGATTTGGATATATCAATCAAATATTATTGAAAATTAAGATACAGATTCTTCCAAATTACCAATGTAATATATAGATACAGCAATGTAACATGCTAAGTATTAATCCAAAATGATGAATAAAATTATGCCTCCTCACTATCTCTTCACTCCTGCCCCAGGGCCTTGGTTCATACTTTTCCTCTGTCTTAAAGAAATTCATTCCTCCTTTGTCCTCTGATCCAGCTTAAAGTTGACTTCCTCCACAAATTTCACTGCTTCATCTGTTTTTGTTGAGAAATCTGTTCTCTTCTCAGGAATCTGTTTTTATAAGTAAGAAGGGTCATCATACACTTAGGAATATTCTTAGTCCATTACTCGGTAGAGTGCTGTCAACTTCACAGTTCCCCAAAGAGGAGACATTTCAACACTACATCAGAAAACAATAAGAGCAGAAGCAAGAAAAGATGAGAAAGAGGAGGACAATGGTAATGTAACCTTTTTTAATTTTGTTTTTTATACAGGCATCCGGCAGCTGGTTAATAAAACCATCTACTTGCAGTGACAAATTACTTGCAAATTATAACAATCCTAAATTGCTTCTCAAAGTTTCTAGCTGCTGATGGCAGCAATGTTTTATGGAGATTTAAACAAGGTGATTTGGCAAAGGAATATCAACTCACACTTGTACAGCTCTGAAATGACTGTTTCGGTGGCAGACTCTGAAAAATGAGGTAAATGTCCCACATGTACAATTTGTCACTTTGCGTACTTGTACTGCCTGAGCTAATTGAAGCATAAATTTGTGATGGTCAAAGATATTTAACCCTCATTACTGTTTGGGGGAGTGGGAATGCCTATATTGTTTTGGGCTAAAGAAAGAAACTTGTATGCAGAAGACGG